>CP139504.1:262550234-263232654 GCA_021014915.2 Artemisia tridentata subsp. tridentata
TTGACTGATGAACAGATACATAGTATGATTGTGATGGTTCTAGAATCCCTTAACATTGATCCCCTTCAAGCCAAGCATCCAATTATTGACTGGGAAGTGTATTCAGATGGAAGAATCAAGGGATGGAAGATCATCAGGGTAGGAGGAAAGACTGAAGTGTACAAATTCTTTGAAGACATGATTAGATCTTTTGACAGAGATGATTTAGATAAGTTATGGAGCTTAGTTCAAGAGAGTTTCAAGACTTCAGATCCTACAGATGACAAAGATAAGGAACTATAGATTGAGCTGAAAAGATTGTATGAGCCAGATGGAGGTGAAGCTATTTGGAGATTTCAAGCTCCAGTTGCAGAAATCACTCGGAGATTATTTGATACTTGTGGTGTTCACAGAGTTTCCACCAAAGTTGGATTGGAAATTTATATGTTGGTGGAAAGGGATTACCTTCTTAGAGCAACAGTCTTAATGGCTATGTTGTCATCAACACTTAAAGTTGAAGAAGATTCAGAGATGGCAGATGAACTAATCAGGAAGATATTCTACCTTGCAGAACAAAGAAAAGCCAAAAGTCTAAGATTAACTATGTAGTGTTTGTAAGAATCCTCACATCCTCATTTAATTTAGAAGAAAATTGATGATTTAGGGTAAATCACAAGTTTAGGGAAGGATTGTTGGGAATTAAATGTTCTAAAGTTAGTACTGCTGGAGATTTACACTAACAGTACAAACTGTTAGTGTATAACTTAAGACTGTTGTAGAAACAACTAACAGTACAAACTGCAAAGTTTGTACTGCTAGCTATAAAGAAGGTACTGCTGGTGGATAACTGCTTTATACGATATTGTAGAAGATAAGTATGGAATAGATCTTTTGTATATCTTAATTAGTTAGAATTATACGATAGAATACTTATCTTGTACAGGACTCCTTAAGTCTATAAAAGGAGATCCTAGGTTAGATGTTATATACGAATCAGTCATAGTTTTTGTTAAGATTCAAGGTCATTGTAACCCTAGTGGTAGCAAGATTACTCGTATTATTCAAGCAATAATATTTAATCGTTTGGTGTTAAAATTTCTGTGTTCATTACTCACATACAACCATTACTGTTCCATTAAACAAACCAAATATCTTCTAAGTGTGGTAAGTAGATTCCGCATACTTAACTACGTAACATCAAAGTATCATAAACACATTATAAGGGAGTAACATCCTAAGTGTTTTACAATCCTCTCATTTACACCCTTAGGTAAATCTACAAGCACCCAAACCTTTTGAATCTTGAACTGTAGAAGCTCTTCTTGCAGGTTTTCTCTGAGCAGGAACAAAGGGTCGGTTCACAAAATACAAACAAATGGTCTACGAGTTCCTCGTTCGTCTCTGAGCATAAACACACTGTCATACTATGACAATTGCCCAGCTACTTGCGAAAATATGCTTCTTCCAGTCAATACAATTGACATTATTCAAACTCATAGTGGTCAACACGAGTACTAAAACAGTTTCAAGAAATCTTCTTAGGAAAACACTTCATATCACAAATCTTCCTCTTCACCAATATGGAACAAATCGAATCAAATACTGATACGCGGAAATGAATAATGATTACGGTTAAAATTCACAATAGTCGGTGCGCCGCCGCATACTTCTCTCTTTCTTCTTCATAAACGAACAGGAGCATTCAAAAAGATTACTGAAGTGAACAAACTCATATTCCATCAGTTCCTACAATCTCTTAACTCCTTCAGGTCGATGCAAACTTCACTTTCCAACGGATCTCAAAAGGTTTATCGGAACACCAGAAATTCGTACAACAAACTTTCAAGTGTCGGAGCTTTCCTAGAGCGAATGTGGTTGTCAAATCATACGGATAGTTCACATATCAAATTTAGGTACATGGTTCATCAAAGTGTGGGATGGGAGAGTATTAGAATATATATCAAAGTCAAATATATCAAATTGAAGGTTAGCATCGGGAACAGTTCAAAGGATTGGAATCTCGTTTAGCTTATAACATAGGAATGGTAGGGTGTGCACCGATAGTAATACGAACATCGTTTACTGTCAGAGTTGAGATGTATGGAATATCAGTTATTAGCATCAGCATGCTTAGATAACAATTCCGTACTAGACAAATATCAACATCAAATCCTTCTAAAGGAAATTGGTTAACATACAACGTTCATCATTCAAATGACGGAAGGTAAGACTCCCTCGTCTTTTGCGACAACGTTCTTATAAGGCATGTCTAAAGGCAAAGGCAAGATTCAGAGTGATGCGGAAGCAATTACTACTCACATGAATGTCCTAGACTACCCATTCCTCGCCGGTTATGACTTATATTCCTATGGGAAAATTCAACGCAACTTCGCAAAGGTTATCCTACGAGCGCCTACAGTGGAAACTTAGGGGTCCTAACTTACACAGGCCAAGGGTAGATGTACTACGAGTCGTAAACCTGGCTCTGATACCATAATTGTAACAACCCAACCCGGCAAGGGTAGAAGTGTCACGAAAATGGTGACATATCAAAGGCAAGCATAACATACGACTTACATAATACAAATGGTTTATAATGTTACAAAGGAAATACACCAAATCTACGTAGTCATACATAAGTAAATTCTAACTAAGGTATCGTCTTCATAAACTAATCTCTCATCCTAAAGCAAACCCAAGCTCCTGGCTTCCTACTAAAACCTGCCGCAGGAAAAGAAATGCGGCTGAGCTTAAAAAGCCCAGTGAACAGATATATAATAAACGGAAACCAAAATTAAATGGAAATGAACAGACATATCATAATGAATGAGATATAGGAAAAGGAAATAAAGAGTAAGGTTTAGGATAGTCATCCACCATGAGCCCATATCATAACATATCACATATCATATCATATCATATCTTCATAATCATATAGAGGGGAGACCTCTCAGATAATCAGATAATATGAGGGGTGTCCTCATTCTTCAGGTGGAGTAGCTAGCTCCCATATTTTGTGAAAGGAGTGGATTGCACCCAGCCCCAGTCACCATATCATATCATATCAAAGCATATCATAACATATCTTGGATGCATCCATTCGCCCCCCAAACAAATCATATTGGCCATAACAAATCATAAAGCGCGCATATCATATCATAATGGGGACGGTGTAACCAAATCACTAGGGCTACACACTAGTCATGCCATTGGTGCATCAATGACACGGCCATGTTACCTTCATGGCTAGGAAACATATTTTGGCTCGGGTATCAAACTGGGAGTCAAAGGTCCAGGTCATAGGTTCATATCATAATCAGAGTGTCACATCCGAAAGGTCATATCAGAAGGTTCATATCAGAAGATCAAATATCCCAGGTCAATATCCAAAAGGGTCAAAGTATCAGATGGTCAAATCTTCAAAAGGTTCAATATCAAAAGTACTTTTCAAAAGGTTTTCTCTTAAGGTTCATTTAAAACAATCCTTCAAAATAGTTTTCATAAATGGTCTTTCAAATAGTTTCCATAAAACGAACTTCAAAAATAGTTTTCTTAAAGTCAATATATCATGCTTGAAAAACCCTTTCAAAATACTTTACTTAAAACATTTCCATCTCATATCAAAAAGGTTTTCATATCATAGGTCCAAAATCAGAGATCAAAGGTCGAAGCAAAGGTGTCATAGCAAAGGATCGTAACAGAGTATCAAATCAGAGATTTAACAGATCAGAAAGGAATCATAGGAAACCTTACAGAGAAGGTCAGAATATCTGTACCTTATTCCAAAGCAAAGCACAATCAAAATGAATAAGATGCAAAGGAATCAGGTCCTCTCCTTCTTCACACCTAGAGGGGTAGAAAAGAATTACAAACCTTTCCATATTTAGTAACTTTCCATTTTTGGCAGGTTTCCATATTTAGAAAGTTTCCATTTTTAGTAATATGAAGTAACATACTTAGGTAAATCATTATTTCTGGAATTAGGGTATCTTTTATCATATTTTCATAATTGGTCTTTAAGAATTCACAATTTACACTTTATACCCCTTATTACAAAAGTTACATTTTTAACCTTTAATTATTCATAGTTACACATTAAACCCTTAATTTATCAATTTTACAAAATGGTCACTTATTTTATCATGATATATGAATGTATCCTCAATTTTACAGAATTTACACAATAGGTCCCTCTAGTTTACAAAGTTACATATTTAGTCCCTTAATTTACAATTTCAACTTTATATTATTTATAATTACATATTAATCCAGTAAATCACCAAATTAACACATAACCCCCTGAATATATTAAAATACTCAAAACAGCACTAACTTTCCAGAAATTACAAGTTTAGTCCCTCCATTTAATTATTTTCTAAATCGAACCAATATTAAACCCTAAAAACATTTTAATCCTTTAAAATACAAAAATGACACTAGACCCCCTCCTCTTATATTTTATACAGTAAGTACATGTCCCAAAATAAGTTCTAAAAATAACCCTTGAGTTTTAAAAGTTACAAAACAACCCCTTAACATTTATTTTTCAACTCGTTATGCACAAAAACTTAACAAAATCAAACCCTAATAATCCCAATCATTATCCAATAATTTTACCATCATTGTAACACTATTATTTCCAGATTTCATCCCTTGAAAACCCTAGATCGATCGAACTTATTATTTTCCACGATTTTCTCTTTTTCTTCTTAAATCCGGTTTTAATCATAAATCCATAAATCATGATTTCGACTCAAACAATTCGAATGACTATTTTTCTCATGTTATATGAAGCATATAGAACCCATGAAAATTATTTACATGTCCAGGAAAAATCGCATGAATTAGAAAGAATCCGATTTCGATTTTAGGGTTTATAAGCCCATAATTTTCTATTCGGCCAAAATATAAAGCATGGGTCGAATCCATTATTTTTACCATGTTATATATGATTAAGAGAGAGCTAGAAAAATACCAGGAATAATTTAGATCAAGGGATTCACACGCTTCAAATTATTGTTGCTCGGCTAGGGTTTTTCGAACCAATTAATTCACCAAGAACACATGATCGACTCCAGGACTTTTTGGCTATTTTTCTTACCTTCCTTACATCATGAAGAACTCCAGAAAAATAGGTTTTTGATCTCTAAAAATCGGATGTGGTGTGAGGAATTTTTGAGGGTGGCGGCTCCTTTTATTTTTAGGGTTTTGAGGTGAATTAAATCATGGTTTGGTATTTGTTGAATGAAGGCCGGTCCTTGGGGGGAGGGGTGGGCTTGGAATACCGAAAATTTTGTTGGGGGAGTTTATTGGGCCTTAATTGCATATTAATTGTATTTTAATTGCCTTTAAAACCATAATAATAAGGATATAATTTCTATTTGGCAATCTAGGGGTATTTTAGTAATTTTGTAGCTTGCAAAAATATTAAATGGAGTTGTCAAAATTAGTTGGTATCATATTTTGTTCATTACCAGAAGTTTGGGATTGATTCGGTACTTTATAAGCTTTTAAATAACTTTTCAAACTTGTAGGGGCATTTTAGTCTTTTCACATGTTTTCAGATTTTAGGGTTTTACAACTCTTCCCCTCTAACAGAAAAATTTCGTCCTCGAAATTTGCAAAGAATCAGAAATGAAAGGATCGAACAAAACAGAGACATAACAGATCAGAATACAAAATGTGGATAACTAGCTCGTATCGATTCCTCGGTTTCCCAGGTAGTTTCCCGCTCTGGGTGGTTCTTCCAAAGAATCTTTACGAACGGAAATGAAACGAAATAGAAGACACAACGGACAGTGATCGAAAATGTAAAAGGCTTGTTTCTCATGACTCTTCATTGCCGATCCAAAAGTAACTTCAGTTCCCAGGAGTGATATATCATACGAAATTCAGATTGCAAGGATCATATTCAACATGACGAATGGTTATCATATTCTCTCAGAAGAGATACAAGGATACGCAAGATTGTGACGGATATGCCGTCCATAGAATTTGATTAGGCAAATCAGATGAGATCGTACAGAAAATAAATTGTAGGTGATATCAAATGGAAGAAACTTATAGCAGAACTTAAGATTCTTATCGGAATTACAAAGGTCAACAATCGCGTACCGAGAATCCAAACGTATCAAATCGTATAACGGCGAAACAGATTAAGCGTATAGGTGGAACGAACCTAAATCTTACAAATGCGAAATTTCTCACATATCAAATCAAAATTCTAAGGTTTCTAAAGTACTCCTCGAAATATCCTATGAACACAATGAGGGTACGTCATATGACGTAAGTATTATCACGTTCGCGAACCGTCATAATACTAGCATCATATGAGTATACCATCATGATGGTCATACTTTATCTCAAGTCGCGAACAGAACTACTTATCTTAACCACCTATCAGTCTTTCTACCTCCTAAGGTTGGTCCAAAACAAACATCACTACGGATTCTAAATCGGAGGAATTTGAACGTACAAATAGCGTAACGGAATGTGTACAACTCAAAATGAAACTCGTCGTCGAAACGTTAGGTCTTCCACAATTCATCATCCTTCTCATAACAAAACCATCATCCAAAAAATGCATAACGAACACAGAACGGAATTTCTAATAGGGTAAAGTTCATTCAAAAGATCCTATCGATAGGTAACGGAAACTTAAGTGGTCTAAGAGAAAATGAATTACGTCTTCCATATCTCCATCCTTTACAACAATCAAATCTTCCAAATCCAAACGTTTACTACAAAATTTCATCCCTTCAATTTCATGATCTCGAATCCTTTCAAATTCCAAGTAGCCGCTCTCTTGTCTAATCATACGATCATAGGGTGAACAGGGAATCATAAACTTGAGTCTGGTTCCTCAAGTCTTCGACACTTCTTCTGGACACCTCGGTGTGGTAGCGTGAATTTCCGACGTGATCACCGTGTATTCCTCCATTTGCGAGTCTGCCTCAGCTCTCAATTCATCTTAGTACAACTAAAATGAATAGAGAACTAAGGTTGCGTGTCTCCTACAGGTCTTCTATCATGATTCAAAATTCACCAACTCAATCTGTTGTGGCCTTCCTGGGTTATGTGCTGAAAGCTCATCTTCTACGGTCTGGTTGTCCTGATGCCCAACTGAAGTCTCCACGTGCTGCTTGAGGTATAATCGAGTCTCATCTCAGTCTGTCTTCTCCTCTCATGCTTCTCTCTTGGTAACGCCGGTCACGAACATCTTCTACCAATCTTCTACAAGGTTTCTAACTCTAACCATGGTCTTCAGTCTTGGTCCTTTCTGTGGAAGCTCTGTCATCATCGGATACCTGGGTGTTGTCTGCTACAATCTCTGATCGCAAATCAAAACTATTCTTCAAGAACAAAGGGTCGGTTCACAAAATACAAACAAATGGTCTACGAGTTCCTCGTTCGTCTCTGAGCATAAACACACTGTCATACTATGACAATTGCCCAGCTACTTGCGAAAATATGCTTCTTCCAGTCAATACAATTGACATTATTCAAACTCATAGTGGTCAACACGAGTACTAAAACAGTTTCAAGAAATCTTCTTAGGAAAACGCTTCATATCACAAATCTTCCTCTTCACCAATATGGAACAAATCGAATCAAATACTGATACGCGGAAATGAATAATGATTACGGTTAAAATTCACAATAGTCGGTGCGCCGCCGCATACTTCTCTCTTTCTTCTTCATAAACGAACAGGAGCATTCAAAAAGATTACTGAAGTGAACAAACTCATATTCCATCAGTTCCTACAATCTCTTAACTCCTTCAGGTCGATGCAAACTTCACTTTCCAACGGATCTCAAAAGGTTTATCGGAACACCAGAAATTCGTACAACAAACTTTCAAGTGTCGGAGCTTTCCAAGAGTGGATACTAACAGACGTTAGGAGAAAATTGGAAATCAAGGAGATCAGGGTATGTGCTTCCAAAGCCCAAAATTTTAACAGATTCAAATGATTTAGAGTATCATATCCAAATATGGTGGAGCAGAATTATGAAAAGTTACGTCTCAAATATGGCAGTCTATGGTAGCTTCACAAAAGTCACCAATCCAAAATCAAAAGACCTCAAGGTTAAATGCATCCAAAGACAAACGGATTCCTAGAGCGAATGTGGTTGTCAAATCATACGGATAGTTCACATATCAAATTTAGGTACATGGTTCATCAAAGTGTGGGATGGGAGAGTATTAGAATATATATCAAGGTCAAATATATCAAATTGAAGGTTAGAATTGTGAACAGTTCAAAAGATTGGAATCTTGTTTAGCTTATAACATAGGAATGATAGGGTGTGCACCGATAGTAATACGAACATCGTTTACTGTCAGAGTTGAGATGTATGGAATATCAGTTATTAGCATCAGCATGCTTAGATAACAATTCCGTACTGGACAAATATCAACATCAAATCCTTCTAAAGGAAATTGGTTAACATACAACGTTCATCATTCAAATGACGGAAGGTAAGACTCCCTCGTCTTTTGCAACAACGTTCTTATAAGGCATGTCTAAAGGCAAAGGCAAGATTCAGAGTGATGCGGAAGCAATTACTACTCACATGAATGTCCTAGACTACCCATTCCTCGCCGGTTATGACTTATATTCCTATGGGAAAATTCAACGCAACTTCGCAAAGGTTATCCTACGAGCGCCTACAGTGGAAACTTAGGGGTCCTAACTTACACAGGCCAAGGGTAGATGTACTACGAGTCGTAAACCTGGCTCTGATACCATAATTGTAACAACCCAACCCGGCAAGGGTAGAAGTGTCACGAAAATGGTGACATATCAAAGGCAAGCATAACATACGACTTACATAATACAAATGGTTTATAATGTTACAAAGGAAATACACCAAATCTACGTAGTCATACATAAGTAAATTCTAACTAAGGTATCGTCTTCATAAACTAATCTCTCATCCCAAAGCAAACCCAAGCTCCTGGCTTCCTACTAAAACCTGCCGCAGGAAAAGAAATGCGGCTGAGCTTAAAAAGCCCAGTGAACAGATATATAATAAACGGAAACCAAAATTAAATGGAAATGAACAGACATATCATAATGAATGAGATATAGGAAAAGGAAATAAAGAGTAAGGTTTAGGATAGTCATCCACCACGAGCCCATATCATAACATATCACATATCATATCATATCATATCATATCTTCATAATCATATAGAGGGGAGACCTCTTAGATAATCAGATAATATGAGGGGTGTCCTCATTCTTCAGGTGGAGTAGCTAGCTCCCATATTTTGTGAAAGGAGTGGATTGCACCCAGCCCCAGTCACCATATCATATCATATCAAAGCATATCATAACATATCTTGGATGCATCCATTCGCCCCCCAAACAAATCATATTGGCCATAACAAATCATAAAGCGCGCATATCATATCATAATGGGGACGGTGTAACCAAATCACTAGGGCTACACACTAGTCATGCCATTGGTGCATCAATGACACGGCCATGTTACCTTCATGGCTAGGAAACATATTTTGGCTCGGGTATCAAACTGGGAGTCAAAGGTCCAGGTCATAGGTTCATATCATAATCAGAGTGTCACATCCGAAAGGTCATATCAGAAGGTTCATATCAGAAGATCAAATATCCCAGGTCAATATCCAAAAGGGTCAAAGTATCAGATGGTCAAATCTTCAAAAGGTTCAATATCAAAAGTACTTTTCAAAAGGTTTTCTCTTAAGGTTCATTTAAAACAATCCTTCAAAATAGTTTTCATAAATGGTCTTTCAAATAGTTTCCATAAAACGAACTTCAAAAATAGTTTTCTTAAAGTCAATATATCATGCTTGAAAAACCCTTTCAAAATACTTTACTTAAAACATTTCCATCTCATATCAAAAAGGTTTTCATATCATAGGTCCAAAATCAGAGATCAAAGGTCGAAGCAAAGGTGTCATAGCAAAGGATCGTAACAGAGTATCAAATCAGAGATTTAACAGATCAGAAAGGAATCATAGGAAACCTTACAGAGAAGGTCAGAATATCTGTACCTTATTCCAAAGCAAAGCACAATCAAAATGAATAAGATGCAAAGGAATCAGGTCCTCTCCTTCTTCACACCTAGAGGGGTAGAAAAGAATTACAAACCTTTCCATATTTAGTAACTTTCCATTTTTGGTAGGTTTCCATATTTAGAAAGTTTCCATTTTTAGTAATATGGAGTAACATACTTAGGTAAATCATTATTTCTGGAATTAGGGTATCTTTTATCATATTTTCATAATTGGTCTTTAAGAATTCACAATTTACACTTTATACCCCTTATTACAAAAGTTACATTTTTAACCTTCAATTATTCATAGTTACACATTAAACCTTTAATTTATCAATTTTACACAATGGTCACTTATTTTATCATGATATATGAATGTATCCTCAATTTTACAGAATTTACACAATAGGTCCCTCTAGTTTACAAAGTTACATATTTAGTCCCTTAATTTACAATTTCAACTTTATATTATTTATAATTACATATTAATCCAGTAAATCACCAAATTAACACATAACCCCCTGAATATATTAAAATACTCAAAAAAGCACTAACTTTCCAGAAATTACAAGTTTAGTCCCTCCATTTAATTATTTTCTAAATCGAACCAATATTAAACCCTAAAAACATTTTAATCCTTTAAAATACAAAAATGACACTAGACCCCCTCCTCTTATATTTTATACAGTAAGTAGATGTCCCAAAATAAGTTCTAAAAATAACCTTTGAGTTTTAAAAGTTACAAAACAACCCCTTAACATTTATTTTTCAACTCGTTATGCACAAAAACTTAACAAAATCAAACCCTAATAATCCCAATCATTATCCAATAATTTTACCATCATTGTAACACTATTATTTCCAGATTTCATCCCTTGAAAACCCTAGATCGATCGAACTTATTATTTTCCACGATTTTCTCTTTTTCTTCTTAAATCCGGTTTTAATCATAAATCCATAAATCATGATTTCGACTCAAACAATTCGAATGACTATTTTTCTCATGTTATATGAAGCATATAGAACCCATGAAAATTATTTACATGTCCAGGAAAAATCGCATGAATTAGAAAGAATCCGATTTCAATTTTAGGGTTTATAAGCCCATAATTTTCTATTCGGCCAAAATATAAAGCATGGGTCGAATCCATTATTTTTACCATGTTATATATGATTAAGAGAGAGCTAGAAAAATACCAGGAATAATTTAGATCAAGGGATTCACACGCTTCAAATTATTGTTGCTCGGCTAGGGTTTTTTGAACCAATTAATTCACCAAGAACACATGATCGACTCCAGGACTTTTTGGCTATTTTTCTTACCTTCCTTACATCATGAAGAACTCCATAAAAATAGGTTTTTGATCTCTAAAAATCGGATGTGGTGTGAGGAATTTTTGAGGGTGGCGGCTCCTTTTGTTTTTAGGGTTTTGAGGTGAATTAAATCATGGTTTGGTATTTGTTGAATGAAGGCCGGTCCTTGGGGGGAGGGGTGTGCTTGGAATACCGAAAATTTGCTTGGGGGAGTTTATTGGGCCTTAATTGCATATTAATTGTATTTTAATTGCCTTTAAAACCAAAATAATAAGGATATAATTTCTATTTGGCAATCTAGGGGTATTTTAGTAATTTTGTAGCTAGCAAAAATATTAAATGGAGTTGTTAAAATTAGTTGGTATCATATTTTGTTCATTACCAGAAGTTTGGGATTGATTCGGTACTTTATAAGCTTTTAAATAACTTTTCAAACTTGTAAGGGCATTTTAGTCTTTTCACATGTTTTCAGATTTTAGGGTTTTACATAGAATCACCCAACATGGTCCTAGCAGCCTCTATTAGTGTCCTATTCCTCCATTCAGCAACCCCATTCTACTGAGGAGTTCTAGCTACATTAAACTCTCTCTTAATACCTTTTTCTTTGCAAAATTCATCCATAACTCTATTTTTAAATTGCGTCCCATTGTCACACCTAATGATTTTCACTATCTTATCAACTAGGTTTTCTATTTCAGTTATAAAAGTCTTAAGAATGCTACTTGTTTCATCCGTAGATCCTAGAAAGAAAACCCATGTAAACCTACTATAATCCTTAGTTATCAAAAGACAATATTTCTTATGCTGTATACTACTCACAGAAGTAGGACCAAACAAGTCTATATGAAGCGTAAATAATGGTTGAGTAATAGAGTTTTGGGTCTTTGGCTTACAAGAAGCTTTGTGTTGTTTGCCCTTGAGACAGGAAACACAAGTTTGGTCATTTTCAAAACGTTTTTGAGGCAAGCCTCTTACCAAACCATCTTTAACAATCTTATTTATGTTTTTAAAATTAACATGACCAAGTCACCTATGCCGAAGCATTAACTCATCCAATGTGGCTTTTGCTACAAGACAAGTTAGAGCCTCTTTAGGAATAATTTTTTTCATGTCAACACTGTACATATTGCCCTTTCTATGAACTTTAAGTAGTACTTGATGTAACAATTCACATTTCAGGTTAATTTCTATTCCTGAAATTTTACTATTCATTTTACTATTCACTTACACTGTTCATTCCCGAAATTTTTATTTCATATTCTCGTAAGTTAAATTATTTCCATGATAAAGTGAAAGTTTGACGCTCATCGGGTAATTTTCGCAAAAGTTAATAAGAAACTATACGTTTGGTTTAAACGTCATTTAAACATCCTACGCATAACGAAAACCAACTGCGACAATTTTCCTCGCATCAGAATAATTTTTAGTACACTCACATTCAATTAGGGAATTTTTGATAATTAAGTTAAAATGTTACCAAACAGACCCTGTGTCTTATAGAAATAAACTTGCATTTTAAGCACTTTTACTTATCCGCAACCTTAGCCTATACATGCACCATATTTTCTAAGGCATTTAGAAGCTTTTTTATTATTGGAAAAATCAACATATTTTTCCTCCTCCTTTGACCAAAAATCATTCCTTGATTTTATAAATCATTCCTTGATTTTTAACACTTACGGTTTTGGATCTAAAGAACGTTTAACACCAACCGACACTAGACTAAGCCTAGCCTAGACATTTTAAGTCTTTTAAGTTCATTATAATCATATTAGAAAAGTTACATTTTACTTTTCTCAGCTTGATCTTGACCATTGATCTCTAGTATGTTTACAAGTGTAAACTTAACCATGGTTAAATATTAACCTAATATATAGTTAACTCCTAAAATTTTTCCTATAAATACCAAGCTAAAACTTCATAACTTCTTGCACCACACCTTCTTATATCTTCAAAGACCTAAAACCAAAGGCACTTCTCTTATATTTTGTAAGAAAGTTCATGTGTTCTTGAGAAAAGCTAGCATTTGATCTTATTTTCTCCGAGTTTTCAAGAAAGAGTCGTTATAATCTTCAAATAACTTCAAGTCTCCAAAAAGACTTTGTTATTATCTTTAAATAGCTTCGGGTTTTCAAGTAGGCGATGTTATAATCTTCAAGTAGCCTTGGGTTTACGAAGATTACAAATTTCACGTCGAAGTTCCGCTTATATTCCCTTTTTCTATAATAATCAAGCATTCTAAATAAAGGTAAGTAATTATAAGACTCAAAATTATTTTAATACATATAAACTTTGTTAGTTTATTTATTGTTTTCATAAACTCTTAATATGTCATATAATCAAGTAAACAAAATATATGTTTCACATATAAATACTATGTTAGTAGGGAGCTTCATGTGAGGGGTTTCATTTGGGTGAACGTATCGACGAGTTGCTGGATTTACGAATTAAAGTGTCCTAGCTCCTCGAACGTTTACTGCATGACCTCTGGATTATGATGGCCTGAACAGTAGTACGAGATATATAAACTATATATGGTATGTTTAAATATTCACTTCGTGGTTTTAGAACCTAAGACACGATATCATATTTCTAGGTTGCTCGTAGAGATTATCCCGGCTTATCCAGCAATTTCATTATATCCTTAACATCATTTACTCTGAGGTGAGTTCATAGCCCCACTTTCCATTACTTAATTGTTTTACAAACCCTTGGGGGGAATACATGCTATTTTAACCGAACACAATACTTTGAAATTGTATGCTATATGATTGTTTTATTATCACTAAGTACCATCCTTACCAATCCTAGGCCCCATATCATGAACCATTTAATCACTAGGAATAGTGAGCGCGAGTATTGTGAATAGGCCTATTGGGATTGATGAATCCTGTTTGTGTTGACCGGTTAGGCAAACAAATGCACTATTTTTGAGACTTAGGTATGTTGGCAAAGTGCCTACCGGGGAAACTCCACCGATCGATATTGGTACACGTTAACGTATTTGTTGCATGAGCTTAGTGAATAATAAGAACCGTTTTGTTTTCCAACCATGAGTATGAGTCTAATTAACTCACACTACCAACATATTGTGTTCAACTATATAACAAACTCAATGAATATCACTCAACCTTTGTGTTGACAGTTTAAGCATGTATTTCAGGTGCATAATGATCAAGGATGGCATGGAGGGGCACGAACTCAATCAAGAAGGCTATAACTTATTTTATCATTCAAAAAGACATCAAATGACTTTATATTGATGTATTTTATAAACATGGAACCTTTTGGGACCTATCTTGTAAACTCTGATATATTATTTTAATGATAAATCCTTTTTAAAAAGACTCAGTTAGAGATCGTTTTCTATTTATTATGACTGTTGTGCCATCGAGTAACACCCAGTTTGAATTCCGCTCCATCATTGAATTGGGGGTGTTACAGATTGGTACCAGAGCCATGGTTGTAGAGAAACGGGTCTAAACGAGACATAAACTATAACCACCTTTACAAACAAAAATATTTTATAGCCTTCCGCTCTTCGTGCCTTCCATCCTTCAGACGATCATGGACTTGTTAGACATTGTATACTACACAAACATGTTAGCATATGAATATATGTACCCTTACTTGAGCATTTCTCCGTAGACATTTTATTACTACACAAACATGTTAGCATATTGATATATGTACCCTTATCACATTTGAGCATTTCACGTAAGCATGTTATGCTACGCAAACATATTAACATATTGATACATACACACTTGTCATATTTGAGCATTTCTCGTAAGCATTAGATTTATTCTAAACATCAAAATCCTTATTGTAGACATCATGTCCGTACCTCCATCACCTGATTACATTCCCGCTATGCCCGCTCACTTACCATTTCTTCCCTGACTCAATGATCCCTATCTTGAAGCACTTGATTATGACAATGAGGAAGAACCTTATGAGGATTTAGTCAATGACCAAGAGGAAGAAATGGAAGAAGATCCAGACGAAGATCCCGAAATGGACATAGACGAGGAAGAAGAGGAGGAACTACCAGTTGTACGACCACTATCACCATTAACCTCACCACCTCCTATCTCCGTAACCTCCTCCGAATCTAATCATAACACTCCCACTCGAGGTCCAAAGTCCACTTATGAGATCGGTGGATCATCCAAAATCACACCTACATTCATAAATTCTGCCTAATATGATGTATATTGCTTGAAACAAGGCCTCGACCTAACTCTACATAAACTTCAAAACATGACACGCCAAATGAATAACTATGAACCCAAGGTTACTGCAGCCAGAATGGAAGCCGTTAATGCACGTCAATGCCTCGATTTGTTTATCCTTGATACGAGCTATGTGAAGGAAGACTTGACTCTTGTTCAGGATATAGTCTTGGATCCTTTAACCGGCTTGGATGACATCAAAAATAGACTTATACGAGTAGAAAAAGCTCAAGTCCAAGACACGGCCCAAATTCACACACTACAACACCACCTAACGGCAGCAGAGGTCCGACTAGATGTTGCCAACTTCGACCGATACCTACTCAAGAATGAGTTGTATGCTATGCAACAAAGATTACATCAAAGGGGAGGTGATGAGATTCGCCCGAATGAATGTGTGGATGTGCTAACCACTTATGGAAACACCGATCCGTCCGAATCCTCCAACTAGAAGTAGACTAGTGTTATAGTTATCTTTTGTACTACAAAACTGAATAGATTCAGTTAGTAAACTCTACAAAATCCATGTAATAGCTAGCAGTAGTAAAACGTTGTAATTACTAAACTGAAAGTATCAGTTAGTAAATTTTGAAGAAGCTTGTAAAAGGTTTCGATTTTGTAATCAATCAACGTTATACGAATAAAACTCTTGCTTTGTATTATCATGTGTTATAATCTAAACCTCCAACATAATTATTATATCATTTCCATCGAAAATCATGCTTATTCTACCAACTCTATACTTACAACATACCTTTTATGTAATAGCATCATGGCGAAAAAGAAGAATACACCACCAACAATGACTCAAACCGCCATCAACAAACTAGTTAAAGATAGTGTGAAAGCCGCACTCGAAGCTGAATGCACAGCCGTAGTTGCAGCGGCTGCTGAAGCTGCTCTGAATAACACAGCCAACCCTAACACTGAAGGACCAAACCCAACTGGCCTTCCAGTGATAAATGTGGATTCAGTACCTAAGGGCTGCACATTCAAGGACTATTTGAACTGCAGACCCACTAATTTCAAGGGTACTGAAGGAGCCGTAGGTTTGACCCGCTGGTTTGAAAAATGCGAGTCATTATTTTCAATCAGCAAATGCATCGAGGAGGATAAAGTTAAATTTGCCACCAGTACACTGCTAGATGAGGCATTATCATGGTGGAACTCGGTATCTCAACCAATAGGCATTGAAACTGCTTATAAGATTTCTTGGGATAATTTGAAGAACATGATGATCAAAGAATACTGCCCCCGCAGTGAAATTCAGAAGTTAGAAGTGGAATTCTGGAATCTTGTCGTTAAAGGGAATGACATCCTAACTTACAACCGTTGATTCCAAGAATTGAGGATACTATGTTCAACAATGCTTTCAACAACTGAGAAACTGTTGGAAAGATATATCTGGGGACTCCCACCAAGCATACAAGGGAACGTGACTGCATCTGCTCCCAAGGCACTTGATGAAGCTATGCGATTGGCTCGCAATCTCACAGATCAAGTGGTGCGAACGGGAGCTACCCAAAAGCAAAACCTCAACAACAACTCCACTACCACCAACAACTCCAACTACCATAACAACAATAACAATAGAAACAACAACAATAAGCATCAATGGGATAGTAGCCATGGAGGTAACAACAACAACAACAACCCAACTCAAAACAACAATCATCATAACCAGCAAAACAAAAGACAAGAAGCCACAACGGCTTATGTTGCTGCACCAACCGGAGGTAGATATACTGGGACCCTACCACAGTGCACTCAGTGTAACTATCATCACGTAGGTCCCTGCCCCGCCAAGCGCAACAAGTGTCAAAAGCCGGGACATCTTGCCAAGGAATGTAAAAGCAGGGCCACTGGAGCTAACACTCAGCCAATAGTTAGATGTTATAGGTGTGGCGAAAAAGGACACTTCAGGAACAATTATCCTCAAAACCGTGGTCAACAAGGCGGAGGTGCTCGTGGTAGAGCCTATGTCAAGGGCAACGGTGAACCACAACAGGACCCAAAGTGGTTACTGGTACGTTCTCACTCAATAACATTCTTGTTAAAGTCTTATTTGATTCTGGTGCTGATATGAGCTTTTTATCTACTAGAATTGCGCCTTTACTTGGTATCACACCATTCACTCTAAACGCAAATTACAGTATTGAACTAGCTAACGGTAACTTAGTAAATACTAATACCGTAATCCCAGACTGTACCCTTAATCTCCTAGACCACCCATTTAACATCAACCTTATGCCAATCGAACTTGGAAGTTTTGATGTAGTCATCGGCATGGATTGGCTATCTAAACATCGAGCTAACATCATCTGTGGTGAAAGGGTTGTTCACATTCCTTGTGACAACGAAACTTTGGTCATCCGTGGTGATCAAATTGGAACCCGATTAAATATCATCTCATGTATCAAAACCTTGAAATACATTGAGAGAGGATGTTATGCCTTCCTAGCACATGTAACCGAAAAGAAATCCGAAGAAAGACATCTAGAAGATGTTCCCATCGCACGTGAATTTCCTGAAGTCTTTCCCGAAGACTTACCCGGACTTCCACCAAATCGTCAAATAGAATTCCAAATTGATTTAATACCAGGAGCGGCGCTAGTAGCCCGCGCACCTTACAGGCTAGCACCGTCAGAGATGCAAGAGCTATCAAATCAATTACAAGATCTTTCGGACAAGGGATTTATTCGACCTAGTTCCTCACCTTGGGGAGCTGCCGTCTTGTTCGTAAAGAAGAAGGATGGATCATTACGAATGTGCATTGATTATCATGAACTAAACAAGTTAACAATAAAGAACCGATACCCATTACCAAGAATTGACGATTTATTCGATCATTTACAAGGTTCAACCTATTACTCAAAAATTGACCTACGATCAGATTACCATCAAGTTAAGGTTCGTGAGGAATATATTCCAAAAATAGCCTTTAGGACACGATATGGTCACCACGAATTCCAAGTAATGCCATTCGGTTTGACTAACGCACCGGCGGTATTCATGGATCTCATGAATCGAGTGTGTAAGCCATACCTAGACAAATTCGTGATTGTATTCATCGACGATATTCTTATCAACTCCAAAAACGAAGAAGAACACAAACAACATCTAAGAACAATTTTAGGGTTACTCAAGGAAGAGAAATTGTATGCGAAATTTTCAAAATGTGAATTTTGGATTCGTTCGGTACAATTCCTTGGTCATGTGATTGACAACACTGGTTTACACGTCGATCCTGCTAAAATTGAAGCTATCAAAGATTGGCCAACACCTACCACACCTACAAAAATTCATCAATTTCTAGGACTAGCTGGGTATTACCGAAGGTTTATCGAAGGATTTTCCTCAATAGCAAAACCTTTGACCAAGCTAACCCAGAAAAATAAGAAGTACATTTGGAACGAAGATGAAGAAGAAGCCTTCCAAATCCTCAAACAAAAACTTTGTAGTGCCCCTATTCTAGCATTGCCAGATGGGATCAAAGATTTTGTAGTCTACTATGATGCATCGCACCAAGGTTTGGGTGCCGTGTTGATGCAACGTGAGAAAGTCATGGCTTATGCTTCACGACAACTCAAGAAACATGAAGAAAACTACACCACTCATGACTTAGAGTTAGGAGCTGTAGTCTTTGCACTAAAAATCTGGAGACACTATCTATACGGTACTAGATGTACTGTGTTCACCAATCACAAAAGTCTACAACACATCTTGCATAAAAAAGAACTAAACATGAGGCAACGTCGATGGTTGGAGTTACTAAGTGATTACGACTGCGACATTCACTACCATCCAGGAAAGGCAAACGTAGTAGCCGACGCCCTAAGCCGAAAGGAACGGGTTAAACCATTACGAGTCCGAGCCTTAGTATTTATCATAAATTCTAATTTTCCCGCTCAAATTCTTCACGCTCAAGCTGAAGCGGTGAAACAAGAAGACATCAAAAAGGAAAAGTTAGACGGCATGATACAGAAGAAATTCGAAACTCGTTCAGATGAAACTCTATGCTTCGAAGGTCGAAGTTGGTTACCACTTTATGGTGGCCTACGAGACTTGATCATGCACGAATCCCATAAATCTAAATATTTCGTACATCCAGGATCTGATAAGATGTATCAGGATCTTAAACAACTCTATTGGTGGCCAAACATGAAAGCCGATATTGCAACATACGTTGGCAAATGTCTTACATGCTCCAAAGTAAAAGCCGAACATCAAAAACCATCCGGTCCATTGCAACAACCAGAGATTCATATGTGGAAATAGGAACGAATTACAATGGACTTCATTACCAATCTCCCAAAGACATCAAGCGGTTATGACTCCATCTGGGTCATAGTTGATCGTCTCACAAAGTCCGCACACTTTTTACCAATTAAAGAGACATACAAAATGGATCAGTTAACCAGTTTGTACATTAAAGAAGTAGTCTCGAGACATGGTGCACCAATATCTATCATATCTGACCAAGACGGCAGATTCATCTCAAACTTCTAGCAGTCACTTCAAGATGCCTTTGGAACAAAACTAGACATGAGTACAGCGTATCACCCTCAGACCGATGGTCAGAGTGAACGAACCATTCAAACGCTGGAAGACATGCTTCGATCTTGTATAATTGACTTTGGAAAAGGATGGGATACTCACCTACTATTGTTCCCTTAACATGCTTAGAGTTAACTATAAAGATAATCTATTTGTGTTTATGACTAATACAATGTATTGATTAATTCTAACAGTTAATGAAACGTAAATATAAAAAGACAAAGTATTTTCAGCATTTAAATTCTTATTAGAAATGAATCAAAGAATCTATTACCCAAGTGTTTTTGCAGAACAAACACTTGGGATTGAATAGACAAGGTATGGTGTCTCCTATCTAAACTTAAGCAATGCTTTGAGTGGTAACAATTTGACCCACTGAGCTATCTCAGGGATACATTACTCTTTGTAGAAGAAAAGAGCTATCTCAGGGATACATTACTTTTCTCCATCTGTTTGCTATTTATAGGCAAACATGTTAAGAGTACTAAAGATTAAAACTACATAAACAAATAGGAAGCGTGTCTGACAACTACAACAGTAGTTGTCATTTCCAAGAACCAATAGGATTGAGCCAAAAAGTCTTCAAGTGTCAGACCTGACACTTCTTCGACTTTTAGCCACTTGAGGGATGGTTTGTTCTGACCCCGATAAGACTTGTTCTTATCTTCTTCAAACCTTCCCGCTCAATCCAGCCTTTCTTTCAGGCTACATGGTTCTTCAGTCATTCACCTTCAGTCTTCAGTCTTTAGTTATTGTTGTTGAGGAGACTGGGGTTCAGTGAGCTCTTGTCTAATGCTCACTGATCCCATTGCCTTCTTCTTTGGCTCAAGTAACACTTCAGGGAGTATCGCCTCTCTGTGTGGTGAATCTTTCTTCTTAGATTGTGTTTTCAGTTGATTAACACTTGGCGTAATTTGTATTCAAATCATGTTTTAATGATCCTTGGGTACTGAAGGACCCAACAATCTCCCCCTATTTGGATATAAATTATGCTTAAGTGTTTTTGGTCAGTTATGAGTGAGCTAATGACTTCTGCTCATACTCAATGTACTAGAAAGTAAATAAGGAAACTGAAATAACAGAACAAAGGAACATCATTTTATTAATTTCATTTAGAAGGGTCCTAACTTTTAAATGTACATGATAGAGGTGTTGCAGATTCTCAGTCCAGTTTGTATCCAAGGGCTTCAAGCTTGGGTCTCTTGGATTCCAGCTTATGTTGATCAGGATGAAGTTGAATCTTGATTCTCAGGTCTTGGTAGAACCTCACATTTTCAGGACTCTGGATTGGTGAGGCCATCATGAGAAAACCAAGCATGGCTTTAATTCCTGCCCGATCAATATCACTCCATCTTTGGAAGGCTGGATCTCCAAACTCATCAATGAAGAATATCCCTCTCTCAGGTTGTTCTATGACCTTGTTGTTCACGAATGTAACTCCTTCAGGGAGGGCTCTATTGCATTCAAGGCCAGGGACTCTGATCTCAGGCTCAGATCCAATTATCTTCCTCTTTCTTCTAGAGGTCTGAGAGGGGGCAGGCTGACTGACTGGAGCAGGGAGAAGTGAGGGAATACCAATTTCCTTAGGTGTTGCATTCAGCTTTTCATATCTAACTTTCAGGGACTTCATTAGTTCCTTGACAGCAACATTTGACTTCTTAAATATGATTGGACCCAGTTCATCCAATTCAGTGATCCCAAAGTCAGCGAACCTAAAGGGCTCATGAATTTCAATGATCCTCTTATCAGGACCTCTGAAAACAGTGATGACAGTAGGCTTGGTGTTCTGATGAATCTTTACATCAGTAATGGGTTCAGGTCTTAGTCTACTTGTCATGACCCATTGATACTTCTCAATTCTCTTTTGTCTTATCACCTCAGTCCTTTTCAGCCTTTCTTCTCTTTTCTTCTTGAGAGCCGATATTTCAGCATCCTGAGCTTTTACAAAGCTCTCACTACCCTTTTCTTCCAGCAAGTTCTTTTGGCTCAAGACCAATCTTCTCAGCCTCTTCTGTGACAACCTGAATGAGGGCAGACTTGTTTTGCCTTTCTTCTTCAGCAGCTTTCTTCAACCCTTCTTCCTTTTCTAAATGAGCCGTAATTTGTTCCTCAGTGAGGTGATACATAACTCCATTTATTTCATAAGGGACCCTGACTGGCTCATCAGGGTCTGGCCTTCTTTCAGAGGAAGCAGGCACCAAGATTGTAGGCTCAGGCTCAATGGTTGTGAGAATGCCTTTGCCTTTGTCTTGGTGAGATGAAGATGGGGTTGTCTCAGGAATCTCCCCCTCAATGTGAGAAGGAGTTTGTTCAGGTTGTTCATCAGTGACCTTCTCCCCCTCAACTATTGCTTGAGTCATGGTGAGAGCAAGAGTTAGAGAGCTCACTGAAGTTGAGGGAGCAGCCTGACCTTTGAAGGCTTGATAAATCTCAGTCATCATCGATTTGATGTCAGAGGTGTCCTGCAGAAGAGTTGAGACCTTAGCCTCAAGAGAAGCCTGAGAAGCCTCTATTGCTGTCATCCTTGGCCCAAGATTCCAAGCCTAGGAATAAGAAGATGTAGCCTAAGATGCCAAGTGTGACTCTATAAGACCCAGGGAAGACTTGATGGAGTCCACTATAGAGCTGAGTCCCTGAAGATTGGAGGATTTTAGCATGTTTATCAGCTCAGTCAACTGAGTAGACTGTTGATGGTAGTCCTCAGAAGCCTGAAGAATTTTTTTGTTAAGCTCAGGGTCATCTTTCACTGACTCTTGAATAGTTGCAACGCTCTTGTGTATGTTGGTGAGAGCTTGGTTGAACAGTTTAAGATTCTCATCAAGATTTGTCAGGGAGAAGGAGATAGATGATCTGTTCTCATTAACATCATCATGATAGGATTCCACTGATTCCTTCAGGTTGACATAATGAACAGTAGCTTCACAGTGTTGGTCAAAAATTTCTTCAGTTAGCCCAGTAAATAGAGCATTGTTGGCCTTTTGTAGGAACTTGACCAATTGTCTTTCAGTAAGAGGAAGAATGTTGTCATACTTCCTGAGTTCTGGAAGGCAGGATGATTCAGAGTCTGAAGAATGATCAGCCTGATACTCTGATTCTTCCTCATGTGGAGAGGACTGATGTGATTGTTCAGTGGGTTGAGCATCAGTCTCCATATCATCACATGCCTCATAAACTTCTTCCACACTCTCTATACTGAGCTTTTCATCAGACATAAGAATAGCCTGAAGATCCGCCATCGACTGAATCTGCAACGGGTTTTGGCCAGGTCCTGACCCTTCCATAATAACTAAGTGGGTTTGCTCAGCCTGGTGTTTGGGGTCAGTTCCCGAGAGACTGGATTGGGTGGTGGGTTCCGTATCAGCGGGTGGTTTAAATCCCTCTGAGTCTTTGTCCCCCTTTGCGCCTTCAAGTACTGACGGGTGTTTTCCAGCACTATCATGAGGCAGAATTTGTGATTGTTGATGGACCCCCTTCCCATCAGGGTTGTACTGCCCTTTTGGGGATTCAGGATCCTTGACTCCCTCAGGCACTGATTGTGATTTATCAGTTCCATCATCGGGATGTGATTAGGTGTGGGTCCCCTTCCCAGTTGAGTAGTGCTGCCCAACAGAGGATTCAGGACCCTTTTCTCCCTCAAGCGCTGATTGTGATTTGTCAGTGCCTTCATCGGGATGTGAGAGGTTGAAGGTTCCTGACCCTACCAACTTGTGTATGTCAGTAGAGCCATGAGGAAACTGAGGTTTTCCCGAGGACACTGAGGGTGATTTATCAGTGACCTCCATTGGCGTTTGTTTTAGGGTCAAGAGGGTCTCAATGATGGGTGTCTCTGAGGTCTTTGCCATTGTTTCCCCTTCTGAGGGTTCTGAGGCAGAAGATCCAAGGGCGAGTGATTTGGGTTTAACTACCTTCTTGGTCCCTGCCTTCTTTTTCTTCTTCTCCTGCTTTTCAGGAGAAGGAATGGGTGAGACAGCTTTGTTACCCTGAATGACTACCGGCATGTAGTTAGTCAAGGTGATTGGTTGAACCTCGGTAACGCCACTAGTATAATTAGCCTTGTGTAGGACGTCAGGTTTAGAACCTTGAGTGTCAGGCCTCATATAATCAGTGCGAAGTAGGTCCTGAAGCACACAGGAAATAAATCTAGGATAGGACATGTGTTTTTGCCTAGACTTTCCTGAGAGCTTGGACACGAGGTCTCGGAAGATTATTCCTCCAGTGTCTATTTTTCTACCCTCCAGGAGACTGAACACCATCAATTGTTGTGATGAGTTCAACTGTTCCATGGAGGATTTGTTGCCTCCTAGGACTTGAATGACAAAAGTCATCAGGATCCTCCAGGCTGGGGGAAACCAAGTTTTAATTATTGGTGCCTTAGCCAATAATGAACCTGGGACCACCTCAGGTTGTTTGGGGTCTTGTGGCCCTAGAAAAAGTAACTCTGATTTAACTTCTTGGTCAGTGGGTTTGGGCTCAAAATTCACAGCGAAATCAAGGCCAGTGGCTTTGATAAAGGTTTTGTAATCAAGGGAGAGGGTCCTCCTCCCATTCATGACTATGAATGTTATGATTGAGTCCTTGGTATCTTTAGGGCTTGTTGCCACTGTCGTACACCAAAATTCCCTCAAGTAGTCATGATATATGACTGAGGGGGTCTTTGTAAATGCCGTAGCAAGAAAGCAGTTTTGTAGATACTTAACTTCATTCTTGTACGCCCAAAACTTTTGGGGATAGGTAAAATTCCCTACCACATTGTTCTTTGTTAAGTCTACGCCCTCCATTGTGAATTCCACATTTGGGGCGTATGTAATAGCCATAGAAGAAGCCATTTTTGTTGGGAAAGTCTGGGTAATCAACAAATGGTCTGGGTTTCTAATAGCTAAGAACACACACACACAAAAAATTTAGTTTTGAAAGAAAAGGGCAGAATTTTGCTTAAGATTTCTAAAAATTGTTAGAAATTATTAAAATTGTATTTAGTTTCATTACTGTTGTTAGTGTAGTATTGGTTTCTGCTGGCAGGTATATTGTTCCTGCTGGCATAGTAGTTTTATTGTTTCTGCTGGTAGAGCATTATGGTTACTGCTGCTAGTATTGTTTCTGCGGGTTATAGAAATAGTCAAACCCGTATATTTAGAAGTTTGTTAGAGAAAGAGATATGCATGAGTTATAATAGGAAGTGATAATGCATATCTCCTCTACACGTTTAGTGAATGTCGAATTAGTGTTTCTTGGAGTATAAAAGAAACACACGGCTATGAACAATGTACGACCTTGAAAACAATTTTAATAGTTAATATAGATCCATAGAGGATCAAGTGTTTATTAGTTATTTCTTCTTTAACTCTTGTGTTTATATTCCGCGTAAACATAAGTTTATTGTCAGAGATTCTCTTGTAGTTTGTTTATGATTACATAAGCATTCTACCAGTTCCATAAGGATCAAAGATCTATCTAGGACTGATCCTACAAGTGGTACCAGAGCCTGGTTAGAGTCTCTGTCAAAGAAGAAACCTTTTCAAACAAATCTCATAAACCCTCATACAATGACTTCATCCGGAACAGATGATTCTGTTGTCAACAATGAAAAACCTAAAACACAGAATGTCCAACAACAAATTCTCACAACCACTGTCTCAAACAGCAATGCAAAATTTCCTTACCTCAAGAAGTATGAGTATGAGATATGGGCCATGAAGATGAAGTACTGGATTTCAAATAGTGATCATAACCTCTGGAACATCATCCTGAATGGAAACAGTAAGCACAAAATAGCAAGAGATCCAAAAGGGAACATCATTATTCTTCCCCCTGTATCTACAGAAGAACATATTGCTATTCAAAGGGAGACAAAAGCAAGAACTTTGCTTCTTCAGTCTCTCCCAGAAGACCACATGGGTGATTTTCATCACCTAGATGATGCAAGGGACATCTGGTTAGCTGTTAAAGCCAGATTTGGAGGTAATGATGAATCTAAGAAGATGAGGAAGTCCATGCTGAAGCAGGAGTTTCAAGAATTCAAGATCTCTAAAGCAGAAGGATTGCATAAAGGCTATGATAGGTTCCAGAAGATTTTGAGCCAACTGAATCAGCTGCAAGCAAGGCCAGATAATGAAGATTACAGTACCAAGTTCTTGAGAGCATTGCCTCCTTCCTAGTCACAGGTATCCATCACTCTCAAAGCAAGAGGTGGGCTTGATTACTTAAGTTTTAATGACCTCTATAACAAACTCAAGACTCTTGAGATTGATATTAAAGGAGGTTCAAGCTATTCACATACTCTAACTCACTCAGCATTTGTTAGTACTACCAGTACTAATAACAAGATGTCATATGCTGATAGCCCAACCTCATCATCTTCATCAACCTCATATACCCCTGCTACACCAAGAACACATTCAAATTCTGGCAATGTGATTGAAGATGTGCTTCATTCTTTTGTTGCTGAAAGTGAACCACAACAGCAGCTTGCATATGAAGACTTTGACCAGATTGATAAGATGGACTTGGAAGAATTGGATATCAAGTGGCAGATGGCTATGCTTTCAGTGAAGGTGAACAGATTTGAAAAGAAGGCTGGCAGGAAGATCCAATTTAATAGGAAGGATGGAGCAAGGTTTGATAAAAGGAAGGTTAGATGTTACAACTGCTCACAACTGGGTCACATTGCAAGAGAATGCAAAGAAAAGAAGGCAGATGATAAGACCAGATACTCTGCATTCAAGCTCAAAGAATTAGTCTCAGAGGAGCCTAAAGCCTTGCTATCTGCTGATTCCATGGTGGATTGGTCACAACATGAGGTAGATGATGAGGAAAGAGGTGCTGCTCAAGTTTATGGAATGCTTGCTGGATGTGAGACAGAAGATGTGGCTGAGGAATTTGCTTTGATGGGTATCTCATCTCAGGTACAAACTTGTCCTTTTGGATGTGATGATAACTATGCTAAAATTAAAAAGGAGTTTGATGATTTAGAAACCCAATATAAAGATTATTATGTTCAGGTTCAAGCTTATAAAAGTACACTTAAAACTTTAGAACAACAAAAGGATTGGTACCAAACTAATCAGTTGGCATATGAAGAAAAGATTAGGGTTTTAGAAAGAGATTTGGAAAACACTACTAATTTGTTAAAATATTCTGAAAGTGAAAATGCTAAGTTGAATTTAGAGAAACAGGACTTGCAGGCTAAGTTAGATAGTGAAGTGGCCAGGTGTAATACATGGCAATAATCATCTAAACACCTAGCTAAGTTGAATAACAGCTCTCAGTCTGTAAGGACTAAGAGAGGGTTGGGGTATGGAGATTATATTGGGCCAGATGAAGTGTATGACCCTAATGAGCCAAGCATTTTTGACCCTACTCCTGAACCTGAGGATTATCAAATTCTTGTTAAATATGGTAAAGAAGGAGGAATGAATGCAGTTTCTCCACCTATAACAGGAGTATTTAAGCCTACCTCTACCCACACAGACATTGATGAATCACATATGACCTATGGAAAAAAGGCCAATGACTTGCCTGAACTTGATTGTAAATCTAATGACTTTGTCTCTTGTTCTAATAGTGACAAGTCCTCAGAACCCAAGACCAATGACTTTGCCTCATGTGATTCAAGTGACAAGTCTCCCACACCCATGTCTGATGACTTCTCCTCAAGAGTAGCTGATGATGAATCCAATTCAAAGACAGCTTCTTTTGAAGACATTTCTTTTCATTTTGTTAAAAACAATTCTATTTCTAGTTCTGGTTGTGATAAGTTTGTGTGTAATAAGAGAAGTCATGCTAAGAACAAATCTTTTATAAATAAATCATGCTTTATTTGTGGTAGTTATTCTCATCTTATTAAAGATTTTGATTTTTATGAGAATAGAATGGGTGTGTGTCTTAGGCAACAACAATCTAGACCATTGTGGAATAATGTTGAAAATATACCCCCATTTGTTCCGCAAGCAGCACAAATGAGCTCGGGCAGAGCTACATTTCCTGCTGGTAAACCAGTTCCAGCTGGTAAATCTATTCCTGCTAGTTGGAAAAGAAATGCTGTTAGATCCTTCATCAGACCTACAAGCTCTTATTTTCAGAATGATTATAGGCCTGTTTATTATGACCCAATGCAAAAAGGGGGGAAAGATGGGAAACTGCTGTTAAGTCCTCAGCATGTTGTTCTTGGAAACAATACAGACCATATTTGAAGAAGGGATCCAAGAACAATGGTGGATCTCATCAATTTACATGGTTTAAATCTTTCTAATCCACAAGGCAGGCCCAAGTCAGTCATGACTTAGGTCTTCCATTGTATCTAATGTTGTAGGAAAATCCTCATAGAAGTAAAGACTTAGGTATTGTTGATAGTGGGTGTTCTAAAAGTATGACCGGAAATAGAGACAGGTTGGTGGACTTTTTAACTATAAGAGGAGGCACTGTGACTTTTGGAGGTGGAGATGGTAAAATAATAGGCAAAGGAACCATCAGAACTTCCAAGTTGGATTTTGAAAATGTCTATTATGTGGAAGAGTTGTAGAATTTTAATCTGTTCTTTGTTTCACAAATTTGTGACAAGAAAAACAGTGTTCTCTTCACTGAGACTGAATGTCTTGTGCTTACTAAAGACTTCAAGTTGCTTGATGAAAGTCAAGTTGTACTTAAAGTTCCAAGAAGACACAATCTATACAGTTTCAACTTAAATGAACTCCAACCTGAAGGTGATTTAGCTTGTTTGGTGGCAAAGGCATCCTTAGATGAATCTACAAAATGGCATAGAAGGATGGCTCATGTTAACTTCAAAACCATCAACAAGCTAGCAAAGAATGGATTGGTAAAAGGGCTTCCTCCCAAGATCTTCACAAATGAACATAATTGTGTTGCCTGCAACAAAGGAAAGCAACACAAAGCTTCTTACAAAGCCATCACAGCTTTGAGCACCATCACTCAACCTCTCCAGTTACTTCATATGGATCTTTTTGGTCCTACTTCCATCAGAAGTATTGACCATAAGTACTATTGCCTGGTGATTATAGATGAATTTAGCAGGTTTTGTTGGACTTTCTTCTTAGGTACTAAGGATGAAACCTTTCATGTGATTAGGGACTTTCTTGCCTTAATTGAAAACCAGCTAAATACAAAGGTTAAGACTTTAAGGTTTGACAATGGGACAGAGTTTAAAAATTCTAACTTAATTGAACTCTGTAGGAAAAAGGGGATTAAAAGGGACTATAGTAATGCCAGAACCCCACAACAAAATAGGGTTGCTGAAAGAAAGAATAGAACCCTTATAGAAGCTGCAAGATCTATGCTTGCTGACTCTAAGCTATCTACCATGTTTTGGACTGAAGCAGTTCGCACTGCTTGTTATGTTTTGAACAGGGTATTGATCACTAATCCTCATAACAAAACACCTTATGAACTTTTGTGTGGGAAAGTTCCCACCATCAGTCATTTTAAACCTTTTGGATGTCATGTGACTGTTCTAAACACCAGTGATCATTTGGGTAAATTTGAAGAGAAAGCTGATGAGGGATTTATAGTTGGGTACTCTGCACATAGCAAGGCTTATAAAGTTTATAACTTATCTACTAAAAAGATAGAAGAGACACTAAACCTGAGATATCTTGAGGATAAACCTAACATTCAGGGTGCAGGTCATGAGTGGTATTTTGACCTGGACTATCTAACTGATACTTTAGGATATACTCGTTTCAAAGCTAATCAATCTGCAGGTACACAGGAGTCTCCAACTAATAATGCAGGTACCCCAGATGATGATTCAGACTCTGAGTGTGATGAACAAACCATTGTTGTTCCTTCTTATCCTTCTAACCACTTTGAAGGTTCTGAAGTTAAAGATAATTCTGGCATGGGTGAAGGTGATTCAAGTTTTGCAGAAGACCTTGCAAGGCTTCAAAGACAAGAACATGATGCCAAGGAAGCAGCTGAAAAGTTTGGTTTTGAATTCACAAAGGAAACAGAGGAGCTCTTAAGACAAGCCGCAGTTGAAGCCCGCAGGAATATGGATTCTGCTGGTAGTCCTTCTATTCCTGCTGGTAGTGTTCCTGTTACTGCTGGTACTACCAATTCTGCTGTTAGCTCTAATGTTCCTGCTGGTGTCTCCACTCCTGCTGCTCCTTTGTCCACTCCTTATGATCTTTCATTGGGCTTTCCTGAACCTCTCACAAGATATCCAAGACCTACAGATCTTGGTAACTCACTAACTTCAGGAACTGAATTTGAAGATAGTCATCATCATCCAAGTACTGGCATTTTTACCTCCTCCTCATATGATGATGACATTAGTCCTGATGACAATAATCTAGCACCCACAGTAGAAGTCAATCCTGTTGCTACTAAGAGGATCAATACCATTCATCCTTAATCCTTGATTCTTGGTGATCCTACCTCAGCTGTTTAGACAAGAAATAAGGTGAAACAAACAAAGTTCGGTGAAAGTGCCTTTGTCAGTTATGTTCATAATCAGCAAAAGAACAATCACACATACTTTCTACATTGTCTCTTTGCTTGTTTTCTTTCACAAGTTGAACCAAGCAGTGTATCACAAGCTCTTGAAGATCCAACCTGGGTGGAGGATATGCAAGAAGAAATGCAACAATTTCTTAATCAAAATGTATGGAAGCTTGTGCCTTTACCTGATGGAAAGAATGTAATTGGGACAAAATGGATTCTAAAGAACAGGAGAGATGCTAGAGGTATTGTGATAAGGAATAAAGCAAGATTAGTAGCTCAAGGTTATAGGCAAGAGGAGGGTATTGATTATGATGAGGTGTTTGCTCCAGTGGCAAGAGTTGAGGCCATTAGGCTATTTTTTAGCCTTTGCCTCATATATGGGATTTATGGTCTACCAGATGGATGTAAAAAGTGCTTTTCTCTATGGAGAGATTCAAAAAGAGGTTTATGTGACTCAACCCAAAGGATTTGAGGACCCTAAGAATCCAAAATGGGTCTACAGGGTGGTGAAAGAACTCTATGGACTTCATCAAGCACCAAGGGCATTGTATGCAAGATTTTCTACTTTTCTGTTGAAGCATGGATACCAAGGAGGTACCATTGACAAGACACTTTTCACTAAGAAGAACTCAAGAGATATTATCGTAGTCCAGGTCTATGTGGATGACATCATCTTTGGTTCTACAAAGGAGGCTTGGTGTAGGGAATTTGAAGAGTTGATGAAGGGTAAATTTGAGATGAGTGTTATGGGTGAGCTTACATTTTTCTTGGGCTTACAGTTCAAACAAAAGCCTGATGGGATTTTTATCAGCCAAGAAAAGTATGTGCAAGACATACTTAAGAAGTTTGATTTGGAATATGTGAGAACTGCAACAACTCCATATGAAGCTCCCAAGCCTAAATCAAAGAATGAACCAGATGATCCTGTTAATGTTCATCTCTATAGATCAATGAAAGGTTCACTTATGTATTTGACAGCTTCAAGACCAGATATAATGTTTGCAGTTAGTGCTTGTTCAAGACATCAAGTTACACCATTGACTTCCAACTTGAATGCAGTCAAGAAAATCTTCAAGTATCTAAAAGGACAACCTAAGTTGGGTCTTTGGTACCCAAGAGATTCTCCTTTTGTGTTGGAAGCTTATAGTGATAGTGATTATGTTGGTGCTAATCTTGATAGAAAATCTACTACTGGTGGTTGTTAGTTTCTGGGTAAGAGATTGATTTCTTGGCAATGCAAGAAGCAGACCATTGTGGCAACATCTTCTACTGAGGCAGAGTATGTTGCTGCTGCTAGTTGTGGTGGTCAGGTACTTTGGATACAAAATCAAATGCTGGACTATGGGTTCAATTTTATGAGCACTAAAATCTTTATTGATAACCAAAGCACAATTTGCATTGTTAAAAACCCTGTTTTTTACCAAAGAACAAAGCACATTGAGATTCGGCACCATTTTATAAGAGATGCTAATGAAAAACATCTCATTCAAGTACTTAAAATACACACAGATGAAAATGTGGCTGATTTGTTAACTAAAGCTTTTGATGGCCCTAGGTTTAATTACTTAGTTGTCCACATTGGGATGATCAATCCCTAATTGCTGGGATTGAGGGGAGGCATAAGCCTAAGGGGAGGTTTATTGTTGTATATTTTTCTTTCTTTTAGAGTTAATTTAATATATATATATATATATATCTTGTCTACTATCTTGTATGTTTGAGTAAACTATTTTCAGGGTTTGAGTGTTGGTTAATTACCACACAACAAATGGTAATCAACTCACCATGTCTCACAGACAAGAAAGAGTTGACTCACCATGAGGGTACGGCTCTGGTGTGATTATCAAATCTGTTGAATGCTGTAATAGTTTGCTCAAAACTATAGGGTATTCAACTCACCCATGTTTCATTACTGAGAGTTGAAATGGTCATCAATTCACCATGGATGTTACCCTTTAGGGTTTCAAATAATTGGCTAGCCCACAAGAGTATGGCTTGTGGTAAAGGCTGTGGAAATCCATAACTGGTAATCAATTCACCAAGGTGTTATATTCAACCAAAGAATTGGCTAGTCCTGAGCAAACAGCTACAGGTAAAGACATCTCAAATCCGTTTATGGCTGTGATGGTTTGCCAAAAATCATTAGGGTATTCCAACACACCATTGATTCATGTTCTAAGTGTTGGACTGGTTACTAGTTTACCAGGGTGATGCCATGATTCCACCGAAGTACTAGCTAGCCCAAGAGTGAGTAGCTACTTGGTAAAAGCTCATCAAATCTACTCATGTTGCTGCTGGTTCCTGTTGCTGCTGATACTTAGGAGTTGCTGCTGGATCCTTGGTCTTAATGATGGTTACTTGTTGCTGCTGGTTCTAACCATGTTGCTGCTGGTTACCTAATGTTGCTGCTAAAGTTCAATCCTCATGCTTTGGAAGTCAAAGATCTATCTAGAAACTTGAAGTTAACCTAGTCAAATTCAAGTTTAGGGGAGGATTGTTAGGAATTATTAAAATTGTATTTAGTTTCATTACTGTTGTTAGTGTAGTATTGGTTTCTGCTGGCAGGTATATTGTTCCTGCTGGTATAGTAGTTTTATTGTTTCTGCTAGTAGCGCATTATGGTTACTGCTGCTAGTATTGTTTCTGCGGGTTATAGAAATAGTCAAACCCGTATATTTAGAAGTTTGTTAGAGAAAGAGATATGCATGAGTTATATTAGGAAGTGATAATGCATATCTCCTCTACACGTTTAGTGAATGCCGAATTAGGGTTTCTTGGAGTATAAAAGAAACACACGGCTATGAACAATGTACGACCTTGAAAACAATTTTAATAGTTAATATAGATCCATAGAGAATCAAGTGTTTATTAGTTATTTCTTCCTTAACTCTTGTGTTTATATTCCGCGTAAACATAAGTTTATTGTCAAAGATTCTCTTGTATTTTGTTTGTGATTACATAAGCATTCTACCGGTTCCATAAGGCTCAAAGATCTATCTAGGACTGATCCTACAAAAAACATGTGTGTGATTCTTGTTGGTGGGGTATTTATAGGGAAGTGAAGTGGAGGGTATTTTAGGCATTTAAGCGGTTATTTTCTCAAAAGATATTATTTTGTAAATCGTTTTGAATAAAAACGTTTAAGATCCGCATTTAATGCCTAACCACCCCACTATCCCTGTTTGGCGCAACTGTCTAGGCAAACAGTTGAGCCATCTGCAAAAAGTATAACTTGCAGAGCTGAGTCATCACATATCTGTTATGTAATTGGAGAGGCATTTGTGGATATAAATAATGCCTAAAAACGTTATTAATATTTTTCGATACCTCTACGTTTTGATAATAACAAAATGTAAAATCATTAAACGAAAGATTATGACATAAACAAGTATTTAGTTGTAAATATCTATTTTAACAACTTAATCACTTAAGGTATGAATAAACAAATGCCTAATGCATTATATGATCAAAGGAACATTTTCTTAATCACTAGATTTTTTATAAAATGTCAAAAACATTTTATATCTTTTAGAAAATCATTTTTGGTATTAAGTAAATATATTAAATCCATTATAAATATATGAATTCAAATTATTAACCAAAAATGGAAAAAATGTTCCAGAAAAACCTTCCCCAGTAAAAGACAAAATTTATAGCCGTTCAGGGAGGGGCGGCCCCCTTAATTATAAGGGCGGTCCCCTTAATATTTAAAGGGGCCGACCACTAATTAAGGGGACCGCCCACGCTCCTCCAGCTGTAAATTTTGCCTATAAATACTTGTTCATTCCTGGCATTTTTCCTCACCTTTTGCACTAATAACTTTCTGATTTAGATCTCATTTCATATGTTCAAAAACCCTTTGATCATATAATTATAAGCTTTTGTTTCAAGTGATCCAAAGCTTCAACCTCTCAAGTGCAAGAGAAGAATACTTCTTGTAATACCTGAAATTCGGATAATCTGAAAGGTTACCAAATTGCCCTTATATCAAAAACCTAAATAAAACACGTATAAAATTCTGAAACGATTCCAAACTTCTGAAAACGAACTATATATGAAGCAAATTAATTTCTGGGACAACCATTTAATATTTGTACATGTTCAAAAATTATTATGACACTTTAAAATATATGTATAAACCGAAATTATTATTCTACTTATTTATTTATATTTAAAAAACAATCAAATCAAGATAATTACACTTTAAATTAGGAAATAATCACAAAAAATTAATTCTGGTTTTGGGCCAGCTACAAAACGTGTATATGGGTCCTTTCCTCCCCCTAAAGTCATGGTATATCATTTATTTAGTCAAATCCCATTTATTCTCTAATAAACCCTAGCCGAATAAACATAAAAACACACAAAAAAATTCTCCCACAACCCATAAGAATTTCTGGAGGTGATCTAGTATTTTTTTGGTGTTGATCTTCATCTAAGGAGGCCACGAAAAATAATGTTTGGTTCGTTTTTGGCCTGGTTCGATTTTGGTGTATTTTCCTTGTTGCTAGTTTTGTCCGAAAGGTATAAACACTAAATAATTCTTTGGTCCTCCAAAAATTCATTTAGCATTTTTCTCATGTTCCTTATATTGTATATACTCTGTGAAAAATGGCCCCAAGGTTTTTAGATCGCTCGTGTGCTCGTGGAGAATTCTTTGGTTTCGAATTGCTTAATCAAGGGACAAAATCACCACGCTTAATCTACAAGTTATAAAATCGATTTGGTATTTTTATCATGACCCTTACATCATATAAGACTCATATAAAATGTTCAAATCGAATCATGCAAGGTTTATGGGTCGTTCTATATTTTAATGATTAAAACATACGTAAATTCCATAATATGTGATACGAATTTTCTGGGTGTTATAATTATTTTATTTGGACCTCATATGAAGTATAAGATCTTGGAAAAATGTTGGAATGAATTATAGAGGCCTAGATCATGTCGTGGTAATTATTGATATAAAAAACGTACGTAAAATCTAAAACATGCTATACGATTTTTCTGGGCTTGTTATATATTTTTCGTGGGTTCCTTATACATCTTATAACTTGGGAAAATATGGGTTCGAATCTTGGAAGCTTAGATGAAGCGTGGCTAAATTTAGTACAAACCGGGTTTTAGAAAAGTAAAGAAAACAAACAAAACCTAATTGAAATAATTAGGGTTAGGGCTTGTTGGTGCAAGATCTGGTCATAAATGATGTTTTAAGGATATAATAATGATGGTGCAATGATTGGTTAATTGTAGGGTTTGTATTTGTTTCTAAAAAGTAAATCCGATTGAAAGTAAAAAGTGAAAGGACCTGTTTTGCCAACTTTGAAACTTCTGGGATATTTTTTTAATGTCATATACATCTGTAGGAATGTGGGAAAAATATAACTTTGGGGTCCTAAGTGTAAATATTGCAATATAATGAATTAATGGCATATTAGGGTTTCGATTTGAAATTAATTAAAAAAGAGGGACCAAAAGTGTAAATCTGAAATCTTGAAGTTGTTTTGAGTTAATACTGATATATAAAGGTTGTTGTGTAATTTTGAGGATTTATGGGCTAATTATGTAATTGTTATGAATTATGACTTAATATATATGTTTTGCAAACTTAAAGGACTAAATATGTAAATTTTGAATTCTGAGGGGTCTAATCTGTAATGTACTAAATTCTGATGGTATATTCTGTAATTATGAAATATAATATGCTTGGTTGGTAAATATGGATATTGTAGGGTTTAATTTGTAAAATATGTAATTATAAGGTTGGTTTTGTAAATTATGTAACTAAAGGGGTGTAATCTGTAAATTGTGAAACTTAAGGGAATAAAGTGTAATTCTGAATAAAATGAGTGTATAATTCTGTAACTTGAAGTATTTTCACAAATGACCTTGGAAATTAATGAAGTTACATTTAAAACCCTAAACTTTGTATAATTGTCATTTAAAACCCTAAACTTCTGTAACTTGATAAAATATACTGTTATCCCATAATAATCTCTGAATAAGGGTTAAACCTAATCTGAAATGATAATATCTGTTAATTCTGGAAACCTGCTAATTATGGGAACTTACTAAAATCTGGAAAGTTACTAAAAATAGAAAGTACTTAAAATGTAAAGGTAAACTAAAAGGAATAATCTGAATAAGAAACTTTAGTAATTCTGTCTTCCTCTTCCTTAGGTGTGAAGAAGGAGAAGTCCTGATCCTATTTCTGTGTTTGTTTGTTTGTCTGCTGTGCTAATAAGGTACAGATATTCTGCCCTATTTCAGTAAGGGTGTTTCTTTCCCTTTTCTCTCAGTATTTCTTTTTCCTTATTAGGATTCCCTATACCATTGCTATGTTCCCCTCTGTTTGTGAATCTCTGTTGTGATCTGTTTATCTTGAATCTTTGTTTGAACCTCTGCTATGATTCTCGTATTCTGAACCTTTTTCCTGAACTCTGATTGATCTCTTGTTCTGAACCCTGAATTTGTGAACCTTGATTGAATCTGATCTGTGAACCTTGTTCTAAACCTTAACCTGATATATCTGTGTAAACTTTGATTTGATTTTGGTATAAACCTTAACCTGTTAAATCCTTATCTGAACCTAATTGATTTTGAACCTTTATTAAAAGCTATTTTAAAAAGAAGCTATACCATTTGAAATGGAAGTTACTAAAAGTTTTGGAAGACCATTTTATGAAAACTATTTTGAAAGATCATTTCAATGAAAACCATTATTAAAGGACTGATTTAAATGAACTCTTGACAGGAACTTCTGAAATGAATTATTGCTATAAACTTGTAATTATTAACCTTTGATATACTCTTTTAGACTATTGGAAATAAACCTTTAATCTGAACTTAAGCTTTGATATTAAACTTAATCTGATAAATTCTGATTTAAACCTTATTATCTTATTCTGAAATTTTGACATGACCCTTCTGCCATGAACCCTTAGATGTGACTCTGTTTATTATATGACATCTGACCTTGACCACAGTCTGATATCCGAGCCAATCACTAGGCATGAGGGTTTCATGTCCATGTCATTGATGCACCGATGGCATGACTCTAGGGCAGGAGAGTGATGACCTGTCCCGTCCCTGATTTATTTTATCTGGTGTGTTAAGGAGTTTCTGGCCACAGGGGGCGCATGGATGCATCCTAGTTCTGACTCTGTTATCTGTTATCTGTTATCTGTTATTTATTTATGTTATATGTTTATTATTATATCTGGTGACTGATGGTGTGTGCGATACACGTCTTTCACATTATCTGGGAGCTGATCACTCCAATTGATACATGAGGTCACCCCTCATATTATCTGTTACTTGAGAGGTATCCCCTCTGGATTATTATATGATTAATCTGTTATGATATTATCTGTTATCTCTGGGCTCATGATGGATTTCTGTATTTCCCTAAACCTGGTTTGTACCTTATCCCTTTCTCATTTCTTTTCTTTTACCCTTATTCCTTTCCTATTCTTTCACTTTAATTCAGTATCTGTATAATCTGTATTTCGGATTTGTTTCTGTATTGTTATCTATTATTGTTTCTGTCATCTATATATCTGTTCACTGAGCTCTCGTAGCTCAGCCGCATTTCTTTTCCTGCGGCAGGTTTTAGTAGGAAGCTGGGAATGGGTGAGAGTGTACCTCTGTACTTAGAAGGCTTGGTAGCTATTCTGGATTAGAAATGGATTGAAGATATTATGTTTTAGAATTAGTTTTGAAAGTTTTCGTTGTAACCTTGTAAATTCAGTATTTCATTTGTAATCCTTTGAGATTTTGGTATTACTGTAGATGTATGCTCTGTTTTGATCTGATATGAATCCATTATTGTGATATCTTTACCCTTGTCGGGTTGGGGTGTTACAATTTATGGTATCAGAGCTCACAGGCTGCGACTCGTAATACATTTACCCTTGACCTGTGAAGTCTGGACCACTAAGTTTCCACTGTAGGCGCTCGTAGGACAACCTTTGAGATTTGCTTTAGGATTTCCCTATAGGAACTTCAATTCTGACCAGTGAGGAATGGGTAGACTATAAGTCATTTGCTTAAGTATCTTGCTTCCGCACCACTCTGATTCGTGCCTTGCTTTTGGTTAAAATCGCATTTGGAAATTTAGAGCTTATGCCTTGCACCACCTAAGAAGTGAAACCTAAATAAAATCTGAAGCATTGGAAATTGCGTAGTAATTATCTGACATTATTTGATCCCTGCCTTCCGATTTCAACTCCGACCTCTGAACCTTCTGTTAATCATTCTGATGCCTATTTGGGCAAATCTGAGAATCCCCATGATGATGATACACTTGATACATTCTGTTATTTGTTTCTTGCTTCTGATAATCATCTAGGAATCTTTTGACACTATTTGATTCCGTCTTAACCATTTCTGTTCCCATAAGAAGTTTTGTGGTGTTTGACCACGAGTATAAAAATGCTTTCCCTCTCATTCCGAACGATAAGATTTATCTTTATTGATCCACCTTTCTTTGATAGTAACTTTGGTCTTATCCTTATAAGGATTGATTGATTTGATCACCTAATATTGACGACTATCCTCCTATGTCTCACCTTTGGCGTTTGAAACAATTTTGGAACCACTGCCATGATTACCAATTGTTAAACTTTTGCTGCCACTACCTGATTTGACCTTCATTTCTGATATGTTGGATAAACAGTCTGATATCTTTCTGACCATCCCGAAGACCATTTAACCTTAAAGTGTTTGACACATTCTATAAATTCATGATCCATGCTGGATATAAATGTATCCTCTGATCCTATTCTGTCCTGAATGATGAATCTTATTTGTCAATCAGTTTTCCTCAGGAAGGATTTAATGCAAATACTATCTCTGTATGGAATTGTTAACTGTGCATGATGATGCTAATAATTGATGTTCCATAAGCCTCACTTCTGACAATTATACGATGTTCGCATTACCAATGAGATACACTCTATCTGTCACTTATGCTAAAAAGCTAAACCAAAAACTCCAACACCTTGAACTGTTCGCTCATCTATCCCCAACACTATACTGAACCATGTACTTGACTCTGACATATGAACTATCCGTCTAGTTAAGTGACCATATACGTTCTGCGGATCTGTTTACTATTGATATACTTGATTTTGGAGATCTTTTAATTATTGATTGACTGGTTCTTCAGCTATCATAAACTACCGCATCTGAAATGTAACAATCTATTCCCCCCTACTTTTGATATAATAACCTCTAACCGCTTAAATCTGTTAAGCTTAACCCTGCTATGGAAATATGTACCCTGACCTCATCTGATTATCAAATTCTCCGGACACCCTATTAGTATCCACCCCTAGAAAGTGTTGGCATTGAAAGTCTTGTTGTACAAATTTTCTGCCATTTTCTGATGAAACTCTTGGGTTTTCCTCCCGTTGGAGAAGTAGAATTGATTCTGAACCGAACTTGGTTGGCGAGCCAGGATGCTATAGAAGTGAGAGATTGAAGAAACTGATGAGATATGATGTAACACCCCCAACTCGGATTATGGCAGCGGGACTGAGTTTGGGGTATTACTCGAGGGGTAGTGAGTCAAAATCATAGATAAACGATCTCATAACGATACGTTTTTAAATAAACACCACATTCAAATACAAAGTTCAACTTTAGAGTTCAAAAGACTCATAATACATTTAGCAGCGGAAAATGAAATAGTTTTGCAGCGGAAAAATAAAGTAGTTTGCAACGGAAATTTAGATAGAAATAGCAAAACATAACCCACAGATAGCCAATCAGAACCTCCAGCCCTTCCTTGTTCACGCTTCAGAAATCAATTACCTGAGATTAAACATGCTAAAAAGTCAACACAAAGGTTGAGTGTAATTCATAGGTTTGAATAAATAATAGTTGAGCACAAGAATTTTGGTTTCGGGCGCCACATAATCAATCAGGATAACCTTCGTATATATTTTCGATAAGATTTGCTAAGCTCATGACACACAATGCGTTAACCGGCACCAGCATTCCTGGCGTAAACCAATAACAACCGCGGAATTTCATAATCACAATATTTGCCCTCCAGTAGGTATCTTGCCAAATACCTAGGTACTCGAAATACAGTACACCCGTGTTGCCTAACCGGTCAACAGGAGTGGGATGGTCAATCCTATAGGCCTATAAACTATAATCGCGCTCACCCGCAGGTGATTAATGGTTCATGATCAAGGGACTTGCTTTTGGCAAGGAAGGTACTTAGCATTCATAGCGACAGTCAGGATATAGCATACAAATAAACAATTGTGCTCAGAAAAAGTAAGTTGCATGTAATCTCCCCCACGGGATTTATAAACAGTTAAAAGTATTATAAGTGAGGCTATGAATCACACCTTAGTCACAGAGAGAATACGAGATACACAATCAGATGGGATGGCACAACAAATGAACCTCAGCACAACCTAATCAATTAAATGACATAACTCAGATATAATACTCGAAATCATTTAATAAATAATACTTGTATAAAAGGTTTTTGTTTCAATGGCGTTTGAAAGAAAATACGTTTAAGTCTCGTGTGGAAGACAAGATAAGATAAAAGATGACAAGTCGGCGAAAATGAACGAACGCTCGAGAAGACGAGGGAAAGAGAAAAGAAGGAATACGAAAGAAAGAAATAAATTAGAAGAGAATAAATTACCAAACAAACGACATCGATAGATAGTTTCGGCTTTTCCCCGTTTTTCCCAAAATAGAAGCTATAATCGTTAAAACATAAAAGTTTTGAAAATGTTTTGGAACATTTAATAAATCATAACTAGTTTAAGTTTATAAAACATTTTATGAAATTTGGGCATGAAGTGCCCGTTTATAAAACATTTCCAAATCATACGACTTATTTGATTATTCCAATTATTAACAAGTTTTACAAGTTTAATATATAATTGGACATATCATTCGCGTGAATATTAGTTGTTTAGTTTTATCGACCGTTTTGTATTGTTCGGGTCCAGGTAGGTTAAGCTCTTATGAGTCTAACGTACCCTTCCGTCTCATGTACCAAAGGGTCCATAATAGTCCAAATAACTAATATCGTAAATCCAATACGTCCAATCCTTGCCCAACATATATCGTCACAAATAATAATCCGAATCCAAGTCCATGTGTTGCAATAACCTCTTAACTATAATTAAACCTTTATTCTTTTTATCGTTTCATAATTATTAATCCGGTTTCATCAAAACTTAGCCGAAACCGTTACCAAACACATTTAAATAAACAAACACAACACATAGTTAAATAAATTTCGGCGTGACTCGTATCGAGTCACGGCTCGACTCAACCCGAGCCATTAGGGCTTTCGGCTAACAAACACATCACAAACATAACCATACTAATCCTAAACCACACTCACCTTGCCTCGCCGTGACTCACGGCTTGGCTTTTCCATGACTGCCGAGACACACAAACCCAACTGGACCAAAAACATCTAAAAATATATATATATATATATAGAGAGAGAGAGAGAGAGAGAGAGAGAGAGAGAGAGAGAGAGAGAGAGATAACAATAACACAACAACAATAAATCTACACAACAATAATAAAAACATCAAAATATACATATCGACATAACCAGTCCCAAAGCCATATGTTGGCTGTTGAGACCCAAGCAAACCAAACGGACCGTAAATATTATTAAGATTCAATAACAACAACATCACATCACAAGAAGCCATAATAAAACATCAAAATAATAAACCCTCACCGAGTTGACTCGGTGAGTGGGAGAGTTGACTGAGTCAATGAGAAAGGAGGAGGGGGAGGGTTTTCCACACGAGGGGTTTGTTAACATGTTTTTAAACCATTTTTATCATTAAAACCATAGTATTAATCAGATTAAAAGAATTTATTAAATTAGGGTTTCGAAAATATAAATGAAAATGGGTATAGGGAGGCGCGTGGGCGCGTTTTACCGTCAAGAGAAATGAAGAGGAGGAGTGCGGTGGTCTTCGGTGGTGGCGGCGTCGTCGGTGGTGGCGCGTGGAGGTGGTTCGAAGGGTGGTGAGGGCGAGTGAGTGGTACGATTGGAGTCAGGAAGTCCCGATCTATCGATTGGTGTAAGAAAGTAAAAGTGGCCGGAAAGTTGGCCGGAATTTATGAAGATTCCGGCGACGGTCACCGGAAACTGCTGGTGTCGCCGGAGGGTGGCCGGTCGGCGAGATCAGGAGAAGGAATGAGATGTGTGTGTGTGTGTATTTTAGGTGAGAAGTGAAATAAATAAATATATAAAAGGTTTTTATTCAAAAGGGAGGGTGTGAAATGAAAATGTGAAAGTGAGGGTATAAAATGAAAAGTAGGGGCGGAGGGGCTATAACTGCCAACTTGGCTAAACTTTTGATAAAAACACCGCGGGACCCATTTGACATACCAAACGGACTCGAAAATTAACGAAACTTGCGCCATTGTTCACGAAATAATTTTTCCAATGAAAACGAGTATAAATTTGCACTATTTTCAAAAATCAATATTTTTGACAAATACGATACGTTCTGTGCTTTCTAGGTTGTGCCAGTTCACTAATAGGGACAATATTCTCGTTTCTCAAGCCCAAACAAGTATAATAAAAAGTTTAAGTTCTCAGGTAATGCAAAGTTTATAAAATAATTGGCTAGAAAAAGATTTTGAAAATTACCGGGTGTTACAGCACATACACCATATTGGGAAATCCGTCCCGGATTTCAGTTCAGCTTATCAGTCCCGGTTTCGAAGAGGTGAGGATATTTGCGTTTGAATCGGTCCTCGCGTTCCCAGGTGAATTCGGGTCCTCTCTTGGAATTCCAACGAACTTTCACAAGAGCGATTTGGTTCCTCTTCAGTCGTTTGATCTCACGCTCCATGATTTCTACAGGCTCTTCAATAAAGTTCAGTTGCTCATCAACTTGAATCTCATCGAGTGGGATCACGGCTGTCTCATCGGACAAGCATTTCTTCAAATTGGAGACGTGAAATACAGGATGTACTCTACTGAGCTCAGAAGGCAATTCCAGTCGATAGGCTACAGGACCAACCTTGTTCAGAATCATGAATGGTCCAATGTACCTTGGGTTTAGCTTTCCGCGTTTACCAAATCGTATTACACCTTTCCACGGTGAGACTTTTAGCATCACTCTGTCTCCAACCTGGAACTCTAGTGGTTTGCGTCTTACGTCCGCGTAACTTTTCTGTCGATCTCGCGCGATCTTCAATCGGTCTTTAATCTGCACAATCTTTTCTGTGGTCTCACGAACAAGATCCGGCCCAATGAGCTGAGCTTCTCCTACCTCAGCCCAACAAATGGGTGATCGACATTTCCGGCCATACAATGCCTCAAACGGTGCAGCCTTAATACTTGCATGATAGCTGTTGTTGTATGAAAATTCAACCAAAGGTAAATGAGTATCCCACCCATTTCCAAAATCAATCACGCAGGCTCGGAGCATATCCTCCAATGTCTGAATCGTTCTTTCACTCTGGCCATCTGTCTGCGGGTGGTATGCAGTGCTCATGTCGAGTTTTGAACTAAAGGAATCTTGAAGCGACCACCAAAAGTTTGAAGTAAACCTGCTGTCTCTGTCGGAGATGATAGATATAGGAGCTCCATGTCTCGATACTATCTCCTTCACATAGAGCCTTGTTAACTTATCCATGCCGTATTTTTCCTTGATCGGTATAAAATGTGCTGATTTCGTCAATCGATCGACTATGACCCATATAGCGTCAAAACCAGTTGCAGTCCTTGGGAGTTTAGTGACGAAATCCATTGTGATCCGTTCCCACTTCCATTCGGGAATCTCGGGCTGTTGTAGAAGGCCAGACGGTTTCTGATGTTCGGCCTTAACTTTTGCACATGTCAAACACCTTCGAACATAGTCAGCAACTTCAGCTTTCATATTTGGCCACCAGTACAGTTCCTTGAGGTCATGATACATTTTGTCGGATCCTGGGTGAATAGAGTATTTTGACTTATGCGACTCATGCATAATCAATTCTCGCAGTCCTCCATGACGTGGCACCCAACTTCTTCCTTTATAACACAAAGTTCCATCCGAACGTCTCTCAAACTTCTTTTGTATCATTCCTTGAAGGCTCTTATCCTGGAGACCTTCTTGTTCTACTGCTTCTTCTTGAGCACGGAGAATTTGAGCAGGATGGTTCGAATTGATGGTCATAACTAAAGCTCGAACCCGTAGAGGTTTTGGTCGTTCCTTACGGCTCAAGGCATCAGCAACAACGTTTGCCTTTCCTGGGTGATATCTGATTTCACAGTCGTAATCACTTAGAGTTTCTAACCATCGTCGTTGTCTCATATTCAGCTCCTTCTGATCTAAGATATGCTGAAGACTCTCGTGATCGGTGTATACGACACACTTCGTCCCGTATAGATAGTGCCTCCATATCTTGAGTGCAAAAACTACTGCACCCAATTCTAAATCATGCGTAGTATACTTCTCCTCGTGGGTCTTAAGTTGTCGGGAAGCATATGCCATGACCTTCCCTCTCTGCATCAAAACTGCTCCTAACCCATGATATGACGCATCACAGTATACCACAAAATCTTCTACTCCGTCTGGCAATGCCAAAATCGGCGCACTACACAGCTTTTGCTTCAGAATTTGGAATGCTTCTTCTTCATCGTCTCCCCATTCATACTTCTTATTCTTCTGAGTCAATGCAATTAATGGTTTAGCAATCTTGGAGAATCCCTCAATGAATCTCCGGTAATACCCGGCCAATCCCAAAAATTGTCGGATCTCTGTAGCATTAGAAGGCGTTGGCCAATTCTCGATAGCTTTAATTTTCGCGGGATCCACATGCAACCCTTTGTTGTCAATCACATGGCCAAGAAATTGTACTCTACGAATCCAAAAGTCACACTTAGAGAATTTGGCGTACAATTATTCTTCTTTGAGTAATTTGAGAATTGTCGTCAGATGTTGCTTGTGCTCTTCTTCAGTCTTGGAGTAGATCAAGATATCGTTGATAAAGACTATGACAAACTTGTCCAAGTATGGTTTACACACTCGGTTCATGAGGTCCATGAATACAGCCGGTGCGTTTGTCAAACCAAATGGCATTACTTTGAATTCATAGTGGCCATAGCGAGTCCTGAACGCCGTCTTAAGAATATCCTCTTCCCGGACTCTAAGTTAGTGGTAACCTGACCTCAAATCTATCTTTGAGTAGTAATCTGACCCTTGCAGCTGGTCAAACAGATCATCAATTCTTGGTAATGGGTAGCGATTCTTCACCGTCAGCTTGTTCAATTCGCGATAGTCAATACACATTCTAAACGACCCATCTTTCTTCTTTACGAACAACACCGGTGCTCCCCACGGTGATGAACTAGGTCGAATGAAACCTTTATCTAACAACTCTTGCAATTGTTTAGACAGTTCTTGCATTTCGGTAGGAGCGAGTCGATATGGTGCACGAGCCACGGGTGCAGCTCCTGGAACTAAGTCGATTAGAAATTCTACATGGCGAGTTGGTGGAAGTCCAGGTAAATCTTCAGGGAATACCTCAGGGAAATCGCGCACAATCGGGACGTCCTCGAGTCGCTTCTCCTCAGACTCTTTCTTGGACACTTGTGCTAAAAACGCATGACAACCTTTCTCGATATACTTCAACGTCTTAATACAGGAAATGATGTTCAAACGGGTTCCACTACGGTCTCCGCGGACAACCAAAGTCTCGTTATCAAGAGGGATATGAATAACTCGTTCACCACAAATAATGCTGGCTCGATGCTTGGATAACCAATCCATTCCCACAACTACGTCAAAACTTCCGAGTTCTATGGGCATAAGATCGATGCTAAACGGATGATCTAGGAGGCTTAAGGTACAGTCTCGGATTACGGTGCAAGTATTAACTAGGTTTCCATTAGCTAGTTCAATACTATAGTTGGTGTCTAAAGTGGTAGGGGTGAGGTTCAGTAATGGCGAAATCTTAGAGGATATAAAGCTCATATCGGCACCAGAATCAAATAATACTTTAACATGAAGGTTGTTGAGTAGAAACGTACCGGTGACTACGTTCGGTTCGTTCTGCTGTTCTCCAGTACCCATCACATATGCTCTGCCACGAGCACCTTCAGTTCTTCGTCCATTACTCTTTGGGCACTCGTTCTTGTATTGTCCACGTTCTCCACACCCAAAGCAAGTTACAACCGGCTGTGCATTACTCCCTGTAGCCACAGCCTTTCCCTTACAGTTCTTAGCAGCATGACCAACCTTGTAGCATTTCTGACACCTCTCAGTGCAGGGTCCAGAATGATGTTTGTTGCACTTGGCACAGTATGGTTGATTCCCAGCATATCCTCCCACTTGAGCTGGTGCAGCTACATATGCTCTGACAGCCTCTTGGCGTCGGTTCTGCTGGTTGTGGTGATTGTTGTTACGGTACTGGTTATTGTTGTTATTTGGGTGATGGTTATGGTGAGAGTGATTGTGGTTGTTGTTCTTCCTGAAATCATCCCATTTCCTCTTATGATCAAAGTTGTTACCTTTCTAAGCAGTCCCATTCTTGATTGCTTGATCCATCAGTCGTTCAGCGATACGGATTGCATCGTCCAAAGTTTGAGCATTGTATGACGTCACGTTTCCTTCAATACATGTTGGTAAACCTCCAATAAACTTCTCTACCAGCTTCTCATTATCCGGCACCATATGGGCACAAAAGACTTTCAACTCCTGGAATCGGCGAATATAGGTAGCAAGATCAACACCTTTCACAGCCAAGTAGTAGAATTCCGTATCCAATTTCCTCATATCACTGCGGGAGCAGTACTTTTTCACCATCTCCTTCTTGAAATCTTCCCAAGACATACTGTACGCTCTCTCCAACCCAATATCACTGCGATATGCATTCCACCAGGACAAAGCATGCTCCACTAAGCTTCCTGCAACATACTTTACCTTACAGTCTTCCGGGCAATTACTCAACAGAAACACGGATTCCATCTTTTCAAACCATTGTGTTAAGCCGACTGCTCCTTCTGCTCCCCTGAAAGTAGTGGGCTTGCAGCTCATGAATTCTTTGTAGGTACAGGCACGTTTCTCTGGGACAGGCTGTACTCCTGCTTGCTCAACGTTCACTTGCTCCACATTCGCTTGTCCAGCATTCTGATTTCCAACTCCTACTAAACCGGCAACAGCTGCAGCTATGCCATCTTCGATTAACTTTCTGATTGCAGCCGCGGACATTCCCTTAGGTGGCATAATTCTATCAATCATTACAAATGTACAACACTGTAAGTACTTTGATTGTCGTAACAGAATCATAACACAAAGGTAAATAATACAATGATAAATCATAGTATAGCGTTGATTCAACATCATAATAGTACATCACCAAAATACATCGTAGATTTGATACTCGTCATCAGTCTTGCAAGATATGCAAAACGACTACAAGTTTCTTATCAAATCTACTAACCGGAACTAGTCAGTTCAGTACGTACAAGGTAAACTGCTACTACAATACTAATCTACCATAATAAAATGATCAATAATCTCTACTGACGGTCTACTATCTCCTTATCATCATCTATCCGTCTCCTCATCATCCGGGTGAGGTACATAACTATGGTGTGGGTCCATCTCTGGACTCGTTGGTGCAAAGGGGGTGATCAAAAGGTGTAACTGGTAACAGACCGGGGGAACTGACGAAGCCATAACACTTTACATGGAGTATCGGGACAAGTATAAAAATTTCTAGCCAACATGATTTCATATAAAAATGAAATAGTAATGAAAATCCAAATATATAGTAATAAAGAACTTACGAGTGAAGCGGCACGGAAGGCTGATGGCTATCAATTTCGAAAAACGTTTTGACTCACATGAAAAAGGTTTATAGTCGAGTATGACCTCGTTCTCTATAAACCTTGGCTCTGATACCATTCTGTAACACCCCCAACTCGGATTATGGCAGCGGGACTGAGTTTGGGGTATTACTCGAGGGGTAGTGAGTCAAAATCATAGATAAACGATCTCATAACGATACGTTTTTAAATAAACACCACATTCAAATACAAAGTTCAACTTTAGAGTTCAAAAGACTCATAATACATTTAGCAGCGGAAAATGAAATAGTTTTGCAGCGGAAAAATAAAGTAGTTTGCAGCGGAAATTTAGATAGAAATAGCAAAACATAACCCACAGATAGCCAATCAGAACCTCCAGCCCTTCCTCGTTCACGCTTCAGAAATCAATTACCTGAGATTAAACATGCTAAAAAGTCAACACAAAGGTTGAGTGTAATTCATAGGTTTGAATAAATAATAGTTGAGCACAAGAATTTTGGTTTCGGGCGCCACATAATCAATCAGGATAACCTTCGTATATATTTTCGATAAGATTTGCTAAGCTCATGACACACAATGCGTTAACCGGCACCAGCATTCCTGGCGTAAACCAATAACAACCGCGGAATTTCATAATCACAATATTTGCCCTCCAGTAGGTATCTTGCCAAATACCTAGGTACTCGAAATACAGTACACCCGTGTTGCCTAACCGGTCAACAGGAGTGGGATGGTCAATCCTATAGGCCTATAAACTATAATCGCGCTCACCCGCAGGTGATTAATGGTTCATGATCGAGGGACTTGCTTTTGGCAAGGAAGGTACTTAGCATTCATAGCGACAGTCAGGATATAGCATACAAATAAACAATTGTGCTCAGAAAAAGTAAGTTGCATGTAATCTCCCCCACGGGATTTATAAATAGTTAAAAGTATTAAAAGTGGGGCTATGAATCACACCTTAGTCACAGAGAGAATACGAGATACACAATCAGATGGGATGGCACAACAAATGAACCTCAGCACAACCTAATCAATTAAATGACATAACTCAGATATAATACTCGAAATCATTTAATAAATAATACTTGTATAAAAGGTTTTTGTTTCAATGGCGTTTGAAAGAAAATACGTTTAAGTCTCGTGTGGAAGAAAAGATAAGATAAAAGATGACAAGTCGGCAAAAATGAACGAACGCTCGAGAAGACGAGGGAAAGAGAAAAGAAGGAATACGAAAGAAAGAAATAAACTAGAAGAGAATAAATAACCAAACAAACGACATCGATAGATAGTTTCGGCTTTTCCCCGTTTTTCCCAAAATAGAAGCTATAATCGTTAAAACATAAAAGTTTTGAAAATGTTTTGGAACATTTAATAAATCATAACTAGTTTAAGTTTATAAAACATTTTATGAAATTTGGGCATGAAGTGCCCGTTTATAAAACATTTCCAAATCATACGACTTATTTGATTATTCCAATTATTAACAAGTTTTACAAGTTTAATATATAATTGGACATATCATTCGCGTGAATATTAGTTGTTTAGTTTTATCGACCGTTTTGTATTGTTCGGGTCCAGGTAGGTTAAGCTCTTATGAGTCTAACGTACCCTTCCGTCTCATGTACCAAAGGGTCCATAATAGTCCAAATAACTAATATCGTAAATCCAATACGTCCAATCCTTGCCCAACATATATCGTCACAAATAATAATCCGAATCCAAGTCCATGTGTTGCAATAACCTCTTAACTATAATTAAACCTTTATTCTTTTTATCGTTTCATAATTATTAATCCGGTTTCATCAAAACTTAGCCGAAACCGTTACCAAACACATTTAAATAAACAAACACAACACATAGTTAAATAAATTTCGCCGTGACTCGTATCGAGTCACGGCTCGACTCAACCCGAGCCATTAGGGCTTTCGACTAACAAACACATCACAAACATAACCATACTAATCCTGAACCACACTCACCTTGCCTCGCCGTGACTCACGGCTTGGCTTTTCCATGACTGCCGAGACACACAAACCCAACTGGACCAAAAACATCTAAATATACATAGATATATATAAATATATATATATATATATATATATATATATATATATATATATATATATATATATATATATATATATATATATATATATATATATATATATATATATATATAACAATAACACAACAACAATAAATCTACACAACAATAATAAAAACATCAAAATATACATATCGACATAACCAATCCCAAAGCCATATGTTGGCTGTTGAGACCCAAGCAAACCAAACGGACCGTAAATATTATTAAGATTCAATAACAACAACATCACATCACAAGAAGCCATAATAAAACATCAAAATAATAAACCCTCACCGAGTTGACTCGGTGAGTGGGAGAGTTGACTGAGTCAACGAGAAAGGAGGAGGGGGAGGGTTTTCCACACGAGGGGTTTGTTAACATGTTTTTAAACCATTTTTTATCATTAAAACCATAGTATTAATCGGATTAAAAGAATTTATCAAATTAGGGTTTCGAAAATATAAATGAAAATGGGTATAGGGAGGCGCGTGGGCGCGTTTTACCGTCAAGAGAAATGAAGAGGAGGAGTGCGGTGGTCTTCGGTGGTGGCGGCGTCGTCAGTGGTGGCGCGTGGAGGTGGTTCGAAGAGTGGTGAGGGCGAGTGAGTGGTACGATTGGAGTCAGGAAGTCCCGATCTATCGATTGGTGTAAGAAAGTAAAAGTGGCCGGAAAGTTGGCCGGAATTTATGAAGATTCCGGCGACGGTCACCGGAAACTGCTGGTGTCGCCGGAGGGTGGCCGGTCGGCGAGATCAGGAGAAGGAATGAGATGTGTGTGTGTGTGTATTTTAGGTGAGAAGTGAAATAAATAAATATATAAAAGGTTTTTATTCAAAAGGGAGGGTGTAAAATGAAAATGTGAAAGTGAGGGTATAAAATGAAAAGTAGGGGCGGAGGGGCTATAACTGCCAACTTGGCTAAACTTTTGATAAAAACACCGCGGGACCCATTTGACATACCAAACGGACTCGAAAATTAACGAAACTTGCGCCATTGTTCACGAAATAATTTTTCCAATGAAAACGAGTATAAATTTGCACTATTTTCAAAAATCAATATTTTTGACAAATACGATACGTTCTGTGCTTTCTAGGTTGTGCCAGTTCACTAATAGGGACAATATTCTCGTTTCTCGCAATATCTCTCGTTTCTCAAGCCCAAACAAGTATAATGAAAAGTTTAAGTTCTCAGGTAATGCAAAGTTTATAAAATAATTGGCTAGAAAAAGATTTTGAAAATTACCGGGTGTTACATATGATTTTGTTTCACCTCAGTGTCCCCTTTAAATACCCTATTAGTTATAGAGAAGAAAGAGAAAATTTTTGCGTCTGCATATCAACTATTGTAAACCTAACCGTAATCTCAACCGTAATCACTTTTCATTTCCGAGTATAAATGATTAAATTGTTCCATCCTTGTGAACTCTGTATCAGACAACCTCATTAAATGTTTGAAGGACTGAAGAAGCAACAACAAGAACTCCTAAGATGGGAGATGGCTAACTGAGAGAAGCTTCCGTAAAGTATTTCAGTTTTATTCGTAAAGATTAGTGATGTGATTTAGATATGAAGTTCCCTGAAGTGATTCATTAAAACTATTTTCATACTCATTGTGACCATTATGAGTCTTAAATAATGCCAATAGTATTGACTAATAAGAATCATGTCTTCGTATTAAATGGAATGACCTTTGTTCTAGAAGAGTAGATGTTATTGGCGTTCAGAGATTATAGCAGACACCACTACCAAGCATCCGATGACGACAGCAATCTGAGTTGGCGAATTCCGAAGTGTGCTATTAGACCTGTCCAAGACTCGCAGTCTTGCTTCTCTATTCATTTTAGTTGTACTAAGATGAATTGAGAGTAGAAGCAGACTTGAGAATGGAAACTGAGATCATGAACTTGAATAGAAGAAAATTCTGAAGCGAAAAATTCTGTGGCGGGTGAAGCTATGGATGATGTGATTCACTTCCGCTTGACCTACTTAAAAATCTGTTACCTGATGATAAATCCTTTGAATGATTTAAGTTCTTTATCAGTAATTCCGCTCTGTGTTCATTCTGCGTATGTCGGATGATGGTTTTGTTATCTGAAATTTGACGAATGATGGATGATCTGAAGTACCAAATCCTGATAGAAATTCTGGGACTTCCGTTAACTTTTCGAGTGATTCGTTTTCCTCTTAGTTAGGGTATTGGATTCTGATGACCTCTGAGACCGTAGGAAAGCTAGGCGGATTAAGATAAGTCTGTTCTGTTCACGACTTGAGATAAAGTATGACCATCATGAGGGCATATTTATATGATGCCAGTATTATGACGTCTGGCCAACGTGATAATACTTACATCATATAACGTGCACTTGTTGTGGGCATAGGATATTTCGAGAAGTGCCTTAGAGCTGTAAGAATTCTGATAACTGTTTGAGATTATCTGCATTAGTGAGACTTTAAGTTCATCCTAACTTTACGCGTAATCTGCTTTCACCGTTATGCGAATTGATACGTCTGGATTCCCGTTACGCGTTTTGCTGACCTCTGTACATCTGATATTAATCTTAGTTTCTATTATAGAACTTTCTGCCTAATCTGATCTGTCTAATCAAATTCTGTGAACCGTATATCCGTCAAAACCCTATGTATTTCTTTGTCTCTTCCGAGAGAATCTGATTTTCATCTACTACGCTTGGTATGCTATTCTTCTGATCTGGATTTAGTATGTTATGTCTGTTCTGAGGATCTGAAACAATTTTGGAATCTACAAGTTCGAGTCATGAGAAACAAATCTTTCATATGTCTGTTCACCGTCAGTTGTGTTCCTATTTCGTTTCACCTAAATTCTCGTCTTAGTCTGTTATGTCTTTGTTTTGTTTTCCGTTCTCTTTCCTTTCTGCTTCCTGCAAATTTCGAGGACGAAATTTTTGTTAGTGGGGAAGAAGTTGTAATACCTGAAATTCGAATAATCTGAAAGGTTACCAAATTGCCCTTATATCAAAAACCTAAATAAAACACGTATAAAATTCTGAAACGATTCCAAACTTCTGAAAACGAACTATATATGAAGCAAATTAATTTCTGGGACAACCATTTAATATTTGTACATGTTCAAAAATTATTATGACACTTTAAAATATATGTATAAACCGAAATTATTATTCTACTTATTTATTTATATTTAAAAATCAATCAAATCAAGATAATTACACTTTAAATTAGGAAATAATCACAAAAAAATTAATTCTGGTTTTGGGCCAGCTACAAAACGTGTATATGGGTCCTTTCCTCCCCCTAAAGTCACGGTATATCATTTATTTAGTCAAATCCCATTTATTCTCTAATAAACCCTAGCCGAATAAACATAAAAACACACAAAAAAATTCTCCCACAACCCATACGAATTTCTGGAGGTGATCTAGTATTTTTTTGGTGTTGATCTTCATCCAAGGAGGCCACGAAAAATAAGGTTTGGTTCGTGTTTGGCCTGGTTCGATTTTGGTGTATTTTCCTTGTTGCTAGTTTTGTCCGAAAGGTATAAACACTAAATAATTCTTTCGATCCTCCAAAAATTCATTTAGCATTTTTCTCATGTTCCTTATATTGTATATACTCTTTGAAAAATGGGCCCAACGTTTTTAGATCGCTCGTGCGCTCGTGGAGAATTCTTTGGTGTCGAATTGCTTAATCAAGGGACAAAATCACCACGCTTAATCTACAAGTTATAAAATCGATTTGGTATTTTTATCATGACCCTTACATCATATAAGACTCATATAAAATGTTCAAATCGAATCATGCAAGGTTTATGGGTCGTTCTATATTTTAATGATTAAAACATACGTAAATTCCATAATATGTGATACGAATTTTCTGGGTGTTATAATTATTTTATTTGGACCTCATATGAAGTATAAGATCTTGGAAAAATGTTGGAATGAATTATAGAGGCCTAGATCATGTCATGGTAATTATTGATATCAAAAACGTATGTAAAATCTAAAGCATGCTATACGATTTTTCTGAGCTTGTTATATATTTTTCGTGGGTTCCTTATACATCTTATAACCTGGGAAAAATATGGGTTCGAATCTTGGAAGCTTAGATGAAGCGTGGCTAAATTTAGTACAAACCGGGTTTTAGAAAAGTAAAGAAAACAAACAAAACCTAATTGAAATAATTAGGGTTAGGGCTTGTTGGTGCAAGATCTGGTCGTAAATGATGTTTTAAGGATATAATAATGATGGTGCAATGATTGGTTAATTGTAGGGTTTGTATTTGTTTCTAAAAAGTAAATCCGATTGAAAGTAAAAAGTAAAAGGACCTGTTTTGCCAACTTTGAAACTTCTGGGATATTTTTGTAATGTCATATACATCTGTAGGAATGTGGGAAAAATATAACTTTTGGGTCCTAAGTGTAAATATTGAAATATAATGAATTAATGGCATATTAGGGTTTCGATTTGAAATTAATTAAAAAAGAGGGACCAAAAGTGTAAATCTGAAATCTTGAAGCTGTTTTGAGTTAATACTGATATATAAAGGTTGTTGTGTAATTTTGAGGATTTATGGGCTAATTATGTAATTGTTATGAATTATGACTTAATATATATGTTTTGCAAACTTAAAGGACTAAATATGTAAATTTTGAATTCTGAGGGGTCTAATCTGTAATGTACTAAATTCTGATGGTATATTCTGTAATTATGAAATATAATATGCTTGGTTGGTAAATATGGATATTGTAGGGTTTAATTTGTAAAATATGTAATTATAAGGTTGGTTTTGTAAATTATGTAACTAAAGGGGTGTAATCTGTAAATTGTGAAACTTAAGGGAATAAAGTGTAATTCTGAATAAAATGAGTGTATAATTCTGTAACTTGAAGTATTTTCACAAATGACCTTGGAAATTAATGAAGTTACATTTAAAACCCTAAACTTTGTATAATTGTCATTTAAAACCCTAAACTTCTGTAACTTGATAAAATATACTGTTATCCCATAATAATCTCTGAATAAGGGTTAAACCTAATCTGAAATGATAATATCTGTTAATTCTGGAAACCTGCTAATTATGGGAACTTACTAAAATCTGGAAAGTTACTAAAAATAGAAAGTACTTAAAATGTAAAGGTAAACTAAAAGGAATAATCTGAATAAGAAACTTTAGTAATTCTGTCTTCCTCTTCCTTAGGTGTGAAGAAGGAGAAGTCCTGATCCTATTTTTGTGTTTGTTTGTTTGTCTGCTGTGCTAATAAGGTACAGATATTCTGCCCTATTTCAGTAAGGGTGTTTCTTTCCCTTTTCTCTCAGTATTTCTTTTTCCTTATTAGGATTCCCTATACCATTGCTATGTTCCCCTCTGTTTGTGAATCTCTGTTGTGATCTGTTTATCTTGAATCTTTGTTTGAACCTCTGCTATGATTCTCGTATTCTGAACCTTTTTCCTGAACTCTGATTGATCTCTTGTTCTGAACCCTGAATTTGTGAACCTTGATTGAATCTGATCTGTGAACCTTGTTCTGAACCTTAACCTGATATATCTGTGTAAACTTTGATTTGATTTTGGTATAAACCTTAACCTGTTAAATCCTTATCTGAACCTAATTGATTTTGAACCTTTATTAAAAGCTATTTTAAAAAGAAGCTATACCATTTGAAATGGAAGTTACTAAAAGTTTTGGAAGACCATTTTATGAAAACTATTTTGAAAGATCATTTCAATGAAAACCATTATTAAAGGACTGATTTAAATGAACTCTTGACAGGAACTTCTGAAATGAATTATTGCTATAAACTTGTCATTATTAACCTTTGATATACTCTTTTGGACTATTGGAAATAAACCTTTAATCTGAACTTAAGCTTTGATATTAAACTTAATCTGATAAATTCTGATTTAAACCTTATTATTTTATTCTGAAATTTTGACATGACCCTTCTGCCATGAACCCTTAGATGTGACTCTGTTTATTATATGACATCTGACCTTGACCACAGTCTGATATCCGAGCCAATCACTAGGCATGAGGGTTTCATGTCCATGTCATTGATGCACCGATGGCATGACTCTAGGGCAGGAGAGTGATGACCTGTCCCGTCCCTGATTTATTTTATCTGGTGTGTTAAGGAGTTTCTGGCCACAGGGGGCGCATGGATGCATCCTAGTTCTGACTCTGTTATCTGTTATCTGTTATCTGTTATTTGTTTATGTTATATGTTTATTATTATATCTGGTGACTGATGGTGTATGCGATACACGTCTTTCACATTATCTGGGAGCTGATCACTCCAATTGATACATGAGGTCACCCCTCATATTATCTGTTACTTGAGAGGTATCCCCTCTGGATTATTATATGATTAATCTGTTATGATATTATCTGTTATCTCTGGGCTCGTGATGGATTTCTGTATTTCCCTAAACCTGGTTTGTACGTTATCCCTTTCTTATTTCTTTTCTTTTACCCTTATTCCTTTCCTATTCTTTCACTTTAATTCAGTATCTGTATAATCTGTATTTCGGATTTGTTTCTGTATTGTTATATGTTATTGTTTCTGTCATCTATATATCTGTTCACTGAGCTCTCGTAGCTCAGACGCATTTCTTTTCCTGCGGCAGGTTTTAGTAGGAAGCTGGGAATGGGTGAGAGTGTACCTCTGTACTTAGAAGGCTTGGTTGCTATTCTGGATTAGAAATGGATAGAAGATATTATGTTTTAGAATTAGTTTTGAAAGTTTTCGTTGTAACCTTGTAAATTCAGTATTTCATTTGTAATCCTTTGAGATTTTTGTATTACTGTAGATGTATGCTCTGTTTTGATCTGATATGAATCCATTATTGTGATATCTTTACCCTTGTCGGGTTGGGGTGTTACACTTCTATCCTTCAAGACAAGAAGTATTACAACTTGGTGTATCTCTTCCATCCAAGTTGTTGGTGTATCAAAATTGTAAATCATTCATTCATTTGTATAAGTTGTGTATATTTGTTAGATAGGTGTGAGCATAATTGTTTAGGCTAGATTAGTGTGTAAGTAGTGAAGTTGTGAAGAAGTTAAGGTGTGTAAGTAGTGAAGGTGTGAAGAAGTAGAAGAGTGTATAAGTAGTGCTAGGTCGTGAAGTAGTTGTGAAGCCGTTGTGAAGTAGTTGTGAAGCCGTTGTGAAGCCGTAGTGAAGAAATTGTGAAGAAGTCGTGAAGAAGTTGTGATTGAAGTTGTGAGATTGGCTCTAGCTACGATTAGAACTCGACATTTAGCTTTGTGTTGTAAAATTGGTGTAAGCAAAAGTTGTGTATGTTTTTCTCCGCCATAAGGGAGCTTGTTGACATAGTGAAGAAAACTCTCGAGTTAGGTGCTCGAGGAGTGGAGTAGGGCAAGGAAGGTGTCCTTGTAGCCGAACCACTATAAATCCTTTGTCTCGCGGTTCGATCTTTCCATCTCTATCTTTCATTTCATTTCAATACTTTACTTGCATTGTTAATTTAGATTTAATTATATTTGTTCATATTGTTCAAGAGTTGAGTTCACATAAATTCGAATCTAAGTTTTTAAAAGGAAACAAAGTTTTTATAATAAATTAAAAAGACGTAAAACTATTCAACCCCCCTTTCTAGTTTTCCACAATTGGTATCAAGAGCCAGGTCAAACAAGATTTTTAAAATAAATTGTATTTTAAAACTTGAAACGATCTATGGAATCCGAAAAATATTTAGAAGGGCAATCTATGCAAAGACCACCACTATTTGAAAGTGATGGTTTTCTTTATTGGAAAAATAGATTCGAAACTTATGTAAAATCAAAAGATCTTGATCTTTGGCATGTTATTACCTATGGTGATTTTCCCCCTATTCAAAATAATCCTTTAACTAAAATAGATGAAATTGTACCTTTTGAAAAACAAAATGATAATTTGAAAAAGAAACTAGCAAAAAATAATGAGGCTAAAATGGTAATTTATAATGCGTTACCATGAAAAGAATATGAAAGAATCTTTATGTGTAAAACCGCAAAAGAAATTTGGAACTCTTTGCTAATCACTCACCAAGATAATAGTCAAGTCAAAGATAATAAAATAGATCTTCTTGTTCAACAATATGAACAATTTACGATTCCGGAAGAGGAATCAATAGATAATGCTTTTGCTAGGTTTAACATTATCATCACAAGTTTAAAAGCACTTGACGAGAATTTTTCTAGTAAGAATTTTGTTAGGAAATTTCTTAGGGCTCTTCATCCAAAATGGCGAGCTAAAGTTATGGCGATTGAAGAATCAAAGAATTTGTCAACTCTACAACTTGACGAATTAATTGGCAACTTGAAAATCTACGAAGCAATAATAAAGAAAGACTCCAAGATGGTCAAAGGTAAAAGAGAGCAAAGCAAGTCAATTGCATTGAAAGCTAGGAAGGAATCTAGTGACGAGGATAGCTCAACCTCCGAAAGCAATGACGAAGAATATGCTATGGCCGTAAGAGACTTCAAGAAATTCTTTAAAAGACGAGGAAGATTCGTTAGACAACCACATGATGAAAGAAAGGAATTCCAAAGATACAAAGAGGACAAAAGCGAAAGGAAGTGTTATTAATGTGGCGACCTAAATCGCCTCATCGGAAAATGTCCAATGATGTCAAGGGATCAAAATCAAAAGGCGTTCGTTGGAGGAGCATGGAGTGATAGCGATGAAGATGAGAAAGAAATAATGATGTGTCGTGTGTAGTGCAAGTTTTAAAAATTTATAAAATCAATTTATCCAATTCTCTAATCAACACATACGAGCAAGTATACTCGTCCATAGTAGTAAAGGTGGGTAAGTTGAGATCGTCCCAAGGGAATTGGGGTTTAGGTTTGCAAAATAAGTTTTGATAAAAAGGATTGTCAACCCGATTTGGTGTAAATTCTAAGGTAAGTAAAAATCAATCAATCAAAAACAAATATACTTGTGTGTAATTCCATGACAATTGTATAGATTAATCTAACAAGTTTGGTGTAACTTGTAATGATGCACACCTTAAAATGAGTGATTCACAATCAATGGTTTTTATCATGAGAAATCATCTCTAAGAATTCAATCTCCTAGTTAATTCCTTTCGGCCTTTGTTAACTAATGCGATAATTCTATTAGACTCTTTGTTGTTTGAAAAGCATTTCTTATTCTAAGAATTCCTACGAATCCTTTCGGCCTTTTCTCGTGATGAAATCGTTTCCAAATCCATTTTAATAAGCTAATATGGTGCTTGTCACACACCATAATCCATACTAATTCGTGCACTAACTTTTTGGCATAAAAACATAAAGAAAATTCTTTAGGTCTTTGTTAATCTTTAAAACTGTTTTTACCAACCAATTGAGCAAGATTAGATTGTATTTCAACAAACTCATAAAACAAGATATGATTTCATGCATCACTATGAAATAAGAATACTCCAACAATTATCACATCATACACACAAGCATAACCAAAATCACTCCATAATAATCATAATCAAACACTAGTAATCAACCATACGTTTATTCATCTTAAAGTAAAAGTAGTTCATAATAACTCAAACAAGAAATACCTAGTTGTGAAATTACAAGAACTAGAATTGTGGAACTATAGCAACCACACTCCTCCAATCGCCTATGATCACACGTAAACAACTCCACACTTGGACACAACTCTTGAGACTTGAACTCAAGGTTCCCTGGACGTTCTCACAGCAACTACAAGCTTTCGGGCAATGATAATAAGTTTAGCAAGACTTGATGTAAGCCTTACTAGGTTTTTGGGTTGTCACACTTTGTAAACTAGCCAAGGGTTCTTTAAATAAGTGAAGGAACCCGTTCCCCTCAAGCAAAAAATGTCCATAATCAGTAAATAACCAAGAAATGATAAGCCACCATGATTATGGGGCTTAAATTCGTCATTAAATGCATTTTTGTAACTTCAGTCTCCTCTAACCGATCAATATTGAAGTCCAACCGATCGGTTGGATCTCTCGGTAAATCACTTTTCTCCCATCCGAATCAGATGCGGACATCATCCAATCGGATGGGCCATTCTGCCATGCATACTTTATTTTTTTCTTCCTTTTCTCGTTACGTGCTTGATCCTTTGTTGTACCACTAATTCCTTCCATAGAACTGGATCTTTTCTTGATACATAAACATAGAAATCTTGACTTTATCAAATCCGTGAATTCTTGTGTGGTTCTTTTCTCGTTTCTTTCTTGTGATTCTTCAAATGTGCATAATCTCTTCATTTCTTCATCTTTTTATCATCTTTTCCTGTACTTGGCTATATTTACTTGCATATACACTTTTTCATGATTTAGTAACAAATATACACAAATATAACCAAATATGATGCACAAATCTTACAATAACGTGACTAAAAACGTGTTCATTTTGAGCGTTATCAAATCCCCCACACTTGAGTTTTGCTCGCCCTCGAGCAAGTCTAGCTTTTAGAAAAACTGAACTCAATGGCTACTTCATTATGATTCTAAAAATCCAACAACTATCCCAATGGAACAATTGTCATTTTAACTTTTAGGTGTGAAAAATTCTTGAAACATAAACAAGTTAATTCGAGCTTGATAACATAACTAAGCTCCTCTCATAGGATTTTTAAATTCTGTCACAACTCGTAATTTCAGGTCATCTTCCAAACCCCGACAATTTACTATTCATGAGTAAACTATTCACATGACACTATTCATTCCTGGAGGGAAATCACTATTCATGGGCATCATTCATCATGTCGTAAACTAGGTTTACGAGGATTCAAATACGCGTAACCAGTTAGGTTTAGCTGTGTATTCATGCATCATCAGTAAGGACACATCATACAGACTAGAGTAGTCTGCATATCATCAGTAATATCAGTACCATATCAGTTCATGCGTGTGTCTGTGTGATTTTCATTAACGTATGCATAATTGTTTAATTAACGTTACCACTCAGTCATTTCTATCAACAGTAAATCAAATACTCCAGACAATGATCCTAATACATTTTCAAGCTAATTATAATGATATAGAGATTATATTATTACTTTACCCGGTGTTTTTAAACCAATCGTTACATTTTTCATTTGACGCTTATAACTCCGTCGATTTACGAAATTTCAATCCGATTATCATTCTAACACCCGATTCTTGCAAGGAACATGATTTTACAATTTTTACAACTTCGTTGTATCTCATTTCACCTCGTCACGAGTTATTTCTAGTTAACTCGGTACCCGATAACACTCAATGTATACACAAAACAACTAAACACTTACACTAATGGGACACTTGGCACAATTACATCAAACCCATCCCTTTTAACCCATGTGTGCCCCCCCCCCCCCCCCCACCATCCCATTTAGCTAATCCATCCAAAATGCATTAATTGAATTTCCTTGATTTATTTAGAAATCCACTAGCACAAACACATACAACATAACCATTTTAGTGAAATAAAGATCAAAACCTCTCATCCCTTCATCTCTATGTTCGGCCACATCAAGAACAAGAGGAGAAATCCATAGACTTTTCAAGAACAAATCATAAACATACTCCATTTACCATCCTAGTTAAAGTCTTGTGATCAAAACCTCAAGTTATTGCACCTTTCTCATCAAATCACTCCAAGATTGTAAGTAAACTTCAAGAACATCATTTTGATCTTTTCATTCTTTTATTTACTTCATATGATCATGTATTTTCAAGGTTATACTAGTTACTTTTGCAAGTTACTTATGTTTTGATACCATTTTGTTTATAAACTATCACAAACACTAGATCTATAAGTTTCACTAATAACCACATGAGATCCACCAAGATTGGTGATTTTTAGGACCCCATGACACCCTAAGAAGGTGTATGGTAGGATTTTCGAACTTGTGGAGTCGATTTAAGGTTGTATGATCAAGATTAGAACCATAGAAATGAGTTTTTAAAACATATATATACCTACTGTCCAAAATCGTGTAAACTGGAAAACTCAGTAATTTTTGGCATATTTTGGCCTTCATATTCAGAAATTTCTTTCAAAAACAAACCGTGGCCGCAAGAATCACTAAAATCCGACTTATAACGAAGGAGATATGATCGTTCGAAGTTAGACGACGAAAACTAATTTTCTGAAAGTAAGCGTGCTGTTAGCCGAACTTTAAAGGACCAAACGAGGTGTTAGACGTGATCTAGACGACCCGAACCATTGAGATTATGTTAGTTCATGTTATGATGAATCCGTGGATATAAAGAACGTAGAAAACGAGCTTATAACGACCGAGATATACACGTTCGAAGCCGACGAACTCTATTCTATTTTTAACCCTAATAGAAAATATTTTTCTAAGTATATACGTTAACATTTTTACAAGCCATTACATTGATAGCCGGTTTTCTATCTATTCAAGACGCGTATGATCAAAAGTCCAATAACACGACACGAAAAACTTGTAACAACGTTTTATTTTCAAGGACGTCAAATTCATTCACAACACTTAACGTGCACTAATTCGCGACTAGTTTTGCGAGGCCGTTTTGGATATATTTTCACAAGTATGAAAAGTATTGTTTTGCGACGAAAACATTATATTTGCCAATAGAACACCAAACAAGGATCATGGAGTGTAGTTTTAACGTATTTACGCGAAATGTGGTTTATAACTTAACAATACGTGTTTGCATGAGTAACATCATTTCATTTGCTTACCTTAGATCATATCATTCATGATAGGTCGCGGTTAGGAACCGAGCCTTGTTTCATCATATCCATTGTGATCATTGTTGCTTATCATATCAGGTGAGTTTTCATAGCCCCGTTTTAAATTGTTTATTGATTTCTAAACTCTCGGGGGAGAATACATTGCACCATTTTTATATGCGGACCAAAGTATACAAACTCATTACATTGCTTAAGTTACATCATTGCCCAGATTAAAGTCCCCTTATATTATCATGAACCGTTAATTGTTAGTAAGCGAGAGTGAGTGGATAGATCTATTGAGGGTGACTCCTCCGTTCGGGTTGGTAGCACCAACTGGTCAAACGAACGCATTTCATTTCTGTCATATTTGAGTGATTGGCAAACACTCGGTTGGGGCATTTCATTCAGTCTAGCTTCGCGGTCATGAGCTTAGAGCTAATGTATCATTTTTATGTGGCATGGATTTGTTATACACTTTATACTTGTGGTTTCCGTACAATCATTCATTTACATAAACCTATGATCTCACCAACATTTTTGTTGACCATTTTTAGCAATGTATTTTCAGGAAATTAAGGTATCGCATGTTGGCTTGCATATGGACATCATGGAGTTGCGGAGTCGACGCGTCTCACTTTATATTTTATGCACTTATCCATCGTTTGAATTGTATGAACTTGTTTTCTGAAAACTTGTTTCACCTTTTGGGACCTAGCTTTATAACTCTGAAAGTTTTTAAATAATCAAACGATGTATTTTCTAAACGACACTTTAGGTCGTTCAATATAACTACAACTTTGGTGCTATGACCAGTCGTGCCCCTGAATGACTTATTCCACTGCAAGTTACGAAATTTGGGGGTGTGACAAATTCACTCAACACTCAAGGGTAAATTTAATGGCATATCACTCAATTGCTCAGACATGATTCACGTTTCTTACCATAAGCTTGTACGAGTATCAAAACAACAAAATAAAACATCAAAGAGGTCTTTTATTCGGGTTTAAGGTTAAGGGTTACGGTTACCTAGCTATTGTACAAATACTTCATAAAAGAATGTAATAGCTCGCTAACAACGAATTCTTGACTAGCCAAGCAACGGATGGTCACTAGATTGTACCTTGGTTCGCTAACGACGTTATTTGCATAACGGATGGTCACCAAAACATGTACTAGCTCGCTAGCAACGTTTTTCAACTATTCAAAAACCCGGATGGTCACTAGAACATCCATGCACTACATATCTAGACAAAGCCATCACTAAATCCGGATGCTCGAAAGCTAACAACGAATCAAGTAACTGGTAAAGGTAAGGATAAGACATGGGAATTATTTGTGATTGGTTTCTACAAAATAAAAATGAATAAATAAGAATCAAGTCCAGATTCCGTTCCCAACTCTTTATACCTTAAATGATCACTCCACCAAACTTCTTCGATTATCATTCTTCCGCATCTCATACTAACTCCTTCCTTCCTTAATAGCTCATTGACTATTTTATTTTCATCATTCCATACATTCATAGCTCATTGGCTATTCAATCCTTTTTTTTATCAACTTCTTTCTCGTCACCCCCACACTTCGGATGAGCACACGCTACAAAAATACAAATAAGAGCAGCGACCTCCTTCTTCAATGAAACAACATATACACATACAAAGTGTGGTCAACATGTAATCATCAAAAAATAAATAGTTTTGAACTTCAATTGAACTTGATTCGGGTAAGGCTAAGGTATAAGGTGTAAAATCTTTTTGTACTTTTCTGGATTTAATCAAAAGAAAAGATAAGGCTCAGAAGGTGTAACTAAGGGTATCTAGCGTAAAAGATTAACGCTAACAAATGGGTTCCAAATACTAAGGATAACTAACCAATGCGGTCAGCAAAAATATTTTTGTAAACGGAAGGCCATTTGGTGTAAATCCTAATTTGCCTCTTATTATTTGAATATATTTTATTACTCGAAAGTAATTTTAACCGTAATGCATAACACGTACAAGTTCTAGAATCAACATGATCACCGGCACACTCATAACGAAATATAGAGCATAAGAAATGCTTTATACAAAAAGGCTTAAATTCTCACAATTTAAGGTGGGTTATAACATGTGCTAGCAATAGTTATCAATAACTCTCCTTTCTTGATTAAATTCCAAAAAATTTCTAATAGCCTCATTCTTACCATTGAATCAAAATATATAACAAATTAAATAACTAGAACATTAAGGGCGAACCTAACTCTAGTCACTCGAATCCTAAAATTCTACTAAAAACTAAAAAATTTAAAAATCATACCAATTTTTCCTATTTTCTTCCCTCCCCCACACTTAAGTTTTGCATTGTCCTCAATGTAATAAAATGAACTTAAAAGTAAAGGAAACGGGAAAATTTTAATTAAAAAGAAAACATAAAAATACTACCCGGAAAAAAAATTCGCATAGGCATATTTGACCATAAGTAAGCACATGAGTTCTTCTAACTCCAAATATTGATCAACACTAAGCTTTCATGAATTCTTCCCCTGCAAAAAAAACTGCAAAAACTATATGCGAAACAAACAAAGCAACATACTAAAACAAACAAAAGTAGTTCAAAACAAACCATGAATAATAAAATCCTAATAAAGTTAAGTTAAAAAGTAGTGGAAATAGAAATTATTCAACCAACATTGTTTTTAAAACATAACCATTGCTCAACCATCCCAGGTGGTTATTGGTTGCACATCTAGGACTTCTGGAAGTCCTCTCAGTTTTCCATCCCTACTTTCTCGAAGATTTGTGAACCCTTTGATGTCAATGCTCAATGGAGTAACTGGTTCACTAAAAAGACTCATCTCTTCCTCAGTAAATAGCCCAAGATTCCTAACTATTCGTGAAATAAAATGAACTGCACATATGTAATTTCTCGCTCCAACCGCCGCGCGTTTGTGCAAGTGTTGCACTATCACCCAAGCTACGTTCAAATGCCTATAGGGATGCTTCTCGTCTAATGCTTGAAGAACCCATAAATCATCTTCATAAATCAGATCAACACCAGACGTTCTATGTAATAATGACTGTACTACAACCCTATGGAGCACACGTAACAATGGTTTCTTCACTGTTAAAACTTTACTTTCCCCAAACGCTAGCTTGTCTTCCGTACTAATCCTTTTCCAGTATCCATTGTGTCAAAATTATTTTTACTCCTTTCTCCACTCATTACCAGAAACTTAAAATCCCTATTACTTAAGTCTTCATCCGAGTATAAACCTAACAGGTTTCCAAACTCGAATAATGTGACTTCGTGTTTCTTTCCCCCTAATCTGAATTTGAGAAATTTATTGGTGGTAACTCCGATATCGGTAACCTTCTCCTTCATCCTCATTGAACATAAAAATTCCAAGCACCATTCTTTGTATATTGGCTCCCTTATGCTTAATGCTCTCATCCACATGTTAGAGGTCAATATCCGTTTGTTCCACAAAATCCTAATAAGAAACATATCTTCCAAAAACTCATCACAACCAAGCTCTTTCATATCATTCCAATTCATAACCCTTGGTGAATGAATCACCCATCCGCCAATCTTAAGAAGGATAGCATTAAAAGATTGTCGAACCATCGGATCTTCCCCTCGCCATAGTGGATTAGGATGACATTCGGAAATCGGCATTTGTTCTCTCTTCCGGATTCCTTCTCTAGTTCTTTTCGCAATCTCTGATCCACCTGCAAGATAACTCTGTAGAAAACACAAACATATGATAGTATAAAAACCAAGATGACATGATTTAGAAGTCACAAAACTCGTTTGGAAAAAATTTCATTTTTATTTACCGAGCCTTCCATCCGATCGGTATTACTCACCATCCGATCGGATGGAGTAAATGTCCCAGCCCAACCGATCGGTATTGCCCCGCAACCGAATCAGTTGAGGCTTTCTGTCTCAAAATTTTTTCCTTTTCCGACTTTCAATTAATTCCAACAATCCAACTCTATCCTATCATGTATTTGATCAATTATCATAGTTCCTACATATACCACTCGTCTCCAAACACGTTCATAACATATTCGTATGATTTCTCAATCTTCCTAGAACATATGAACACTACCAAATCAAATCTCTTCCATTGATGTTCTAATCAACAATGCATCATCCTAGAATCACTAATCAACAACTAAATAACACCTGGAAATCATCAATTGCAATCCAAATCGATTTAAAGTTTTGACCCATTTTAATTCGAAAATTCAATCAATCAATTCTTCCTCAAAACTTAATGAATCTATCTAATTCTTTTTGCAATGAATTCCTCAATCATTTACCCATCTATTCCACAAAAAATTACATCTCAATTCGAACTATATCAAAAATACCCAAATTTTGACCTAATTAAAGAAATTCGAATTAAAACCTAATTAGTTCAAATTGATGATGTTACTTACTTGTTTAGGTTCCATAGATGATCCTTCAACACTCCTGCAACACTTAATAGACTTCTAATGGTCGAATTTTTGAACCCCATGTTTGGTGGATTGAGTGTGTGCGTTTTTTTTGTGATTTTTTGAAATCTTGAGTATATATATTTCAATCCATCCGATCAGTATTTGATCCAACCGATTCGGATTGAATTTTTACAAAAACTTCACTTTTCTTTTGTCAACACTTTTTTCACACTTGTAAGAACAAATGAGAAGTGTTTTTACTCTTCAAAAATACTTCAACACACTTAATCTCCCAACTTGTTTTTCAATTCTATCTCTACAACTAAAACAAAACTTAACTCTTAACCTCAAAACATAACTTCATAAACTTAAAACTTAATAAACCAAGACAATTAAAAGGTCTAAACTCAAACTTAAACTTAAATGCAAACATTAACTACTAAAATGCATAAAAATTAAAAAGAAAACAAACAAAACACTAGCACAAGCTTTGTGCTTTTATTCTTCAAACTCTTGTCTTTCATCCTTCAAAATATTCGTGCCTCAAGATATCTTCATTTTGGAACTTCCCGGACAACTTTCGGTTAGTCATTTGCGTTTTAAACTTCCTTGTAAAGTTCCTTCCATCCGGACAAACTATATCAAACTTCACATGCCATTCTCCATCTTCTTTTTCCTTCTTGAAAACACTAGATTCTTCGGGTCCCCATTCCAAATTCTTCAATTGGACCGGTAAAGATCCAAGAAAATCTGTCAATTTGTTAAACACAAAAATATTCTTAAACGGGTTATAGAAAGCCTCCATCGCTAGAGCTCTTTCCATCTCATCTTCAATATCAAAGTAACTTGGGACAACCGGCCCATATTTAGGCCTCCCTTCTTCATCTCTACCTACTTCAAAACAACCCAAGTGGTTTTCTTCTTCATCTTCTTCACTATGAACTTCTTTAACAATCTTTCCTCTAGGCTTAGGATAATAGGTATGCTTCAAGATTCCATCACTTATAGTCATAGTACCTCTACCCTTATCCACCGGAATATTAAGCACAAGAAAATCGGCCAACAAGTTCTCAAAAATGTTCTTCCTAACAACAACGGTAACTCCTTATCCACCGGAATATTAAGCACAAGAAAATCGGCCAAGAAAGCTTGATATCCTAATTGGACTCTAACATTCTTTACTTCTCCCATCGCTTTTTCTCGTGAATTATCAGCCATAGTAAGATTATACTGATTTGGTTGAGGATTACCAAGTCCTAATCTCTTATACAATGGATACGGCATTACATTCACACTTGCTCCTGTGTCAGCCAACGCATACATCGCATCGGTTCCATTAACTTTAATCGGCAACACAAAATTTCCCGGATCGCTCTCCTTTTTAGGCAACCCATTCTCAACTATCCTCTCTCTTGCAATCTAATCAAAATTCTTATCCTCTAATCTAGCCCTTGCCATCATGACTACATCCAACTTCTTACGATAAGTCATGTAATTATTCAACACTTCAATTACCGGCTTCTCCTCCATAAGCTCCTTAAACTTTGTTCCAAAATTTTCCAGAATTGCTTCTTTTTGCTTTTGGCTTAATGGTTTAACTATTTGTGGTATTTTGGGTGGTGAACTAGATGAAGAACTCTCATTCTTAGGGGTGGAGGGTTGGGTAAGTTTGTTAAGTGGTGTTTTCTTTCTATTTGCTTTGCCCATTTTAACAATCTCTCCCTTTCCTACCTTTTCTTCTACCATATCATCAACATCAATCCTCATCTCTCCCAATGCAAAATCAATCCTACATTTAGTCTTAACCATAAAATCTCTACCAAACACAACTTCCAGTTCATCCGCATTCCCATATTCCAAAACAACAAAATCAACATTGAACACATGACCATGAATATTAACATTCACATCTTTCACTATCTTTCTTCCATAATCCTCATAGTCAAGCCTAACAAAACCAAGCTTACCAAGCATATCTTCCGTAATGTAGTTGTCTCCATATTCCATGTTAAGCTGAGCATCCCAAGCTTTAATACCTTCCACTTCACAAGGTGTAGAGTACCTCATGAACGGTGCATCAAACTCCTTAGGTGGTGCTTGTGTAAACACAACAACTCTTTTCTCCTTAGGTGAACTAACATGACTTTCTCCAACTTCTTCTTGTCTTTCCAAATCAACCTTTGCTTCTTCCAAAATATTTCCCAAACTTTCCAATGAATCACCTGAATCTTTCAACATTTATTCCAAATTTCTCAAGTATTCCCAAACTCCGCTTAAATTCTCCATTCTACTTAAACACAAATTATAACATAACCACAAAAACAAAAGAAATCCAAACTATTAGCGTGAAGATTAGTTATAATCGAGATAACTTATAAATAAAATCAAAGCAAACAAACAAACAACTTCTAACTATTAAAACTTCAAAACAACTAAAAATTTCAAAATTTCAAAATTTTCAAAAATTTTACCGAGGCATCTATCCGATCGGTATTAGAACCCATCCGATCGGATGGTTGAATCGTTAAAACTCAGATTTGCCCAACCGAATCGGATGCGGGCAGCATCCGATCGGTTAGATCGAATTTTTCTAAATTTTTTTTTTTTTTAAATTTATTGAAGACTAAAAACTTAATAAATAAATACATAAAAATAAAATCTAAAATTAAACCAACTAATTAAGATGACAATTAACACATAATTAATAGCTTACTAATCTATTAATCTTAATAATTACTCCCTCCGTCCCTAAATAAATGTCCACTATTGACTTTTAAAGTATTCTTCTAAATAACTTTGACCTTAAATTATTTTATTTGTATTATATAATACTTGATGCAAAATACATGAATAGATTGGGTTTTAAATGTATTTTCATTGATATAATTTTCATCAAGTATTACATAACACAAATGAATTAATTTAAGGTCAAAGTTGAGCAAAAAAGACTTTAAAAGTCTATAGTGGACATTTATTTAGGGACGGAGGGAGTAATTCTTAACTTTAATAATCATTAAACTAATTAACTAGCATAATTAATTAAAACTCTTTAGCTACCAATCATTAAACTGAAATTAACTCTATTAACTAAAATTGATTAGAAACATTAAAGGCATGTAAAAAAAAACTATTCTTATTACCCTATTCAATTAACTTAATTACTTCTAACACTTAAATACATTAAACATAACATTAAATAAACATAATAACTGAAAATTAACAATTAATCCTAAAAACAAAAAAATTACCGAGGCCACCAACCGATCGGATGGAAATCCATCCGGTTCGGTTGGCTCCGAACCAAAAAAAAATTTTACTTCTTTTTTTTTTACTACCAAACTTATAAACTAGCAAACCAAACTACCAAGTAATTTAGACAATTCCCCGGCAGCGGCGCCAAAAACTTGATGTGTCGTGTGTAGTACAAGTTTTAAAAATTTATAAAATCAATTTATCCAATTCTCTAATCAACACATACGAGCAAGTATACTCGTCCGTAGTAGTAAAGGTGGGTAAGTTGAGATCGTCCCAAGGGAATTGGGGTTTAGGTTTGCAAAATAAGTTTTGACAAAAAGGATTGTCAATCCGATTTGGTGTAAATTCTAAGGTAAGTAAAAATCAATCAATCAAAAACAAATATACTTGTGTGTAATTCCATGACAATTGTATAGAGTAATCTAACAAGTTTGGTGTAACTTGTAATGATGCACAACTTAAAATGAGTGATTCACAATCAATGGTTTTTATCATGAGAAATCATCTCTAAGAATTCAATCTCCTAGTTAATTCCTTTCGGCCTTTGTTAACTAATGCGATAATTCTATTAGACTCTTTGTTGTTTTAAAAGCATTTCTTATTCTAAGAATTCCTACGAATCCTTTCGGCCTTTTCTCGTGATGAAATTGTTTCCAAATCCATTTTAATAAGCTAATATGGTGCTTGTCACACACCATAATCCATACTAATTTGTGCACTAACTTTTTGGCATAAAAACATAAAGAAAATCCTTACGGCCTTTTTAATCTTTAAAACTGTTTTTACCAACCAATTGAGCAAGATTAGATTGTATTTCAACAAACTCATAAAATAAGATATGATTTCATGCATCACTATGAAATAAGAATACTCCAACAATTATCACATCATACACACAAGCATAACCAAAATCACTCCATAATAATCATAATCAAACACAAGTAATCAACCACACTTTCATTCATCTTAAAGTAAAAGTAGTTCATAATAACTCAAACAAGAAATACCTAGTTGTGAAATTACAAGAACTAGAATTGTGTAACTATAGCAACCACACTCCTCCAATCGCCTATGATCACACGTAAACAACTCCACACTTAGACACAACTCTTGAGATTTGAACTCAAGGTTCCCTGGACGTTCTCACAGCAACTACAAGCTTCCGGGCAATGATAATAAGTTTAGCAAGACTTGATGTAAGCCTTACTAGGTTTTTGGGTTGTCACACTTTGTAAACTAGCCAAGGGTTATTTAAATAAGTGAAGGAACCCTTTCCCCTCAAGCAAAAAACGTCCTTAATTAGTAAATAACCAAGAAATGATAAGCCACCATGATTATGGGGCTTAAATTCGTCATTAAATGCATTTTTGTAACTTGAGTCTCCTCCAACCGATCGGTATTGAGGTCCAACCGATCGGTTGGATCTCTCGGTAAATCACTTTTCTCCCATCCGAATCGGATGCGGGCACCATCCGATGATGGGCCATTCTGCCATGCATACTTTATTTTTTTCTTCCTTTTCTCGTTGCGTGCTTGATCCTCTGTTGTACCACTAATTCCTTCCATAGAACTTGATCTTTTCTTGATACATAAACATAGAAATCTTGACTTTATCAAATCCTTGAATTCTTGTGTGGTTCTTTTCTCGTTTCTTTCTCGTGATTCTTCAAATGTGCATAATCTCTTCATTTCTTCATCTTTTCATGTACTTGGCTATATTTACATGCATATACACTTTTTCATGATTTAGTAACAAATATACACAAATATAACCAAATATGATGCACAAATCTAACAATAACATGACTAAAAACATGTTCATTTTGAGCGTTATCAAATAACAAAGGACGAAAAATGTCTTATAGCAAAGGCATCCAATGAGGTACTTTCTGAAACCGAATAATTTAGTGATGAAAATCAATCATTAGATGAAAAAGACCTAGATAATGAATATAATAGGTTATGCAAATTAGGTCAAAAGGTTATAGCTAAAAATAAGTCACTAAAACATATTAATAATCGATTAAAAAATGAAGTACTCGAATTAAAAATTAAACTAAAACATTTGGAAAAAGGAAAAGAAGTTTTTATAGAATGCAAAACATGCTTAGAAGTCAAAAATGAAAATGAAAAACTTAAAGATGAAATTTTCAAACTTGACAAGTTTAAAAATAGTGGTAACTCACTTAAGAAAATAATAAGTGTTCAAAGATCATCCGAAGATAAAAACCGGTCTAGGAATCAATTCAATCGATATTTCAAATAGTGAAAATAAAAATGTAAAGTTTGAATGTGAGTCTAGTAAACAAAAACTGTTAGAGTCAAAACCTAAGTATATACTTATAAAAGAAAGAAAAATACCCATTGCTAGTGATGAGGAAGTAAAAAGCTTTTATAAACCACGTTAAAAACCAAAACCGGATTTTCTAAACCAAAATTAAGATCCAAAACTCCACCTCCAAATAGACCAAATAATCCTCATCCTCGGCCTAAAACCCCTCAACCTAGAAGAAATCAAGGTAGACAAAACTTTCCTAATAATATCACCCAATGTGGAATTATTCACATCAACCAAGTTTTTATCCTTGGGTAATACTTCCACCATACATGCAAATGCAAACCATGTTTGGTTCAAACAATTTCGGACAAATGAGACAATGGGGACCAAGTGGCTAAATCGTCACTCATTGAATAATTCGGAAACTCATCTATGATTGGCTTCTATAAGTCAATATAACACCTTGAAGTATTTGAAGAAAATCTACTGAAGACTAAAAGGTACGCTTTTTTTTTTAAGCTCACTGTTATAATATATGCTTAGATTAATGACTAGTTATTTCATGCCTATTTAGCTCATAATGCTTAGTTATATATATACACATAATAGCTTATATGAATCTACTTATAACCTAGAATCACTTGTTCTTTTCCCTTTGGCCCTCTTAAGATATAACGTTTAAAATGGAAATCTTCTATGTCCACTATTAGAAAACTCATGGTGATGAATTGAAATGAGTTAAGTGGATTAATCATTGACATAGAAGTAAGATTAGATTTCTCGCGTTAGAAAACTATGGATGAAACAAGCTCTCATAGACTATGGCATCAAGTTAGATAAGTGTGCGACAACTAAGGAGCTATAGATGTTAGGTTATACCCCCATTCAACACTCTCGCATCAAACATATAGAATTTCGTCATCGCTTCCTTACGACCATAGGATATGTAGAAAAGGGTAGCATGTGACAATAGCCTTAACCAATTCCCTTGAGCATGAGATCTTTAATAACCATTTTTTTTAAATCTAGGATTAATGGTATTTGTTGTCAAAATTCTAGTATCTTTAAAAATATACAGAAACTTCACATTTTGGAAAAATGATTTTTTTTTTTTTTTTTTGGCTATTTTACTTTTCTATTAACATGTTTTAGTATCTCATTTTTCTTCTTAATCTATGTCCATAATTCTGTTTCGATCAAAGTCAAAGATTGGGAATTTTTTTTCTTACCCATTCTTCATAAACATATTTTGAAATAAAACCCAATCTATTTTATTCAAATAACTTTCACATCTACATAAAAACCCACTTTCAAACATTGTTGAATAATGCTAAAAACATTTCTTTAAATCATGCATGGTGATCTCATATTTGTCATCTATATTTATGAACATGACATTTATAAGTGAACTAAGTCAAATCAAGCCGACCATGGTTTGTCTATTAAGATTTTGTTTGTAACAAGTCTAGAAGTCCATGCTATCTTAAGTTCCCATTTATTGCACATAGTCACACATTAGGATCCATCAAATAGTTCATTAATCTTCCCACTTACATATAATTAAGAAAATACTTGGTGATTGTTTCCTAGTCCATATATATTACTTGCTTGATGAGTATGTTTACATGCTAGATGAAATTACTTGTTTGCTTAATCTCTTTAATTAACATGCTTTGCATAAATATCTATTACATGCTTAATTGCCTCAAAGAGTTGGACTTGCTTGAAACTAAACCCAAAAACACAACCCTTTCTACAATTTTCTGCCAAAAACCCATTTCCAGTAATCTGGGAACCAACAGATGGGCGGCCCCTTTAATAATATTAAGGGGACCGGCCCCTGTTTACGGGGACCGCCATCTGATGGTCAAAGGTGTTGTTTCCTTTTCTACTTTTTAGCCCATTTCATCCTACACTTCCCAAAATTCACAAACATATCTTATTCCAATCCATCCAACAAATTTTATCCATTCCTTAATCCCATCAATCCTACACTATAAACACTCCCATTCCTCATAATCTTCCATCATCTCATCATGCCATCTCCCATCAAACCAAAGCCAAAATCCTCAAGGTTAGCAAGGATGATCGAAAAAACCGTTTAGAGAAGAAAACCAAACCCCCGAAACAAGTCCATCACAACAAATGATGTGGCTAAACAACCAACACCTCCACCCACATTTGTTCCCAATTATACTCCTAATCCTCAAGCTCATTCCAACGAATCCTTTCACAAACCTCATCATAATAACCAACCATCCATTTTTGCTCACAAAAATACATCCTCATCTCACCCAAATAATTCTTATGAAGAACATGCTCAATCTCGAAATAAAAATCCTAATTTCATCACCAACACCTCACATCATGTTTAACCTACCAATGCACCATCCAAAACACCCTCCACTCGTGAAACATCCTTTTCTTTCGTGCCTTCATCTTCATCCATTAATGATTACCCAAACTCAAAAATGTCTCCATCACCAAAAGTATCACCACCACTTCCTACCAACTCACATGCTTCTTCTATGTTGCATATCCAAACATCCATCCCAAATAACAACCACACTCCACCATCATAACCTTCTTCCAAACACTTAAAGTTCATTGAAGAACTTAAAGAAGCCCATGAGCTTTATGCTCTTCTTGCCTTACACCTTGCTCAATGCAAGATTGGATCAACTCCCTTCTAGCCCTCCTTCATCACAAAATAACCTCAACCTCCACCTTCGTTCCAAACAACACATCTCAACCTCAAACTAATCTCAATAAAACCTTTCAAAACCCTCATCATATTGGTCAAACATCCAATTTTACTTCCAACTACACACTCAAATTTCATCCACTTCCACCAAATGATCAAATCCACATTCTCACGAAAAGGGAAAGGTTCCATGAAGATATAAACCAAATCCATGACCTTTGTGATCTCCTTGCTATGCACCTCGCACAACACAACAAGGGCCAACCTCGATACTCCATCCTCACTCTACTCAAATTGCTTACCTCACCCCCACAACTTGAATCAAGTTGATAATCATGTCAACTATTGTCCTTGTCGTATCCTTCTCCAAAAACAAATCATTGCCTTAAATGAACATTTCACTTGGATTAAGTATCTTATCACTAGATCTCATCAAACACCTCCACTCCAAACTCTAGCACAACACCTCCACTAGCACAACACTCTAACCCTCAATCAACCTACTCCACTCCAAACTCTCTACCTCCAAACTCTTCACCTCCAAAAATATACCTCTATTAATCCAACATTCTTACCCTCACTCAACCAATTCCATCCCAAACACTCTACCATCAACCATCTAAGCATACTATATGCTTATGTTTCTTATTTTCCAAGCTTTCGTGTCGCAAGCAAGTCCGAAAGCTCTCTTTGGCAATTTAGGACCCTTTTCTTGTTATATGTTTCAAGCATACTAAATGTCGTTGCAATGATTATGTGTTTCACATAATCACTTTTAATTAATGAATGTCTTGCTATGTGCTCTTAATATTTGTTTGCCATGATTGTTGTTTGTCATGATTGTTGTTTTTATATTCCATATTTTGCTATGTATGCTTGTACTTCTAATATTTTTCTTGCAAGATTTCCATAGCTCGACTCCTTGGTGCCCTCGAACGAGGGGGGGCACACATCAAGGGGGAGCTCTATTCCCGTCAAACTTTATTCTTGAAACTTGTCGGCATAACCTTTTTGATTCTACAAAAAGGGGGAGAAGTAGAGATAAACTCACTAAATACTTGTCTAAAAATTAATTTTTTAATTTAATGAGTTTAGATTTTGTAATCATCAAAAAGGGGGAGATTGTTGATATAAATAATGCCTAAAAACGTTATTAATATTTTTCGATACCTCTACGTTTTGATAATCACAAAATATAAAATCATTAAACGAAAGATTATGACATAAACAAGTATTTAGTTGTAAATATCTATTTTAACAACTTAATCACTTAAGGTATGAATAAACAAATGCCTAATGCATTATATGATCAAAGGAACATTTTCTTAATCACTAGATTTTTTATAAAATGTCACAAACATTTTATATCTTTTAGAAAATCATTTTTGGTATTAAGTAAATATATTAAATCCATTATAAATATATAAATTCAAATTTTTAACCAAAAATGGCAAAAATGTTCCAGAAAAACCTTCCTCAGTAAAAGACAAAATTTATAGCCGTTCAGGGAGGGGCGGCCCCCTTAATTATAAGGGCTGTCCCCTTAATATTTAAGGGGGCCGGCCACTTATTAAGGGGACCGCCCACGCTCCTCCAGCTGTAAATTTTTCCTATAAATACTGGTTCATTCCTGGCATTTTTCCTCACCTTTTGCACTAAAAACTTTCTGATTTAGATCTCATTTCTTATCTTTAAAAACACTTTGATCATATAATTATAAGCTTTTGTTTCAAGTGATCCAAAGCTTCAACCTCTCAAGTGCAAGAGAAGAATACTTCTATCCTTCAAGACAAGAAGTATTACAACTTGGTGTATCTCTTCCATCCAAGTTGTTGGTGTATCAAAATTGTAAATCATTCATTCATTTGTATAAGTTGTGTATATTTGTTAGATAGGTGTGAGCATAATTGTTTAGGCTAGATTAGTGTGTAAGTAGTGAAGTTGTGAAGAAGTTAAGGTGTGTAAGTAGTGAAGGTGTGAAGAAGTAGAAGATTATATAAGTAGTGCTAGGTCGTGAAGTAGTTGTGAAGCCGTTGTGAAGTAGTTGTGAAGCCGTTGTGAAAAAGTTGTGAAGCCGTAGTGAAGAAGTTGTGAAGAAGTCGTGAAGAAGTCGTGAAGAAGTTGTGATTGAAGTTGCGAGATTGGTTCTAGCTACGATTAGAACTTGACATTTAGCTTTGTGTCGTAAAATTGGTGTAAGCGAATGTTGTGTAAGGTTTTCTCCGCCATAAGGGAGCTTGTTGACATAGTGAAGAAAACTCTCGAGTTAGGTGCTCGAGGAGTGGAGTAGGGCAAGGAAGGTGTCCTTGTAGCCGAACCACTATAAATCCTTTGTCTCGCGGTTCAATCTTTCCATCTCTATCTTTCATTTCATTTCATTACTTTACTTGCATTGTTAATTTAGATTTACTTATATTTGTTCATATTATTCAAGAGTTGAGTTAACATAAATTTGAATCTAAGTTTTTAAAAGGAAACAAAGTTTTTATAATAAATTAAAAAGACGTTAAACTATTCAACCCCCCCCCCCCCCCTTCTAGTTTTCCATAGCATTAAATTCCAGGTGGGAATGTGGTGGCCCATGAGGTGCATGCCAGAAAGGCAAAAGAACCAATATTCTTATATTAATAAGAATTCAGTTACCAACCTCGGACATTTACTAACTAGATACTTAGAGCATTTAAGTTAGCATTAAATGTCATCTAAGGGCCCTGAATGACTTTTCATTCAGTGAACCTATTTATTCAGGACTTGGGTTTAGTCCTGATGGTTCAAGGGTTCAGGAACTTGGGTTTAATTCCTGAGGACTTAAGGTTCAGGAACTTGGGTTTAGTTCTTGAGGTTCAAGATTTCAGGAACTTGGGTTTAGTTCCTAAGGTTCAGTGATTTATTTCACTGAAGAACACATTGAGTCAGGGACCTGGGTTTTCAGAATTTACACTTATTTGGATGGAATCAATCAGTGGACTGATTCTCAATATCCAACATTCCTAGTTCAGCTTTCAGTCTTGTGAAAGTTGGTTCATCTAATGGCTTGGTGAATATATCAGCTAGCTGATATTCAGTAGGAATGAAGTGTAATTCTATGTCACCATTCATGACATGGTCCCTGATGAAATGATATCTAATATCAATGTGTTTTGTTCTCTGATGAAGAACAGGGTTGTTTGAGATGGCAATTGCACTTGTGTTATCACAAAAGATGGGAACCATCTTGTACTGAATTCCATAGTCACTGAGTTGACTTTTCATCCAGAGTACATTTGCACAACAACTAGCTACTGCAACATATTCAGCTTCAGCTGAGGACATGGCAACTGATTGTTGCTTCTTTGCACTCCAACAGACTAGTTTTCCACCAAGAATTTGGCAGGAGCCTGAGGTGCTTTTCCTGTCCATGTTGCATCCAGCATAGTCAGAGTCTGAGTATCCTTTAAGATCAAGGCCTGAACATTTTGGATAGTATAATCCAAGGTTTAGAGTACCTTTCAGGTACCTGAATATCCTTTTCACAGCAGTGATATGAGATTCTCTTGGGTCAGATTGATATCTGGCACACAAACAGACTGAGAATTGGATATCAGGCCTTGATGCAAGTAGATACATCAGTGATCCTATCATTCCTCTAAAAAGAGTTTGATTTACTGGTTTTCCAGTAAGATCAGGACCAAGGTTGTTTGGGGGTACCATGGGAGTCTTGACTGAGGCACAGTCACTGAGCTCATACTTCTTCAGTAGGCTTCTGACATACTTCTCTTGACTGATAGAGGTTCCTTTATCAGTCTGCTTGATTTGCAGACCAAGGAAGTCAGTTCTCCCATCATGCTCATTTCAAATTTCTTTGCCATAAGTTTTTCAAACTGTTTGCAAAGTTTATAACTTGTTGAGCCAAAGATTATGTCATCAACATACACTTGTACAAGTATGACATCATTATTTGTCTTGTAGATAAACAGTGTGTTGTCTATCTTGCCTCTAACAAATTTATTTTGGATCAAGAAGGCTGAAAGAGTTTCATACCATGCCCTTGGAGCTTGTTTCAGTCCATAAATGGCTTTGTTAAGCTTGCAGACATAGTCAGGAAACTCATGGCTTTCAAATCCAGGAGGTTGCTGAACATAAACTTCTTCTTTCAGTGAACCATTTAAGAATTACACTTTTAACATCCATTTGGTACACCTTGAAGTTCATGTATGTAGCAAAAGCAAGGAAGATCCTGATGGCTTCCATCCTTGCTACTGGTGCAAATGATTCTTCAGATTCAATGCCTTCTTGTTGATTATAGCCTTTGGCTACAAGTCTGGATTTGTTCTTAATGATTGTGCCATTTTCATCTGATTTGTGTTCTAATACCTATTTCATGCCAATGACTGAAACATCTTCAGGACACTTGACCAAAGTCATTACCTTGTTTCTGTCAAATTGTTCCAGTTCATCATGCATGGCCTGAACCCAACTTGGGTGATTAAGTGCTTCCTTGACACTTTTGGGTTCAATTGTGGAAATGAAGTCCACAAATAGGCATTCATTGGCTGAAGTTGCTCTCAGTTGTGCAGCCATGCTTCTTGTGAGCATGCCTTTAGTAGGCTCGCCAATTATATTGACAAGTTCTATATCCTGAGACCTAGTCCAACTGTCCTGAGGTCTAGGATACTGATTAGAACTTGAGGCCTGATGGGTAGGATCAGGATAGAACACATGATGATATTCAGTATCTTGAGTGTCTGAGTGGGTTGACTCATCACTGTGATTGTTTGGTTCCTAAGCACTTTGTTCAAACTGAATGATTTCATCAGTACTTCTCTTTGTTTCAACAAACTCAGTGATGGTTGGGTAAGGAAGGTTGTAGGGAATGATGTAATAGGAGATGTCAGCATTTGCTTGGTACTAAGTGGAAGGACCATTTTCAGGATGATGTTCATCAGGAGGGTATCTTGATGATTCATCAATACCTATCTCTTCCACTGAGTTGTTAGAGAAACTGATTGCATCAGTGCTCTCATCAAAGGTAACATGAAATGTTTCCTCAGTATGCTGTCTCCAAGTGTTGAACACCCTGAAGGCCTTTGAGACAAGAGAGTATCCAAGGAAGTATCCATCATCAGCTTTGGCATCAAATTTTTGTAAGTGATCCTTGTGATTATGAATAAACACAGGACACCCAAAGACATGAAAGTAGCTGATGTCAGGGATCCTTCCCTTGAATAACTCATAAGGAGTTTTGCTATATCTCTTAACAATGATGGATCTGTTTTGTGTGTAACATGCAGTCTTTACTGCTTCAGTCCAGAAGTGTTTGGAAAGGACTGATCCATTTAGCATTGTCCTGGCTGCTTCAATGAGGGTTCTATTCTTCCTTTCAGCCACACCATTTTGTTCAGGTATGTAAGGTGAGGAAAATTTTTGGGAAATTCCTTTATCATCACAGAAACATTTAAGTTCATAATTTTTGAACTCTGTTCCATTGTCAGTTCTAATCTGTTTGACTTTGATGTCATTTTGATTTTCAATATTCCTGACAAAGGACATAATTGTTTCATCTGCCTGACTCTTTTTTATCAGGAAGTATACCCAAGTGTATCTTGAGTACTCATCCACAATGACCAGAGTATACTTCTCATGGTTAATGGATCTAGGACTGATTGGTCCAAATAGATCCATATGGAGAAGATGTGGGCAGTTCCTGATGGAAAAGTTTGTTTTGGTTTTAAAGGATGCTCTGTGATGTTTACCTTTTTCACAAGCTGAGCATGGTTTATCCCTTGAAAACATAAGAGATGGTAAGCCAAGGACCTTGTTTTGTTTCACAAGGTTGTTCATGTTTTTGAAGTTCAGGTGGGAGAGTCTTTTGTGCCAAAGCCAGTTGAGAGTATCAGTGGCCTTGGTAAAGAGACAAGTTCCATTCTGAATCAGACTGGACATGTCCAACACATAAACATCATGTCTTCTTGGTGCAATAAGGACAACTTCCTTATTAGCATTGAAGATGATTCCTTGTCTATCATCAAACTGAACTATGTATTTAGCATCACATAGTTGACTGACACTGATCAAATTGTATTTAAGACCATTTACATAAGCTATCCTAGTAAAGGCTATACCATTGCAGTTTACTGAATCATAACCTTCAGTGAGACATGATGAGTTATCAGCAAATATCACTTTGGGTCCTGATTCATCCACATACTTGTGCAGATACTCTTTTACACCAGTCATGCTCCTTGAACATCCACTATCTAGATGCCAAACATGATCCCTGGCATGTTTCTGCACAAATGGTAAACTGGGTTAGTTCTTTCTAGGACTTTACTTCTTGGAGGGCTTAGCTTTGGAGGTCTTTTTAACATTAACAATTGATTTATGGTCAGTGGTGGTGTGGACTGAGCTACCATAAATTATGCATTTGATTGCAGATGTAGACTCAGTAGACTGAGAGGTTGACTTTGTCATACCTCTTCTGGCCTGAATGACCTTATCACGTCCTGAGGTGTCATGAGTGGGACCTCCACTATTTTCACAACAATTGTCAATTTGACAATCCTTAGGATGGTGGTCATTGAACCCACAATAGGGGCAAGGTGCAAAAGGCTTGGCCTTTTGTTTCTGTTTCTGTTTAGAATCAGAAGGGTAGTTTAAAGACTGAGCTTTAAGGCCTGCCATCTTTGATGTGACTGAGTGTGTTTTGTGATCAGAGGTCCTGTGATCATCCTTTTTGCAAATCATGCAGTAAAGGATTCTATAGCAATCATCAGTGAAATGATTGGTATAGTTACACAGCTCACATATTCAGTCCATGAATTCAGTAGATGTTGGTCTCTGGAGTGGACTTGGCGAAAAGATGCGGGTATTTGAGTCGCACCTGGTCTTTCTTTTCAGGGTTTTTGAGGGTTTGGGTTTGGTGCTTGAGGAAGCTGGTTTTTGTTCCTTCTTCTTGGATTGAGAAGGTTTCTCAGAAGATGCAATCTTCTGACCCAGCTTCCTGACCATTTCAGCCAACTGATCAAATTTTGAGTCAGGGCTTTGGGTTATTACTTCAGAAGAGACTGAAGTTGATGAGTCATCAGTATTTACTGAGACTTCAAGGGTTGGTCTTTTCAGGATTGTTTTTCCCATTCATGATCTCTCCTTTAGAGAGTGTTGGGAGTAGACCATTGGTGGGAGGCCTGAGTTTGGCGCAACACCCTGAAGGGTATTCAGTAGAGGGAGTGGTGGATATGAATGTGATTCAGGCTCACTTACTAACTTAGTACTACTGAGTTGGTCAGAGAGTCCAAGCATATTTTTCAAGGCCTGACTTTCAGGAAGCAAGATCTTTCCAGTCTCAAAGTTTGGTAACTTACTGACTGGGTTGTCCCTGACAATCCAGTCATTTGACTTGGGAAGCATTTCTTACTCAAATGATATGCCAGCTGGAACAAAGGTCAATTCACTGGGACTTACATAGGGGTTAACCATGAGATAGTCAATTCCTATCGTTTTCCTAGGGATTAAACCCACAGTATCAAAGACCTTGGGGCTCTTTTTGGTCCAGCCTTGGATGACAGCCTTTTCTTTGTTAAGTTCAGTTTGTAGGGCTTGGTTTTGTTTCAAAATTTCAGTGCTCTAAATTTGTAGAGTAATTGTTTCTAATTTGGCTTGCTTCAGTACAAGCAATTCATCTCTACATTTATTCAATTCTGACACTATATTGTTATATTTTGAAAATAGGTTAAGCCTTTGTTCCTCAACAAACTTAAGATCTACAGAAATATAATCCATGTAAGACTGCCAATCAGAATTATCATCCATAGAAAGTAAAGTGTTTACCTTCTTCATGGTGATGTTTACCCACTCTCCATTCCTTGAATGGCTTTTCCCAACAGCTACCTGATCACCTTCAGAGAGTGCCATCAGTGCACTCACTCTAATTTCCTCATCTGAGGAGACCTCTTCTTCTTCCTAGTCATATGCTTCAGCTACTAAAACCTTGTTCTTTGTTTGAATAGGTTTGGATGTTTGAGCAGCCTGAGACATAGAGGGATTAGTTTCAAGAATTGCAAGTTTAGCCTTAGCTTTCCTATATTTTGCTTCAAAGTCTTTTTGACCCTTGTTTTGAAGTTGTTGGGTAGACTGAAACATTATAGGTTGAAACTTGCTAGTTCCTGAGGAACTGTTTCCTGAAAATTTGTAAGAGGGTTCTGAGATGGTTTTAGAATAACAGTCCCTAGCAAAGTGACCCTTTTTACCACAATTAAAACATTCAGTGGTTTCATTTGCTTTTCCTTTTGAAAAGTTGGACTGGTTTCTTTTGATGAAATGTTTTGAACTAGCAAGGAGTGCCCTCTCTTGGAATTCCAAGTTTAAATCTTTTAGGTACTCATCACTAGTCCTTTCATCAATTTCATCCTCAGAATCCTTTTGAAAGTCCTGCACAATACCATTAGTATAAAAAGCAGTTGATATGGGTGTGGCGGTTAAGGTCTTTTTGGACTCAAGAGCTTTTGAGTTAGGGTATCTCCTTGAGATTAAGTTGTCTTCATAGACAAACTTCCCATAGATCTCAGGGAGCTCAAGAGTTTGAATGTGATTAGCATTCCTCATGCCTTGTGAGAAGTTTAGCCACTTCTCAGGGAGACTGTTGACAAAGCCAACATTTGTCTCATGCTTAGACAACACTACACCATCATTTGATAGTTCTTTTATCAAAGTCTTGTATCTGGTATAAGTCTGAGAGAGACTTTCAGAGTCTTTTGCCCTGAAAGTATTATACTGAAGTTTCAAGTCCATGATCCTGTTTTTCTTGGTATCTGAGGGACCCTCAAAGCTATTGACCAAGTCATCCCAAGTTTGCTTGGCTGTTGAACAGTTGATGACTGATTCCATTATATCGTCAGGAAGACAAGATATAATTATGCTTTTCAGGCGTTGGTCTTGAATGACCACCCTCCTCTCATCAATGGTCCATTGAGCCTCAGGCTTGTTTAGCCCTTCAGTAGTCTTTGGTACATAGGGACCATCTTTGACACAAGAGATGTAGTATGGTTCCATACCAGTCAAGTAGCAAAGCATTCGCTTTTTCCACTTGCTAAATTTACCAGCTTCAAGTCGAGGGGCAACAGCTGAAAAGCTTCCACCCTTTTTGTCGACTAGCTAGGGCACATTTATATCAGTCATAGTAGGATCTTGGTTTTAAAAACCTTGAGCACTTTTGGTTAATTTAGAAAGATTTTATAAACCAGAGGCTTTGATACCACTTGTTGTTCCCTTAACACGCTTAGAGTTAACTATAAAGTTAATCTATTTATGTTTATGACTAATACAATGTATTGATTAATTCTAACAGTTAATGAAACGTAAATATAAAAACACAGAGTATTTTAAACGTTTAAATTCTTATTAGAAATGAATCAAAGAATCTATTACCCAAGTGTTTTTGCAGAACAAACACTTGGGATTGAATAGACAAGGTATGATGTCTCCTATCTAAACTTAAGCAATGCTTTAAGTGGTAAAAATTCGACCTACTGAGCTATCTCAGGGATACGTTACTCTTTGTAGGAGAAAAGGGGTATTGTGAAAGTCTAATCTTTAATTGCACAAAATACCTAACCCATTTTTCTCCATTTGTTTGCTATTTATAGGCAAACATGTTAAGAGTACTGAAGATTAAAACTGAAGCGTGTCTGACAACTACAACAGTAGTTGTCATTTCCAAGAACCAATAGGATTGAGCCAAAAAGTCTTCGAGTGTCAGACCTGAGACTTCTTCGACTTTTAGCCACTTGAGGGATGGTTTGTTCTAACCCCGATAAGACTTGTTCTTATCTTCTTCAAACCTTCCCGCTCAATCCAGCCTTTCTTTCAGGCTACATGGTTCTTTAGTCATTCGCCTTCAGTCTTCAGTCTTCAGTTATTGTTGTTGAGGAGACTAGGGTTCAGTGAGCTCTTGTATAACGCTCACTGATCCCATTACCTTCTTCTTTGGCTCAAGTAACACTTCAGGGTGTACCGCCTCTCTGTGTGGTGAATCTTTCGTCTTAGATTCATCCTGAGCTTCTTGAAGGTAACTCACTGAGTGACTGTTCACTCAGTGACCTAATTGTGTTTTCGGTTGATTAACACTTGGCGTAATTTGTATTCAAATCATATTTTAATGATCCTTGGGTACTGAAGGACCCAACACCTACCATTAGTCGAATGATCTCCTACAACAACAGTTATCACGCAAGTATCAAGGCAGCACCATTTGAGGCACTTTACGGACGAAAGTGTCGTTCTCCTGCCTGTTGGGCCGAAGTGGGAGATGTTCAACTCACTGGTCCAGAACTTATACGTGAAACAACGGTAAAGATTATACAAATCAGAAATCGACTTCAAGCCGCAAGAGATCGACAGAAAAGTTATGCCGATACACGACGCAGACCCCTAGAATTCCAAGTCGGAGATAGGGTTATGCTAAAAGTATCGCCTTGGAAAGGCTTAATACGATTCGGTAAACGAGGAAAACTAAACCCAAGATACATCGGACCATTCAAAATCCTAGCCAGGGTTGGTCCAGCGGCATACAGACTTGAGTTTCTTTCAGAACTCAGTAGTGTACACCCCACTTTTCATGTATCTAATCTAAAGAAATGCTTATCAGACGAATCACTCGTCATTCCACTCGATGAAATCCAACTCAATGACGATCTTCAATTCATCGAGGAACCAGTAGAAATCATGGACCGAGAGGTCAAACAACTCAAACAAAGCCAAATTCCAATTGTCAAAGTTCGATGGAACTCACGACTTGGTCCAGAATACACATGGGAACGAGAGGACCAAATACGTCAGAAATACCCACATCTTTTTGCCAACAATGCTTCTACACCCAATGCAAATTGATCTCCGGGATGGAGCTCTCTTAAGGGGTGGAGACTGTAACAATTCACATTTCAGGTTAATTTCTATTCCCGAAAATTTTACTATTCATTTTTACTATTCACTTGCACTATTCATTCCTGAAATTTTTATTTCATATTCTCGTAAGTTAAATTAATTCCATGATAAAGTGAAAGTTTGACGCTCATCGGGTCATTTTCGCAAAAGTTAATAAGAAACTATATGTTTGGTTTAAACGTCATTTAAACATCATGCGCATAACGAAAACCAACTGCGAAAATTTTCCTCGCATCAGATTAATTTTTAGTACACTCACAATTAATTAGAGAATTTTTGATAATTAAGTTAAAATGTCACCAAACAGACCCAGTGTCTTACAGAACTAAACTTACGTTTTAAGCACTTTTACTTATCCGCAACCTTAGCCTATACCTGCACCATATTTTCTAAGGCATTTAGAAGCTTTTATATTATTGGAAAATTCAACATATTTTTCCTCCTCCTTTGACCAAAAATCATTTCTTGATTTTATAAATCATTCCTTGATTTTTTACAATTACGATTTTGGATCTAAAGAACGTTTAACACCAACCGACACTAGACTAAGCCTAGCCTAGACATTTTAAGTCTTTTAAGTTCATTATAATCATATTAGAAAAGTTACATTTTACTTTTCTCAGTTTTACGCAACTTTCGTACGTTTTACGTTTTTACGCGTTTTAAACCTACGTTTCCAGCGTTAACAACGTTTTTGCGACCCATTAAATTTATCACACATTTTTATAAAATAATAACGAGTATATTGATAAGTTTGACATTTCTACAAGTTTCGTATTTTTACGATACCTGATTTTACGTTTTGTGATTTAAATACTTACTGTTAGAAATTACCGGGACCAAAACTCACTCCGTAAAGGCAAGATAAAAACTCAAAACTCTTAACCTCCTCATTTTAGCCATATGTGGCATTTTTTATGTGTCATCAAGCTTTTTGGCTTGATCTTGACCATTGATCTCTAATATGTTTACAAGTGTAAACTTTACCATGGTTAAATATTAACCTAATATATAGTTAACTCCTAAAATTTTTCCTATAAATACCAAGCTAAAACTTCATAACTTCTTGCACCACACCTTCTTATATCATCAAAGACCTAAAACCAAAGGCACTTCTCTTATATTTTGTAAGAAAGTTCATGTGTTCTTGAGAAAAGCTAGCATTTGATCTTATTTTCTCCGAGTTTTCAAGAAAGAGTCGTTATAATCTTCAAATAACTTCAAGTCTCCAAAAAGACTTTGTTATTATCTTCAAATAGCTTCGGGTTTTCAAGAAGGCGATGTTATAATCTTCAAGTAGCCTCGGGTTTACGAAGATTACAAATTTCACGTCGAAGCTCCGCTTATATTCTCTTTTTCTATAATAATCAAGCATTCTAAATAAAGGTAAGTAATTATAAGACTCAAAATTATTTAAATACTTATAAACTTTGTTAGTTTATTTATTGTATTCATAAACTCTTAATATGTCATATAATCAAGTAAGCAAAATATATGTTTCACATATAAATACTATGTTAGTAGGGAGCTTCATGTGAGGGGTTTCATTTGGGTGAACGTATCGATGAGTTGCTGGATTTACGAATTAAAGTTTCCTAGCTCCTCGAACGTTTACTGCATGACCTCTGGATTATGATGGCCTGAACAGTAGTACGAGATATATAAACTACATATGGCATGTTTAAATATTCACTTCGTTGTTTTAGAACCTAAGACACGATATCATATTTCTAGGTTGCTCGTAGAGATTCTCCCGGCTTATCCAGCAATTTCATTATATCCTTAACATCATTTACTCTGAGGTGAGTTCATAGCCCCACTTTCCATTACTTAATTGTTTTACAAACCCTTGGGGGGAATACATCCTATTTTAACCGAACACAATGCTTTGAAATTGTATGCTATATGATTGTTTTATTATCACTAAGTACCATCCTTGCCAATCCTAGGCCCCATATCATGAACCATTTAATCACTAGGAATAGTGAGCGCGAGTATTGTGAATAGGCCTATTGGGATTGACGAATCCCGTTTGTGTTGACCGGTTAGGCAAACAAACGCACTATATTTGAGACTTAGGTATGTTGGCAAAGTACCTACTGGGGCAACTCCACCGATCGATATTGGTACACGTTAACGTATTGGTTGCATGAGCTTAGTGAATAATAATAACCGTTTTGTTTTCCAACCATGAGTATGAGTCTAATTAACTCACACTACCAACATATTGTGTTCAACTATATAACAAACTCTATGAATATCACTCAACCTTTTTGTTGACAGTTTAAGCATGTATTTCAGGTGCATAATGATCAAGGATGGCACGGAGGGGCACGGACTCAATCAAGAAGGCTATAACTTATTTTATCATTCAAAAAGACATCAAATGACTTTATATTGATGTATTTTGTAAACATAGAACCTTTTGGGACCTATCTTCTAAACTCTGATATATTATTTGAATGATAAATCCTTTTTAAAATGACTCAGTTAGAGATCGTTTTCTATTTATTATGACTGTTGTGCCGTCGAGTAACACCCAGTTTGAATTCCGCTGCATCATTGAATTGAGGGTGTTACACTTGACTTACATCAGGCAACTTAAAGTCGGGAGATAGGACAAGACATTCAGTGTCCGTAAAAAGAACTTTGTTCTTTTTGTCACACATTTGTGAGAAACTAAAGAGATTATACTTGAGTTCCTGCACAAAATACACATCTTCAAAATCAAGTTTACCGGTTTTAAGAGTTCCTTTACCAGTAATTCTGCCACCAATTCCTCCCCCAAAGGTAACATATCCTCCATCCATAGGTGTAAAATCTGAGAGGTAGGACACGTTCCCTGTCATGTACCTAGAGCATCCACTATCAGCATATCCTTGATCTTCTTCATCATCTTGTTGTGTATGTCCTTGCACATTAAATAAAAGAAATTAGTTTCCTTTGGGGACCCAAGCCATTACTGACTTGGATCTGCCTCATGCATCAATGTAATCATATTTCTTCATTGTGATTGATGCACCATTGGGTTTCATAGGTCTCCATACCCAACATGCTGAGGCCTTAACAACATTGCCCCCTTTTACCCTGACAGCATTTCTTGGCCTAGCAGTACTAACTGCTGGCCTAGCAGTTTTAACTTTTTGATTCTAAATTTTGTTATGAAACACTGCTTTTTTATAAAGAGGCTTGTTCACAATTTGTTGTGTTGTTTTTGTAAAACATGTTATTGGTCTAGCACTTGAAACTGTTTGTTTGGGGTAAACTGTCTGAATTGGTCTAGCAGTACTAATTGCTGGTCTAGCAGTACAAAAAGGTTTAAAGACAGACATCATCAAAACAACTCTGGGTGTCATATTACTGTTAACTTTAGAGTGAGAATTTTTTTAAAAACAGTGTATGTTAACCCTAGCATTTGTATTTCCATTAACCATCCTTTTCCCCTGACGGTTGTTGCAAAAACCCTGCAAGTGATCAAAGCTACCACAAGAATAGCAAGACTTATTGTACATAACAAACTCATTGCCTAGTTGTTGGGAATTAAGATTGTTCCATTTTCTCTAGTTTCCCCTAGGGCATTGAGACCTACTTGTTTACCTATACAACTCAGCATATTTAACTTTTGGCCTAGCTTGTTTTACATCCTTTCTAGGTACAACCTTTTCTACTTTAACAGCCTTAGGAACATCAATTATTTTTTGCTTTTCTACCTCAGGTTTAGACTCAACCTGATCCTTATTATCAGATTTCCGATCTTCAATAATTGGTACATCTAAGGTCATCTTATCTACTGACACCTTTTCCTCAACAAGTGAGGTGTCACTGGCACTCTCATAAGACTCATTAACTACTTCAGGTTTATCAATACAAACACTTATATTCTGCCTTAGTTCCATATTTAAATTTAGGCTCTTGAAATTCATCTAAACCAGTGTGTTCGAAGTCAATCCCTGGGGGTGAAGGTACTCCTCTATGTAGAGGTGGACACGTTTTGTAACCTAGACCTGACTTAGCTTTATTAACCAATTGACACTCAATGATCTTATTAACTCCTTTAGATGCATATTTTAGAGTGTCTAAACTTAACTGTATGTTATCTTTTGCTTTCTTACTCTTTTCCAACTCAGCTCTAAGCACACTTATCTCAGCATCTTTATGAACCATGTCTCTTTTAAGCACATCAATATCTTCAGAAAAGACAGACTCATTTTTCTTATAAAACAATATTTGTTCTTCTAATACAGCTAAACCTCTTTTATGATTTGCTAAATTATAATTTCTTTGGTTTAACTCTATTCTTTGCTCATCATAGTGCTTTTTAATTGCTTCATAATCTTTTAAAGAAGGGCAAGATTTTGAACAACTTTTTACTGAATGTACCTCAAAGTCAGAAAATACCATCAGTGCCATCTCTGTAGGTGCTTCTTCCTCATCAGCCATGAAGCTCCAATCATATCCAAGACCATCTATAGCAACCATTGCCTTTGAAGATGGCTCTTCCACTTCCACAACCTTCCTATTTTCTTGCTTGTTCCCATACCTCTTGCTTCTGTTGTCCTGCTGCCTTGGTCTTCTGCATTCTCTAGCAAAGTGTCCCAACTTGTGATAGTTGAAATACTCCATCTTGGATTTATCAAAACCAGCTGTATCACTACCACTGATTGTAATCTTCTTCCCTGTTTTCTTGCCAGAATTTCTTGGCTCTCATGCTTAGCAGTGCAACCTGCCACTTCAAGTCCATCTCTTCCAGATCATCTTCATCTATCTGTTCAAGATCTTCATGAGATATCAGAGAGCCATTGGCTTGACTGGTCAAGAAAGCATAGAATGTTGTATCACTTATGCCAGCAGTACTAGTTTTTGAACTAGCAGTACTAACATTAGGGTTAGCAGTACTAACTCCTGAAGCCACATTAACCTCCTCTGGACTGATATTGCTGGGAGATGATACAAATGCCATGTTCCCAGAACTAGAGCTTGAACTTCCAGACTTCTTTACCTCCTGTTCAACAATTTTAAAGTTGTTGTACAGATCATTAAGACTCATTGTATCAATTTTTGGCTTTTTTTCCAGACAACTCCATGAGTGTACCAATCAGTAGGCAAACTTCTTAGGAATTTGGAATTAAGATTCTCCTATGGGATCTCAACACCCAATACAACCAGTTGGCTGATTATCTTCTACAGCCTGTTGAACATATGATCAAGAGATTCATTCCTAGTAGCACTGAATTTCTCAAAACTCTGCTTTAGCAAGGTCTTCTATTTCTTTTTGGTGGCTTCATTACCACCAAACCTGGTAGTTATAGCTTTAAACAAGGATTTGGCATCCTTGTATTTGCTGAAGGTCAGAAGTTGATCATTAGGAATGGTCATTAGTAACAAGCTCCTTGCTTTAACATCATTCTTTTTCTGGAGATTTTCTTCTGCAGTAACAGGAGAGGTGTTCACAGTTGTAACTTTTTGACCATCAACTGTTGTTTCAGTTATTGATGATTTGAAGGAGTTGCAATCCTCTATGATCTCCCATAGAGCATAATCTTGTACTTGAAAGTACTACTCAATCCTGAGCCTCCACATCTCAAAGTCATTCTGTTTGAGCATTGGTAACTTGGCAGCAGTGTTGGTCAGAGTAGTCTCCATGTCAATCTTCTTTATAGGGAATAAAGAGTTCTTCTGTAAGGATCTTCTAAATCAAAGTATCAGAAACCTGTCTCTGATACCACTTGAGAAGATCTATAACACACGAGAATTGTGTTGAGGATACTTTGAGTGTATACCAAATAGTATGCGGAATCTACTACTTGATACTTAGAAGATTTATCAATGTAACAGTAATGTATTATGAACAGTTTATGAGATCACCAAATGCTTCAATATTATTAAGTATAATACGAGTGATCTTGATTATCACTAGGGTTTACAAACCTTGAAGCTTAACAAAACATGCGTCTATCATCTAACCTAGGACCTCCTTTTATAGCACAAGGAGTCCTTTAAAAGATAAGTATAATATTCTAAACATGTAGAATATACGTATAAGTCTAACTCTATAAGATATACACAAAATTTATTCTATACTTATCTTCTTACACGTCTTCATAAGTAGTACCATCTTAAGTCTTCAAGTAAACTAGCAGTATCAACTTTCATACTAGCAGTACTAACTCAGTCAGTAAGTATTGTTAGTTATATCTTCAGCAGCATTAACTTTAAACCTAGAATGTCTAATATTTACAGTAGCAGTACTAACTCGGTTAGTACTGTTAGTGTTATTCTTCAGCAGTACAAACACAAAACCAAATACTTGAACACTTAATTCCCAACAACCATGTAGGCTAACAAGGCACCAGGTGTCTATCCATGAACAGACCCAAAATAAAGTTTTGTTTTGTTGATCCCAGTTATATACTTGATCGAATTCCCTTAGCTTGTAAAGGTTTAGTTATGCTAGGCAAACTAACACAACTAGTATAGAAATTGTGTTGAATTTACTAAGGTTTATGCAGAATCTAAACAATAGTAGTAAGAAGAACAGTAACACAAGAATAAACAAACCAACAGCTTCAATATTATTAATACGAATACTCTCTTAGTATTAAGGTTTACAACCTTGAAGCTATGAATAATACGTATCTAACTCAATGCCCTAGGACCCCCTTTTATAGACTAAGGAGTCCTAGTCGGCTTACAATTACTTTCTATACAAGATAAATCTTTAAAGAATCTTTTCTATACTTATCTAAACATTCTATACATATCTAACCGACTCTAATACTCCAGCAGCACTAATAAACACTTAGCAGTACTAACTATTTACTCTGGCAGCATTAAGTCTTCAGCAGTTGTAACTTAGTACTAGCAGCACTAAGTTTTCTTCTAGCAGCATTAACTACTTAGAGTATTTTCCTTGAAGTCTTCCAGCAGTTATAATGTACTCTAGTAGTAGTAACTTCCATAAGCAGCTTTAACCTTCAAAACTAGCAGCAGTTATGACTTAGAGCATTCTTCATTAATCCCAAGAGCAGTCTTAACAATGTGAGCAGTCTTAACCATTCAAGTAGCAGAAACTCTTGGAAGCATCTGTGCCATGGTGACAAACCTCTTAGAACTTCCACCAACTCTGATTATCTCCCACCATGCAGTCTTTCCATGATAACCAGTCTTCCAGTCAATGATAGGCACCTTGGTTCTCAAAGGAACAACATCAAAAATTTCTTCATCATGATCACTTGCAAGTTCTGTCAATTGTTGTAGATCAGCTGTTTCTTTTGTATCAGCTTCTTGTTCTTGCTCTGTTTGCTCTTGTGCCTACTCCGTTTGCTCATCTATTTTCTGCTTTTTCCTTATTTCAGATTCTAACTCTTTTCTATCTCTCTTTGAACCTCCTACCACCTCTGTTTCCATAGGAACAAATGTATTTACCCTCTTGAAGACTTTATCAAAAAATTCCTTGATCTTTTCAAAACTCACGTGTTTGAACTGATCTTGCTTCCAGTAATCCATATACGTCAAGTAGGTGCACATAATTGATCTTTGTTGAGCCTTGGTAGGTGGCTTCTTCCTTTTAGCTTCTGCTCTCTTTTGTGCAAAGAAATTTTTCTTTTGTTCTAAGAACTCCATAAGCAGCTTAGCTTGCTCTGCCTCAGTAAATTGTTCTCTTTCTTCTTGTTGCAGCCTTTGTGCTAAGAGATAATCAGCTTCACACTTTGCTTCAATGTCATCCCATTTGTCCATAAGTGCAATTTTCTTTGCCACTTTCTCTGCTTCAATTTTTCTTTGATCTACAATTATCCTATTCTCTTCCTCATACTCTTCTTGTAACAATCTAGCAGCTTCAACATCTGCTAAGAGTTGAGCTTCTTTTGACAAAGGTTTAACCACAGGTTCCTCAATCATTATTCCTTTGATCTTACCTTGTGGTTGTTGTGAATGTTTTGTTGTTTTGGTTGTTGATGTAGTGGATGGTTCTCTAATGACAACCCCTTTGACTGGTGGTCTTGATATCTCTTTGACTAGTGTTTTTGCTTTCTTTAGGTCAATCATAGCTTGAGCCAAAGTGAGCTCATCATCATTAATAGTAGCAGCAGCAACATTAACAGCTTCTTTAACAGCAGTATTATCTTTAGGCTCAGCAGCACTAATATTTTAACTAGCAGTAGAAACTGGTATATTGGAAGTAGAAACTTCAGCAACATTAACTTCTGCAGTTTCTTCCATTAACTTAGGTACTTCAACCAATTTATCAACATCAACTTCTTTAACAGCATTAACCTTTTCAACCACATCTTTAGCACCAGTATCAACCTTTTTCAGCAACCATTTGCTCAATAACCATCTCTTGATACTCCCCTGTACCCATGCTCTCATTATTCCCCCCAGTTTGGGAGCATCCTCGTCTGTAGCCACTTTGAGAATATCATCAGAGTCAGAGGACTCAATCCTAGCAGCTGTACTCACTTTGTACAATCTTTTGAGCGTTTGTGTTCTTGACCTCTATCTCCCTTCTAGATACCTGACTCTTCTATTCAACCTTTTAATTTCATCACCCTGAGAAGATGTAGTCTGCTTGAGATCAAGAACTTTTTTTGACAATTTTGTACATAATTTCATCAATTCCTTAAGTTGCATACTACCCTCAGCACTTCGGAGTGTGTTACCTCTCCCGAGTGGTGCATCATTGGGAATGTTAGACTCAGCCTTAAACCAAATTTGAGCTGCTGAGCCCCCCATGGTTTCTTGGCGCCTAGGGTTTCCATCACCTTATTCAGTTCCATAAGAACTTGACCCATTAGATGTTTCCTTCGATTGGGTCTTAGCTATGTTACTACTGTCCTGATCTGCATCTAAGCCAGTAGCAGCAGTAGCAACCCTTTCCAAACTACCTTCCCTCTCCGTATTGGTAGCCTCATCTGCATCTATACCAGCACTAGCCTGAGGTAGCTGAGTGACCTTTTGTGTGAGCCTAAGGGTATAGGTCTTTTTAGGTTGAGATGTGGATGGCAAAATTATGGGTGTGTGCTGGGTTTCAGTTGGGATTACTGAACCTCTGTTGGGAATTAAAACTTCCAAGGTGTTAATGCTGCTCAAAATGGTTAAGGCTGCTCTAAGGGTGTGACAAATCACAAGTTTAGGTCATTTTCCAAACCTCGACAATTTACTACTCGTGAGTTACTATTCATCATTTACTATTCACCGATCACTATTCATCATTTCACTATTCTTCATTTTTGAAGTCAGTTTGAGACTTTGAGAAGTTTTCAAAAATTTTACTATTCACGAAACACTAGTCATTCCCGGAGGGAAACCACTATTCATGATTTTTGTTTATCATTACGTAAACTAGGTTTACGAGTATCCAAATGCGCGTAACCAGTATGGTTTAGCTGCGTATTCATGCATCATCAATAAGGACACATCATATAGACTAGAGTAGTCCACATATCATCAGTAACATCATTATTGTGTTAGGTCATGCGCGGGTTTGTGTGATTTTCATTAACGTATGTTCAATTATTTAATAAACGTTACCACTCAGTTATTACTACTAACAGTACACCCGATATACTTCCGTCAGTGATCATAACATATTTTCATACTCAGTATAATGATATAAAGATTATATTATTACTTTACCCGGTGTTCTTAAACTAATTGCCATATTTTCCGTTAGGAGCTTATAACTCCGTCGGTTTGCGATATTTCAACCCGATAATCATTCTAACACCCGATTCTTGCAAGGAATATGATTTTATAATTTTTACAAATTCGTCGTATTTTATTTTACCTCGTCACGATTTATTTCTAGTTAACTCGGTACCCAGTAACACCTAATGTATACACTAAACTAACTAATACTTGCATAAATGGGACACAAGCTTTAATTAAACATCAAATCTCTTCTTTTTCTTCCACATGTGCCCCCCCCCCCCCCCCCCCCCTAATTCACCATAAGCACTTGATTTAGAAGACTATAATTAATGCTAAGGGTCCTTATGTTTCTTGATTTAATTTCATAAACACATTCAAGCATAAACCAACTAGCAAAAGTTCATCATATTCTCTCTTTTTCTCTCCTCTTTGCTCGGCCAAGACAAGAACACCAAGGAGAAACCATAATTTTTCCAAGATCAAGTTATAATCAAGTCTCATTTACATTCCTAGCTAGGATTTTGAAATAAAAATCCCTAGGTTTCTTATACATTTCTCTCCAAATCACCTCAAATCATCAAGTAAGCTTCAAATAAATTTCTTTATCTTTTCATACTTTCATTTGATTTATATGTTGATGTATTTTCAAGTATTAGTAGTTAAACATGCAACATACTTACGTTATATATACCATATTACACATAAATAATCTCTAACAATAGATCCATAAGTTTTACTAGTAATCTCATGAAATCCACCAAATTTGGTGATGTTTAGGACCCCATGACACCCTAAGAAGGTGTATGGTAAGATTAGATTAGTTGCGGTGTTGATTGGAAGTGGTTTGATTAAGTTTTGATCAAGACTTGAACTAGAAAAATGAGTTTTTAACACTATAGAAAAGCTACTGTCCAAAAACGTAAAATATGGAAAACTCAGTAACTCTTGGACTATTTTGGCCATCTTATTCAGAAAATAATTTCAAATACGAAACCGTGGGCGCTTGAATGAGTAAAAACCGACTTACGACGAAGGAGATATGATTTTTCTAAGTTAGACGACGAAAAACTATTTTCTGAACATTGCTTGCTATATATCCGAATTTCAAAGGACAAAACGAGGCGTTAGACATGATCTAGAGGAGCCGACCTACTAAGAATATGTTAGTTCATGTTTATACGAAACCGTGGATATAAATAACGTAGAAAATGAGCTTATAACGACCGAGATACACGCGTTTGAAGCCCGACGATACACGAACTATTTTGACAGCCCCTAATAGTAATAGTTTCTAAGTGTAAAAACTAGTATATTTACAAGACATAACATGGATAGCCGATTTTCTAATTAATCGAGACGCGCATGATCAAAAGTTAAATAACACGACATTAAGATATTGTTACAAGGTTTCCAAGAACGTCAAGTTTAATCACTAACACTTAATGAGCACACTTCTATGACTAGTTTTGCAAAGTCATTTGGTTATATTTTCACAAGTTATGAAAAATATTAAATTGCGGTGAAACCATTATATTTGCCGATAAACCACCAAACGAGGATCGTGGAGTATCATTTCAACATAATTACACGAAAAGTAGTTATAACTTAACGAGACGTCAAAAATGTATTTTTCGACGATAAACGTTATTTTCAAAATTTACGAGTGGTATCAATAACATACGTATTTGCATGTGTTACATTGTATCATTGCTTACCTTAGATCATATCATTCATAATAGGTCGCGGTTAGAGACCGAGCTTCGTTTCATCACACCCATAATTGTCATTGTTGCTATATCATCAGGTGAGTTTTCATAGCCCCGCTTTCAATTGATTAGTTGATTTCTAAACTCTCGAGGGAGAATACATTGCACCATTTTTTAGGGTGACTCCTCTGTTCGGGTTGGTAGCGCCAACTTGTCAAACGAACGCATTTCATTTGATCCATATCAGAGTGTCTGGCAAAACACTCAGTTGGGGCATTTCATTTCAGTCTAGCTTCGGGGTCATGAGCTTAAGAGCTAATGTATCATTTTTATGTGGCATTGTTTTGTCATACACTTTATACTTGTGGTTACCGTAGAAGCATTTCATTTACATAAACCTATGAACTCACCAACATTATTGTTGACCATTTTTAGCAATGTATTTTCAGGTAAATAAGGTATCGCATGTTGGCTTGCATATGGGCATACCATGGAGTCGCGGTGACGACGCATCTCACTTTATTTTTATGCACTTACTTATCGTTTGATTTGTATGAACTTGATTTCCGCAAACTTGAAACACCTTTTGGGACCTTGTTTTGTAAATTCTGAATATTTTAAATGATCAAACGATGTGTTTTCTAAATGACACTTTAGGTCGTTCAATATAACTGTAACTTGGTGCTATGATCAGTCGCGCCCTCGAATGCTTCATTCCGCTGCAAGTCATGTAATTTGGGGGTGTGACAGATTGGTACCAGAGCAAAGGTTATAGTGAACTAGGTTATCCTTAATACCCTAGACTATAACTACACCATCATAGCATCTCATCATTGTAGCATAAGTGCATATTCATTATACATGCGATTTCATACATACATCATTTCATCATAACTTGCATTATGTAAATGCTTATTTACTTTTATTTCGCATCGATTGTCACAGAGATGTCTTCAGACTCGCACCCTATTGTTATTTCCTCAGACTCTGAGTCAGATGAGGTTTCCTCACTACCCTCCATTATACTAGAGTCAGTTACATCACCCTCACTACCCACTATCATTCTATCATCAGTGGGGCCTACTCTACAGTCATCACCTGTGTTATCTGAGGCCGAGACAGAACCCTTCAAGGAGGGGGAAGTCGCGCCTACACCACCTGTGTCGCCACCTATTCGTCATGGGCCTGCAGTTATTCCAGTTATCCAGCCAGCAGAGTTTATACCCTATGGTCAGATTTACCGAGTACGTCCAGATGGACCGCGTATGAAGCGCATTGCTGCTAAGCGGGTTCGTCGTCCTATGGTCAGATCACCAGTTGCATTCGTATCCTTACCACCACCATCATCATTTGCTTCAGGTAGCCATCCCATTGTATCTACTAGATCCCATTCACTCAGACGTCATGCGACAGAGCGAAAGAAAGTTGCTTTTCGTACCCCATTGTCACCATCATCACCATTACCATCCCTATCATCATTGTCTCCATCATTACCATCCCTATCAGTATATGTGGTACCATCAGCACCAGTTCATCCCAGGGATCCTACTCCTATGTCCGACCTACCGCTCAAGAAGCGGGCACGGCTCGGTATCCCATCACCAGACACTATAGGGACGACAGAGACTGCACCACCCAACTGATTCGAGGTTGATGAGAGTTCGAGAGCTGCTACTGCCAGACTACTTACTGCTGCTACACTTGACTCGTGACTAGATCATCTACAGGGAGAGACTGATAGGGCATTAGGCCATATAGAGGAGATCCCAGTGAGCCGGATTGAGGCTATAGAGGAGGAGGTCGAGGGGCTAGTAGTAGGTAGAGTTTCTATAGATGTTTCATATCAGGGATTGGAGGCCCGACAGCTAGAGAGTTCTGAGCGTATCACCCAGCTGAGGCAGGAAATGCTGGAGTTATTTGATAGAGCACAGATGTCCCAGGAGGAGCATCACCGTCAGGCCGGTGAGTTAGCTTTAGTTCAGGCTAGGATTTCTGCATCAGAGAGTAGGGAGACCGATCTTCAGCTTCGAGTTCAGCACTTAGAGGAGATTGTTGTTGCTATGACTAGAGATCTCCAAAGGATTAGTCGTCGACTAGGTGGAGCACCAGGGGGTGCCTAGTGTTAGACTGTTATCATGTAGCTTGTACTATTACTTTCCTAGTCCCGGGGTGTGGGACATAGTTTAGAACTTGTTGTCTTTTGCTTGTAGTACAAACAAATATATCAAGTGTGACTCTACTATGCAGGATTTGTTGTGCTATTTTATGATATCGGCCTACGTGGACCGAAATTTTCATGCACTATATTCATGTGTTGTGATTATATTATGATATTTCGTAGTTGTTTCTCATTGTGATTTCATTGTATTTATACATGTTGTGGTTGTATTTATACATGTTGTGGATGTATATACATGTTGTGGTTGTATATATTGTGTATGATGATCGTTTCTATTGTGAGTTCTCATTGTGTTGTCTTTTGTGATTGTGAAGAATCATGCCACCCAAAAGAGCTACTACCGCTATGACGCCCGCTGAGATCAGAAAGCTTGTTGCCGATAGTATAGAGGCAGCATTAGTGACTGAAAGAGCTGCTGTAGCTGCAGCCGCTGCTGAAGCCGCTTCTCGGGCAGAAACCGAAGAAGCTACCAATGGTACTAATGGACGTAAATGTACGTACAAAGACTTCAAGAGTGGAGATCCACCAAAATTCAAAGGCACTGAAGGGGCCACTGCCATGATTCGTTGGTTCGAGAAGATAGAGTCTGTGTTTCTCCTATGCAACTGTCCAAAGGAGTGTAAAGTAAAGTTTGCTACTAGTACACTTGTTGAGGAAGCTATGTCGTGGTGGAATTCGTATGCAAAGCCCATGGGAATGGAAAATGCTCACAAGCTTACATGGGATGAGTTCAAGAAGTTGTTAACTAAGAAGTTTTGTCCGCGCACGGAAGTAAAGAAATTGGAGACAGAGTTTTATGAACTAGTGACAGCAGGAAATGATATCGAGACATATATCAGGAGGTTTCAGGAGTTAGCCGCATTATGTCCGACTATGGTTCCAGACAATGAGAAGCTGTTAGAAAATTTCATTGGTGGACTACCCAACAACATCCATGGAGATGTGATTTCTTTTTACCCGCAAACATTGGACGAGGCAATCAGAATGTCTCAGAAACTTATGGCTCAAATAGTGAAGAAAGGAACTACTTCAAACAACAACAACAGCAACACCAACAGTAACCGTAACTACAACAACAATTCCAACAACTACCGAAACAACAACTATAACAGTAACAGAAACAATTCCAATAATAACAAAAACAACAAAAGGCATTGGGACAACAATCAAAGTGGAAACACTACTCAACCACCACCCAAGAGACAAGAAACTGAAAAGGCCTATGCTGCAAGTTCAGCTGCGAAAAGAGGTTACAATGGTACTTTACCCAAGTGCAACAAATGTCAAACCCATCATAACCCTGGAAATTGTCCAAATCCGTGTGGTAACTGCAAGAAGGTTGGTCATTCGACCAGAGATTGCAAGGTTCCGTTTGTGGTTGATAATCAGAAACCCCCAGTAACATGTTTTGGTTGTGGAGAAGTAGGACACTTCAAGAATAAATGTCCAAAAGGAAAGAATCAGGGAAACGGTAACCAAGGTGGAACAGCTAGAGGAAGAGCTTATGTCCTTGGAGGTGAAGATGTCAGGGAGGACCCAAATGTCGTTACGGGTACGTTCCTCATCAATAATCGTTATGCATCCATTTTATTTGATTCAGGAGCCGATAGAAGTTTTGTTTCTACTGCATTTGCACCTTTACTCAACATTGAACCAACCACATTAGACACTCCCTATCACATCGAACTAGCTAATGGTTCTTTAGTTGGCACCAACACCATCGTCCGTGGTTGCACTCTCAACTTTCTAAACCACCCATTCAATATTGATTTCATGCCCGTAGAACTTGGAAGTTTCGACATCGTTATCGGTATAGATTGGTTATCCAGACATCATGCAAGAATCATTTGTGATGAAAAAGTTGTTCATCTTTCTTACGACGGTGAAACATTGGTCATTCGTGGTGAACGAAGTGGAACTAGACTCAGTATCATTTCATACATCAAAACCGAGAAGTACATAAAGAAAGGCTGTTATGCTTTCTTGGCTCATATCACAGAAAAGAAGTCGGATGAGAAGCGACTTGAAGACGTACCAACTGTTAGAGATTTTCCAGAAGTCTTTCCTGAAGACTTACCAGGACTTCCACCTACTCGCGAAGTAGAATTTCATATTGACTTAGTGCCAGGAGCTGCACCAGTTGCGCGAGCACCTTATCGACTCGCACCTTCAGAAATGCAAGAGTTGTCTAACCAACTGCAAGAACTCTTGGACAAAGGATTCATTAGGCCGAGTTCCTCGCCTTGGGGAGCACCGGTCTTGTTTGTGAAGAAGAAAGATGGATCTTTCAGAATGTGTATCGACTATCGAGAGTTAAACAAGTTAACGGTAAAGAATCGTTATCCACTTCCCAGGATCGACGATTTGTTTGATCAATTGCAAGGTTCCAGTTATTACTCCAAGATCGATTTGAGATCAGGTTACCATCAGCTTAGAGTTCGGGAGGATGATATCCCGAAGACAGCATTTAGAACTCGGTATGGTCATTATGAGTTTCAGGTAATGCCATTCGGACTGACCAACGCACCAGCTGTGTTCATGGATCTCATGAACAGGGTGTGCAAGCCATATCTAGATAAGTTCGTGATTGTATTCATTGACGATATCTTGATCTACTAAAAGAGTGAAGAAGAGCACCGAGAACACCTCAGAACGATCTTAGAACTGCTCAGGCAAGAGAAGTTGTATGCCAAATTTTTGAAGTGTGATTTTTGGATCCGAAAAGTACAATTCCTTGGTCATGTCATTGATAGTCAAGGACTACAGGTTGATCCTACAAAGATCGAGGCTGTTAAAGATTGGGCGACGCCCAAGACCCCCACAGAAATTCGTCAATTTTTAGGACTTGCCGGATATTATAGAAGGTTCATTGAAGGGTTTTCTAAGATAGCTAAGCCATTGACCAAGTTGACGCAAAAGAACCAGAAGCACGAATGGGGAAAGAAACACGAGACCGCTTTTTAGTTATTGAAGCAGAAGCTTTGCAGCGCGCCAGTTTTGGCACTACCAGAAGGGATTGAAAACTTCGTGGTATACTGTGACGCATCACATAAAGGACTTGGAGCAGTATTAATGCAGAACGAGAAGGTGATAGCTTATGCATCTCAACAGCTTAAGACACATGAGAAGAATTACACCACACACGACTTAGAATTGGGTGCAGTGGTTTTCGCACTCAAGATTTAGAGGCACTACCTTTATGGTACTAAGTGTGTAGTATTTACAGACCACAAGAGCTTACAGTATATACTTGATCATAAGGAACTCAATATGAGGCAACGTCGTTGGTTGGAACTGCTTAGTGATTACGACTGTGAGATTCGATATCACCCGGGAAAAGCCAATGTTGTGGCAGATGCACTGAGCCGGAAGGAACGACTCAAGCCTTTGAGAGTCAGATCATTGGGAATGACAATCATTTCGCCACTACCATCAAAAATCCTCGAGGCTCAAGTCGAGGCACTTAAGAAAGAAAACCTATCAAGTGAGACACTAGAAGGAATGCAAGAGAATGCAAGCGGTTTAGTAAGGAGATCAGACGGAGTATTATGCTCAAGAATAGAAGCTGGATACCTCTCTATGGTGGAATACGAGAGTTGATTATGCACGAGTCGCACAAGTCGAAGTACTTCATTCACCCAGGTTCTGATAAGATGTATCAGGATCTCAAAAAGCTTTATTGGTGGCCGAATATGAAAGCAGAGATAGCTACGTATGTCAGCAAATTCCTTACTTGTTCTAAAGTAAAAGCCGAGTACCAGAAACCATCAGGATTACTTCAGCAACCGGAAATTCCACAGTGGAAATGGGAACGCATTACAATGGACTTCGTCACTAAACTTCCCAAGAAAACAGGCGGTTACAATGCTATTTGGGTAATCGTTGATCGTCTCACCAAATCAGCCAATTTCATTCCAATCAAAGAGAATTATTTCATGGATCAGCTCACCAGACTTTACGTCAAGGAGATAGTCTCAAGGCACGGAGCACCAATTTCCATCATTTTCGACCGAGACAGTCGCTTTACTTCAAACTTCTGGCAATCATTGGAAGATTCATTTGGGACTAAATTAGACATGAGCACTGCCTACCATCCTCAGACCGATGGTCAGAGCGAGAGAACAATTCAAACATTGGAAGACATGCTCAGGGCGTGTGTGATTGATTTCGGAAATGGTTGGGCTAACCATTTGCCATTGATCGAGTTCTCTTACAATAACAGCTATCACACGAGCATAAAGGCAGCACCATTTGAGGCACTCTACGGTCGCAAGTGCCGGTCCCCAGTTTGTTGGGCCGAAGTGGGTGATGTACAACTCACTGGTCCAGAGTTGGTCAGAGAAACAATAGAAAAGATAATTCAGATTCGAGAAAGACTCCAAACAGCCAGAAGCCGATAGAAAAGTTACGCCGATGTTCGACGCAAACCATTAGAATTTCAGGTTGGAGACAAAGTCATGTTGAAAGTCTCGCCTTGGAAAGGCATGATACGATTCAGAAAACACGGGAAGTTGAACCCGAGATACATTGGGCCGTTCAAGATTCTGGAAAGTATCGGTCCGGTAGCTTACAGACTTGAGCTTCCGTCAGAGCTCAGCAGTGTACATAACACGTTTCATGTCTCAAACCTCAAGTAGTGTCTTTTAGACGAAACGCTCATGATTCCATTGGAAGAAATTCAGCTCAATGATAAGCTTAACTTTGTGGAGGAACCAGCAGAAATCATGGACCGTGAGGTCAAACAGTTGAAGCAAAGTCGAATTCCTATCGTCAAAGTTCGCTAGAATTCTCGAAGAGGTCCTGAGTTTACTTGGGAACGGGAAGACCAGATGCGACTCAGGTACCCACATCTTTTCACCGAGTCCACTCCAGAGACCAACACCAGCTGAATTCAGGGACTGAATTCCTTTTTGGGTGGGCGACTGTGACAAATCACAATTTCAGGTCATTTTCCAAACCTCGACAATTTACTATTCATGAGTTACTATTCATCATTTACTATTCACCGATCACTATTCATCATTTCACTATTCATCATTTTTAAAGTCAGCTAGAGACTTTGAGAAGTTTTCAAAAAATTTACTATTCATGAAACACTATTCATTCCCCGGAGGGAAACCACTATTCATGATTTTCGTTTATCATTACGTAAACTAGGTTTACGAGTATCCAAATGCGCGTAACCAGTATGGTTTAGCTACGTATTCATGCATCATCAATAAGGACACATCATATAGACTAGAGTAGTCTACATATCATCAGTAACATCATTATTGTGTTAGGTCATGCGCGGGTTTGTGTGATTTTCATTAACGTATGTTCAATTATTTAATAAACGTTACCACTCAGTTATTACAACTAACAGTACACCCGATACTTCCGTCAGTGATCATAACATATTTTCATACTCAGTATAATGATATAAAGATTATATTATTACTTTACCTGGTGTTCTTAAACCAATTGCTATATTTTCCGTTAGGAGCTTATAACTCCGTCGGTTTGCGATATTTCAACCCGATAATCATTCTAACACCCGATTCTTGCAAAGAATATGATTTTACAATTTTTACAACTTCGTCGTATTTTATTTTACCTCGTCACGATTTATTTCTAGTTAACTCGGTACCCGGTAACACCTAATGTATACACTAAACTAACTAATACTTGCATAAATGGGACACAATCTTTAATTAAAAATCAAATCTCTTCTTTTTCTTCCACATGTGCCGCCTCCCCCCCCCCCCCCCTAGCCCCCTAATTCTCCATAAGCACTTGATTTAGAAGACTATAATTAATGCTAAGGTTCCTTATGTTTCTTGATTTAATTTCATAAACACATTCAAGCATAAACCAACTAGCAAAAGTTCATCATATTCTCTCTTTTTCTCTCCTCTTTGCTCGGCCAAGACAAGAACACCAAGGAGAAACCATAATTTTTCCAAGATCAAGTTATAATCAAATCTCATTTACATTCCTAGCTAGGATTTTGAAATAAAAATCCCTAGGTTTCTTATACATTTCTCTCCAAATCACCTCAAATCATCAAGTAAGCTTCAAATAAATTTCTTTATCTTTTCATACTTTCATTTGATTTATATGTTGATGTATTTTCAAGTATTAGTAGTTAAACATGCAACATACTTATGTTATATATACCACATTACACATAAATAATCTCTAACAATAGATCCATAAGTTTTACTAGTAATCTCATGAAATCCACCAAAGTTGGTGATGTTTAGGACCCCATGACACCCTAAGAAGGTGTATGGTAAGATTAGATTAGTTGTGGTGTTGATTGGAAGTGGTTTGATTAAGTTTTGATCAAGACTTGAACTAGAAAAATGAGTTTTTAACACTATAGAAAAGCTACTGTCCAAAAACGTAAAATCTGGAAAACTCAGTAACTCTTGGACTATTTTGGCCTTCATATTCAGAAAATACTTTCAAAAATGAAACCGTGGGCACTTGAATGAGTAAAAACCGACTTACGACGAAGGATATATGATTTTTCTCAATTAGACGACGAAAAACTATTTTCTGAAAATTGCTTGCTGTTTTTCCGAACTTCAAAGGACAAAACAAGGCGTTAGACGTGATCTAGAGGAGCCGACCTACTGAGAATATGTTAGTTCATGTTTATACGAAACCGTGGATATAAAGAACTTAGAAAACGAGCGTATAACGACCGAGATACACGTGTTTGAAGCCCGACGATACACAAACTATTTTGACAGCCCCTAATAGAAATAGTTTCTAAGTGTAAAAACTAGTGTTTTTACAAGACATAACATGGATAGCTGATTTTCTAATTAATCGAGACGCGTATGATCAAAAGTTAAATAACACGACATTAAGATATTGTTACAAGGTTTCCAAGAACGTCGAGTTTATTCACTAACACTTAATGAGCACACTTCTATGACTAGTTTTGCAAAGTCATTTGGTTATATTTTCACAAGTTATGAAAAATATTAAATTGCAGCGAAACCATTATATTTGCCGATAAACCGCCAAACAAGGATCGTGGAGTATCATTTCAACATAATTACACGAAAAGTAGTTATAACTTAACGAGACATCAAAAATGTATTTTTCAACGATAAACGTTATTTTCAAAATTTACGAGTGGTATCGATAACATACGTATTTGCATGTGTTACATTGTATCATTGCTTACCTTAGAACATATCATTCATAATAGGTCGCGGTTAGAGACCGAGCTTCGTTTCATCACACCCATAATTGTCATTGCTGGTTGAAGTTAAGAATGCTAGAGTACATTATAACCTTTGATCGACTTCAAAAGCTTATAAGTTAATTAAAGAAGTTGGGTGAAGTGATCTCTCAGGAAGATATGAATCAGAAGTTTTTCAGAAGCCTGTCCTCTTAATGGAGCACACATATTATTGTGTGGAGAAACAAGGATGATTTATACACAATGAGCTTGGATGATCTTTACAACAACCTCAAAGTTTATGAACCAGGTGTCAAAGGGACTAGCTCAAGTACCAATTCACAAAACATGGCTTTTGTGTCCTCATCAAACAACTCTAGCATTACCAATGAAGCAGTTACTACTGCACATGGGGTTACTACTGCTAGCACCCAGGTTAATGCTGCTAGTTCTACAAATATTGAGAACTTGAGTGATGCTGTTATCTATGGATTCCTGTCTAGTCAATCTAATAATTCTCAGATTGTACATGAGGACTTAGAACAGATTCATCTAGATGATCTTGAAGAGATGGATCTTAAGTGGCAGATGCCTATGTTAACAATGAGGGCAAGGAGATTCTTGAAGAATACTGGAAGACAGCTCAAGGTCAATGGGAAAGACAACATGAGGTTTGATAAGTCCAAGGTTGAATGTTACAACTGTCACAGAAAGGGGCACTTTGCTAGGGAATGCAGGGCACCAAGGAGCCAAGACTACAAGAATGGAGAATGCTCAAGGAAAACTGTGCCTGTGGAAGCAACTAATTCTACAACTTTGGTGTCTTGTGATGGCCTGGGTGGATATGGTTGGAGTGATCATGGCTTATTCATCTTCCTCTTCAAGCTCTGACTGTGCCTTTGCACTCATGGCTTATTCATCTTCCTCTTTAAGCTCGGACTCTGAGGTATCTAATGAATCTGGTTGTTCTTATAAATCTTGCTTAGATACTCTTGAGTCACTTAAAAATCAGAATAATAAACTGTTATAAGATTTAAGAAAGTCTTAGTTGCTTTGTTTAGGTTATAAAGTAGGTCAAGAGTCTGTAGAGAAAAGACTAGAATTCTTTAAAACAAATGAGACTGAGATAGTAGAAAAGATTAATGTTTTAAAGAGTGAGATTTATGTAAGAGATGAGCTTATCATAGAACTTAGAAGAAGGATTGATGTAGCTCAGAAAGAAAAAGATATAGCTCAACAGGAAAAAGATAACTTTCAATGTAAAGTAAATAGGCTTGCACATGCATCTGAAGTAGTAAACAAGATAATAGAGTGCCAACTTATGAGGAAAGGTAGTGGCATAGGCTATAATGAAGTTCCCCCTCCCATTACAGGGAAATTTATGCCACCTATATCTGAATTGTCTTGTTTAGTTGAGTCTGCTAATCAATATGCAGGTGAGAGTAGTAATGCTAAGTCTAATGAGGAAAAGTCTACTGTTAATAGGAAGTATTCTGATGCACCAATTATTGAAGATTGGGAGTCAGATGATGAGGATAAGGTTGAGTCTATATCTAAGGTTGAAAGAAAAATAGTTAAACCTAGTGTAGAAAAGATAAAGTTTGTCAAACCTGACTTTGGTAGTAAGTTGACTAGGAAAGTTGTTGATCAATTTGAGCAACCTAGGAATAACACACACAGTCCTAGAGGGAATCAGAGGAATTGGAATAACATGATATCTCAAAGACTAGGAAGTGAATCATCAAAGTTTTTCTATGTTAGGAGGGTAAATCATCAAAGTTTTTCTAAAAATACTATCATAACTATCAAAAACCTGTTTGGAACTATGTTAGGAGGGTAAATCATCAAAGTTTTTATAAAAATACTCACCCAAATGCTAAGAGAAATATAGTTCCAAGAGCAGTGTTAATGAAATCTGGGTATGTATCAGTTAATAATGCCAAGCAAAACATTTCTAAAACAGTAGTATTAACTAATACTGCTAGACAAGTTGATACTGCTCCCACTAAGAGCACAGTGAATGGTGCTAAATGAAGGTTACAGTTTTCAAAAATGGCACATTCATCTGTAAAAAGACCCATTCAAAGGAATACAACATTTAGTGCTGCTAGGGCGAAAACAGTAGTTAATACTGCTAAGCCAAAAGTAGTAACTAATATTGTTTGTGGGGATCATTTTTATGTTGTTAAGGCCTCAACATATTGGGTTTGGAAACCAAAAATAAAAGTTTTTGACCATGTTTCCAAACATGACAGTGCATCAATTGTCCTAAAGAAATTTGATTATATTGATGTACAAGGTAGATCCAAGTCAGTAATGGCTTGGGTCCCTAAGAGAAACTGATTTTCTTACTTTATGTGCAAGGCAATCCACAGGTGGAGTTACAAGATCAAAGAGTAATTGACAGTGGATGCTCAAGGCACATAACAGGAAACATGTTCTATCTTGCTGATTATGAAGAAATTGATAGAGGATATGTTGCCTTTGGAAGTAACCCCAAAGGAGGGAAAATCACAGGGAAAGGTACAATCATAACTGGTAAATTAGATTTTGAGAATGTGTACTTTGTAAAAGAGCTTAAGTTTAACCTCTTTAGTGCCTCACAAATGTGTGACAAAAAGAACATTGTTCTTTTTACTGACACTGAATGTTTTGTCTTGTCTCCTGACTTTAAGTTAACTGATGAAAGTCATGTTTTGCTTAAGGTTCCTAGAAAAGACAATATACACAGTGTTGATTTAGAGAACATGGTTCCCAAAAGAGGTTTGACTTGTCTCTTTGCAAAGGCTACATCTGATGAATCTAAGCTTTGGCATAAAAGGCTTGGACACTTGAATTTCAAAACAATGAATAAATTGGTTAAGGGAAATCTTGTAAGAGGTTTACCTTCAAAAGTTTTTGAAAATGATGAAACCTGTATTGCTTGTCAGAAGGGAAAGCAACATAGAGCCTCTTGTAAGACCAAAACAATGAACTCTATAAGTCAGCCTTTACATATGTTGCACATGGATTTATTTGGACCAACCTTTGTAAAAAGTTTGATGAAACAGATGTATTGCCTAGTTGTCACAGATGATTATAGTAGGTTTACTTGGGTTTTCTTTTTAGCTACTAAGGATGAAACTAATGGAATCTTTCATTACCAGGATAGAAAACCTAGTTAATCATAAGGTTAAGGTGATAAGATGTGACAATGGATGTCACACCCGGCTAAGAGCGGAAACACGAGGTGCAACGAAAATGTATCATCGCATAAGATAGTAGAACAACACCATAATTTATTTAGGAAATAAGTTATAATGTTACAATAAGCTTCTTAATACAAAACTGGATAATGAAAACACAAGTCTTAATCTTATCCAATTTAATTCATTAGAAAAGGTCTTGGCCAAATCACTTGGTCTTTAATATGAGAACAATGTATGACTTCAATATGCATGTTCCTTCAAAATACAACCATCGATCACCTGAAAATGATACTCTAAAATGTCAACATAAAGTTGGTAAGTTCGTAGGTTTAAAGTAAATAAAACCAGATTTACCATGCATGATATATAAATAGGACAAGTGTGCAAATAATAATAATAAAGCGTAGGGCAAGCAGTTATATCATAATCATCGGGCTAATCAGGTAGCCACCCATCGGGCTAATCAGGTAACCACCCATTGGCTAGTCAGGTAACCACCCATTTAAACCACCACAATCTTCATCTACAAATCTTCATCTCCGAAATATATATCCTAGAAAGTCCCACACAGAATGTATCACAGAGCCATCATCACACAGTAAAAACCACACAGCAAAACCACTAGTGCACCTAACGCAATTATATACACATAACATTGTCCAAAAGTAATAAAACAAACATTTAAGCACGACATAAAAACTTGAAATAAATTTGAGTATCATTTTCCCCCAAGAAAAAGTATAAGTAAAGGGGCCACAAAAACTCACCTTGAAGCTGGTAGAAACCTTAAATGCAAATGAATAGATCACAAATAATCACAAGTTACTTCGTCTTCAATGAATCTACATAAATTATAATCATAAATTATTTATGAGTCCATTTAATGTCTTAACTGATTTTATATTTAATATTTATATTTATTAATATGTTTAGGGTTTCAAATGTGAAATTAGGTTTTATCTTAAGTATTCATAACATAGGTTTAGATGTGTATCGAATTAATGACTTAAACGAATTAGATTTAATGGTATACCGAATTAAGATTAAAGAATAAACCGAATTAGGAATACTAACCAATCTCGAAACTTAAATACTAACGAGACTAAATTCCACATCTATACGAATAGAAGGAACAAGAGTGCGAGACAAACGCAAAACTCAACGAGGCTATACCAAAACACAAACCCATTCATTTTATGAACATATATGACAAGTGACTAAATATTTGTCCCATGACTTATCAATATATCGTATAATCTACTTAACATATAACTTTAGTACAAGTTTATATTTACATGTTTTAGGTGTGATTCGACACCAACACACACAAACACCAAGAATGACAAGACCCGATCGATCTCTAAAACCAAACGAATACTAATACACATATAGCATCTACTTATAATTTCCATGCAATCTTCTCAAATATGTCTCACGTGGTTTCTTTATTCACATATTTGATTTCTAAAACCATGCATGCAAATAGATGTTCCCAGCTCCAATACGCACGAACATAATCTTTCTGGCTTCATTTTCTTATCTAATTAATGAGTTTTAATTCGTTAAACACTGATCATTAATCAAAAGTTTTTTTTTTCTTGTACTTATATGTATTCGAATGACACATGATCAACCTCTAAATCCTATACTTATTTTATATATATAGTAGTCCATAGCATGCAAGCATGATCCCTCTATTTATGTATTAAATCGTATAACAATGAATGCATGAGATAAGGAATTCAAGGATTACCTCTAGTCGAAAGTTAGATTGAGGCTGGAACAAGATTACAAGTGCGGAACCGAAGCAACACACGAACACAAGACTCAATGAGAATAGTTCGAGCCCACAACCTATGCGAGCGCAGCCACAATACGTACCATCTCAAACCAAACCTCCAATGATGCAAGACCAAATCATCAACCTTCAAACAGGTAGAACGAAGTACAAGACCATAACCAAACCCAACTCGAAGTCGAACACGGACAAGAGCACAAGATTCAACGAGGCACAACTGAACCCAAAACCGAGACGTATACGAACAGTTATACGTACAAATCACGAACGACAACCTTAAACTGTGCACAAACAAAATTTAATCTCGAGAGCCTCATTAATCTAACTTAATATAGTAAAATAAATTGAATTTTCGAACACGAACACGAATCAAGAATATATGGAATACTAACGTGAATTTACTTCTGTAGACACATTTGTGAACTTGTTTATAATTTGTTTTTTTGGGTTTTAGAAAAGAGAGTGGTTATTCTGGTGTTCTAATGAACGGATTCGAAGAAGTGTATGACGAAGGGTTTTTTTTTTTCCTTTTGCTTCAGTTTCAAAAGACCAGGTTTCTTAGTAAGATAAGAATGATATAAACACAAGAATGGGATAAGCTCAATCCTGTCAAAAACGTGTAGATTCAATAAGGAATGTCGTGTCTTTGTGGGCTGTAATACAAGCGTATATGTTTGGATTTCATAAGGAAAGGATTGAGGGATGATATTAAGCGTGTGATGTGGTGAGAAGAAAAAGGGAATCTCGTGTATAAACTTGGGAAAGTCGTGTGAATAGGTAAGGCAAGGAGAGACAATACAAATCTTCTATTTAGTGCAAGATATACACGATTTGATTTTGGTCATATCAAAATAAGTTCGGTTCCTAACTTGTTGAATAAAACGTGTATAGTTGTTTAAGAAAGAGTGTGTGTCGATTGTTTTATTTAAGATAGGATTTGGACATAAAATGCAACAAGTCATTTAGTTAGTTTAGTCTAGGCTAAGTTTTAAATTAGTCAAGTTACTTAGGATAAAAATTAATAATTTATCTATTTTATATAACATATAGTTTAGGATTAGATTAGGAAACAAAAATGATTAAGGTTAATTTAGTTAGCTTGGTTTAGAATAAGCGTAATTAACTTGTATTATATTTCATAACATAATGTATTATATCTTATTTCATATTATATAGTTCTAATATTACTACTCCAATAAATAAACTTAGGGTAGATTCCAATTAATGATTAAAATGATATACAACGTTTTAGGTTGTAAGTCAAATGTTAGGTCAATGGTCTTCGTTGACTAACCTGATTTGGTGACGGTTCTCACAGTATCACCCCGTTAAAAGAATTAAATTCAACTGGGTCTACTACTGGAACCTTGCACAACAAACAAGTTCGGGTATTTCATTTTTTTTATATATAAATAGTACATTCTCAAGTATACATATGTCCACTGTTCGAGCTTCATTAACTTCTAAAATCAGAATCTTATTGCATATAGTTTATTTGACTTCCCGCATGAGCACTTTGGTTGGTTTCCCAGATTGAAGTCAGTAATCAAATATAAAATCTTGCGGACTGGTAATCAGTTCATTGATATGCATTTCTTGAGGCTCAACCCATGATAACCACAAGATTCTGAGAATGTTCTAACAAAGAAAAGGATGTTCCTGATTTAGGTTGAAAATTTTGCTAATGAAGCTACTAACCCAGATCCAACGACCTATTTAATTATGATTGAGTGAACTACTCTGGTTGTTCTTAATGCAATTGAGTCAATGCTCGAATGAAGAATCCAATGAAGGTCAATGTTATAGTGAAAGGACTAGAAATCGAATTTTGTACACCAATGTTGTGACAGAAATTTATACTCCAAGATGTAAGTGCTACTAATGGGATATGAGATCCAATTGCAACTATCGAGTAATTAGATTTTCATGGTAAAAGTACTGTCCATCCTTGAGCAAATTTATCAAAAACCTTAAGCTAGATAACCACCTGACTCTAACTCATCCCCATAACTCATCAAACAAGAACTGTCATGTAATTAAATTTTAATTGGTGAGATTAGTGAAGAACGTTAGGGGTATTTAAAGTAAGTACTTCGTATTTGAGGAAAATTGGCAAGGCGATGAGGAAGAATTTTTTTTTTTTTTTTTTTTTTTTTTTTTTTTTTTTTTTCCACGAGGTTATACAGATAAGCTTGAGGAAGGTTTTCAAAATTTGAAGTTACGAAATAATTCAATTATGACATATGTAAAGAATTTTCACCAAGTTATCAAGTATCTATCAAGGTAGAAAAATATCAACCGCTTTATCACCCGTCTTCATCAAAATTCAGAATAGTTTGCAAGAATTTGCAGTGCCCAAAATTTTTGTATAAGCAGTAGAGATAATTTGAAGTAAATTTTTTTTTTTTTTTTTTTGAGTTGTTGAAAAAAATAAGTAAATGAATAAAAGATTTTAGTGAGGTTCGTTCCTATTAAGGTGAACGGATTTGTGATAGTATTTGGTGTCGAATTGTTGACCAAAAGTCGAGGCTAGAATCACATGTGATAGAAAAGTCGTTTAGCTTAATAGGTGTATGTGATAAGTGCAATGAGTGAAAAAGAGAGAGATTCCAGATGTGCTTATCATGAAGTGGTGTTCCGCTATGCTAGGTATGCCATGCGATTGTCAGGTGGGATTAAAATTCAACTCCATCCCTGGTGTGCCAAAAATAGCTCGATCGCTTTATTGAATAAATTCCTCATAGATGCAAGAACGGATATACAATTGCATGAGTTTGTTAGACAAGGGGTCCGTACATTCCTATTATGTTCCTTAAACCATGTAGTAAGTGATGATGGAGTCAATGTAGACCCTGAAGGCACAAAGGGTTATATAACGTGACACATCAAGATTGTCTTGGTTGTATATTGATGTGACGAGAGTAAGTTATTGATTATGCATCAAGGCAGTCCTTATTTTATGCATAGGGTTTTGTACACAACCACAAAATCTTATGTACGCGATTCAGAGGAAGGATCTCACACTGAGATGTATAAAGTGAATAGGGTTTGTAAGGAGTTACGAGGATTATACCCTCAATCAACCGAAAACAGTAAAGGTAATTTCCGTCATTATAAGCCGAAAAGAATAAGTAGAACTAATTATAGTTCGTACAATAAGAATAGACATCACTATGAGTCTCATATTCGATATGAAAGGAATTCAGGGAAAACATCAAGAGGGAACGTGCAGTCGGGTAGGTATAACTGGTGGATGTTGATGATCAATGAATAAAAATGTCCAATGACAGAATTTGAGTGTTGATGCTTGGTTATGCTCGAAAATTATTATTAAGTGCGGTTCATGAGTTCAAGTATTCAGTTCATCTAGGTAGTACTATTATGTATAATGATTTGAGATTGTTGTATTAGTGGTTTGGAAATGAATAAATCAATCAAATACTATGTCGAGCGATGTAGGACCAGATTACAAGTAACAACTGAGCATCAAAGGTCTTACAGTAAGTTACAACCTCAATGTCAAATAGCAATCATGTCACAATGATTCTGTCACAACGACTAAGTTATCTAGAACTAAGAAAGGGTCACAATGTTAGGTGGGTCATTGTATTTCGTATATCTAAAATTAACGCATCATCTAACACCACAAGAATCCTGGCATATGGAATGAGTGAGGGAGGTTGTATACCGTAGGGATAGTGTCAAGGCCAGATATACTACTATCGATAGTCTCAGACTGAGGCGTTCAATTCACTTACAAAATCCAAGATAGTTTTCAATGAGTAATGGTATTCTGATATATCTTAGGGCCTTAACGGCTTAGTACTTCCATCTAAGGTCTGCTTAATATTCCCGATTCTATCTACACAATTATCTTAATTCTTGTGAAGCATAGTGGTTGTTTTCATGTGTTCCTTCTTGGAGGCGTGGTTTTACAATTGACTTCAAAAATTCTTTCGAGCAAAAATTTGACACAAAAGAGGTATTTATTAATATATATGATGTTGTTATTACGAGTATAACCACGTGAACAGGGTTACTTCAAAGATTTATAATTTAATAAAACAAAACAATTTAAACATTAAGTAAAAACAGATTCATTATTCTTTATAAGGTTTCCAAGGAAATGTTTCACTTGTACAAATTTTGACAAATAGATTTTGACTTATCTAATTTAGCACCATCTCCGAAACACTAACAACTAAGCAAACACTGTCATCACGGTCAACACTAATAATCCAACAGAAAGTATACGCTTTCTTATTAGTCCAACTATCCTACTTGTAGTTTCCAAGGCCCTAACCATGAGGCAAATCCACTAATTGCTATTACGCTGGCTAGTGGTCGTTCCAAGGTTAACTGATGATGTCATTTGAATCAATGGCTAAGAATGCGGTGTACTCGGGCTTGCATACTAATGTCATGAAGACACCTAATGCAAGTAGGGAACTTGTATCATGGTTATTTGATTCCACAACTACATAGTCATATAATATACCCAAATAGTCTCGCAAACTGGGCAAAATATCCTAAGCAATGCAACATAATCCAGAATCAAATTGTGAATGCCTCAAATAGAAATATTAAAAATCCTTATAGTTAATGCTTAAGGTCTCACTCTAATCCATGCAAGAATCAATCTTCCTATCACCTCATAAAATAATCCACCCGAAACAATCCCTTATAAAATTTAAATTCTCATATGAATGAGAACAAATAGGGGAAACAAAAGCAATTACATAAATAGATGCACATATAATTCTATGACCTAATGGTATAGGAAAATAATTACGTGATCATGTATCCAAATTAGTATTTAGAATAGCCGAAATAGCATGATCAATATAGCATTTTAAAAGTATAACCAATTTGACCTTCCAACAAGTCAACTACCAACTGGGGCTTAACCTTAATCTGGAGCTCAGACTGTTAGCATGAACCAAAATAGCGTATCCAATAATGATCTCCCAACAACGCATTGTTGGGATGCATCCAAAATAGTGATCAACTAGCATGACTGATATATAGGCATACTAATAAGCAAAGTGTAATAAACCAGACAAAGCATGATAGAAACAAAGCATCCATAAACTCTAGTAGTCGTCTTAATGTAACAAACGTATATAATAGCATGTATATCAACACAAACACTAACGCATAAATCATATAATGCAAAGACACATGCACACGACTGATGCAATTTCAGGTGACCTAGGTTTTTGTCCAACCAAACATGATTCAAGGTAACTACCCCATCATTCCATGATTCCTCCTGAATTAGGCATAACTGATCAGGCTATGCATAATTTAGGAATAATGATGAAATGCTCGGGCTAGCCAACTTGTACCATGTTCGGGGTTTTACAAAAAGCTTTAGTTTGGTTATAGTTGAGGTTTTTATTTTAGAAAACTGGCATTCTATATAACCTTAGTCTTTGATACCATTTTGTCACACCCCGCTAAGAGCGGAAACAAGAGGTGCAACAAAAATGTATCATCGCATAAGATAGTAGAACAACACCATAATTTATTTAGGAAATAAATTACAATGTCAAAATAAGCTTCTTAATACAAAACTGGATAATGAAAACACAAGTCTTAATCTTATCCAATTTAATTCTTTTGAAAATGTCTTGGCCAAATCACTTGGTCTTTAATATGAGAACAATGTAAGACTTCAATATGCATATTCCTTCAAAATACAACCATCAATCACCTGAAAATGATACTCTAAAATGTCAACATAAAGTTGGTGAGTTCGTAGGTTTAAAGTAAATAAAATCAGATTTACCATGCATGATATATAAATAGGACAAGTGTGCAAATAATAATAATAAAGCGTAGGGCAAGCAGTTATATCATAATCATCGGGCTAATCAGGTAGCCACCCATTGGGCTAATCAGGTAACCACCCATTGGCTAGTCAGGTAACCACCCATTTAAACCACCACACTCTTCATCTATAAATCTTCATCCCCGAAATATATATCCCAGAAAGTCCCACACATAATGTATCACACAGCCATCATCACACAGTAAAAACCACACATCAAAACCACTAGTACACCTAACACAATTATATACACACAACATTGTCCGAAAGTAATAAAACAAACATTTAAGCACGGCATAAAAACTTGAAATAAATTTGAGTATCATTTTCCCCCAAGGAAAAGTATAAATAAAGGGGCCACGAAAACTCACCTTGAAGCTGCTAGAAACCATAAATGCAAATGAATAGATCACAAAGAATAACAAGTTACTTCGTCTTCAACGAATCTACATAAATTATAATCATAAATTATTTATGAGTCCATTGAATGTCTTAACTGATTTTATATTTAATACTTATATTTATTAATGTGTTTAGGGTTTCACATGTGAAATTAGGTTTTATCTTAAGTATTCATAACATAGGTTTAGATGTGTATCGAATTAATGACTTAAACGAATTAGATTTAATGGTATACCGAATTAAGATTAAAGAATAAACCGAATTAGGAATACTAACCAATCTCGAAACTTAAATACTAACGAGACTAAATTCCACATCTATACGAATAGAAGGAACAAGAGTGCGAGACAAACGCAAAACTCAACGAGGCTATACCAAAACACAAACCCATTCATTTTATGAACATATACGACAAGTGACTAAATATTTGTCCCATGATTTATCAATATATCGTATAATCTACTTAACATATAACTTTAGTACAAGTTTATATTTACATTTTTTAGGTGTGATTCGACACCAACACACACAAACACCAAGAATGACAAGACCCGATCGATATCTAAAACCAAACGAATACTAATACACGTATAGCATCTACTTATAATTTCCATGCAATCTTCTCAAATATGTCTCACGTGGTTTCTTTATTCACATATTTGATTTCTAAAACCATGCATGCAAATAGATGTTCCCAGCTCCAATACGCATGAACATAATCTTTGTGGCTTCATTTTCTTATCTAATTAATGAGTTTTAATTCGTTAAACACTGATCATTAATCAAAAGTTTTTTTTTTTCTTGTACTTATATGTATTCGAATGACACATGATCAACCTCTAAATCCTATACTTATTTTATATAGTCTATACTATATATAGTAGTCCATGGCATGCAAGCAGGGTCCCTCTGTTTATGTATTAAATCGTATAACAATGAATGCATGAGATAAGGAATTCAAGGATTACCTCTAGTCGAAAGTTAGATCGAGGCTGGAACAAGATTACAAGTGCGGAACCGAAGCAACACACGAACACAAGACTCAATGAGAATAGTTCGAGCCCACAACCTATGCGAGCGCATCCACAATACGTACCATCTCAAACCAAACCTCCAATGATGCAAGACCAAATCATCAACCTTCAAACAGGTCGAACGAAGTACGAGACCATAACCAAACCCAACTCGAAGTCGAACACGGACAAGAGCACAAGATTCAACGTGGCACCACTGAACCCATAACCGAGACGTATACGAACAGTTATACGTACAAATCGCGAACGACAACCTTAAACTTTGCACAAACGAAATTTAATTTAAATGGCCTCATTAATCTAACTTAATATAGTAAACTAAATTGAATTTTTGAACACGAACACGAATCAAGAATATATGGAATACTAACGTGAATTTACTTCTGTAGACACATTTGTGAACTTGTTTATAATTTGATTTTTTGGGTTTTAGAAAAGAGAGTGGTTATTCTGGTGTTCTAATAAACGGATTCGAAGAAGTGTATGACGAAGGGTTTTTTTTTTTTTCCTTTTGCTTTAGTTTCAAAAGATCAGGTCTCTTAGTAAGATAAGAATGATATAAACACAAGAATGGGATAAGCTTAATCCTGTCAAAAATGTGTAGATTGAATAAGGAATGTCGTGTCTTTGTGGGCTGTAATACAAGCGTATATGTTTGGATTTCATAAGGAAAGGATTGAGGGATGATATTAAGCGTGTGATGTGGTGAGAAGAAAAAGGGAATGTCGTGTATAAACTTAGGAAAGTCGTGTGAATAGGTATGGCAAGGAGAGACAATACAAATCTTCTATTTAGTGCAAGATATACACGATTTGATTTTGGTCATATCAAAATAAGTTCGGTTCCTACCTTGTTGAAGAAAACGTGTATAGTTGTTTAAGAAAGTGTGTGTGTCGATTGTTTTATTTAATTTACTAGCTTATAGACCCGTGGATTCACGGGAATTTTTATAAAAAGTATTCATTGAAGAGTTAGGTGCACAAATAAAATAACAAACAACAACGATCGCGAACAGGTTTCATTATTTCGTGAAGAGAATTATAAATTTAATAGTTCGACGAACCGATAAAGAATTCGGTTTATAAGTATTAAAACAATGAACCGTTAGTTGTTTTTTTATAGACCCGTGGATTCCTCGTGATCTCCAATATGTTTGTTTTCAGAAGCAAATGTTGTAGTGACCATTCTAACACTTCAACAAAAGGTCAATTACGTGAACACCTAATAAGTTTTAAAAAAATGCAAGTAAAAGAAATTTGGGATTTATAATAAATGTAAATAATAAAAATGACACAAAACATGTAATATGTATAATGTATATATCTATTGACCGTTTCGGAAACATGAAACACCTTTTAGGAAATCATGTAGCTTTTTTTGCACCAGAAGATAATGGCAGACACACGTAACCAATCTCAACTAACGCCTATCTCTTGAACACAACTTCAATTGATCATAAAGGCCAAGATCCTAACAATGATAAGAGTATGTGTAACGTAAAAAATGGTATAAAACATGTTTAACCTCTGATATATATTATTACTCTTAATACAAATGTTAGTTCTCGTAACAATTATAATCTGATATAATTGTTATAATGTTGCACATGCTATTTAAATATTAGTATTAAGCAATTCGATTCTAGAAAGGACAATAAACATGAAAATTTATTACATTTCACCAAAACGTACTAAATAGAAACTTCTTTATCATCCTGCTAAGTAAAATGTTATCATGAATTTGTTACAACCACCTAACATACTCTTGAAAAGTTGTATAATTATGAGGCTAAAGAAAGCTTGGACTAATAGATCTCATAAGGGAAACACAACATTGAAGTAAAATGTTGACAAATTTGACCCATATAAGCGAATTTGAGAGAACACAACTAAATAGACCCATTGATTAGTAAAGTGACTAAAATAAACAATCCATATAAAGTAAAGAAACTGTTTAATGGGAACAACCTTTTCAAGGTGAGGTATATTGGCTTGAGAAACAACCTTTCAGAATCCTCCAATTGCAATAACAACATGCTTGGCATGTTTTTATCCTCTACAAAAATCACACACATAGGCACAAAAAATATGCACCCGAAGATGAAAACAGAAATTTCTTTCTAGTAAGTTATGTAGTTATTAAAGGTGGAAATATGGGCAGCTCGGGTGCGTTGGATAAAGGTTCAACGGGTCAGTTTAAATCTAGCCATTTTCTAGTACTGGTCCACACCGGCAGGGTTGACAGGTAAGCTATGTTTTTTCCAATCTTTACATATCTTCAATTAATGACTATTGTGCTACTTACGATGATTGTTTCAACAATTAACAATAAACTATTTCTTTGGATAAAATAAATAAGGAGGTTTAATGATTAATGCCCTAACCCGTTTGACTTGTTCCCTTATTAGAATCCTTTATATTTTACTCGTTTAAGATAAAGTCGAACTCAAATGGACCCATTTATAAGTAAATAGGTCACATCTAAAACCACAAATACTTATTTGCCCTACACCAAAGAATCAACCTAACTAAGTACCTGTTCAATGCATAAGACTCAAAGCTTGGTTCTGGAAACTTCATACACATTTTCATCTAAGACTCACAGAGCCCAAATGGTCAATGGTTTTAACATAGCATTTGGAGATGTAGTTCTTTAAGCTTTCCAACAACCTATAAACGTTGAGAGAAGCTAATCAAGTATAAAAAATGATTATAAAAGTAGAGCATATCACATTGAAGAAAATGTAGCAGTGTAGCGCTTACATTTGTTTCTCGTCATTCTTGTAATATAAATCTTCAAAATGCTATGCAGCTGAGTACATTTGTTCTTTCACATTTCTTAATTCCTCAAGTATTGCTCACTTTATTAGACATTTTTGGTTCATCATTGCAGAAATTCATAACTTATTATAAACGTTTATATAATATCCCATGAAACTAAACACGATTGAAAGATTCTTTAGCAAATCAACAACTTATGTAGATTGGGAAAGGATATGCTACTGACCTTTCACCAGGGTGATACCTTTGGGCATCAGGCTTCTCTGTTTTGGGTGGTTCTTTAACTGATATGGCAGGAAACATAGACCAAGAATATAGCAGACTTATAATATGAAAAGATTACTGAGTAGTATAGATGGCAAGTTTGACCCATCTATATACAAACTCATATCAAAGAACTACCCATTTTGACCCGAACCCATTACCCTACCCACCTGACCCGTTCATTTATACAAAAAATAGACTAATGGCCATCAACATCATGAAATTATAACATACTTTTATATACAATATACACAAGCAAAATTTTAAAATAACATAAAGAATTTATCAGAGAAACATTCATAATTATAACCATTCAATTAAATACCTACCGTTAAGAACATCTTCCTTGTAATCATCCACATCATCATAATTAGAATTTGAATCTACATCATCATTTTTTTCTTTGTTAACATTATCAACAACCTTATCAATTAACAAATATAGAAAAGTATGATTTTAATACTGATTTGTAATTAAACTTTCCTGGAAATTATCTTGTCGATAGCATCAACAATCATGGATCCAATAATATCACCGTTTCCAGCATAATTAGACGCAATGGCTACAAAACATATACAAATAGTCCTATCATAAGATGAGTTAATGTAAAACCCAAACTTAAATTCTTGCTATAACTTGACTAACACACCAAAAAAAAAAGTAATCTTTACTACCTATGATAAGATCATGAACTTCAGCAAAACCTCTTATCCAGCTCCTCTAGCAAAGCATGTATGGTCGTCAATATCAAACTATGCAAAACCAAACATGATATGTGTAGAATTTAGTTAGTTTATACTAATTTTTCCATTTAACAATTTCTATTAGAATTTAGTTCGCTTATACTAATTTTTCCATTTAACACTTAATCTTTCATATGAAGTAATTTGGACAGATGGATTGATAAGCACATCAACTTTTCTTAGTGCAGAATATAATTCTAACACTTATGGTTCTGTATCGCTTTATCTGATGCAACGGAGATTGAAAATTGAGATCTTTGAAATGAAGAACATACAATGAATGAAAAAGATTCAAATGAATACAAATTAAGCCTAAATTAGATCAAATGAACTTAGAAAACCAAATCCGAACTTAACTCATGAAATTTTAGGGTTAAACAAAAATGAATGGTCACATATGCACAAAATGAGGCATTTCTTTAACATGACTCCAAAGGTGCACTCTGATTTTTGAGTATGTAATAAACTTAAGTTAGACAAAAAAACAACAAAATGATCAGTAACTTTGTGCCTGACCTGCCCCCATTTTTAACATATTGCGGTGTTTCGATTGCATACTCTGTAGTTATCTGCTAAAGACGATGATGCTTTCGAGACAGACTAATTTATATTATTGCAATTGCCCAACAATCGAATTGCATTCTCTTTCGCATTCATACTATTCCATCAACCGATAATGGCCAAATGAATATGTTCTAGTCATATTTATCTTCCTAAGACACGCACAAAAAAGTATATATAATCGCGCCAAATGGCGTTTATAACTATTAAATTGAGCCAAACCTTGTTTCTCATATGTATAGTTGGATCGTGTAGACTAAATAAACGGAATCAAATAATTAACTATAGTGAAACAAATCAAGAAAACAGTTTTTGAATATGCTTTTATCATTCTAAGATAAAAAATACATTTACATAAAAAGCAACAATTTAATGTCCTTAATTTATAAATGCAAACAATAAGAAGTGCAAATTTTCGTACATCAAATACCTGATAATGAAAATGAATGTCATCGTCTCTTGAAACGAATTTGGAACCTGAAAGAGATAAATTAATACAACAAATCATACATATCAAATTAAACATATTTAATTGAATCGACACAAAATTAAATTGAAAACATATAAAAAAACACATACAAATTATGCAGAGTGTATGTGATTCGGTTTTTCATATTCGGCTGCTTCAATATTCAGAGGAAGAGAGTAAAGTGTGATATTGTATGGTTTTGGAATGAATACCAAATGCATCAATTTCTTTGACCTCACAAGAAAAACCACAATTATCACACATCCCTGCAAGGTTGTAAACCCGTGGATATGGATGTACAAAGTTTCCATCGAGAAATATCATGTTGTTATAGAAACAGTCAACTCATTGCTTATTTAACTGTGTATATGCATAAATGCACACATACACGTACTACTGAATACACTATATCCTTCATTTTCTTCATACATCATAACCTTCTTTGCAAGTAAAAGCAACAATGTAATGTTCATCTTCGTACCCACAAAAGTCATATTCCAAGAAGAATATAGTGTATACTTCAATCCATTTCAAAACAAACCTACGTAGTCTATTAGAAGGTTTTTAATCCTTTGATTGACTGTAGTTGTTAAAATCAACTGAATATCCTTGATTCACGAAAATGATTCAAATTAAAACACTAAAGTATTTAATTTGACAGCAAAATCATTTTCTAAAATGCATAACATTATTTTATGAATTAAAATAACTTAAAACATATTAAAAATTCGCTATAAAAATAGATTACAAAGATACAATTAGATTACCCCCTATTCACATCATTTTAGGGTTTTGATACAATAATGAGTTAATCGGTAATCAATCACATCAAATATAAAGAATCTATACTAATATCAGATACAAATAAACATTAAAATAAGCAAATCATACATATCAAAATGGATGAATCGGTTGAGGAGAGGTTGTAAACGAAACTGATGTGTGGTGTTTTTGAATCGGCCATACTCATTATCGATTGTGTAGAAACTGATTTGTGATGTTAATAGGTGAATCAAGACAGAGAGAACAAATCGTAACGTAATTTTGGGATGATTAAATGTGTTGTAAAAACTGAATATGAGATGGAATCGTATGCAAGAAGCGTTCAATTGAAGAATGAAAGAAGAGAGTTGTACCTACCAAAATTATTGACCAATAGTAAGAGAGACACGTCAGGAAATTGAATGCAATATGTGCTCTAATGGATGGTACAAAACTCTCGTTTATTATATTAGATTTAAGATAGGATTTGGACATAAAATGCAACAAGTCATTTAGTTAGTTTAGTCTAGGCTAAGTTTTAAATTAGTCAAGTTACTTAGGATAAAAATTAATAATGTATCTATTTTATATAACATATAGTTTAGGATTAGATTAGGAAACAAAAATGATTAAGGTTAATTTAGTTAGCTAGGTTTAGAATAAGGGTAATTAACTTGTATTATATTTCATAACATAATGTATTATATCTTATTTAATATTATATAGTTCTAATATTACTACTCCAATAAATAAACTTAGGGTAGATTCCAATTAATGATTAAAATGTTATACAAAGTTTTAGGGTGTAAGTCAAATGTTAGGTCAATGGTCTTCGTTGACTAACCTGATTTGGTGACGGTTCTCACAATGGAACTGAATTCAAGAATATGGATATGAATCAGTGTGACAAATCTTAATTTCAGGTCATTTTCCAAACCTCGACAATTTACTATTCATCATTTCACTATTCATCATTTCACTATTCATCGTTTTTGAAGTCAGTTTACGACTTTGAGATATTTTCAAAAAATTTACTATTTACGAAACACTATTCATTCCCGGAGGGAAATCACTATTCATGGTTATCATTCATCATTACGTAAACTAGGTTTACGGAAATTCAAATTCGCGTAACCATCATGGTTTAGCTGCGTATTCATGCATCATCAGTAAGGACACATCATATAGACTAGAGTAGTCTACATATCATCAGTAACATCATCTCATATTAGGTCATGCACGGGATTGCATAATTTCAATTAACGTATGTTTATTTATTTAATCAACGTTACCACTCAGTCATTACTACGAATAATATACCCGACACTCCAGACTATGGTCCTAATATATTTTCATACTCATTATAATGATATAAAAATTATATTATTAGTTTACCCGGTGTTTTGAAATCATTTACTATATTTTACCGTTAAACGCTTATAACTACGTCGGTTTGCGAAATTTCAACACGATAACCATTTGAACACCTGATTCTTGCAAGGAATGTGCTTTTATAATTTTTACAAGTTAGTCATACTTTATTTTATTCCGTCAAGATTTATTTCTAGCTAACTCGGTACCCGGTAACACCTAATACACATGCTATCCTGACATAATATCTAACCAAATCTTTCAACCATGGAGACAACAATATTAATGAGCACACAACCTCCCTTCCCTCCCATGTTTGCCGCCCCCTTCCCCCCCCCCCCAGGTCCAAATTTTACTTGAGTACTTTGACTAAGATTACTACTAGTAGATATTATTTTTACAAAGCCTCATTTACACATTCAAATTACAAAATCAACTAGCAATTTTCTCTCTTCCTCTCCTTCCTTATATGATCGGCCAAGAACACAAAAACAAGAAGATTTCACCAAAAATTCAAGATCAAGTATTATCCTATCTCTATTAGTATTGCACATATAACAGTGCACAACCCGCACTTTGTAAAGAAAGGACCCTGAGGTACACTTCAGTGCCTCAATCCTAATATAAGGAGGGAAAGCTTCTTACTTTTGAGTAGAATTAATCAAATTCCAAAAGTTTTTTCCATAATTCTACTCAAAAGAACAAGTATTCCCTCTCGTAATTAAAACCACAAAAAGTTATTTAACTTGTTGAGGGGGAGTACTTGAAACAATCTTTGTTCAAATGGAAAAGTTCTTATTAGATTCTTCCCGTAAACCTCAAAAAGCATGTTTTAATCAAACATTTTTCAAAAACAGCATGAATATGCAATTTTGAGGGGGAGAATAGTGATTAAAATATGTTGGTTGTATGACAAAATCTCAATGTTGATCAAAATGAAAATTCATAAGAGTTTAACTCAGAGTTAACAAACGAATTGATTGTAAAATCATGTTAATAATTGAAATGACTTGTCCTCGACGGGTAATAATTTCAAGTTAGTTAGTAGAGCTAGTTTTCACCTAAAATCTGACAATGGATCTCTTTAACTAAGCAACGTAATCATGTCTCGAACAGGACTTGTCAAAGTAGAGTGTACCGTATTGAGTGTTACTCAGAGTTAACCCATGAATTGACGAGAAAACATAGTTCATAAACGAAATGACTCATTCCTCGATGGGTAATAACATCAAGTTATTTATTAGAGCTAGTTGTCACCTAAAAGCTAACAATGGACCTCTTTAACTAGCGACGTAAGTGTGTCTCGAAAAGGAATTTGTCAAAGTAGAATGTACCATATCGAGTCTAACTCAGATATCACCTATGAATTGACGAACTAAAAAGTACCAAATCGAGATATTTTCTTTGGATACGTTCCCGGACGGGTAATAACTTCAAGTTGGTTATTAGAGCTAGTTGTCACCTAAAAACTGACTATGGCCCTCTTTAATTAACGACGTAAGTGTGTCTCGTAAAGGAAGTGTCCACAGAAAATCAATCCATTCATAAATATCATCATTCTCTCTCTTTGATGTGCAGATTTTCTTTAAAACTCATAAGCACATATGAAGGGGGAGTATCTTTAAAAGATTAAAAACTCTCAAAGTGTTACCAAAATGTTTTTTTATAATATAAACACTTTGAGAGAATTTACAAATGTTTTTCTTATCACAACAATCGACATTGAGATTCACAATTTCTTGTGATGGTAACAAACGGTCTACAGTCGTGAAGTGATACCTTAGTATACTTCAGCGGCTCACCTGAATTGTTGATTTACTTCAGTATATCTGCGTAAGCCTTCTTGTGGGTATCCAATTCAGGAACAGCCTTTGTAAGGATTAGATATTACTCTCGACATCCGAACCTGTAAGTGCTGGAAATCCCGCTAAGTAGATTCCTTTCACGAATCAAGTCCTGAAGACGTGGGTCTTTACTTGGATTTTATCCATAGTATTGATAACTGTCCCTTACGGGATTCGGACGGCTGATGTGCCCGATCAAGGTGAATGGAATCAAGACATTCATCAATAAAACAATCGTAGTGGTCAATTCTTTAAGAAAAGTCCACCATGATCGATGGGTCTTTATTACTAACCTTTACCATGTAGCTACCGATGAATGTACCTTGGAGGGAGATCGTTAATATCATGATTCATCAACTCACACTCAAGATCCACATGCTCATACTAACAACATCACAAAAGACAAGTTCTCATCGAAGCTCTAAGTAAAGCAAAGTTCAAGAAAATTCAGTATCAAAGTCTAAGAAATCTACAAAGTCTAAAAGATAATAATCAATGACAAGAAAAGAGAACCTTACATGAATGAAGAATCAAAGTCAAAAGACGTATGAGCATGTTGGAAAAGACGTAAAGATAAAAGAGTACAAGATGTTGATGAAGACAAGACGTAACCGACATAATATCACAAGAACAAGAACAAGAACAAAGAACGAAGATACAAAAGACGTCAAGCCAATGAAGCAATGAAGACGTCAAGCAACCTTTGATGACCAATCCTTAGGGGGAGATTGTTGGGATTACTTGTAATTAATATAAAGTGTCAGTCATTTATGTTTGTAATAGGTTGCTTTAATATTAGGCTTATATGTTTGTTTAAGGACCGGTCCATGAAGTAAGCCCATGGACCGTGGCGTAAGTTCTAGAATATCAAGCTAGGCATTGCCCTAGCTCTTGCACTCTATAAATACTATTGTAAACCTTCACTTGAAGGTGTTAGTTCATTTGATGCAATAAAAATCTTCTTTTACTCTTTAGCATTGAACGTTCCATCCATCTCTCTCTCTCTCTTATTTCTTTCACTAATTATGTGTATGTTTACAACAATATGGTGACCTAACACATCAGGTACCTGAACCTAGTTTTACTAGGTTTGTGGCTGAGCTAGGTATGCTGGACATTTCCCAAGTAGTCCCTAATAAATCAACTCTCTCTCTCTTACAAACTGAAAATATTTTATATTAAATGGGAAACTAGTTGCAAACCATAGTTAATATGCAATAAACATTCCTTCATTTACTATAGAATATTTTCTGCTAGGTGCTAGATGTCTAAGGATATGGGGTACAACTGTAACACGTAAGGTCATGGGTCACCACTATGGCTAAAAAGGTGCCACTTGGTATTTAATTCGAACTTAAATAACTTTATGTTTTCAACATAATATTGCTTTGAAAACCGCACAAGGGCCCAACCTTTCACCTACCTTCATCTATCACAAAACCCTAAACCCTTTGAATCTATCTCATTATAACACAACTCATCAAAACTTCTCATTTTTTTTCATTTACACGATCACTCTCACATCTTTCAAAAGATCAATGGCATCTGAAACTTCAAACACACCTCTCACCACAATATCATCCTCACACACTCATCATTAAATGGCATCCGACAAATCATTGTCTAGAACGAAGCCAAAAAGAGAAAAGAATGTTGACTTCTTGAGAAAGAACTGTAAGTTATCTTCTTGCAACTACTTCGCAAGACTTGAACACTCTCATCCATTCTATCAACCCATGATACAGTTCGTACAAAACTGTGACATTGCTGAAGCCTTCATGAGAAAGCCCATAGAATTCTATATAGAATATCTGCAAGAATTCTGGTATACTGCTGAAGTAGATCCTGACCTCAAAACCATCACTTTCACCATTCTCAGTGGGATCAAATCATTCACTTTCGACATCACTGAATTTGCCCTTGCCACTGGCTTAGGCACTGGGGGGCCATATGTTGAAAAAGAACCCTCAATGGAAACCGTTAAAGACAACCTAGCCACTCTAGGATTAGCTGATCTTGAAGAACCTGAGGACAAGTGATCAGATCCCACTATGTTGATTCGAGCCAACCTTGTTAAAATCAGATACTTCTCACCAACATGGAAAGTATTAATGGCATACATCGTCAAGGGGTTGGGGAAAGCAGGGATCACATGATTAACTAAACAATGATCATCAGCTCATAGCCTACTCCTTGATTTAGGGGGTAAAACTGAACTTTGCCACACATGTATTCAACGATCTTTGTGAAAAACTCACTCAGGAACCTTGAAGTCTAAATGTCTGGTATATGAGGTATATACTACTAATGGTAGAACACTTCCTAGGAGACGGGTATGTCAATCCAGAACTGCACACCTTCACTGGGGCTCAAATAGGTGCTACCACTTATGATAAGAACCCCAGGGATGAAGAGGTACCCCTGACCTCACACATGTGTTGTAACACCCCGAAAATCGGGTCCAGCGGAAGCATACATGTCACTGGGGTGCTACTAAATTGGTATCACAACACAAAGTATAAAGAATGGTTTTACCTCAACCATTTAAAATAGATTTCATATTCAAAAGTGATTTGCTTACAACATTTCAAAAATAGTGCGGAAATATAAGCCCATAAAAGATTTCAAGTGGTCCCAAATATATCAGAGTCTTCTATGACCATGCCATGCCATGCCAAAAGCCTTCACAACTAGATTATCGCCTTAAACCTGAAAATACATGCTAAAAAGTGTCAACACGATGTTGGTGAGTTCATAGAGTTTAGTGAAAAATGTAAAGCATTTGAATAACGATTTTCCGGCAAAGGCATTGTAAATCCACTCAGTCCCAAGTCCCGCCCATACAAGACTTGCAACCTGTGTATTTACAACCCGCTGCCAAATAAGATTTGTTCCTGGTAAACAGAAGTAATGTATTGTTTGGTTAAGCGGTACACTCGAAATGACCATTACACTTGGTAGTATGTCCGTTACACTCGGTAATGTGACCGTTACACCCGGTCATGTGACCGTTACACCCGGTCCTGTTACATGTGTTCGTCCAGTACCCCTGGTCGAAGTGTGTGTCATGTATACATATAATGCATTCGAGTGAACAGTCAAGTATTACAGCCAAACAGTCAAATATTGAGTAAATAGTTCAATACACCTGGTTAATGTGTGTCATGTGTTCATATAACGCATTCGAGTAAACAATCAAGTATTTTAGCCAAGTAGTATGTTTGAGAAAAACAAATAACGTTTCAAGTAAAAACAAGCATTGAGTTTAAGTAAAAACGAGCATGTATTCTCCCCCTTAAACAGGTTAAAACCAGTAAAAGTAGGGGCCATGAACTCACCTTAGCTTGCAGCAACGCGAAATATCACAGTGGTCACAACTGGCATCAAGAGCAAAACCTAACAATATCGAGGGTACAGGCACCACAGTGACGGATCGGCACAACCTAATATATGTATAGTTATCTCAGAATACGTCTTGAAAAGTAAACGAGTTTTAAAAGACAAGCGTCTTAGTTTTTGTGGATTACTCGCATCAAAGTTTGTAAAAAGTTTAGTGTTAACGTTTCGTGTGGTGGCAAGATAGCATAGACTCAAGAATAACTCACGCCAAATAGGAATAGAGAATCGACACAGTCGAGACAAGTACGGACAAGAACTTGATTCGAGAAGAAGAATGACAAACGAAGTCAAGGAAAATAGTGACAACAGAAAATGTCAACAGAATGACTCAATTAATACGTTTATGGTGTTCTCCCAATGATCCCCCAAATAGTTCGGCAATAATCAATAATGTTTTGGAAAAAGTAATTTAAGTTTTAAAAGAAACTTAAATTAGTATATCATATGGTAAATGTTATCATGTCAATAAAACTACAAGTTCCGATTATTGTTAGGTTTTATAAGATAAATGGTTTTTGAATTAATAAAGTATAAGTCTAGGATTGTTAAATAATGTTTTGTCCATTTATACAGTTTTCACAAATTGTCATGACTTTAATAAAATCAATGAAAGTTTTTCATTAAGTTCACTCTTTCTTTTGAAACTATAAGTGGTTAAACATAATTTCTCATAGACCTTTTCATAGAATGTTGGGAGGATATCCAACTATATATATCATGTATCCAAATATATAATATATATATATATATATATATATATATATATATATATATATATATACATCATGTATATATATATATATATATGCCTCTAAGAAAACAAAATTGTGTATACGTATAAAAGCTTGAAACTGATGATACCCATCTCTAACAAAGCTCATTTTACAATTTACTGAAACGCCAAAATGAGTAAAAAATAAAATAAAACCAACTTTGTATTTCGTTCAATTTATACCATTTTGGTAAATACTGAATTTAGAAAGTCGAAACATTTCCGTTATGACATTGAATGCAAATAGCTGCTAATAATGTAGTTTTCTATTCAAGTATGTAAAAATGGTATAAACTGTTTACTTATATGTGATTATAACTTAATCATTTCAATGACTGTTTACTAGGTAACAAAGGATCAAAAACATATGTAAAATAACAAAACAATCATCAAACAAATGACCCCTCATTACGCGACGAAATGGGTCCAACCCGACCCACAAACCACTGGAATTAACCAAGCAACCATGGCAAGGAATAAGTAGCATAGAACCAGGACGATACCGAGTTGACTCACCCACTGAGTTGACTCAGTGAGTCGACTTGGTTCACTTAACAAACAAACACCACATTTTAATCCATTGTACCACACGAAAAGGGATAATCAAAACAGGTTTAGTTGAGTCATTTTATCCACGAAAATTTTTTAATCAAGATTAATCGGTTTCATCTCAAAACTAAATTCAAGATTTCATTGTAATAACAAAACCAATAAAATGAATCAAGTGTGAATTTGAATAAGCCTTACAGTGGTATAGTTTGTGTGTGTCGAGTAGGAAGAAAATCACGAACACAATTATTACCCAAGATTACTCTAACCCAATACCAAACTCCAAGCCTTGAATCTAAGCCACTGTAACTATGTTTTGTAAATATTGAAAGAAGTGAATGTGTGTTGTTCCCTGTTGGTTCGAACACAACAGAAAAGAGGAAGACATTTTATAATACTTGAAATAAAAAGTTTATGAAATGTGTAGGGGTGTTTGTGTGACCGATGGTTACAAAGCAATTAGAAGAGGAGGGTTTGATGTTTTTGTAGCAATAGAATGAGGATGAGTAGTAGTGATTTTGTCTTTGTAGAAGAACTTGTGGTAGTGAGGTTAAGGCTTGCATGAGGAGTACATAATATGCTTGTTGAATCTTGGAAAGAATACAAAGTTAGTTGAGGTGTGTAAGGTTAGTACAAGATAATATGTTAAGAAGTGTAAGACATGGGGTCTAAAGTACATTAGTTAGTTTTAGGTGAAGCCAAAAGACCCATGTCTTCAGCTTTAATAATGTTGTTTTTATCCAGAAAGTGAATGCTAGAGGCCAAGGGATAGGTAGGGAATCAAGAACATGGCTAGTTAAATTCAATATTGTCTAGGTTCATTGCATCTAGCCATGTGATGCCTATCCAAGATTTTTGGGCATCCCGTGACTCCCTCCTGACATTAGCTGACATTTAGGAATGGGTGGATAAGGTAGTATTCAATGTGGGTAAGAGTTGGAGTAATATTCTTGTCGATCGAGTGAAAATAATGGTCCAAAAATTTGTGTGACTTAATATAACGTGTTAGATTGTGAAGTGTTGCTAGAAACGTGCTTGCTAACTCCCTACGAGTGTAAAATGATCAATAGATATGGCTAGAATTGCTCGTGGGTTGAATTGGGTGAGTTGACAAAAATTGTCAAAACCCGATTGGGTTGTTTTTGGCCAATCACTTTGGCATTAGTTCGTGTACAAAACGTGGGAGTTACGGGGTGAGATTTGGCACACTAATACTTGGCCAGCTTGTGAATGGAGTGGCAAAAAGAATCGATCGATTTGCTTGAAAATGTCGTGAGATATCGCGGCCTAAAGTTGGGTGACTGAGATCGAATTTCAAAAGAAATCCAAAAATAATCTAAGTCTGGAAATTGGGCTTAGCTTGGGCTGATGAATAGTATCCGACAGATTTTGAGTTGGGTTGAGTAGTTTGGCCCAATTTGAGTTGTGTTGTGTTATAAGATTTTTCGTGGTTCACATGTGAGCTCGTTCCCGATATTTCGTAAATCCCGTAATAACTACGTAACTATATAATCGTTTAGTTTAAATTGGTAATAATAAATAGACATTTATTATTAAAATAATAAGGTGAAAATTACCATTTGTCACACTTTGTGTGTCGGTTTTCACGTTTCACGAGATACCTTCTCGTTTTCGAATCAAATGAGTTCGGAAAAGTCCGAAAGTGAAACTTAGGAAATAATAAACATAATTTAGTATTAGAAATCAGTCTGGAAAATTACGGGTGGTTACATGTGTGCTATTGCGGGAGTCCCTGAGGACTATTGGCATGAATTTGGTAACATAAGGGTCTCCAAGGATTCCTTGGGAAAATCCAAAAAGAAACTCACCAAAAAGAAACCCACGGCTACTTCACCCTCGTCCTCACCAAGACTAATGAGGAAAAGGAGACTGGTTAAAAATTCTACAACACTCCCTACATCAGGAATTGAGAACTCCTCAGGTATGAAGGAGACTTCAAAAGTTCCACCAGCCTTAAATAATGACAATTATGACTGTCACAAGGATGATCTCACCAAGAAGGCTGATGATGAGATCATGGATGAAAGGGATCATGGAACACAGATCATCAGTGAGTCATATGAACTTGACAAGACTGAATCTCTCAATCTTAAGCCTTCAGGTAAATTTTTTTAAAACTAACTAGGATAGTCCTCAGTTCTCTACCTGCCTGACACATGTATAGATTAAACATCGTAATATTTGCACTAACAATCTCCCCCTTTTTGATGATGACAAAATATGTAAATTGTAACTCATAGTAAAGTGTAGAAGTTACTTGTTTACACTCATTCTCCCCCTTTTGTAGAAGAAAAAAGGTGTTGTTGATGTAGAGATAGAAAGAAGGTAGGTGAAAATAGGAGAGACTTGAGAAGATGACTTGAGAAGAAACAAAAATATGACACAAATTATATTCGAAACATGAAAGATTAAACAATGGTGATAAGACATATATATATGACACAAACAAAAATAAAAATCAAACAAGCAAACAAAAAGCTTGGGTTGCCTCCCAAGAAGCGCTTTTCTTTATTTACGAGTCTTGTAGCTAGACTCAAAGTCATGGCCTATTACGTGTTCCTGCACAACTTATGTGCCCATTCAAACTTCTTAGGCTATGTTTGGCGTGGAGCTTTTTGGAGCTTTTTGGGGCGATGAGATGTGAGCAATGAGCTTTTTGATTTTTATTGTTCATTTGGCAAAGGAGCGGTGAACTTTGCTATTTTTTAGGAATGCTCATATTTCCAATGCTTCTTTAAGAAGCTGTGAGCGGTGAGCTGTGAGCTGTGGCTACTACTCACAGCTCACTGCTATTGCTCACTGCTACTTTTACCAAACACACCCTTAATCCTACCTTCATCACCCTTATATTCCGGGCCTAGATCTAAACAACCTGAATGATAAATCCTTCTTTTCTCATAATAAACATCATCCTCATTTTCATCATCTTTTACTTCACATGCTCGAATTATATCAACATGTAAATCCTCAATGTCCTTCAACTCTTCCCTCTTATTAGGCATCTTAAAAGTGATCTTTTCTATTCCATTAGAAAACTGAACTATTCCTTCATCTTGATCACAAAGCATCTTAGACAGTTCTACAAACGGTTTTCCTAGCACACTCTTACCTAAGTATTGGTCTATGATACCTCTAGCATTTTCTAGGATCATGAAATTACATTGATAAGTAAAATTTCCCACAAAGACATGTAACCCTTCAATTCTCCTAACAAAATTGCACAATCTATTAGGTCTATAAGGATCTTCTCTAGGTTTCAATTTTTCATTCATGATCCAATTGTAATAGAGCATGGACATAATATTCATATGTGCTTTTAAATCAATGTATATGTGCTCTCTATACATATAACCAACCATGCAAAGGATTTTAATATTCATATAATTGTGCTTCTTAATCCACGGTTTCTTCCTATATTTCAAGTGGCAAGGGTACTTTAAGAGAAACTTATGATAGGCTAATTCTTCATATGTTGGAAAGAAATTTTTAAATACCCTATAGTCATCTTCTAGTTCCTCTTCCAAGTCATCACTAGAGGTAGTGTTACTACTACAAGGATTAGTTCTATACTCAATTTCTTTCTTAATCAATTCATTAAGCTTCCTCGGTTCATTAATTTCCCTCTTAATTTGGTCACACAACAAAATGGTTGCTTTGGGTAGAACGGATGGATTCGCGTCTTCCATACTGGCAAACGGAATAGTTGATGAAAAAGTTTTTACGAACAAAACACAAAGAAAAAGATAGACTACTAGAAAGCTAATAAAAAGAAAATAAAAATCTCACTTGATAGGAATCTAGTGAGTAGGCCTAAACGAGATAGAAATCGAAACCTATACTATTCCCTAACAGCGGCGCCAAAAACTTGATGTAGCGGTTGTAAGACCTCCTAAAAAGTTTTACAATCCTCCTAGGCAGTGTACCTAACCGTTGTAGTGTAGTGTATGTAAAGACCGAAGTGTATGTCGAGATAGGTCTAAAGGTGAGGGACGAGTCTTTTTGTATTTTTATATTTTATAAAAAGCAAATTAAAATCTCGGGGTTTGAAGAGTGGGCGGTTTAGCTACTAGCTAACTAAACCAAAACTGATAATTAAAACTAAATTATACTACTCCCTCTGTCCCATATTAAGTGTCCATAATGGAATCTTGGGATGTCCCAAATTAAGTGTCCAGGGAATATTTTCAACCAATGAGAAGAGACTTTAGTGGGTAATAGTGATATTTTATTGGTGGAGAGTGTAGTTGGCCCCACTTTCCTAAAACTTTGTGCATTTGGAAAGTGGACACTTAATATGGGACGGAGGGAGTAATAAATAAGAAAAGTAAAGTTGTAACTCTTATAATGAGGAAAACGTGTTTACTTAGATTTCCTTACTCCATAGTTATCTCCTACTAATTTGTCGAATTGTCACGTCCTTGTTTTAACTAAAGCATTGTATTCCTTAATATCGGTCGTAAGGAGGTGCCGAAGTCCCCAACTCTATGAACATATAAGTCTCCCCTAAAAATCTTAAAGTATATTAAGTTTTCCAGGATCTACAAGCCGCAATTAATGAAATAAATACAATGAGAAAAACAAATAGTGCACTTTATGGTTGCGTTTAGTAAGACGTTCAAGCTAGCACATATAAGATAGAAGCCAATTTTCCTACTCCTAACGCTAAGCAATCAATTAAACAAGAGACGACAAATCAATAATCAATAACTAGGTTTCATTAGATCTAAGCAAACACAAGCAAATCTAGCCTAGCATGTTATAACGAAGAAAAGAAAAACAAATAATCAAACAACATATAGACATATTGAATAATTAAACGAATAACTTATCTTCAATTACACATGGGTGAAAAAGGCTAGAAAAGCCCTACAAAAGCTCTGAAATTCGTCTAGGGTTTTGTCCTCCAAAGTATTACTTCAAGATGTTACAATGAATGAGAAAAATACGAAAAATATATATAGGAATACGCTTGCGACAGCGTCACTTGCAAATTGTGACGCTATCAGCTCGCCTCCAATTAAGGTTTCGTCTGTGTAATCGCCGTCAGCTAGGTCTTGAGGTCGTCACGTGTAAAATCTTCTAAGCCGTCACGTTATAAAATTGCATTGAGTCTGGGTCTTCAAAAACAAGTGACGGCGTCAGGTTATGGATCGTGACACCGTCAGGTCTCCACTTTGACAGATTCTTGACTTGGTCGTTTTTCTTCATTTTCTTGTCGATTTAAGTCCAAAACATGCCGGTTTCCACAATTCACGTCCCAAGTACCTAAAATGCAAAAAGAAACGATTTAGGGCAATATTTGATCAATTACATACGACTTTTAGGCTTAAATGACCCCTTAAAAAGTTATCAAATAAATCCTTATTAGCCATATTCTTTGATCATCATCTTCAATAATTGTCAGCTTGCGTAGATCTTGATCCAATATTTGCCTCACATTTTCTTGAACCCACTTTAACGTACCCATACTAAACTTTCTTATATCATCCATTCTCATCAACCTCTTTTCCCCTGAATCTGTCATGTATATTATACCAAGACCGAAACTTGGTTCTTCTATGCATATCCACGACTTTATTTGCTAAATCTCGAGAAAAGTAAGCATAGGAGGTGTCAGATTAACCTTCCTCTGAAGGATTTCTACTCCCATTTGGAAGTCTTTAACATGTACTATAGTTACTTATGACCTCATGAAGATTAAGTGTATTTTTGATGTCTTGGTCCTTTCCTTGAATATAGAAGTAACTTATGCATAATTGGTACATGTCGTCATTTTCTTGAGGGTTAAGGTTATGGTAACGACCTTAAGTGAATCGGTAATCTATCCCATTATCTCTTATAACTAGATAGTTAATGAAGCCGTTGATTCTGAATGAGTCTGAGTCAACATCTATGTAGTACACAAATACGGTTATTAAAGACTTAATGTCGTGGCTTAGCATTCCTATGCCTTTCTCTTAAGAACCCTCTTGCAGCTTAATTCATTCCGGTTATACCTAAATATGCATCTGAGTTGTATGACCTCATATTCAATTCAATCTTAACAAACTTATTAGCATGGATACCTTCTTCAAGAAACCTTTCAGTACGTTCCTCAAACATTGGACTTCTTGAAATTGATGGACGATACATGTCATATTCGGAAAGAAGATAGTATAAGTTGGTATCATGAATTTGTGTTGGGTTGGTATCGGGTCGCTTTTGATATAATGTGGTCTTGAGTTCTCTTTACGAGTTCATCCTCATAAACATTCTTGATTCTTGCATCCATCAATATCATAGTGTATTTTACCCCATTAATTTTCGCAAAGGTATGAAAATATGAAATAGATACTCCCTCGGGCTTTTCAACAGTTGGTTTTCAGAATATTCAGCCTTTTCTTCTAACTTTTCTATACTAACACCCTGTTTTGCAACCTTTTCTCTATCCCCAATAACTGAATCTGCCCCTAACGCTTCTTTTTCCTTCCCTAAATCTCTAAGCTCAACTGCCTTGGCATAAATCTGATCTTCTGTGTCATTAGTCAGTTGTTGTGAGGGTGCAGGCTTGCTTCATTTGGGATTTAACGTTGATTCTATTGGTGTTCTCGAAGAAGTTGGTTTGGTATTAGATCCTTTCTCCCCTCAGGATCTTTCTACTGGGATCAACCTAACGACGTTTTCGAGATTGTGGCTTGCATGTTTGTTTCAATAAAAAAACCTGGTCATTGAGCTTGGTAATAACTTCGATATGTTTAGAGGTCATTGCTGTCATTGACTCTCTAAAATTGGTCATTTCATTGCGAATCAACGTATCAGTCCATGCAAAGGTTGTTTCTTGTAGGTTGTTTCTTTGGTGGCAGTTGTAATAGTTAATGTTGTTTGATGATGTTTAATGTTGTGGTTGCTGTTCGTGTTGCCTTTATTGGAATAGGTGTTGTTGTTATTGTTGGTTGTGGTATCGTTATAGTTGTTGTTGGTTCAGCCATTGTTGTTGTTGGTGCTGGTGGAACGGTTGCCTGGGTAATCGGTAAGTTTCCTAACTTACTTAGAGTATTTGTTAGCAAGCTCGTCATTGTATCAACTAATGATGCATGATTTATTTGACTGGATTTTAGTGCTGGTGTGATGATAATGCTGGTCAGATTTCTAAGTGATCCTCGTGAAGATTCTATACGAGAATTTACTACACCCTATCTGATGCCCATACTTAGGCTTGGAGGTGAACCGAAGTTCAGGAGTTGGTCCAACTCAAAGGTCCTAAGAGAACTACTGGTGTCATGTAACATATCCTCATTTCTAACCTCCCTTCCCAATGGTTGTTCCACAACCATCCTTTCCATCATCACCTTGGTCGTCATCATCCTGATGATCCAAATTTTTCCTCTCACTTTCCTCCTTATCTTGCTTCTCAACTTCCTTGTCCTCCATATTACCATCCTTATCCTGCCTTAGGGCTACGTGTTCTCCACCTACGTTTGTTCTTTCAAACTTTTCTACTCCCTCCTAAGCAATTTTCCCTAACAATTGCTATTTTTTCAGGAATAGGAGTTGTTGGCTCAGAAGCACTGGCTGAGGGGGTAGATGATGAAGCCTTGAAGAATTGGAACATCTCAGAGACGATGTTCTTTATTTGAGAAGTGTCAGCTTGAAGAGAAGAGACATTGGTCTTTATAGAGGAATCATCTGTCTTCAGAGAGGCAATATCATAGGCCATTTGTTCTTAGGCACTTTCAACTCCTGATAGCCTAGCTCCTGTTAACCAAGCCAAGGACCCTGAATTCCAATCAAAACTTTCACATCTTTCTTCACGTCTGTCACTGATTGTTTGATCCCTAAGGGATTGAGGGCTTCAATGTTGTTAGAAAGCTGCTTTGTGAAGTCCTTAACATTGTTAGCGGTCTAAATCATGTCATTAAACTTGGTCCTGATGATGGGTACTTGATTTCTGACAAAATCTTCCCCATGGGTGTGAGGTGGATTAATGGTTTCTTTTTGAAACTTATGTAACTCATCATTCGACTTGGTCAAGGCCACAATGGCATTTTCAAAGTCTTCAAAGAACTTTTGAGATTCAATGTGCATTTTTGATTCGTTGTTTGGTACAGTTTTAAATTTCAAGTATTTCCCGTTAGATAAAAGAATCACTTGAGGACAAATGATAATTAAATCTTCCGGAGTCATATTCACGTTGAGATTTGAATTGAAAATTACGTTTTTGTTTTTAGTTATAATGCTTGATTGTCGTTGTTTTTTGTTTAGTTTTAAGAGATTAAAAATTTTTTAAAAAAAAAAAAAAAAAAAAAAAAAAAAAAAAAAAAAAAACACACTATTTTAACTAATTAAATTTTAAACTAATTTAAATGGCAAACTACAACTAATGACGATGAAATTAAACTAAAAATATGATATTAAAAGATATGCTTGCCAAGTGTGGTGAAAAGATTATTAAGTGTGAATTATCGTTTTAACCCCTTTTTAATTAATACCCGTCAAAATAAATTATTTTCTCACAACGTTGGTTTATTTTGAAAACAATTAATTTTTCTAGGTAAAAATTAATAGATCTAGATAATCAATTATTCTAACGGCTTTTGCCCGTTAAAACAACCAACTAAAAATATCTAAAAATGATCTGGAAATTATTAATCAACAACCTTTGAATACCCGTTCAAAAAGAAAGGTTTTCTCACAACGTTGGTTTATTTTGAAAACACCTCTTTTTATCTTGGTAAAATTTACTTGGTTTAGATAGTTAGTTACCTTAACGGCTTTTGCCCGTTAAAATTACTAGCAATCAAACCAAGTAAATCAAAGGTTATCAATCAATAATTTCTAAGGTTTTCACACTTAATTTCACAATTCAACAACACTTAACAAGCATATAAAAAGATCTACTCATTACTCATATTAACTAAACTAACAAAAACAATATTTTCAACAATAGTAAATATATTTCTACACTAAATATTTAAACTAAATTAATTAAGAGTGAAAAAGGTAAGAAAATAGAACCCGATCTAACGCGACGAGAATAATAAACCACCAGATTTTATAAACTAAAACAAATATTAAAGATTCTTTCTCTATTAGCTTTTATTTTGCTAACTAGTTAATAAAGTTATGAACTTTATGACTAATTAGCTTAATAAAAGATATTAAAGTTATAAACTTTAATGATAAGATAGCTTATAAAACCCTTAAGCTCCTCGCCTTACGATGAGAAGGATGAGAGACAAAGATAAATCAAAACTTTATCAAGGGTTAGTGATAATAAGCAATAATATGAACCAACTAAGCTATGGAAAAGCTTATTGGTTAAGAAAGTACTAAACTTTAATAAAAAAAACTAAGAATAAACTAAAATATTAGATCTAAATCCACCCAAAACTAAGGTGTCTACTCCGAAGAATAGGTGCGGATTTGGTATATTTAAGGATTAGATCTAAGAAAATAAGCTATAGAATAACTTATTATAAGTAAAAATTAAAAAAAGATGTAAACTTTTTATTAAATAAGCACTAAAAACTAGTAAAGATTAAAACTTTTTATAGAAATAAGTTGTAAAAAGACTATTTGAAACTTTTAGTAAAGAGAGTTTAAAAATAAACTAAGTACTAAAAAGTGCTTATTTGAATAAGCTATTGAAAAGCTTATCCAAAAAAGCTAATCTTTAAAGATGTAAAAATAAGCTATAAGGTTAAGCTTATTAAAGACTAAAAGATATGAATAAGCTTTAAGTGAATAAGCTATAAGAGAGCTTATCACTAAAAAGCTAATCTAAATAAGCTACAATAAGCTAATAAGATAATATAACGTAATAGATAAGAAAAGAAAGAAAGAGATGAGTAGCGGAGGTATAAGCACTAAGTGATAAACATCTTTTTCATTAATAAGCTAGAAAAGTTTTACAAATAAGCACTAGGGAATAAGCTAGATGATATTAAACTTTAATAAGCTAAAAGAAAAACATAAAAATGCATTACAAAACTGCTACTCTAGAAAATAAAATACAACTGTGTGTGTGATTGAAAGAATGAATAGCTGATTCTCGGATCATGTGATGTATTTATAGCCAATGATTGGCATCCTCCCCTTCTCGATCCTTCTGCTATAGTCGTAGGATGCATCATCACCAAACACGTGTCCATTAATTTGCGTGAGATGAAAGCAGACACCAAACATTCCTTCTCTATTTCATTGGATCCGGTATTTTATTTAAATCAAAAGGGACGTGTTGCATGCCTACTGGCTGAAGAAATGCAAGTGGAGTGTGAGAGGGTGGGTGCAACAACCCCACGCGCCTCTTGTTGAATTTATTTCCGAGAGTGGACCTCACGTGCTGGCCTTCTTGGAAAATACTTCCTCCGTCTCAAAATTATTGTCCCCCGACAAAAAACGAACAGTGTAAGAAAACATAATCATTAATGCATTCTCTCTATTACTTTTTTGCAAAATGTCACTTTTACCTTTATGGAATTAATTAAATCTTTGAATGATGTTTGTAATTTTTAGTAACATTAGGTGCAATATGGTAAACTTGCTAAATTCTTCACAACTATATTTGAAAAAGGACAATGATTTTGGGACAACCCAAAATGGAAAGAGGGACTATTAATTTGGGACGCAGGGAGTAAATCAATTCATATTTTGATATACATGTTACCTGCTCCTTTATTTCCTACGCTCACATGGACTGGTCTGCATTTTAATATACCTATGGGTGTGTTTGGCGCAACAGATTATGAAAGATTGTAGAGAGATTATGCTTATTTTTTCAAAAAATAAGCTACTTAAAAAATTATCTTTGTTTGGCAGACATAACTTATAAGAGATTATAAAAAAAATAATCTTCCATAATCTCTGAAAATCAAAGGTTACTTCATGTAGCTTATAAAAATAATCTCTTTTTATAATCTCCATCTCCAGCACCATCTCCAGCACCATCTCCAGTTCCAGCAACAGTTACTTTTGCCAAACATACCCTTAATATTCTCTGCTCCCAAAGTGTCAACTTCACACGTTCCATTTTATATCCTGAAATATCTCTCTGGTCATTCATTTCATTCATTGGGCCTGTTGGTCTTGTGCTTCATTTTCATCAACTTTGGCTGCTTGGGAGGACTTGGGATTCTTTATCTTGGCTGCTGCTATAATCTTTAACAATTTCGTCTTTTGCCTCGATGCACCAAAATAAAATTATCATTGGTCTCGTAATTTCGAGCTCTTTCCAATGGAGTGCTTAGGTAATTTTCGTTTTTGCTTTGTTTTCAAACCGTTGTACCTGCAAGACATAATAACACAAACCAAACATATTTGCGATATAATTTCACATATTTTATGGTTATTAGTCCATTTTAGCGTGTTTTCGGCGTAAAAATGATGTGTGTTTAAGCACACATCAGAAATCCCCCACACTAATCCATTGCTGGTCCCACACGCAATGTTTATTACACACGTAGTGAAAGAAAATCTTTTTCCCCCCCCCCCCCCCCCATAATTAATAATCCCTCACATCAAACAAGAACAAAAAAATGTTCATTAAAGGGTATAAAAATCATTTGTTTCAAGAACGCCCCATTCTAACCATTAAATAATAAATAGAAGATAATAAGAAAATAAATAATAATGCACAACAGCCTCTGAATGTCAACTGCCTCTTCAATGACTTCGAGGATGAAATCCGTAAAATGTTCCAGGTTTTGATCGAGCACCTTTTCAGTCACTGGGTTAACATCATCATGGTTGTAGGTAGAAGATTCTGAGTATGGAGATTCATGGTTTTAAGGAGGTTCCTGAGAAGAAGATGGTATTTGGGAATCATCATCATCACCATCATCATCTTCTCCAAAAAAAAAAAAAAAAAAATGCATCATCCTCCTCACTGAATTTGACAATTTGTTTGACTCATTCACCATTAGATTCTTCCATGACATCTTAAAAATCAGCAAAAGAAATAATATGCTCCTTAGGCCCTGGCTGTTTAACAGCGGAACCTTCTTGGGAGCTTGTTAGTTGTGAGTGTGGAAGGTTCCCCATCCCATCAGGTTTATTCTGACCTTCTAGGGATATAGGACCTTGATGTACTCCCTCGAATCCAAGTTGTGAGCTACTTGGACCATCTTTAGGATGTGATTGGGTTGGGTCCCCATCTCTAAGGAGTAGTGCTGCTCCACTGAGGATGTAGAACCTGCTACTCCCTCAGACAAAAGTTGTGATTTGCAAGTGTCCTCATCGGGATGTGATTGGTTTTTGGTTGCCTTCCCAGCTGGTTTGTTCTGACCAACTGAGGATGCAGAGGGTTTGTCCGAGGATACTGGTTGTGATTTGCCAGCACCCTCTAATGACCTTTTTTGTGTTGACTGGGTCTGTGACGGGAGGGTCATTTTTTTAGGTTCTTTTTTTGTAACCTTAGCCTTTTAAGGTTCAGGTTGTATTAAAGGAGATTGGGAAGACTATGACTTGGGTTTAGCCACTTTCCTTTTCTTCTTTTTCTTTTTGGTCAACACTTCCTCAGGTGGTGACTCAGGAGCCTGTTCATTTTGGGATTGAATATATGGTGCTAACACCACAGTGGTTGGAGGGTTGTCAAAATGATAAGATTTTTCACTCAAGACATCAGGGGGGTGAACATTGAGGAAAAACCCTCTATGTTAGGTTGAGCATACTTATCCCCAAAGGAGTGCTCTATCATTAGAGAAACAAACCGAGAATAGGCTACATTCTTTGATCATGGTTCCTCTGAGAGCTTACTCACAAGATCATCAAAGATGATCTTCCCTATATTAATTTTTACACCAGTGAGTAAAGAAAAAACAAACATTTGTTTCTGTTGATTCAACAGGTCAAAACTGGATTTATTTCCCCCCCAGCACCCTAGTTACAAAGCCAAAAAGTATCCTCCATGTTTCATGGAAGTAGTTTGTGAAAAGTGCCAAATATATTGGTAAACAACAACAGTTTAGCTAGTTTGTCTAGTTTAGCTAAATTAGTGGGCTATTATCTTGTTGGGCCTCATCCAATGACAGTAAAAACAAGACAAAACAAATGACAAAAAAACATATCACATACTTAAAAACATTTTGAAACCAAACCAAACCAAACCGCATAACAAAGAACAAGAAGGAAAATGTATCTGCACTTGACCCAATCTCCTTCAACAACACCATTATCAACACAAACAATTCATCCACCAAAATTCACACACCCACTTCACCCCCTTTTCTCCACTCGCCGCCCATCATCCATCACATCTTTATCAAATAATAGCCTTCTTAAAAAAAATGTTGTTGTGAATGCTGACGTCACTAATAAAAACAAACCCACTACTAGTTTTAATGATAATAAATCTGATGAACAAAGTGTAACTTTTGTTTCTCAAGAAAATGTTCCTCTTGAAGGTGTTATTCAGTTTGAGAAACCTGATAATACTTCAAGATTTAAGAAATGGGGGTAACTTTCTTTTTACACATGTTTTTCTTTTTTTTTTTTTTTTTTTTTTTTTTTTTTTTTTTTTTTTTTGGTATGTTAATATTGGATTTGATTGTTTATACTTAGGGTAAAGTACTAAAGTCTATAGATGAATAATTTGGTACTTTTGGTGTTTCACTATTAATAATTTAACCTTTTAGGGGTGTTTGCTCTAATCTTATCTTTTGGGCTTAGGATAATGTTTTATAAACAGCTTAAGGCTTATAAATGATAAGCTCATAAGCCCTTGGTTAGTGATTGGGTTAGCTTATACTCCGGTAGTTAGTAAAATTACACAAAAAATGCATGAACTTCTAAAATTGCAGGGAGTAATTGTTATACCATTTAGGGGTGTTTGCTCTAATCTCAAATAAGTCACAATATTTGGGCTTACCAAAAGTCAAAACCCCTTTATAAAATCTCATAAAACCATATAAGCTTAGCCAAATACTTGATTCAACTTATTTTAAATAACCCTAAACAAGCACCCCTTAAAAAGAAAAATGAACAACGCATTTCAGTTTTCGTCTCAGTATGAATAATTTTCGTCTCAGGCAAAACCACTTTGGTCCAAGTGGGTGTTTGGGATTGCTTAATGTTTTTGCTTATAAGTAGAAATGGATAAGCATCTTAATAATAAGTAGTTCCGGAAATAGTGTTTAGATTATGCTGTAAAAAAAGGCAATACGATCATTAAGAAGAGTAAATTGTTAGAAATTGTGAATCAATCTTTTCGACTAAGGGTTTTGGGTTAGATACTATGTGGGTAAAATTTAATTTGATATAGTCAGGTCCCAACTTATGTATTTTGCCCCCCAAAAAGCAGATAAGCGATAAGCTGCTTAACGCTTATTTGTTGAAAAATGTGTAGATACACTGAAAATATAAGCACTCCCATACACCTTTTGAAGATTAACGTTATAAAGTTTAGGTTTCTTAATTTTTTGCTAACTAGTAAAACTTGACATAAGTAACTAGTTAATCTTAGTGTTAATTACTAATGACATAAGTTCAGGTAGTCTTCTAGTTTATGTGCAATGGGGTTTAACTTTGATTTTAGTTTGACAGATTGAATATGTCACAAGTGATCAATAGCCGTGGAAATTTTGTCTTATCAAGTATGTATCGACTGACGTATGTAACCAGTCATCTTAACTTTAGTAAGCCTTTGCATGTAAATTAGTAGTGTCTAAATTGGAAACAGACTGAGATTAGAGAATGGTACTAGTCAATTAACCTTATTTTGATGTGTACATGGAAATCACCATCCGAAGCAACAACGTGAGACCAAAACAGGAAAATTGTTAATTTGGTTAAAAAAAAAAAAAAAAAAAAAAAAAAAAAAAAAAAAAAAACTTTGGTTACCTAAATATGAAAATGTTTAAGTTCCACTCCTTTATTTATATGGCCCCCTACCCAGCTCTGGCGGGATTGGGTACTGTTGTTGTTGTACTTTTATTTATATGGCTTTTTGTAAGCTTGCTACATTTTTATGGGTAAAAAGAGTTCATAACCGAAAATGGAACTCAAATCAAAGCTGGTCACCTTTTCTAAACATTTTGTTCTTTTTCTTATGAGCTTTACTTTTTTGTTGTTAATTCAGTCACATGGCTTTGCTTTCTGGTGGAGATGTATTAGCCATACTTTTGTTTTCTGCAATCGGAAGGTTTAGTCACGCTTTCTCTGTTTTTGATGCGGAAACGTTACGAACTGCAGACCCCTTTATTGCTGGTTGGCTATCTCTTTGCTTAAACTATATATAATCTGTAGCTATGATTAATTCACTATTAAAACTTGGTGATAAAACGGGTGTAGAATTTTACCAGGTTGGTTCTTAAGTGCTTATTTCCTTGGTGCTTATGGAGACGATGGCAGAGGAGTGAATGGTAAGACTAACGCCATTACTGCTGCTGTCAAGTCTTGGGCTGTTGGTGTTCCTGTAAGTTCTTTTCATTGCGTTTAAACTTGGTAGTTATATGTGTTTTTTTTTATCATTTCCACTAAAAATTGCTTATTTCGTTTGGTGGGGCGTTAGATGATTCTTCTTCTTTCAAATAGAGTTTAGTTTGAGCATTTAAATAAGAATTTGTAAGGTGGGAATGTGGGATACTTACTACTAATAGTGAATAGTTTAGATGGAGGTGATAGGGACACTCATACGCCTATATTGTGTCTTAGAGTCCTTATTGGATATGCTTGTAAGAGACTGTACATGAATGATAAGAATCTACTTCCGCATCTACAAACTTACTCATGGAGTATTTAGTGGTGGGATACATCATACATATGCTATTAATCTTAATTTAAGTAGTCATATTTTTCCTGTTTCCCATAGTAACTTTTTGGCCCTTATAATTCTGGCGATAGAGCTCTTAAATTCTGAATAATTTCTATCTAGTGGATTCGATCTTGATCCAATTTCACTTTATCTATGTGTAGTTTTGGCAACTGAACTGGCTGCCTTTAAACTTTTATACAAGTTTTTATAAACAAAGGAATACAGAAAGAACTTCATAATCCGGGAATGCGAATGTTTAAAGGTGGCGATTTTCTAGAATTTTTTTGTGCTGCTAACCTCAAGTGGATTGCAATTTACAACATTTCACTGCAATGTATCTTGAAGGAGATGCATTCGCTTTATTTTGTTCTGGTTACTTAAAGTTCTGTTGGAGGAAATTATGGATTGGCTAAGTATTCAAATCTGGATAAGCACCTCAATAAATCAGAAAATGGGACCCATTTAAAAATATTTATACGAGATTGGGGAAAAGGGATCATGTTATTAACAATATGAGAACACTGCCTTGCAATGGTTTAAGGCCAGGTGTATAGAATTGTATTGTTTCTAAATTTGAGATAGAAAAAATAGAGGGAAAAAGAATATATGGTAGAACTAGAAACTGCAAATGCACTTTGACGGTTTTAAAAAGTTCCAAACCGGTCAGCCAACTTATGGTGAGCCAACCTTCCCAAATTGCTTCGTTTTTGTCTGAACCATGCTCATACCTCCCCATAACAAATTTCATACCCCTACTAACAAGAAATCAACACTGAGAAACATGTATACAACCTGCCGCAGTTCCACAAATTGTGTTTACTATCATTAAAACACGATGAACTTTGGATAAAACAATTTGCTTTGAATATCTCTGAGTTGATTCATCTTCTGTGTATTAGCAATTCGTGCTCAAGAAGAAGACATTCAAAAATTGGTCCATATTAGTCATACCCATAAAACACCCATTTTTCTATGTATCAAAGTTTCTTCTTTCTCAATATAGATAACTTGTAGGATGTAGAGCCTATTTGAACTGTAGACTGGACAATAGTTTAGTGGATGGAAGTTGTTTTGTTTTCCCGTTTTGTGGCTTCTTTTCTTCATATGGAGTAGGTTGTTTTTTAAAAAATGTAGTTAAATTTTGATACGAACCAATTCAATGTAGAGATAAAAGAACAATAAAGATAGAATAATCGACGTTCGAGAGGTCGAATAAGCTCTCCCAATTGACACGAAATCAATAAACCATAATATTATTCAGCATCTTCTCAATTACAACCCTAATACCTTATTTATAATAAAAGATGCCCTAGAATTAACTTGGTCCCTAAGATAACACTGAAAAGGAAACTAATTGTAAAAAGGAAAATACTTATAAATAATAAAATACAGGAAACTAAGAGGGTTCGTATCAATACTCCGCCCCCCAAAAACACCTTGTACTCAAGGTGTTGCCTTGAACAATCTTGATTCCTGGATCCCATACCTTTCTTTTAGTTGCTATCTTATGATGTTGTCCAACACTAAGCTCAAACTGGCCAAACTTCAGTCCATGATTGTTGAAAATAAACATATACAAGTTGGAAAACTCTCCTAGTTCAATAAAACTAAGACTCTTAAGTGAACCATCTTTTGTTCTTTCTTGTGTAAAACCATCAAAGCTTCCCAAATAATGATCATGAAGAGCTTGATGTATCATCCAAACACCCTGTTTATGTTTTGCTCCAACACCCACAACAAAGCTGTTGCTTAGGCGTGCATAACCCACATTACTATCCCTGTTGTCAAGCTTCTGCTCCCGATTCAGCCCCTGATGTTTGTCGTAGGCTGCAATCATCTCGTCCCTCCTTGTTTTATTTCTTCCATGTTTGATCTTGTGCTTTCATTCTTGCCACTTTTTTCATTATACCCAAAGTTCTGTTCTTCGTCTTTATCTTCAGCGATTAACACATCACCTCTGTATTCACCACTCTTTTCCATAACATTTGTTTTAATTGGACCCTTGGTGAACTTACTTTGAGACTTATTATCCATCTCGTCCTTCATCTCCCTTAACCCTAGTTTTAATAGGGCAAGCTGATGTTGAATCTTCGCAATATCCTTGTGAGTGTTTGCAGGTTGACTCCTCATTCTTGGTTGAGATTCTAGAATGGCTCATTGGCCTTCCAATTGGGATCGGATTCGTTTGACCTTATTGTCCCATTCTTCTTGAAACGCGCTCCTATGTTCCATTGATTCAATAAACAGTAATTCCCCCACTCTGTGAACAGTACTTCTGATGAACAGTGTTCGGATGAACAGTAACTCGATAAACTTTTTTTTTTTTTTTTTTTGAAACCCTAGAATTTAACAGCTTTGATACCAATTGATACGAACCAATTCAATGTAGAGATAAAAGAACAATAAAGATAGAATAATCGATGTTCGAGAGGTCGATTAAGCTCTCCCAATTACAACCCTAATACCCTATTTATAATAAAAGATGCCCTAGAATTAACTTGGTCTCTAAGATAACACTGAAAAGGAAACTAATTGTAAAAAGGAAAATACTTATAAATAATAAAATACAGGAAACTAAGAGGGTTCATATCAAATTTCTCTAGTGAATAATAAACTTAGCAACGACCTTGGGCGTATGCAACTTGTTATACCACACAATACATGTCCTTCAATTCATCATTCCTTACAAAAATTACTCTGCAAGATTTATGGTCCTACCAGAACCATTGGAGAGTCTCTTCAGGTTGCTTGATTTGCAAATCAAAAGTATACAAAGTAGGAGCTGTGGTCTATAATCTACTAGGTTAAGTCTTTTGCAAGCCACTTGTTTTAGAAGTATTAAATGTTGCTAACTATTCCAGAAAATCACTGGCAGTGTTTGGATGTGCTTAGCAAGTGATTATATGAATATCTTATCATCACTCTCAAGGACCACTTAGCAATGTTTTCTTTATTTGGTCCAGCCTTAATAATATTTATTTTATTATTATTATTATTATTATTTTTTTTTTTCCGTTAAATAAATGTTCACTACTCAATTGTAATGACAATCTATTGTGTTTTCAGTTGGGCATATGTATAAGGGCCGTAAGTATAGGCCACATCCCTCCGACCAGATTTATTGCAGTTACAATGGGTAGCACTGCTCTGTTACTTATAGGGTGGAGAGCACTGATATCTAACGTTTTAGCTGATGACAAGAGCAAGAAGAACGATGTATACAAGCGTGGAAGTCCCTTCGAGTTATTTGAGGTATGTTGCATATTTCATTCCCACATTTATCTTTATTAACTTCCATCTGTAAACTCCTTACATACTTTTGTATATTTTGAGCCCAAATAAATATTAGAAAATAATGATTGTAATCACTTTCACACCAATACTCAAAAAAATTTATGAGTTTAAACCCACATTTAAACATGTTTAATAGTGCTCTTGTTTATGCCTAGGTTTCTAACTATGATTCACTAGGAGTTTTTATATCTCTTGCTGATAATCATGAATATTTTATGCATTTAACAGAAAGTTAGAAGTAAGTTTAACTAGATGAACGAGAGCTTATTCTTTTCAAAAAAGAAGGGAGGTAGGGAGTTGCAACAAAACTAGTGTTATTGGATAAGTTAGAACAAGTACAAGTAAAAAGGTGACTAGACTATGTGCTTAGTTCATGGATTTGATAGAATTAATGATGAGAGTTTCTTTTTTTATCATGTGAAGGTATGTTAACAGTTGGGAAAATACCTTTAGGTGGGGTTTGGTTCAGGAATTTCAAATTCCGGAATTTTAAATTCTTCAGAATTTTAAATTCTACAAGATATTAAATTCTGAAAATTGAAATCCTGTTGCATGTTTGGTTGACATAAGGGAATTTAAAATCTGTTTCATTTTTGGTATTGCAATTTTGTATAGTAACGAAAGATATTACCTATTGGAAAACCGCACATAACCAACTAAAAACAACAAAAGTCAGCACAAAATTGCACAAAAATCAGCTTAGAAAAACAGGATAAAAAACTGCACAAGAACGGCAAAATCAGCACTAAAGTGCACCAAAAAACTGATTAAAAACAGCAAAAAAAAACAGCTCAAAATCAGCACTTAAAGCAGCAAAACCAGAACTGAAAACAGCAAAACCAGCACTGAAAACAGCGAAACAGCAAAATCAGCACTGAAAACAGCGAAACCAGAACTAAAAAAAAACAGCACAAAACAGCCCTAGAATCAGCTGCAAAAATCAGCACTAAATTGCACAAAAAAACAGCCTCAAAGAACTGCAAAAAAAACAAGATCAGCACCACAAATCAGCTTCGAAACACAGCAAAAATCGGCAAAAAGAAAACTAAAAAACATTACTAAAAAGTGCAAAAAGTGTAATAAATACAAACAAAGTTACGAACCATTTTATAATCCACAAAAACACATAGTTACATAACCATTTCAGCCCATGTTGTCGTAATCAAAGATGAACTACTTTCTACATCTAAATCATGATGGGCTCTAAAAAAATTACATATTAACATGGATCAAGCATTAGCATTCCAAGATTCAAACATAGATTGTGCTAGATTATCTCGAAATGAAGTCCACTCGTTTGAAGTCCCGACATTAGTGATATTATCATCTTCTTGTCCGACTCCAAGGTCTTCGGTTCCCTCATCTGGTTCATTATCGTCCTCGAATGGATCAATTGGCATTTCTTGCCTTATGTAATTATGAAGGAGACAACATGCCATTATGATCTTAATCTTTAATTCAACCGGATAATATGAGTTGTCTTTTAAGATTCCCCATCTCCCCTTCAAAATACCGAAACACCTTTCTATAACATTTCCTGCGGATGAATGTTTCATATTATAGAACTCTTTAGCTGTAGTTGGTTGATTTCCATCACGCCATTCATTCAAATGATACCTTTGGCCTCTATAAGGTGCGAGAAAACCTTCTCCATTTGTGTATCCCGCATCAACCAAGTAATAACCTACAATTTGATCATAGTCAATCAACAATCAACAAGTCTAGCTACACATACCAAACATACATTCACATACATGGTCTTGGAACCTTTAATCCATTAGGCCTAGCAAGAGCATCTCGAAGCACCCTACCATCGGCGGCCGAACCTTCCCATCCCGCTAAGACATAAATAAATTGCATATCTTGTGAACACACCCCTAACACGTTTGTAGCAATGTCATTCTTTCTTGTTCTGTACCTAGGTTTGTCTTGAAGTGGTACTAAACACTTGATGTATGTTCCATCCAAAGCTCCTAAACAATTCTAAAAATAACATAAGAAGAAAAAAAACATGTTATCAATAACAATTTTTGAATAGCTTATAATTTGCCAAGAACAACAAGTTATCAAGGTTATATAAAAAAAGAAGCTTATCAACATACCTTGAACCATTTCCATCTTTGATCGGTAGACTTTTTAGAAACAGGTTCGGGTTTCTTAAGCAAACGTGGATGCAATTTTATCACCGCGTTGCAAACTCGAGCAAAATATCTACTAATTGTTTCTCCAGAACGATGAAAGCGGCATATCATGACCCGACTTTTAGCATTATGAGCAACAATGTGTAGGAAAATGGCAACTTGTTCATCGATATCCATATTTCTAGTTGGTCTTAGACCCCCAAATGTTTCAAGCATGTGACACAATTTGTTAAAGCAAGTTCGAGTCATCCTAATTTGTGATATCGACATAATATCACTCTCGTAAACATGCCTATGCATTATTAAGTATTGATCAATTTTTGATGAAGATTCAATGCGTGGTTTATTTCTTTTGTATTTGACTATTAACACCCAAAGCTAAATGAAAAAGAATGCTACTACTGTCGTTACCAAGTTCCAAAATACCTTTCTCCTTTGTCTACGTTTGCGTGTAGTTAAACTCTGTGTAGTTAATCTCGCCGATATCTCGGCGATATCTCGTCGAGATATCGGATATCGCGACTAGAAATTATATCGGATCAAAATATCGCCCCAAAATCTCGGATCCGATAATATCGGCGAGATTTGCCCATTTTTTCCCGAATTTTTGAATTCGGCGATATTTTGAAATCGGCGATAATCTCGGATGCTGTGTTTTTTTGCAGCCCAATTAACATAATAGCAGCAAATCGGCCAAATTAGGTGGTCAACGCCGGCGAATGCCGGTCAAACTTCAGATCTAAGCCAATTAAAGACAAAATAAGTGGTGGTTGTGTTCATAATGACGGTCAACACCGGCGAATCGACGGTCAACGCCGGCGAATGGACCAGAGAGAGAGAGGGTGAAAGGGTGGCTATGAAAGAGAGCAGCTATGAAAAAGAGCAGTTGATTAGAAAGACAGCAGCTATTTGGGAGGCTGCTAAATAAGATGTAGCAACCCTAAAAGATGGAGGCTGCAATATAGTAAGATGGAGGCTGAGATAGTTTATCTTATGTTGTTGTGCCCTAACACTGAGAAATGAGGAGTTAAATAAAGAGATAAACACTTTAGCCCTTGAACTTCAAGCAACTTTACACCAGCAAACATCTTTCTCCAATAGCTAGAAGCTTCTTTCATTTGCCCAGAATAAGCCCCTTAACTTTATTCACTACAAAATAAGAAACACTAGAAAAGATAATAAGCACTATATATATATATATATATATATATATATATATATATATATATATATATATATCCGATATCTAAAAACCGATATCTCACCGCGAAAACCGCTATTTCAAATATCGGACCTTGAACGATACGAGATTTTTGACCGAGATAACTACACAGGTTAAACTAAGCCGAGCCATTACCTATCTGTTAATTTAACAAGAATTAAAACAACATACTATTATTCCACAACAGTACAACAAATGAAACAAAAGCAACATTCAAAAGAACATTTTAAGAAAAGCAAAAAGAACACAACTCTCTGATACAAGCATTATTATATCTTCATCATGTTTAGTTTTATGAATATAACACCTTATGGTGAGGTAAATTGATGAAGCAAGCATTTTGGGATCGTAGCAAACCATCAATTTTGCAAATAATCATCGAAGCAATTAGGAAGGTTGTGATGGAGATGAAAAAATCGAGTTATGTATGGTTGAATTGGGGAAATAATTATTTATGAGGCTGGGTCTATATGTCCAAGAAGGGCAGCAAATTGAAACTTCTCCCATCCTATAAGATATTTAATGTCCTCGTTTTAGTGAAAGTTAGAATTTAGAATGCCCGCTTTTTTTTTTTGCCAAACACGTCTTTTGGAGGAAATTTAATTTCAAATTGCCCTTAAACCCCCCAAATTACCCTAACCAAACAGCCCCTTAGTTACCAAGAAGTACACCGCAAACTCACCAGAGTTATCTTAGGCAAATTGCACATCTAAGAAACGTTCTATGAGTTGATTTAGTTTTAGGGACCTGCAAAATCAACGGTTTAAGGGACATGATTACCTGAAGTAACACTTTCCTAATTATTTTTATTAAAATAATTGAATGCTGATTTGATGTGGATTTTCTCCTCCTAATCATATTTCCTTTGTTGTCAATCTGATAGTAACTTTAGTGGTCTCGATAGATTCCTGTATTAGATTTGTGCTTGGAAAGATTTTTATTGATAAATATTTTGTTACTCTCTTACAGTTGCTCACGTCATTGGTAAGAAGATGGTGAGATATGCAGCCGAGTCTGCTGTTATTGTTCAAAAACCAAACATTTAGACACAAATTCATATTGTAAGTATTGAAAATTTATAGCAACAATGTTACGAAAATACTTCTTTCTGAAGGTCATATCTTCCCCTTCAAACCTTGCCTAATATGCTTTTTAGGTGCTATGTTTCGTCTTGTTAGTTTTTTAAGTTTAGTGTAGCCCATTTGCCATCTCTAAAATTTTAAGACGCTTGGGATAAGATCCATTTCTTATGAGTGGTATATTTGGTCATCTTGTTAAAGCAATTGTATCGTAATTTCTAAGAGCCTAAAAAATAACGTGGTATTCTCTTGTTTAGTACGTTAGGTTCAAATGATATGTCGGTATTTTGGAGAATTGGGAGTTATTTGTACATGAAAATACTGTTTCATACATATGAAGTGCATGCTTTGGTGACTCGTACCAAATTTGCAAGGATGTTAACATGTGGTACATTATGTGTTTGAAGTTATGAACTACTCGTGATATTTTCAGTCTATAAACCACTGATCGCAACAGACAGCAACCTGGTTTTGGCCTGTTAGCCCCAAACACCCAGTTTATATTTTTGTTTTTTGTTCTATAAGTTTTTTTGGTATGACTTGATTACTTGGTTTTTCTCTTCTCATCTTTATAGTTTGGTAATGTTTTATCAACTATATTATTCAAGAATGTTTATGTGTAGTCATGTTGCACTACTTTCCTCTAAGAACACCTCAAGTTAAATTAAATATCAAAACCCAAATCCTAAAAATAATTAAAAAGGCAATCGGCCCTAAATAAAAAATTAGGGTTCGAATTTTTAAAACCCTAAAAAATCGACTAACATATATAAACACAATTGAAGATTCGTTTTTTATGCGTTTTGGTAATTAATTACACATTATCCAAGGCTCGTGATGCCACTGTTGGAATTATATAATATGACTAATCATAAATATAAACAATTAAACATCAAGTATTCATGCGAAAGCGTATATGATCATATAACATGTAAATTAATTAACCAAATTAAATAGTAAGCGTACATTTTGATTCTAGCCAAACAAGAATCAATTCTTCAATTTAATCACCAAGAACCCTAAATAGGGTTTATGTGGATTATAAGAATTACCCCTTACAATTTTGTAATTCAATCCAAGATTCAATCAATAGTGTGATTGAATCACGTTCTTGTACACACGTACTAATACCAAGTAAATGTTTATGCAAGTAAAGAACACAAAACAATTTTTCTTGACAATCAAAAAAATTCGATCGACCCTAAAGGTTGTAGTTCGATCGGTTTTAACACAAGGGAAAACAAGAGAAAGACTTTGGGTATTGTATGTGTAAAAAAGGTGAGAATACAATGACCTTTGGCCCTCTATTTATAGTTTTAGAATCTTAGGGAACAAGTTAGGTTTAGGGTTGGGAAACCCCTCCCCTTGGCCGATCGACACACACACCCAAAGGGTGTTCTAGAACCTCCTTGTTCTCTAATTAATTCTATCTATAAAACTTTCCTTTTTCCGGTTTAACGGTTGTTAATCATTATCCGTTAAATACTAACGGTCGTTTTGTGTTTTGTGTATATAATAATTAAATATAACATTTTTATATCGTTCCCCTTCACAACCAGCTGGTGGAATTCCTCTTCCAGCTTCCTAATTTCAGTACGTGGGCAGTACTTCTTTAGTATTTTCTGTTTCAATTCAGCCCAGGTAATCTAATACGCTTCCTCAATACCCATGGTTTGGGCGGTAGCGTTCCACCATGATAGTGCATCTTCCAGAAGAGTCCCTGTGGCATAGGTGACTTTGCAATTGCGAGACAATTGCTTCTCATGAAGACCATTTCAGTACGCTCAAACCACTGAGCAAGTTCAGTCACTCCTTCTGAACCCTTAAAGTAAGTTGGCTTGCAACTCATGAAATCCTTGTAGGTACACTTGCGAGATGCAGATGCCTCGCTTTTAGCCGTTGCCCTGTTGTTGCTACTCGAGCGAGCTATTGTAGCCGCTTGAGTCTCAAGAGCTGCAGCAACACTGTCAGCTACCAGTTTCTGGATAGCTGCTGGAGTCATGGCTGGTGTTGGTGTTGTAGTTTCCTTTCTTGTACGAGCCATACTTCTATTAATGTCACAAGAAAACACAGATTTAGAATCCACATAATTACCATGTTAGAATAATTCGAGTAACAAGGTAGTTGCATACAAGTCCTAACAATATTGTCACAATGTGAAATTCACAACCAACTGAGAATAATAAAATCACGACATATCTGGGTACTATCGTAAATAAATGATCAACTCTTGGTATAGGATTGCTAAGGAACAAACTGATTCATCATCTACAAAAGCTGAAGTTCAGCAACTTTCTCTACATTCATCAAGTTTATTCCGAAATTTTCCTTATTAAAAGTCTATAAATATCGCCCAATTATAACATACAAAGAACCATAACAATCATAAGTAACATCACGACATGTCTGAATACGATCACAGTACACATGAACAACCACGGCAACATAAATCAGCATTAATATATAGTAAATCCATAACCAACAACATATTTTAATAACTTGATCAGTTTTGTTACAAAACAGAACGATACAAGGTCCTTTATTAATGCCACACGCGGCAGGCTAAGATGCCTCAAAACTATAACTGATGTACAATATGTCTAACTACTAGATGTCTCATCCATGTGTCCTGTGAGCTCTGTAATCTGATCCAGAAGTCTCTGTATATCTATCTGCTGCCTGACATGCATGTCCTCGATGAGGCTCTCTAGTGTAGCGGCCCTGTGGCGAGCTTGCAGAACTTCTTTGATCTGCCTCTGTCTCTCATACTGTAAAACTAACATATGAGAGCGCTTCTCAGCCATCTCTGTCTGAATCCTCGTCAAACCATCCTGTAGGTCCATCCTCTCTGTTACGAGGTCATGTATAGTGTCATCGACCGTCTCGGGGCGGTCGAGAGATACCCTATCAACGATGCTCAGAAGTGGGTCAATCTGCTCCTCATGACGCTCTAGTCGTGTCATGATAGCAGAGGGAGTAGGTGTGCGGGTAGCTGCTGCCCTGGAGCTCTCCCTATTCTCGAAGACTCGAGCTGGAGGGAACAGTAATGATGAGGAAGATGAATCGCTAAGATCTGCTATGCGGGCCCGGTTCTGAGGGGGTAAATCCTCCTCAGGTGTCGGCTCCCGATGATGAGGTGTGAATGGGTAGGACTGGGTAAGTAGGTTAAAAAGGTAGTCGGGTCTGACCGACGGTGGAGGAGGTGATGATAGTAGTGGTGGTAAGGTGTGCTCAAGAGATAATGATGGTGTCAGCCTGAACATATCCAATGGTGATGTGGGGGATAGAGGTGGTGATGGTGGTATAATCGAAACTACTGGTAATCGTACCCTCTTGCGGGGAGTGTGCATCCTGATGGGACTATTTGGATGACTCCTGAAGGGTCTCAGAAAAGGCTCAGCCTCATACGGCTGTAGGATTCTGACTCGTCTGCGCTGGAATACCGGTGCAGGTAGGGGTGGTGGTGTAGGTAAAGGAGTCTCTGCGTCAGATGCAGGTAGCCACTGATGCGACTGCATATACTGATCATATGATAGTGGAGTGTAGGTAGGAACTGGATGGTTCTCCGGGTGAGGTTGTGAAATATATGCCCGTCTAGCTTGTACGTACGGGTCCTCTGATAGGGGTGAGTTTGGGTTGCCTGGCGCAGCGGGTGTCATAGGTGGTGTAGGAACAACTTCACCCTCCTCGAAGGGCTCCGTTTCGTCCAATGCGACATTCAACACTGTAGCAGTCGAGGTGCTAGGAAATACTGGTGAGTTGATGGACGATAGAGTATCCTCGGACTCCACGTCAGATGGTAAGGTACTAAGGTGAGAAACTGAAGACAGGGTACTGTAATAACCCCAGAAGTAGTAAATGTAAGTCATTAACATAAAATCAAGTATATAAAAGTTGATATGAAATAATCTGTTAAGTAACACTCTATACATGGTGTTGTGAAATATGTAGGCACAGAGGGCGTAAGGTAGTATGTTGTAAAATGGTCCATTTTGAAAGCATAGTTATAGTCCAGTGTTTAAAATACACTTGGTTCTCTATAACCATGGCTCTGATGCCAATCTGTAACACCCCCTAAATTTCAAGTTGACAGCGGAAGACTAATTGGGGTATTAATGGAAGGATCACAGTCATATTCATAGAAAACGACTCAAAAGAGGCGTTTTTAAAGTTATTATAATTCATTTAATAATTCAGATACAAAAAGAAATTTCAATGTTTAATATCTCATGATGCGTGGTTTTGCTACCTTACAACAGGTTTTACCTCTCGAGGGATCTCAAGAGGCTTGCAATCCCCACCAGGCAGTGTACCTGACCGATGTAGTATAGTGTAGTGGCAAGTACCGGGGGATTGATCGTTCTCTAGGGGAATAGTGTCGTTAGGATTGAAAAACTACTCTAATAGGTCTAAGGGTGAGGGAAGATTTTTTTTGTATTTTTTTATATTTTTATGAAAGCAAGTAAAATCTCGGGTTTGAAGGAGTGGGCGGAATTAGTTGCTAGTCAACTAACCCAAATAACTACAATTGCAAATAAAATAAAATAACTGAAAATAAAAAGGTTGTGGAACTTATATGGGGAGAAATATGTTTACTTAGATTTCCTTACTCCCTAACTATCTTTTACCGGTTGATTAGTGTGTATTAATTGCGTGGATGACGGGTGTATTCCTTAATACCAATCGTGGGGTGGCGTACGTACTTCCCCAGCTCTACAAGCTCCTACTTCACTCCTATGTCGAGCCGGCTAAGAAGCTCCTAACATGGGATCACTAGAATTCGCTCATGCATTAAATACAACCATAAAAACCTTAGTACGCATTGGTTCATGTTTCTTAAGACGTTCAAGCAAGTTACCGTATAAGAGGTTAGCCAGTTTTCTTAAGCCTAACATCGATAAACAATCATCCAATACAATTAATAACACACCAACTACCAATAATCAATAGCTAGGTTTCATTAGATCTAAGCAAACACAAGATAAATCTAGCCTAGCATGTTAATTAAAAGACAAGAACAAGATATAATCAAACAACACATAGACATATTGAATGATTAATTGATTACTTATCTTCAATTAAACATGGGAGATCCAAGGGTATAAGTCCATATGATATGTAGACGTGACCAAAATGATTAAGGAAAGGTGTGATAAGGCTTATAGGACTCTCTTGGCTCGGTCACAAGCAAAACACTTAGGTAAAAATAGGTTTTGGTGTGTTTGATAATCACTCGAATGCTTTTGTACATGTGTCGACTTGGGTTAGCTTAAGGGTTCATTTTAATGGCAAACGTTCGAACCAAGTAATATGAATTGTCGTTCCTATATCTTTGAAGGGTGGTGAATCGAACCATGTAAAATGTGGTATAGCTTGTGTGTCGAATAATCGAAATATCGAGGCCAAGTAATTGAGGGTTGGCTCGTATGAAATTAAGGAAAAATGGATAATGGGATTGAATAGTTGTGGACTTGGTTAGCCTGTTGGGCCGAGAAATAAGTAATAAGGAACCGTTTGGTTTTTATTCGTGTATTGGATTGTCGTGGTGTGTATGTGAGCTCGTTCCAAAGTATTGTTAATCACATAACAATGTTTTTGATTCATGGTAGTATAATAAACAAAATTTTTAAATTTTGCTCGTAAAAATGGTTAGATGAACTGTAATGATAGATTAATACTTGATTAACATTTACAAAGTACTAGGGAATTTTACAGGTTGCTACATTTAGTACCATTAGGATGACCTACTGTCATGTTTAGTTGTGAAACATCCACAACATTAAACATATTCAGAATGGTGTAAGTCATATGTTGACTTGCACCAGATTCAATAATCCACCCAATGTATACACTGTATGTACTGATTTTAGTGTTATGATTAAAGAATCTAGATGTGCAAAAGCTTATAACACAATTTATAACTGGAATATTTGCAGACATACTGCTAGATCCATATTTCTCACTGATTAAGGCCATCAGCCGTTTATACTGCTCATCTGTAAAAGTGTTAGATGAACTAGCAGACTGATCTTTATGTACTAAAACAACATTATCACTGAGATAGTTTTGATTAGTTATGTTTTTCTTTTTAAACCATGGAGGATATCCAACCAATTCAAAACACCTACTTCAATATGACCATTCATATTACAATGTGTGCAAACCAAATTAGGTCTGTTTAACTTTCTAAACTTTTTATTATTATTAGATTTATTGTTAGTGCTTTTAGAATTAGTTGTAGAAACAAAACCAAAGTTCCTAATTTTGGAAAAATATTGAGATGGAGTACTCCTGTGAGACTCATCTTTGAATAAGGTAGCAAATGCTACTTTGACATCAGGAATATGATTAGTGGTGAGAATTATACTCCTAATGGGAGCATAAATCTCATCTAGAGCCATGAGAAACTACATCAGCTTGATAAGCTGATTGTGTTTCTTGATTTTATAAGAACCAACACAAGTGCGGTCAGGCAGATTGCAAGGGAGTCATATTGCCTCCATAATGCATTAAACTTGTGATAGTATTCAGAGAGAGATAAACTAGATTGAGTGAATGAGTGTATTTTATAATGCATATTAAAGATAACAGAACCATCTTCTTTATTATATGTTTCCTCTAATTCATCCTAAACTTCTTTAGCATTTTTAGAAAATATTTGTCCAAGAAACACATCTTGTGAAACACAACCAAGAATCCATGAAAGAACCACAGAGTTACACATATCCCACTGTTCTTGTGAAAAAAAAAAAATAAAAAAAAAAAAAAAAAAAAAAAAAAAAAAAAAAAAAAAAAGCCTCCTCAGGCCTTCCAATTTTACCATTTATAAAGCTAAATTTGTTTTTAGTGTGAATTGCTATAGTTATAGTAGTAGACTAAACCTTATAATTTTCAGTTCCTTCCAATTTAAACTTTATAAAAGGAATTCCACTTGTATCATAACTATGCAAGAATAGTGGGTCAAATTGATCAAGATGAACCTCCCTAGAACCAGATCCAAAAGGTCTATATCCATCAACCAATTTGAAAACTTACCAAAAACAAACAGAAGAAACAAAACATATACACCTTATATCTCCTCCAATCATAGTTAACCACCAATAAGATAAACAACTCCAATCAATCACAAACAATCCCTTCCACCAAACTAGAACACTAAAAATAAATTTTCTAGAATAAAGGATGTGAGAGGTGTTACAGAGCACGCAACTCCAAGCTATATTAATGAATAATATCAATAACCAACAACATAGCGGAAACAACTTCTTTATACCTGAAAAACAACCAAAAAACAGTTATGTACCAAACAAAACAATCACGTAACAATAACATAATCAATGATAACATAATATAACAAGAAATAAAGAAACCCCTGAGATAGGGTTTGATATAGAAAACCCTAACTTTTGACGACAACCAAAAAACAGTTAGATCTAATAGATCTAAACTAAATCCAACCGATTAAACCCCAAATTGAACAATTCAACTTCAAATCACTCAATTAAAAACAAGATCAATACGGATCTGAACTCAAAACACAAAAGGCCCAAAAAAATTTGAAACCCTAATTTTCCAAAAACTTTCGAAAACAATAGATCTTTGTATCAAAGCCAACCTAGCTATGATACCATGTGAAATTTATCAAACGAAGATCTAAAACATTTGAAGTTTCATACAACCAACCTCGCCACAATCTTTTATTCACAAAATCAGACTATCATTTCAAATGTGATAACTGGTTTTGAGTTCAGTACAAGACAAAAGAAAACAATCAAGATCTCTCAACTCACAGATTGAGAGTTGTTACAAGATTACACACAGAACAATGAAACTTAGAGAGAGAATGCAATGAAAAAAAGATACAAAATCATGACATATCTAAACTGTTTATAGCCTTGACTTGGTAGGGCTTCAGGTTGACTATCTTCACTTTGCACCTAAACTTTATCCACTTGACACTCTGAGTCCCTGCAAGAATAAAACAAACACAAAATATATCCAAAAGTATATTTACCTGTTGCCCTTGAAGTTTATATTAGTTTCACCAACAGTCCAATAAGCAGACTTAGCTTATCATTTTGAACAACCTTGCACTTCAAATGTTCATTATATACTATATTGATCCCAAATCCTTATGTTACTCTTGTTTCAAAATACTAATGCTTTTTATGGGGCAAATTGTCTTATGCAAGCCCAAGACATAGGAAGATAGGCTTCAAGAAACAAACCAGTGTTTAGTGTTTACCATACAACATCTTTTTAATAGAAGTATAGTTTTGGCTTGCCCATTCATTAACTAACCATTACAATATATAATCTCTTGTAGATTATTCTAGATATCACATTAGTGGGCTAGGCCTAACAAACATAACAAAGCCCATAATCGATAATAAAACTAATATCTAACACTCCTTCGCAGTTGGAGCGGAAGATGACCGAACACTTAAACTCGAATGAAATTATTCAAATAAAGCAGATGGCAACCCCTTTGTGAATTTTGGCTTTCCCATTCATTAACTAACCATTAGAATATATAATTTCTTGTAGATTATTCTAGATATCACATTAGCGGGCCAGGCTTAACAAGCATAACAAAGCCCATAATTGATAATAAAACTAATGTCCAACACTTTTGTGCCTTTTGGGTATATCAAAGACCATCTTGACGCTTGTTATTATTGACACGACTTCAAAATGTTACACGGCTTCAAAATTACGTATGAACCCTTGTTATTTACATTCGGTCAAAGAATTTACAGTGTCCAGATTTTAAAATCTTGACACACTAGCTTGAAGCTCGATTAAGTTTCAAAAGAGTATATTGCATAAGACTGTAATAGGTTATGAATTTTCTAATATATTGCCAAAGGTTGAGTCTTAAGTCACTGCCCACCGGTCGCTCGGATAGTCTTGTTAGAGTGTAAAAGCTATGAGATTTTAAACCGTGGAAAGAATAGAAACTTTACTTCAAGTTGCTTAAAGTTACTAAAATCAAAAGTACATAACAATCCTCAGTAACAAATGAGCTTGATGATCTGGAGTTATCTATAGTTCATTTCGTAAAAAGTATGTTACTATCAAGAGATATATATGCTTATCGATAAGCATAATATAAACATATGTCTTGATTGTAACCTATTGCCTTTGAAGTGGACTATAGATGCGGAGAATGGAAAATATGATCGCAATGCATATTCTTTCTGTTAGCAAGCTTGGTCAAACTGAAGGTCAACTCAAGTGCAGGGACTAAAGCTGGATATTCTGAAGTTGGTATTAGTTCCAGCTGAGTTTAGCTAAAGTATGAAAGATGAATGACCAAAGTGGATCATGCTGCAATATATACTCCTTATCAGATCTAGGGTTTGATATGTTTTATTCTCATTCACACACAGTTGTAGTTTTCTCTCTTATTGTCTAGTTTTGGTCTTGATATCTGTTAGGGGCTGTTTCTTTTTCCTTATGGGGAAGAATTGGTCCCACCAAAAGATTTAATATTGTTTCTTTTGAAGGTGGGGTCCATTAAATTCCTTATCTCCCTCTTAATCTACAAGGCATAAATATATTATCCCTCCTCAATCAGACTTGTTAAAAGATGTGGTCCCACATGGGCCCCACACATTCCCTTAGATAACAAAAAAAAGAAACGCAGCCTTAGTCTGTTTGATACATGTATTCATCACCCAATCTCTTTATTTGGGTGATCCGAGTGTTGAGTGATTCTTGTAAGTGAGGATTTGATTGGTGCCCTTCTAAAGGGGATTAATCGTTGTCTTTTGTATTGTTTGGTAAGCACCATTTTGGGACTTATCTGTTGTAGCATTTTGATTAATAAAAATACACCAAGGGGTGGTTGGCTGGGTGTAATTGTGAGTTGTTGTGAGTTCTTTTACCATTTTAACATGGTATCAGAGCCATGGTTCTGAGTATTTGGTGGTTCTTGATTTCTAGGGTTTGGTCCTAAGTTGGGGGTTTTTTTATTTGTTTGGTTTTCTTGGCAATTCAGGTCGTTTCCTTAACGGCCGTGGTGGTTTTGATCTAATTGGGTTAGATCTGGTGATTCTTGTGGGATTCTTGATTAGGGTTTTGTGAAACCCTAATTTAGGAATTTAGGGATTTTTATCCCTGGTGTTTGATTGAGGTTGTTGGGCCTGTTCTTGGTTGCAATAGCACTAGACTAAGTGAATCTAGTGTTATTTTGGTGTTTCTTCCGCTGTTATCAGTTATTGCACTGTAAGTCTTCTTCTCCATTAAGATAACAGTTACTTAGTTAAGAAGGTGCAATTGGGATAGTTAACACCTTGACCTGCCAACTTGATTGGTACGGAAACCTGCTCTGGCTATCCCTAGTCTTCTTGGCTGGTTGCTGGTTATTCTTGGGTGTGTGTTTCAGTATTTCAGTTTCAGTATTATTAGTTATAGGTTTGTTGAGTCTAGGTCGCTAGAGTTTAGGATTTTGGGCAGTCTTGGAAGTTGGTTGTTGATTGGTTGTGGTTATTTTTTATTTGTTGGTTTCTGTTTGTTAACTGCTTTATAACTTTATCTATTCTTTATTGTCTGTTATAATGGTTGTTGGTGAGAGTAGTGGTGGAGGTGGTGCTCCACCTATGTTGATTAATAATCTTGATGCTGGAAACCCTTTACATGTTCAAACTAATGATAATAGTAATACTGATTTAATTCCTTTCAAACTTTTGGGAACTGAAAATTATAGAATCTGGTCTAGTGCTATAAAACTTGCTTTAGAAGCTAGGAATAAAGTTGGTTTTATTGATGGTACTTGCTTGAAAGATTCTTATGCTACTAGTGATGTGTTGTCTGCTCAGTGGGATAGGTGTAATGCCATTGTTCTTGCTTGGATTATGAATTCGGTGTCTCAAGATGTGTATCTTGGTCTTGTTTACTCTGATAATGTTGCATCTGTGTGGAAAGAATTAGAGGAAACTTATGATAAAGTTGATGGTTCTGTAGTGTTTAATCTGCTTCAAAAAATTAATGGTATTAAACAAGGTGGTAGTTCTGTTGCTGATTATTATCATAGGTTAAACTCTCTTTGGAGGGCACTTGATGCACTCACTAAATTGCCTAAGTGTGTTTGTGAAGTCAAATGTGAGTGTGATGCTAGCAAAGAGTTGTTGATTCATCAACAACTCATGAAGCTTATGCAGTTTCTGATGGGCCTTGATGACTATTATCAGCCTATCAGAAGTGCTCTTCTCACCAGGGATCCACTCCCTGATGTGAAAGATGCATATACTACTATTTCCAGAGAGGAGTCTCACAGAGGTGTTCCTGAGAACTCTGGTGTTACTGAAGCTAAAATGAATGCCTCTTCTTTTGCTGCTAAGTCTTTTAATAATTCTAATAGAAGAGGTCTTAATAATAACAATAACACCAGAGGAAATAACACTTATACTATTAATAGAGGACATAATCCTAATTTGAATTGTAAGCATTGTGTTAAAATTGGTCATACTATTGACACATGTTTTGAACTTGTTGGTTTTCCACCTAATTTCAAAAAATCTCCTAATAATGGTGTTAAACAAAACTACAATGCTAATATTGCTGATGTTAAAATAATGAAAAACAGTCTTATGTCAATCTTTCTACTGGTTTTCCTTCTGAACAGGTGAGGAAACTGTTGTCTTTGATTAATGATATTCCATCTGGGAGCATACATGCTAATATGGCAGGTAATGCTTCTTTCTTTAATGGTAATGTGTGGTTTAACATAAACTTTTCTAAAATTTTTTTTGCCAATTCTGGTCTTATGGTTAAAACTATTACTTTGGGTTGGATTATTGATTCTGGTACTAATCAGCATCTTACTGTTTCTACTGATGGTATGTTTAATGTTGTTGATGTGTCTGGTTTGAATATTACTGTGGGTCATCCTAATGGTACCCTTGCTACCATTAGTCATGTTGGCAATCTTAGGCTGACCTGCAATGTTGTTTTATATGATGTGTTAGTTGTGCCTGGTTATTGTGTTAGTCTTTTGTCTGTGAATAAGCTCATTAGAGATAGTAAGATGTTTGTTGGTTTTGATGAGGATAAATGTTATATTCAGGACTTGAAAAGGAAGACTGTTCTGGGGACTGGTAGTGAGTCTGGTGGATTGTACTTGTTTGATATGCATAGTGGCAATTATGTGAGTATGTCTAATATGATTATGTGCTTTAATGTTTCTAAAGATTTATGGCATAATAGACTTTGGCACCCTGCTGACCAAGTTTTATCTGTTCTTAAGAATGATTTTAAGTTGTCTAAATCTGTTCATGTGTCTGCTTGTGAAACCTGTCATAGGGCAAAAGAAACAAGGGAACCTTTCCCTTTAAGTGACCACAAGTCCGAGAAGATTGGTGAACTTGTTCATCTTGACTTGTGAGGCCCTTATAAGGTCTCTAGCAGAGAAGGGTTTAAGTATTCCTTGACCATTGTTGATGATTTCTCAAGGGCTGTTTAGGTATTTATTCTTAAATCCAAAGATGAAGTCTTTGATGTCTTTGTCTCATTTATAAAACTTGTTTATAATCAATTTGATGTTTCTATCAAAACTATTAGATCAGATAATGGGACTGAGTTTGTTAATAAGAAAATGTTTGATCTGATAAAAGACTTGGGAATCATTCAACAAACATCTTGCACTTATACCCCTCAACAAAATGGCATTGCTGAAAGGAAACACAGGCACCTGCTAAATGTAGCAAGGAGCCTTATGTTTTAGGGGGGAATACCTCTATGTTTTTGGTCTGATTGTGTTCTTACTGCTGTTTATCTGATTATAGCAAGGTTGCCCTCTTCTGTCTTAAGTGGTAAAAGTCCCTATGAGTTGGTTCATAAGAAAAAATCTGAATTGCCCCATTTGAGATGTTTTGGATTTCTATGTTTTCAAACTGTTCTAAATAATCATGATAAACTCACATCTAGGTCAAATAAATGTGTTCTTGTTGGTTATTCTTATGTTAAAAAAGCTTATAAACTTTTTAATCTTGACAACAGAAGTGTTATCTTTTCTAGAGATGTGAGGTTTTATGAGACTATTTTTCCTTTTAAAATGAAATCTAAAACAGTCAATGATTCAGTTGATGATTTGATCACAAATGACATTGATCACTTGACATTTTTTGACTACAAAATATCTTAAAGTCCCAATGATGATATTGGAGTTACACTAGTTGAGGATGGCAGTCACTCATCCTCTAGAACAGATACTAGAACAGATACTATGTATTCTGAGGATGAGCCTGAAACCTAACTTGGTGACTTATATGAGGGCAACGTCCCTAAAAGTCCCATCACTTTGTCTTATGAATCAGATCAACCTAATGTCAGTGATAATGGGCAGCCTAGTGCTAGAAAGTCTAGTAGACCTTCTAAGCTCCCTGTTAGATTTAATGATTATGTGGTTGAAAGTAAGGTTAAATATGGCATAGAAAAACATGTGAATTATTCTAGACATAGTTCTGTGAATTACTGCTTTGCCACTACATTAAATAAGTCTATTGAGCCTACTACTTATCAAGAAGCTGTTAAGGATATTAATTGGATTCAGGCTATGGATAATGAAATTGAAGCTTTGAATAGAAACAAAACTTGGACAGTTACTGAGTTACCTTTTAGTAGAACTCCCATTCGTTGTAAATGGATTTTTAAAATAAAATACAAAGCTAATGGTGTATAAGGCTAGGTTGGTGGCTAAGGGATTTAGTCAAAGAGAGGGTATAGACTTTGATAAAACATTTAGTCCAGTTGTCAAAATGGTTATTGTTAGGTGGCTTATGTACATTGATGTGTCTAATGGTTGGCCTTTGTACCAACTTGATGTGAATAATGCTTTTTTGTATGGTGATTTGGAAGAGGAAGTCTACATGACTTTGCCTCTTGGGTTTGAAAGTGATAGTCCAACTAAGGTGTGCAAGCTGAATAAGTCATTTTATGGCCTTAAGCAAGCCCCAAGGCAGTGGAATGCTAAACTCACTGCTACCTTGGTTGAGCATGGTTTTGAACAGAGCAAACATGACTATTCATTGTACATCAAGCATACTGGTGATGTCTTTATTGCTCTATTGGTGTATGTGGATGCCATTGTTGTCACTAGTAACAATAAAAAGGTTATTGATGAGTATAAGTCTTATCTTAGTAGTAAGTTCATGATGAAAGATTTTGGTGTCCTTAAGTATTTTTTGGGCATTGAGGTTTTGAAAAATGAAAGTGGTATTTGTATGTCTCAGAGGAAGTATTGTCTGGAATTGCTGCATGAGTTTGGTTTACTGCAGCAAAACCAGTTACTACTCCTTTTCCTGACAATTTTGTTTTGGCTATTGATGAAACAGAGTGTGATAAGTTTCTTAAAGATATTGGTGAATATCAAAAACTTTTGGGAAAACTTATATATCTGACTCATACTAGGCCAGATATACATATGATGTGTATTATCTTAGCCAGCATATGCATTCACCATTACAATCTCATTTGAAAATTGCTTTAAGGGTTTTAAGATATCTTAAAAATTCACTTGGAACTGGTATACAAGTGTATAGAGAAAATGATTTTAAGTTGAGGAGTTTTACTGACTCAGATTGGGCTAAATGTCTTCAAACAAGAAGATCTGTTTCAGGCTTTTGTGTATTTTTTGGGAAAACTTTGATTTCTTGGAAAAGTAAAAAATAGGCTACTGTGTCTAGATCTTCAGCTGAGGCTGAATATAGATGTATGGCTAGTGCTACTTGTGAGGTTATTTGGATTTCTAATGTGTTGCATAGTTTACAAGTTGAGAGCTTGTATCCTATCAGTCTTTTTAGTGACAGTATTTCAGCAATCCAAATTGCTGCAAATCCTGAATTTCATGAAAGGACTAAACATTTTGAAATTGGTGTTCATGTGGTGAGAGAAAAAGTTTCAGCTAGTATTATTAAGACTGAAAAGGTTTCATCTGCTGATCAAACTGCTGATATTTTAACTAAAGCTCTTGGTACTGCTCAGCATAAAAAGTTGTGTGGTCAGTTGAGTTTGTTTGACATGTTTTCTAAGTAGTGTGCAGGTTTGGTTAGTATTGTTGCCCAGGTTCAGTTTAAGAAAGGGTGTTAGCAAGCTTGGTCAAACTGAAGGTCAACTCAAGTGCAGGGACTAAAGCTGGATATTCTGAAGTTGGTATTAGTTCCAACTTAGTTTAGCTAAAGAATGAAAGATGAAGGACCAAAGTGGATCATGCTGCTATGTATACTCCTTATCAGATCTAGGGTTTGATATGTTTTATTCTCATTCACACACAGTTGTAGTTTTCTCTCTTATTGTCTAGTTTTGGTCTTGATATCTGTTAGTCTGTTTGATACTTGTATTCATCACCCAATCTCTTTATTTGGGTGATCTGAGTGTTGAGTGATTCTTGTAAGTGAGGATTTGATTGGTGTCCTTCTGAATGAGATTAATCGTTGTCTTTTGTATTGTTTGGTAAGCACCATTTTGGGACTTATCTGTTGTAGCATTTTGATTAATAAAAATACACTAAGGTGATTGGTAGGTGTAATTGTGAGTTGTTGTGAGTTATTTTACCATTTTAACACTTTCAAAGAAAGCGAATACCATATGCCACCAAATTTAATAAAGAACATTTATATGGCGAGGATTTAAGTTAAAAATAAAACGACCTCAATAATATAAAGTCCTACATATGAACTCTAAGCTACTCTCTATCTCACTACATTCAACTATAATACAACAAGATTATCAAGTTCAGATCATGCATGCCGCAAACAAACCTGACGTGGCCACACCAACCAAGCTTTCCAAAAACGGGAGGGCTTCACTCGGTTGGTGTATATGTGGTGGCGAGCTGATCAAACCCCCGTGGATTAGTCGGTCAAAAGGTCGGAAACTAAGGTTCTCAAAAATAGAAAAAGAACAAGATTACAATGTTCTTACTCGACTTGCTCACCAATCAAATCGAGCCCTACAAGTAAGAATGCAATTTCTTGAAAGAGCAAGAAGTAAAAATGCATTCCTTGAGCCGTTAAAAGACTTCTAGCAGCAGCTGTCAAGAGAAGAAAAGCCAACATCAACTACTTTGTGTAAACCCTATTGTGCTTCTTCTTTCTAGCTATAAGATTTCATATCTTCCTCTTTCATCTATTTCTGAAATTCTTCCAAGCTAGGTTCTGAAATACGTCTGTGGTTCTGTTTTGGATCTTTTTCAATTAACGATATGATATCACCCTCTGATGACCGACCAGATTTCTTGGTGACAACCCATTCATAAGCACTTCCTAGTTGGAAAAGGCCTGAGATCATCGCGTTGAATTTGGTCACTGACATTGTGTTTTCAAAAAGAAGATAAGGAACAATAAAGGGGAATGATTTGGGAGCCGGGAGGATATTAAGAAATGACATGGTGACAGGGATGTAACAAATGATTAGCAAAGGGAGGGTGGCCTCAGGTACAAATATGGTCATTGGGAAAACAATGCAGACGAGAGTGAAGGAGTAAAAGGGTAGCATTAGTTTTCTTAGAAGAAAGAAGAGGAATATCAGATTTCCTTTCTTCCAAATGCTAATCTGCATGTACAACAAAGTCGAGCGTTTATTGTTCTTATGGGTATAATCGGTATAACTTACGCTTTGATAATCATTTTTATTCAGATAGGAAACTTATATGAATTGAAAAGCCCAATTAGTTTCATATGCTAATCGAAATACGCCTTAAAAAGAACGCATACCTTGGATTTGATTATATCATGAAAACAAAGTCTAAACAACTGCATAGGTCCCGAATGCCATCTGTGTTGTTGCTTCCTGTATGCTTCATACGATTCGGGCAATTCACATTGGCACTATAAAAGGAAAAACGAGATAAATTAGCAAACACTACGTTACCTATTGACATGCTACAACTATCTTATATAACATTGGACTACTTGAGCAGTTGAGTGACTACTGCTAAAACTTCACACAAAAATATTTACTAGCCAGAGAGAAGTGTTAGGTCAAGAGCTAAAAATTAGAGTAAACTACAAAATACATCCCTGTGGTTTGGTCAATTTCACACGATACATCCCTCCCAAAAAAGTTGCGCCATACACATCCCTCCGTTAGTAAAAGCCAGACACAATACATCCCTCCGTTAAAAAAAGGACTAACGGCGCAAACCATTTCTCCGTTATCTCCTAACGAGATAGAAAATGTTTACACCGTTAGTCCTCTGGGTTAACTCTATTAGCACCGTTAGTCATTTTTTTATGTTTTCGTCCTTTTTTTACGTTTTCGTCCACTTTTTTACGTTTTCGTCCATTTTCTTACGTTTACGTCCGCTTTTTTACGTTTTCGTCCGTTTGGTTTCAAGGATTGACTTAATCAGCTGACTCGAATCATTTATAAAAATTCGAAAAAATTTATAAAAATTCGAAAAATTTATATAAATTCGAAAAAATTTATAAAAATTCAAAAAATTAATAAAAATTCGGAAAAACTAATATAAATTCGAAAAATTTATAAAAATTCAAATAATTTATAAAAATTCGAAAAAACTTATATAAATTCGAAAAATTTATAAAAATTCAAAAAATTTATAAAAATTCAAAAAAACTTATATAAATTCGAAAAATTTATAAAAATTCAAAAAATTTATAAAAATTCAAAAAAACTTATATAAATTCGAAAAATTTATAAAAATTCAAAAAATTTATAAAAATTCAAAAAAACTTATATAAATTCGAAAAAATTTATAAAAATTCGAAAAAATTTATAAAAATTCAAAAAATTAATAAAAATCCAAAAAATTTATAAAAATTCGAAAATTTTTTAAAATTTTTTAAATTCGAAATTTTTTTAAATTCGAAAACTTATATAAATTCGAAAAAAATTTTAAATTCGAAAGATTTTTTAAATTTTTTCGAATTTTTGTAAAAAAAATTTTCGAATTTAAAAAAAATTTCGAATTTAAAAAATTTAAAAAAATTTTCGAATTTAAAAAATTTTTCGAATTTAAAATTTTTTTTCGAATTTATATTGAATTTTTATAATTTTTTTCGAATTTTTATAAATTTTTTGAATTTTTATAAATTTTTTGAATCTTTATAAATTTTTCGAATTTATATAAGTTTTTTCGAATTTTTATAAATTTTTTCGAATTTATATAAATTTTTCGAAATTTTTATACATTTTTTGAATTTTTATAAATTTTTCGAATTTATATAAGTTTTTTCGAATTTTTATAAATTTTTTCGAATTTATATAAATTTTTTGAATTGATATAAGTTTTTTTGAATTTGTATAAATTTTTCGAATTTATATAAGTTTTTTCGAATTTTTATTAATTTTTTCGAATTTATATAAATTTTTCGAATTTTTATAATTTTTATAAATTTTTTGAATTTTTATAAATTTTTCGAATTTATATTAGTTTTTTCGAATTTTTATTAATTTTTTGAATTTTTATAAAAGTTTCGAACGGACGAAAACGTAAAAAAGCGGACGTAAACGTAAAAAAATGGACGAAAACGTAAAAGAGTGGACGAAAACGTAAAAAAACGGACGAAAACATAAAAAATGACTAACGGTGCAAATAGAGTTAACCCAGAGGACTAACGGTGTAAACATTTCTATCTCGTTAGGAGATAACGGAGAAATGGTTTGCGCCGTTAGTCCTTTTTTTAACGGAGGGATGTATTGTGTCTGACTTTTACTAACGGAGGGATGTGTATGGCGCAACTTTTTTGGGAGGGATATATCGTGTGAAATTGACCAAACCACAAGGATGTATTTTGTAGTTTACTCTAAAAATTATTAGCCAGTCTTATGTTAGTCGCCCAAGCCCGTTTGTGGGCTTAGGTCCATTAATGTTTATTATGTCTAGTCTATTTATAGTTCATCAATAATACTCAATGCCTCACGGATTTCATTATCGAACAAAATATACGTTTTGTATTTGAATCACTACTGCTCTCTTCACATAATGAAAATTGAGACATGCAAATCGAAAGACTTAAGAAGTACCATTAATGTATAATTGCATATATATCCAAAGCATGCATAAAAACTATTGTAATATGTGCATCAAAAACTTGTACAAAGAATATATATGCAATTATTCACTTTGGGAGGGATATATATGCAATTCTGCCTTGATAGAAAAGTAAATGCTGTCAAAATGCAAAGAACATGTAACACTTACAAATTTTGGCTGACCTATAAAGAGCATATACCTCTACATCATTGAGGAAAAACATTTTCCATCCATGAAGATGAGCTCTAATTGCAATATCCATATCCTCAACAGTAGTCCTCTCCAACCACCCACCAGAATCCTCTAACGCCTTAATTCTCCACACTCCCGCTGTCCCATTAAATCCAAAAAAGTTCAAGAAAATCCCATTCACTTGCTGTTCTACATCAAAATGGAATGCTAGGTTGATATATTGTAACCTCGTTAGTAGATTCTCGTCCTTGTTCACAAACGACCAACGCGCTTGTACCAATCCCAATTCTTCATTATCCTGCAGATAAATGTGAAATTTTCAATTAAAAAGATGACACGCAATCCTATTACAAACAATCAGATTCAATTATTCAGATATATAGTGGGGTGTGCGAAAGGTGATTGGATGTGATTATGCTATTTGTATATCTAATAATAGGAAAACAAGATGATTTGTCTCTTGCAAATCTTGATTTACCAACCAATATATGGATCAAATGTCCAAAAATCATTTTTTGTGAGGTGACAAGTGCAGTGAAATGTGAGCAAAGTGTTGCTAATTAGTTTCAAGAAAAGGTATTTAAATCGCTGGTACTTTTATTTTTCTCATCAATAAACAGCATTGTCACAGCAGGTGTAAAAAACTGATGCGCTGAAAATGATTATTCGGATAATGACGAGCAAAACACAATAATCCAAAACATGCAAACCTGACAAAAGATAAACTGTAAAATACAAACTTAAATGCACGTACAGCGAATTATCTTAAATGTCGCAGATGTAATCTAGTACCTTAAAATGTGTAACTGTTCTTATGAGAAAGTCAGGGGAGGGTTGGAAATCGGCATCGAATATGGCAACAAATTGGTAATCTTTTACGTAACTAGAACTCATAGCAGATTTAAGATTGCCTGCTTTATACCCATCTCTAATAACTCTATGTCTATAAACAATATTAGCACCGTTATGTTTCCATTTATGAACCTCCTCTTTGATCAACCATTGGGTTGTTGGATCATCAGAATCATCCAATACTTGTTTTAGTATCTTGGATTTCGGCCATGTCAAATTACAAACAGCCTCAATTGATTGCTGATACACCTAAAATATATCCCAATTGCCAATAAAATAGTTTGGTCAAATGTTTTAAAAAATTATCATACTTGCCACCATTTATTTTTCTGGGTAGCCAACAAAATTGTTTGCTTTTCAGTACATTTTTCTCGTTTTTCTTATCTTTTATGGGTACTGAAAAATTGTGATGACCATTTTGCCAGTGAATTTGCGAAAATTGCATCCACCGTCCCTAGGGTAAATTACGTAAATGGTACCTCTGGTTTAGCGAAAATTGCATCCACCGTCCCTAAACTATTTTTTTTTTTTTTAATCCACTTCTTATGGTTTTGACCTGTTACGTTTTTATACGTTTTCGCCCGTTTTCATCCATTTTACTACGTTTTGGTCCATTTTATACGTTTTTGTCCGTTTTTATAAGTTTTCGTCCGTTTTCTTAGGTTTTCATACATTTTTATCCGTTTTTATACGTTTTCGTCCAATTTCTTAAGTTTTTGTCTACTTTTATTCATCCTTTTTTATACGTTTTCATCCGATTTTATACGTTTTCACATGTGACGAAAAAAATTCAGAAATTATTTTTCACATGTGACGAAAAAAACAGTTCTAAAAAAATATTTCAGAAAAAAAATCAGAAAAAACTTTTTCGACAAAAAAATTCCGAAAAAAAAATTGAAAAAGAATTTTGAAAAAGAAAAATTGGGAAAAAAATCCGAAAAAAAAATTGAAAAATAATTTAGAAAAAAAATGGAAAAAAAAATTTGAAAAAGAGTTTCGAAAAAAAATTCAGAAAAAAAAAATCTGAAGAAAAAAATTCCAAATTTTTTTTTGAAGGGACCATTTATGTAATTTACCTTAGGGACGGTGGATGCAATTTTTGCTAACCAACAGGGACTATTTATGTAATTTGGAAGGGTAAAATAGTCATCACTAGTCATCAGTACCCATAAAAAAAAAAAAAAAAAAAAAAAAAAAAAAAGGAAAAAATGTGCATAAAAGCAAAAAAAAAAAATTTTGTTCCCTATCCAGAAAAACAAATGGTGGTAAGTATGATACTTTTTTAAAACATTTGTCCAAATAGTTTTGATCTTAGTTATGAAAACGTACCTTAACAAAATTTATTCACAATCTTATGCAAGTTACTAAAATTGATATTTAGGTAAGTTACCTCCCTTTCGTTACACATTGGAATCTTGTTAGCTTTAATTTTATAGATTAAAGTGATGGTCATTCACTTTAGTTAGAACTTTGTGTAATGTGGGCTTGTGTTAGATTTAGTGTTAATTATAAATGTCCAATCCATTGGTCAAAAGCCCAAGAGCCCACACAAAGCCCACTATGGCATTATCTCTTGTAATATATAAACCACACAACACCTCATTTGTGTGGTGGTTCAAGTGTGTGTGTAATGTGTGCTTAATAGAAGAAACTTTAACATCTATCTCTCTCTAATTATACGATCTATATACGCCATTGTCCCATCATTCTCTTGTGTTTAACGAGCATATAAGTGTGTGATAAAGAGTGATTACAAGCTACAACAAGTGGTATCAGAGCGCCTAGCTTCGAGGTAGGAGGTCTTTGTGTTCGGTTCTTGCTCAAGATTACATAGTGTTGCGTTCTTTGTTTTCTGTGGAACGTGGCTATTTGTGCTCTTCTTTTCGATTCATACGCAAGATCAAACACAAAAGTCGTGACTGTTTATGTTAGATCGACTTGGTTTGTGAAGGTATAAGTGCTACTCACTCAAATCTTGTGCTTATGTGTTGGATTGTTGGTTATTCTAAGCATTTTTAGATCGACATCAATCTACAAAAAGATCATTCGATCTATTTTGATCTTTTTGGTGAAAATAGTACTCCCTCCGTCCCATATTAAGTGTCCACTTTCCAAATGCACAAAGTTTTAGGAAAGTGGGGCCAACTACTCTCTCCACCAATCAAATATCACTATTACCCACTAAAGTCTCTTCTCATTGGTTGAAAATATTCCCTGGACACTTAATTTGGGACATCCCAAGATTCCATTATGGACACTTAATATGGGACGGAGGGAGTAATTGTTAGTGTATTATTGATTGGAGTGGGTAAGAATTAGTCAAAGTTGGTAGAAGTTGGTGAAAGAAAGACTTCAAGAAGTATGGGAGTGGCAGTGGAAAGAGTGGGTGAGTAAGGAAAAGGACAAAAGTTGGTAATTTCTGCACGTTATCGCAATTGACAGAATCTTCATCGTCTTATCGCAATTCGGAATTTCTATCGCAATTGAAGCTGAAAATTTTTATCGCAATTCACACTTGGCTGTTATCACAAATCAAATTGCGATAAAATTATCGCAATTGGCACTTGAGCAGAAATTATCGCAAATCAACCTACGTCAGACATCGCAATTCAGAGTTATCCGACATCTTTTCTCAATTGCGATATCGGACAACCTTGCATTTGCGATATCGGACAGAAGCAAATTTCAGTATTGACAGTTTCAGTCCTTGTCTTTTCCAGCAGCCTTAGAGAACTTTCAGAATTGGCAGTTTTGGCCCTCGTACTTCTGTAAAACGATTTCAAAGTTAAATAACTTTTAAGGATTTGATTCGAACGTAATTTTGTCAACTCAAAAGTGAACTCGGTATTTTCACCCTTGTATAAGAGTGTAAAATACTTCGACAAACGGATATTGATGCGTGGTTTTGCGGCCTTACAACAGGTTTTACCTCTCGAGGGATCTCAAGAGGCTTACAACCCCACCAGGCAGTGTACCTGACCGATGTAGTATAGTGTAGTGGTAAGTACGGGGGATTGATCGTTCTCCACAGGGAATAGTGTCGTTAGGATTGAAAAACTACTCTAATAGGTCTAAGGGTGAGGGAATATTCTTTTTGTATTTTTATGATTTTTTATGAAAGCAAGTAAAATCTCGGGTTTGAAGGAGTGGGCGGAATTAGTTGCTAGTCAACTAACCCAGATAACTACAAATGCAAATAAAATAAATAAATGAAAATGAAAAGAGTTGTGAAACTTATATGGGGAGAAATGTGTTTACTTAGATTTCCTTACTCCCTAACTATCTTTTACCGGTTGATTAGTGCGTATTAATTGCGTGGATGACGGGTGTATTCCTTAATACCAATCGTGGGGTGGCGTACGTACTTCCCCAACTCTACAAGCTCCTACTTCACTCCTATGTCGAGCCGGCTAGGAAGCTCCTAACATGGGATCACTAGAATTCGCTCATGCATTAAATACAACCATATAAACCTAGTACGCATTGGTTCATGTTTCTTAAGACGTTCAAGCAAGTTACCGAATAGGAGGTTAGCCAGTTTTCTTAAGTCTAACATCGATAAACAATCATCCAATACAATCAATAACACATTAACAACCGATAATCAATAGTTGGTCAAAAAGATGTAGATTGGCAGGGACACCTCAACCCTGTGTACCATAATGGTACCCATCAACCCTACCCAGCAAAGGTTTGATGCCTGTGAAATACCTCCACCCAATACCCAACCATGCTTGCGGAACGGAATCGAACTCGCGCCCTTCAGTTGGTCAAGACATCACATGGTTGGGCCCGGCTTCAAAGGTAGCTGGTTGATATCATTAGAGCTTATGGTCCCCATGTGAGGACTTCCCGGTTGGTCACCCAATTCGGTACTACTCTCACCTAGGCTCGCTTAACTTAATAAGCTTCACCCAGTGGACCACAAAGCCAATGATAACAACCGATAATCAATAGTTAGGTTTCATTAGATCTAAGCAAACACAAGATAAATCTAGCCTAGCATGTTAATCAAAAGACAAGGACAAGATATAATCAAACAACACATAGACATATTGATTGATTAAGTAATTACTTATCTTCAATTAAACATGGGAGATCCAAGGGTATGAAAACCCTTAAAAATGGCAGAAATTCGTCTTAGGGTTTCTCCTCACAAAGTTGCACACTAATGACCAAAAATTACAAAACTATATATAGAGTTTAAGGGCTGACGGCGTCACGTTGTAGATCTTGACGCCGTCACCTCGCCGTTTCTAGGGTTCCCGGATGGCCTTCTTGACGCCGTCCCTCTTTAATCGTCTAAAATCCTCCCTGGCTTATCAAGGCTTGACGCCGTCAGAAATGGGCTTGACGCCGTCTCTCTTTAAGTTAAACCGTGATGGCCTTGATCACTTTAAAGGGTGACGCCGTCAGAAATTCATTGTAAAATTCTCTGGCTTATCATGTGTATTTTTCATATCCAATTCTTTTGCCAAGCCATGACGCCGTCAAGAGCAATACTTGACGCCGTCACAGGTACTTTTCCAGCAGATTTTTGAGACTTTGTCGTTTTCTTCACTTTTATGCTCCAAAAACGTCCAAAATGCTTCCTTTTCCAGATTTCTTCTCCAAAGTACCTAAAATGACAAAATGAACGATTTAGGACAATATTTGATCAAATAAATACGATTTAGGGCTTAAATGACCCCCTAAAAGCGGTACACTTTTCGCTTCATCAAATACCCTTACACTTGAGATTTGCTTGTCCTCAAGCAAATGCGCTTTTATTCTAATCAAAATACAAGTTAGGGGTCATTTAACGCTAATATAAAAGTAATTACAACAAATAGTCGTTCCACTTTAATCATAATAAGCACGGAGATTACAGACTAGCACCTCACAAGTAGTGTTTAGATACTCACATCTCTCAGGTGTCATCAAAATAAATCTCATAAATGAAAACGGATAATATCTCTCACTACCTGTCATAGCAAATAGATTACCATAGGCTTGGGAAAGGATCGAAAACCTCCTCCACTAGGCGTAAGCACCTAAGATAAACTATCAAAGAGAGCTTTTACATGGGTTATAACGTGAGGTGTAGGGATATGATAAACACGGTTTTGTTGGATAAGGGATATTTTACTGGTGGCGAGTTAAAGATCTTGATTAATTACATGTACAATATGGCGTTGCTAAGCCAAGACTAGACTCGACTTAAGCTAAAAACAAAATAACAAAAACATAAAATAAACATAAAATGAAACGGGATGGTAGTCCGTATGTTTTTTTCTACTTTTCTTTTTCTCATTTTTTTTTTATTTTTATTTTTCTTGATTTTCTTTCGATTTTTTTTTTTTTTTTTTTTTTTTTTTTTCATACATTCTTGCCCTACCATCCAAAATAATACATCATAGGGGCGTTGCATTCCCCTTACACTTAAACTTTTACATAACTTTACAAATAATTATTCTAATGACTCGAATTAAGATAATCGAAACACTTGGAGTACTTTTAAAATATTTAGCACATATGGGGGTAATAATGTTCTTCTTCCCCATTACTCCATTACACTAGTACTTTACCCATGAGTCCCAATCGTCCCAAAACAATATGTACAAGGATATGATTCGACTTAGCAACCATGTAATCAATTAGATAATTAACTTGGGGTTTAAACAAATGTTGTCACAATAATGCACTAAAAATGAGTGCATACAAGGTAGGCTAAGGCGATTTGGGTGTACATTTAAGTAGGGTGTAAACAAATTCTTCCTTTAAGTAAAATGCTTAAAGGTCGAAACGAAAAGATAGGCTCTGAGGGGTGTACTAGGGGTATCGTGTACTAAAAATGAGTACAACGCAAAGGGTGTGGGAGAATTACTTGACCAATGTAGCCAAACTAATTATAACAAAAACACAGGTGTAAAACAATGGGTTAATCCTAATGCCTCTTATCATGTAGTAAATCTAACTACACGAATGTAGTCTCACTTGTGGCCTCAGAATGGTCCTAACGCAAGTTCTAGAATCTAAGTGCTACCGGTACACACATCATAGCATAAATGCTTTTCCTACCAATTCTAGGGGCGAACCTCACATATTTGGGGGTGGAAAATTTTTTAGTGGTACGGTTTTTGTGCTAGTCATATAACTCCTATCCATGAGACGGTCATTAAGATCAAAGTTTCACTCCTATATGTTGTAAAAAATTTTAAATTTGGCACTAAAATTGCCCTAACAGGTATTTCTCTCAGTTTCATTACACATCTACCATCAAACAAACAAAAATCAAGCGTAATAGCATTCTCTAAAGTATCGTATTTTTACCCCCCCCCCCCCTTACACTTAAGATGAACATTGTCCCCAATGTTCAAATAACAAGATGTAAAAGTAAATAAGGTAAACGAATGAAATCAAATACTCCCCTGATTCGCTCGGTGGATAATGAGGTAACATGGTTAGATCTTCTTCCAAGAGAATGTAGAAGCTCCAAGACTAAAGCATCGCCATAAGCTTGATTCCACATACATTTCATTGTCCAAAATAACCTGTTAAACCTGAGAAAACAAACACGAAAACCTGCATAACATCGGCGGGATAAATCTATATATAAGGATATAATGCTTGTGGAATGATAATTTTGCAGATTCCTGGAGTTTATAAGTTAGAGATTTAATAAAAACTTTTTATGAAAACAAAACTTTCAAAAATTTTAGAAAATTAAAACCTGACGCCGTCAGGTTGTAAACCCTGACGCCGTCAGAAATAATCTGACAGAATTCTCATGTTAAGTTTCCGGAAAATTTCTGGAAAAACCTATACCTTACTTCCTGGAAATCCTGCAAAACATCATTATGACTCGATACAAGCATTTGACTCAAACAATTACTAATATGTATGTTAATTTAATATTATTACGATTCATGTTCATTTGTTCTAATAAACCGATTTGGATTTCCCTTACACTTAACTTTTGCAAAATACCTTTATATGTAGTTAAGACGAAGTTAAAAACAAAATAAAGCATTTTCACAATTTAGTTTTGAACATGGGTCAATAATAATAAAAATTAAACATACATACAGAAGCAAATAAAATCAAACAAACAAATAAACACACAAAAAGCAAATAAAGCTTGGGTTGCCTCCCAAGAAGCGCTTGTTTTTGTTCGAGTCACGAGCCTGACTCTACCCTTATTTAACGGAAATAGGGGAGGTTTTCCCTACACTTAGGGTTAAGTGCGGGTGATAGTAGTGATACACACCGACTCGGTATGAGTATGCCACGTGAGGAAAGAGTGGTGGATGAATTATATGCTCAAAGATGTGGGATCCAATCATCATAACCTTACTTAGTTCAATTGGGTCAATGGGTGAATTGAAGTTTTCTCCTAGAAAGGGATCATCTTCTATCAACTTCGAGAGACTCCTAGTTGGGAATCCATCTTGACCTAATAAACCCGGTTTAAACCCATAGTGTTTCTTGTGATTAATCATGAATGGGTGATGTAAGTATGAAAGGTTATGGTTCACTCCTATGTCAGCTTCCTCTCTACAAGGCTTAGAGTCTACTACCTTCAACATAAAACTACCCGAACTATATGGTTTGATGGGTGGGTCGGGACCTAATTCAATTCCTAAGTTCACATCTAAGGATGGAAGATTAGGTAACGGTTTTGGTTTAGGCTCCGGTTCATCAAAACTAGGAACTTCCATAGAACTAAAAGAAAGGTTATGACTACAAGTATTCAAACCTATTTCTTCTAGTTTTGTTTGGTCCAAGGGCTCTACCTCTATTGGGGTTCCTATAGTCTCTTCTACTTTTTCCGGGTAAGTTACGGGCGGTGTGTTAACCTCAAATGATGGTAGGATTTGTGGGGTATTTAGTGGTCTTGCATTTCCAACCTCATTCTCCATGGTATCTAAATCACCTATATGTTCATCATGTGTTTTGGTAGGATCTAACCCAAACACATTCCTAAGTATCTCAAATCCTTCTCTAGCCATTTGAAATTCTAAGTCCGATTCATAGTAATATTCAACTTGATTACTATGTTCCAATTGCCTAAAGGATTCCTCATGCGTGTCATATGTTTTGGTGAAATCTATCCCACTCATGCAACTAGGTAGTTCAACACTAACCATCTCACAATCTTGGTCCAATTCAAGGTCCATGTTCTTAAAAACTAGGTCTTCTTGCTCATGGTACCTATAGTCGGATAAATCCTCCTCATTTGTTTCCTCAAGTTGTGATGTATATAAACCCATCAATTCATTCAACTTATGGTTCATGGTTAGGAAGCTTTCCTCAAATTTTTTCCAAAGGGTTTCACTAAAAGGAGTTGATCCTAACGATGATTGTTTAATAGAAGCCGCACATGTACATAATTTATCAAACCTATCAAACTTTACACCCATCTCCTCTTGTATATATCTAAGATCACTTAAAAATTCATTGGAACAACAGGAAGCAAATCTATCCGTGTAAAGTAATTGTTCCTCTATTGTTAATGATCTAAATGGAATTTCATCCGCCATGGTGACAAATGAAAATGGTTTTACAAACAAAGGGCACAAAGAAAAAGATAGACTAAAGAAATCTAATAAAAAGAAAATAAATATCTCACTCGATAGGAATCAAGTGAGTAGACCTAATAAAATAAAAATTCAACCTAAACAATAACTATTCCCCGGCAACGGCGCCAAAAACTTGATGCGTGGTTTTGCGACCTTACAACAGGTTTTACCTCTCGAGGGATCTCAAGAGGCTTACAACCCCACCAGGCAGTGTACCTGACCGATGTAGTATAGTGTAGTGGTAAGTACGGGGGATTGATCGTTCTCCACAGGGAATAGTGTCGTTAGGATTGAAAAACTACTCTAATAGGTCTAAGGGTGAGGGAAGATTCTTTTTGTATTTTTATGATTTTTTATAAAAGCAAGTAAAATCTCGGGTTTGAAGGAGTGGGCGGAATTAGTTGCTAGTCAACTAACCCAGATAACTACAAATGCAAATAAAATAAATAAATGAAAATGAAAAGAGTTGTGAAACTTATATGGGGAGAAATGTGTTTACTAAGATTTCCTTACTCCCTAACTATCTTTTACCGGTTGATTAGTGCGTATTAATTGCGTGGATGACGGGTGTATTCCTTAATACCAATCGTGGGGTGGCGTATGTACTTCCCCAACTCTACAAGCTCCTACTTCACTCCTATGTCGAGCCGGCTAGGAAGCTCCTAACATGGGATCACTAGAATTCGCTCATGCATTAAATGCAACCATATAAACCTAGTACACATTGGTTCATGTTTCTTAAGACGTTCAAGCAAGTTACCGAATAGGAGGTTAGCCAGTTTTCTTAAGTCTAACATCGATAAACAATCATCCAATACAATCAATAACACATTAACAACCGATAATCAATAGTTAGGTTTCATTAGATCTAAGCAAACACAAGATAAATCTAGCCTAGCATGTTAATCAAAAGACAAGGACAAGATATAATCAAACAACACATAGACATATTGATTGATTAAGTAATTACTTATCTTCAATTAAACATGGGAGATCCAAGGGTATGAAAACCCTTAAAAATGGCAGAAATTCGTCTTAGGGTTTCTCCTCACAAAGTTGCACACTAATGACAAAAAATTGCAAAACTATATATAGAGTTTAAGGGCTGACGGCGTCACGTTGTAGATCTTGACGCCGTCACCTCGCCGTGTCTAGGGTTCCCGGATGGCCTTCTTGACGCCATCCCTCTTTAATCGTCTAAAATCCTCCCTGGCTTATCAAGGCTTGATGCCGTCAGAAATGGGCTTGACGCCATCTCTCTTTAAGTTAAACCGTGATGGCCTTGATCACTTTAAAGGGTGACGCCGTCAGAAATTCATTGTAAAATTCTCTGGCTTATCATGTGTATTTTTCATATCCAATTCTTTTGCCAAGCCATGACGCCGTCAAGAGCAATACTTGACGCCGTCAAAGGTACTTTTCCAGCCAATTTTGAGACTTTGCCGTTTTCTTCACTTTTATGCTCCAAGAACGTTCAAAATGCTTCCTTTTCCAGATTTCTTCTCCAAAGTACCTAAAATGACAAAAGGAACGATTTAAGGCAATATTTGATCAAATAAATACGATTTAGGGCTTAAATGACCCCCTAAACGCGGTACACTTTTCGCTTCATCAGATATCTACCCTCTTGTATAAGAGTGTTAGATTTTTATATAAATTACCAATTTATATAAATTAGATATATTTCTAACTAAATTGACATTTTGCCATAATTTATATAAATTTTGGTCAAATTGAAATTTCTATAGAAATTATCATTTTATCTAAGTTGTAATTTACATAACTTTTGTCGAATTTGTAATCTTTTGACTTTGTCTTAATTATACTCTAATCAAATTTTGTAACTTTATTTAAATTTGTTTCGTTTATCTAAACTGCAACTTCAACCATCATCAACAACACAACAACAACTAAACTTAACCTTCAAACAACCTCAACTCCTATTTCGTTGCAACGATTCTGAATCAACTTTATCGCACACCACAAGTAAATGGAATCAAGTTCTCAAGAGGGACAAATGTCTCCAGTTATGCAAAACTTTATTCATTCGAAGGAACGATGTCTCATACACCTTAAGGGAGTCAAGAGTCTATGTGCGAGACTCACAGAGGCAAGGGTACCAATGGTGGATCCATATGCATTTTATCGAATGTTTGCTAGACTCCTCGAACCTGAAATGGATTGTCGGACCTACAAAGAGAAACTTTTGCACAACATATTTCGAATAGAGAACCAAATTGAATGAGGATTTGAGTGCACTGAAGCATATCAAGCACTCAAGACGCACTTTAAATGGTTTTTCGACTTAGATTTCAGAGTGGTCGAAAGATATACAGGTTATGATTCAAATATACAAACATGGAGTGAATGCGTCACAAGAGACCTGTGTTGACATAAATAATGCCTAAAAACATTATTAATACTTATTCATATATCTATGTTTTGATAATCAAAAAATGTAAACTCATTAAACATAAACTTATCAAATAAACAAGTATTTAGTTGTAAATATTCATTTCTACAACTTAATCACTTAAGGTATGAATAAACAAATGATTAATGCATTATATGATCAAAGGAACTTTTTCTTAATCACTAAACTTTCTATAAAATGTCAAAAACATTTTATATATTTTTAAAAAACATTTTTGGTATTAAATAAATATGTTTAATCTATTATAAATATATGAATTCAAATTTTCAACCAAAAATGGCAAAAATGTTCCAGAAAAACCTTCCTCACAAAAGGACAAAACTGGGCAACGTTCACCAGGGGCGGCCCCCTTAATTCATAAAGGCGGCCCCCTTAATTTTAAGGGGACCGACCCCCTATTTAAGGGGACCGCCCCGCTCCAGTAGGTGCCCAGTTTTTGCCTATAAATACTGGTTCATCCCTGGCATTTTTCCTCACCTTTTGCACCTCAAACTTTCTGCTCTAATTCTCTTCTTATCTTTGTAAATACTTTCTAAAATCCTTTGATCATATTCTCTTAAGCATTGGTTTCCAAGTGATCCAAGCTTCCACCATCAAAGTGCAAAAGAAGAATACTTCTATCCTTCAAGACAAGAAGTATTATAACTTGGTGTATCTCCTTCATCCAAGTTGTTAGTGTGTCATAATTGTAAATCATTCATTCATTTGTATATGTTGTGAATACTTGTTAGATAGGTGTGAATATAGTTGGTTAGGCTAGATTAGTGTGTTAGTAGTGAAGTTGTGAAGAAGTGAAGGTGTGTAAGTAGTGAAGGCGTGAAGAAGTAAAAGAGTAAATAAGTAGTGCTAAGTTGTGTAGAAGTTGTGAAGAAGTCGTGAAGCCGTAGTGAAGAAGGTGTGAAGAAGTCGTGAAGAATTCGTGAAGAAGGTGTGAAGAAGTTGTGAACAAGGTGTGAAGTAGTTGTGTACTAGTTGTGAGATTGGTTCTAGCTACGATTAGAACTCGACATCTAGCTTTGTGTCGTTAAACCGGTGTAAGCGAAAGTTGTGTAAGGTTTTCTCCGCCATAAGGGAGCTTGTTGACGTAGTGAAGAAAACTCTCGAGTTTGGTGCTCGGGGAGTGGAGTAGGGCAAGGAAGGTGTCCTTGTAGCCGAACCACTAAAAATCCTTTGTCTCGCGGTTAGATCTTTCCAACTCTTTCTTTCATTTCATTTCATTACTTTACTTGGATTGTTAACTTAGATTTACTTATATTTGTTCATATTGTTCAAGAATTGAATTCACATAAGATCGAATCAAAGTTTTAAAAATTAAACAAAAGTTTTCATAATAGAATTAAAAAGACGTAAAACTATTCAATCCCCCCTTCTATTTTTCCACAATTGGTATCAAGAGCCACGTCAAACAAGATTTTTAAAATGTACTGTATTTTAAAACTTGAAACGATCTATGGAATCCGAAAAATATTTAGAAGGGCAATCTATGCAAAGACCACCACTATTTGAAAGTGATGGTTTTCTTTATTGGAAAAATAGATTCGAAACTTATGTGAAATCAAAAGATCTTGATCTTTGGCATATTATTACCTATGGTGATTTTCCCCCTATTCAAAATAATCCTTTAACTAAAATAAATGAAATTGTACCTTTTGAAAAACAAAATGATGATTTGAAAAAGAAACTAGCAAAAAATAATGAGGCTAAAATGGTAATTTATAATGCATTACCACGCAAAGAATATGAACGGATTTTTATGTGTCAAACCGCAAAAGAAATTTGGGATTCTTTATTAATCACTCACCAAGGTAATAGTCAAGTCAAAGAAAATAAAATAGATCTTCTTGTTCAACAATATGAACAATTTACGATTCCGGAAGAGGAATCAATAGATAATGCTTTTGCTAGGTTTAACACTATCATCACAAGTTTAAAAGCAGTTGATGAGAATTTTTCTAGTAAGAATTTTGTTAGGAAATTTCTTAGGGCTCTTCATCTAAAATGGCGAGCTAAAGTTACGACGATTGAAGAATCAAAGAACTTGTCAACTCTTCAACTTGATGAGTTGATCGGCAACTTGAAAGTCTACGAAGAAATAATAAAGAAAGACTCCGAGATGGTCAAAGGTGAAAGAGAACAAAGCAAGTCAATTGCATTGAAAGCTAGGAAGGAATCTAGTGACGAGGATAGCTCAACCTCCGAAAGTAATGACGAAGAATATGCCATGGCCGTAAGAGACTTCAAGAAGTTCTTCAAAAGACGAGGAAGACTCGTTAGACAACCACATGACGAAAGAAAGGCATTCCAAAGAAACAAAGACGAAAAAGGTAGCAAGAGCGAGAGGAAGTGTTTTAAATGTGGTGATCCAAATCATCTCATCGGAAGTTGTCCAATGATGTCAAGGGAGCAAAATAAAAAGGCGTTCGTTGGAGGAGCATGGAGTGATAGTGACAAAGATGAGAAAGAAACCACAAAGGAGGAGAAATGTCTTATGGCTAAGACATCAAGTGAGGTACATTTCGAAACCGAATACTTTAGTGATAAAAACCAATCATTAGACGAAAAAGACCTAGATAATGAATATATTAGGTTATGCAAATTAGGTCAAAAAGTCATGGTTAAAAATAAATCACTAAAACATATTAATAATCGATTAGAAAATGAAGTACTCGAATTAAAAATTAAACTACAACATTTAGAAAAAGAAAAAGAAGTTTTTATAGAATGTAAAACATGTCTAGAGGTCAAAAATGAAAATGAAAAACTTAAAGATGAAATTTCCAAGCTTGACAAGTTTAAAAATAGTGGTAACTCACTTAAGGAAATAATAAGTGTTCAAGGAACTTCGGGAGATAAAACCGGTCTAGGATTCAACTCAAATAATGTTTCAATTAGTGAAAATATAAATGTAAAGTTTGAATGTCAATCTAGTAAACAAAAACCATTAGAGTCAAAACCTAAGTATATACTTATAAAAGATAGAAAAATACCTATTGCGAGTGATGAGGAAGTAAAAAGTTTTTATAAACCATCATTAAAAGCCAAAACCGGATTTTCTAAACCAAAATTAAGATTTAAAACTCCACCTCCAAATAGACTAAATAATCCTCATCCTCGGTCTAAAACCCCTCAACCTAGAAGAAATCAAGGTAGACAAAACTTTCCTAATAATAATAATCACCCAATGTGGAATTATTCACTTCAACCAAGTTTCAACCCTTGGGAAATAATTTTACCATACATGCCAATGTAAACCATGTTTGGTTTAAACAATTTTGGACTAATGAGCCAATGGGGACCAAGTGGCTAAATCGTTACTCATTAAATAATTCGGAAACTCATCTATGATTGGCTTCTATAAGTCAATATATCACCTTGAAGTATTTGAAGAAAAGCTGGACATAAGGTACGCTCTCTCTTCTTTCTTTTTTTTTTTATAAATTTCATGAGTAGTTACTTCATACATATAGTCTTATTAATCATTGCCTTAGGATATGCTTAGTTTGATAGGTTGCATTGCATTTACACATTTAGTTATATCCGTTTGATGATTTAATAAACTAGAAACCCTTTAGTTAGCCCCTTAAGTAGTAAATGAAGTATTCACTGTCGAACTCATTTAGCCTTTTCAAATTTAAAATGGAAATCTTCTATGTCCACTATTAGAAAACTCATGGTGATGAAGTGAAATGAGTTAAGTGGATTAATCATTAACATAGAAGTAAGATTAGATTTCTCGCGTTAGAAAACTATGGATGAAACAAGCTCTCATAGACTATGGCATCAAGTTAGATAAGTATGCGGCAATAAAGGAGCTATAGATGTTAGGATATACCCCATTCAACACTCTCGCATCAAACTTATAGAATTTAGTCATCACTTCCTTATGACCATAGGATATGTAGAAAAGGGTAGCATGTGAAAATAGACTTAACCAATTCCCTTGAGCATGAGATCTTTAACAACCATTTTTCAAAAATCTAGTATATTTAAAAATATACAGAAACTTCACATTTTGGAAAAATAATTTTTTCTATAAACATTTTTCTTCTTAATCTATGTCCATAATTCTTCTTCGATCAAAGTCAAAGATTGGGAATTTTTCTTTTCTTACCCATTCTTCATAAACACATTTTGAAATAAAACTCAATCTATCTTATTCAAATAACTTTCACATCTACATAAAAACCCATTTTCAAGCATTGTTGAATAATGCTAAAAATATTTCTTTAAATCATGCATGGTGATCTCATATTTGTCATCTATATTTACGTACATGACATTTATAAGTGAATCAAGTCAAATCAAGGGGAACATGGTTTGTCTATTAAGATTTTGTTTGTAACAAGTCTAGAAATCCATGCTATCTTAAGTTCCCATTTGTTGCACATAGGCACACATTAGGATCCCTCAAATAGTTCATATATATTACTTGCTTGATGAGTATGTTTACATGCTAGATAAAATTACTTGTTTGCTTAATATCTATTACATGCTTAATTGCCTCAAAGAGTTGGACTTGCTTGAAACTAAACCCAAAAACACAACCCTTTCTACAAATCTCTGCCAAAAACCCATTTCTAGCAATCTGGAAATCAGCAGATGGGCGGCCCCCTTAAATCCTTAGGCGGCCCCCTTAATCTTTAAGGGGACCGGCCCCTATTTAAGGGGACCGGCCATCTGTATGGTCGAAGATGCTGTCTCCTTTTCTACTTTTTAGCCCATTTCATCCTACAATTCCCAAAATTCACAAACATATCTTATTCCAATCCATCCAACAAATTTTATCCATTCCTTAATCCCTCAATCCTACACTATAAACACTTCCATTCCTCACAACCTTCCATCATCTCATCATGCCATCTTCATAAAACCAAATCCAAAATCCTCAAGGTTAGCAAGGATGACCAAAAAGCTCGGTTGGACAAGAAAACCAAACCCCCAAAACAAGTCCATCACAACAAATGATGTGGCTAAACAAACAACACCTCCACCCACATTTGTTCCCAACTACACTTCCAATCCTCAAGCTCATTCCAATGAACCCTTTCACAAACCTCATCATAATAACCAACCATCCATCCTTACTCCCAAAAATACACCTTCATCTCACCCATATGATTCATATGAAGAGCATGATCAATCCCAAAACAATAATCCCAATCTCATTCACAACATCTCACATCTCATTCAACCTACCAATACACTATCCAAAACACTCAACACTCTTGGAATATCCTCTTCCTCAATACCTTCACACCCATCATCACCACAAATGTCTCCACCACCAAGAGTATCACCACCACATCCTACCAACTCACATGTTACTCCTATGTTGCATATCCAAACATCCATCCCAAATAACAACCACACTCCACCATCATAACCTTCGTTCCAAACTACACATATCAACCTTAAACCGACCTCATTGAAACCTTTCAAAACCCTCATCATATTGGTCAAACATCCAACTTTACTTCCAACTACACACCCCAATTTCATCCACTTCCACCAAATAACCAGATCCACATTCTCACGGAAAAGGAAAGGTTCCGTGAAGATATAAACCAAATCCATGACCTTTGTGATCTCCTTGCTATACACCTCGCACAACACAACAAGGGCCAACCTTGATCCTCAATCTTCACCCTACTCAAATTTCTTACCCCACTCTCTCAAGTTGGATCAAGTTACAAACCACACCCACTATTGTCCTTGTTGTATCTTCCTTCAAAAAAAAATTCTCCACTTGAGTGAAGATATTTCTTGGATCAAATATCTACTCACTCGTCCTCATCCTATTCCTCCTCTAATCCAATATAACATCGCTAGATCCACTCCATCCGCTCCATTTCCATCACCATCAAATAACTAAGTCCTATCCACATGCTTTCCACCCCAAAATAAAATCCCTCACCCTTTTGTGTCGCAAGCAAGCCCAATCGCTCTCTTTGGCAATATTAGGACTATTAGTATCTTTTACTTATGTTGTAATCCTTCTGTTTTAAGCATATTGTGTGATGTAATGATGATTCATGTGTTATACATGATCATCTTGAATGCATGAATAGATTATTTGCATGTTATAAATATTTTTGGTATGCATATATATGTCTTGCTATGTGTTCTTAATATTTGTTTGCCATGATTGTTGTTTGACATGATTGTTGTCTTTATATTCCATATTTTGCTATGTATGCTTGTACTCCTAATATTTTTGCAGCCAAGATTTCCATAGCTCGTCTCCTTGGTGCCCTTGAACAAGGGGGAGCACACATCAAGGGGGAGTTCTCGTCCCGACAAATTTTGTTTCTAAAAATTGTCGGCATAACCTTTTTGATTCTACAAAAAGGGGGAGAAGTGAATATAAACTCACTAAATACTTGTCCAAAAATAACTTTTTGGATTTAATGAGTTTAAGTTTTGTAATCATCAAAAAGGGGGAGATTGTTGACATAAATAATGCCTAAAAACATTATTAATACTTATTCATATCTCTTTATTTTGATAATCACAAAATGTAAACTCATTAAACATAAACTTATCAAATAAACAAGTATTTAGTTGTAAATATTCATTTCTACAACTTAATCACTTAAGGTATGAATAAACAAATGCTTAATGCATTATATGATCAAAGAAACTTTTTCTTAATCACTAAACTTTCTATAAAATGTCAAAAAAAATTTATATATTTTTGAAAAACATTTTTGGTATTAAATAAATATGTTTAATCTATTATAAATGTATGAATTCAAATTTTCAACCAAAAATGGCAAAAATGTTCCAGAAAAACCTTCCCCACAAAAGGACAAAACTGGGCAACGTTCACCAGGGGCGGCCCCCTTAATTCATAAAGGCGGCCCCCTTAATTTTAAGGGGACCGGCCCCCTATTTAAGGGGACCGCCCCGCTCCAGTAGGTGCCCAGTTTTTGCCTATAAATACTGGTTCATCCCTGGCATTTTTCCTCACCTTTTGCACCTCAAACTTTCTGCTCTAATTCTCTTCTTATCTTTGTAAATACTTTCTAAAATCCTTTGATCATATTCTCTTAAGCATTGGTTTCCAAGTGATCCAAGCTTCCACCATCAAAGTGCAAAAGAAGAATACTTCTATCCTTCAAGACAAGAAGTATTATAACTTGGTGTATCTCCTTCATCCAAGTTGTTAGTGTGTCATAATTGTAAATCATTCATTCATTTGTATATGTTGTGAATACTTTTTAGATAGGTGTGAATATAGTTGGCTAGGCTAGATTAGTGTGTTAGTAGTGAAGTTGTGAAGAAGTGAAGGTGTGTAAGTAGTGAAGGTGTGAAGAAGTAAAAGAGTAAATAAGTAGTGCTAAGTTGTGTAGAAGTTGTGAAGAAGTCGTGAAGCCGTAGTGAAGAAGGTGTGAAGAAGTCGTGAAGAAGGTGTGAAGAAGTCGTGAAGAAGGTGTGAAGAAGTTGTGAACAAGGTATGAAGTAGTTGTGTACTAGTTGTGAGATTGGTTCTAGCTACGATTAGAACTCGACATCTAGCTTTGTGTCGTTAAACCGGTGTAAGCGAAAGTTGTGTAAGGTTTTCTCCGCCATAAGGGAGCTTGTTGACATAGAGAAGAAAACTCTCGAGTTTGGTGCTCGGGGAGTGGAGTAGGGCAAGGAAGGTGTCCTTGTAGCCGAACCACTATAAATCCTTTGTCTCGCGGTTAGATCTTTCCAACTCTTTCTTTCATTTCATTTCATTACTTTACTTGCATTGTTAACTTAGATTTACTTATATTTGTTCATATTGTTCAAGAATTGAATTCACATAAGATCGAATCAAAGTTTTAAAAAGTAAACAAAAGTTTTCATAATAAAATTAAAAAGACGTAAAACTATTCGACCCCCCCTTCTAGTTTTCCACAACCTGGAACCTGAACCGTTTAGAGATCTGTTTCTTTTTAGAATAAGCACGCTGGAATTGCAGCTTACTAACAGATCACTTCATCTGATAGAGATGCGGGAAGAGATGAAAGTGATAGAACGGGAAAGAATTGAAATGGAGAAGCAGAAACGGGAAAAAGAGCAGATTGAAAAAGAAGTGCTATTAAAGGAACCAGTGGTGAATGAGAAAGAGACAAACAAGGATGAAGAAAAAGTCGATGAGGGTACAACATCTGATGATAGCTTGGTTTTAACGGGAAGTGACACATCGTCAGAATAGCAGGTTGACAACAGTAGTCCAAGGTACGATTCGGATGCTGATGGTACACACAGGAATGAAGCTGTTTGGGATACTGACGCTGACCATATCAGACCTTCATCTGACACGGCAATATTGGCAACGGTACAACATTCACATGATCATGATAATGTTGTTTTATTCGATAATGTGTTTGCTCATGACAAGACACATCCTGCGCATCCTGAGTCCATCAGTGACACATATGTGGCGAAACGGTTTGATAGTAATATCACACCTACAACTCCAGATATGGATCCTAATGGAGGTGAGCCTGCCCAGGATGGATCTTCTCATGATCAAGATCATGCCATATTTGCTTCTTTAATCGATAATTTCAAACGTGAACTTGAAAAGTGCAAAGAGGACAATCATAAAGTTAAGCAAACGAATGCATTATTGTCCAAAGAGCTTGAGGGATTTAAAGAAATGAAAAAAGATTTTGAGAAAATAACATACAACAAAGACATACAAATCTCAAACCTTAAATCTCAAGCTCAGAAAATAAACGAAGATGTTCTCACACCAATCTTAAAACGAAATAAAGAACTTGAAGTTGAGTGTAGCAAAGCCCTGTCACGTGAACAACTTTCCATTCAAAAACTGGATGCAAATATAGGCCCCGCCAATAGAAAGGTCGAAGCACTTTTATACCAGAACATTGAATTAAAAGTTAAATACTCAACGCTTCAGGAAACCACTTCAAATATTAAGATTGTCAACTCAAAACTTGAGAATGAGAATAAACAGCTTTTGAAACAAGCAAACAATCTTGAAGTAAAACTTCGAACAACAGAACAAAGTGCTCAAACTCTTCAAATGATGCTTCCAAAAGATAAGAACGCTCATAAAGGAAAATCCCGACTTGGTTTTGAAAATAACTTGCAAAATGAACAACCATGTTTTCTAAACAAAATGGATGCTCTGTTCATTTCAGAAGATGAAGATAAAACTGAAAAAGAAAAACGCTTAAAAGTCAAACGAACAAAAAGCCCACTCTCGTACCAAGGCTTTGTGTATGGTTGTACACAACTGACTGATATACCAAAAGACCCTTTGAAAAGAAAAGACACAAATGTGAAAAGATTTTTCAAAGAAGCTCAACTTGCTACCTATGATGCTAATTTATGGCAAAATAAAGCAAGAAAACAGTTTTGTAATCTTAAAAAGCACATTGAGCTTACGTTAGAGGTCATTCGGTTAAAACAACAAAACACCCATAGTGATTGAAATAATCTTCTTGCATCAGACATATACTTTAGAAGGGAAGTTCAAAAGATTTTCAAAGAAGAAATTGAACCTCATGTGAAAAATATCAACTTAAGTTTTGAATATTTTGAAAGTTATCTTGTCAAAGAAATGAGGGAAGATTTAAGGTACATACATTCTCTTGAAGATGAATTTGATGAAAAATGCCTAACACTGGATATTCAAAAAGAGTTTTTCACAAATCAAATTGAGTCACTCAAGTCGGTGTCTGTCAGCCATGAGTATGAGAATGTGGATTCTGAACAAACATCTTCTTTGAAATCTGAAAATCTTTGTCTCAAAAAGAAAATCACTGAACTTTCAAAAAAAGTAGCTGAAGTCAAAGAAGAATTGTCAAAAAGAATTGCTTCTTCTGAAAACCCTTTGACAACAGTGCTCAAAGAAAAGGAAAAGATTTTTGAAGAAAATTGTGATGATGCCAAAATCAAGTTTGATTTGGACGAACTTGATACAAAAAATATTGAATTGGAACATGCTGTGGCATCTTTACAAAAGGAAAATGAGCATTTGAAACAGACTTACAAAAACCTGTTTGATTCAATCAAACGTTCACGAGTTCAGAATCAAAAATCAAACACGAAACAAAAAGAGTCTGAAGTATTGAAGCCTCAAATCAGAAAAGTTTCCTTTCCAAATCCCTTGTTTGATTCTAATCCTTCAGATTTTGAAACGGAAAATGCAAATCATGTGCTTCAAACAAAAGTACTTGAGCTTGAAACGCTTTTAGCTCAACGCATAAACGATCTTGAGGATGCCAAAACTGATCTTTTCAACAAAACAAACAAATTCGAAACATATTTTGAAAGACTTGAAAAAGAAAATATTGTTTTCGAACGGAAATTGGCACGTAAAATGGATGATTCAAAAGCTGAAAAAGATCAATTTTTGAAACAAATTGCCTCTTTGGAATCTAAATTGACATCTCAAGATCATCTTCAAAAAGAATACTGTGATTTACGAACTTCATTCAATGCTTTAAGAGTAAAGTTTGAGTCTCTTAACCACTCAAAAGGAAAAGCTCCCATTTCAAATCTTTCAACATCTAAAGTGAGTGTTTCAAAGAAGGTTTACACGGGTGAATCTTCAAAACCATTTTCGAAAAAGGTTTCTCAGTGTACAACCTATTCTTTGCAAAAAGGAAGGAAGTTTTCGAAGAAACCAAGATTTTATGAAACACTTACTCCTCAAAAGCTTTCAAGGTCAAATATGTCTCATGAAGAGACTCCAAGATTTCAAACTCCACGCTCTCACTTTATATGGGTAAAGCAAGTTTGGAAACCAAAGAAAAGTCCTTCAAACTCTGAAATGCTTCCGCTACAACACAAAAATGACTCTACTTTGAAAAAGGATTTTAAATCTCCATTGATTCCACGAGCATTATTTCAAAATGAAAAACCGGTTTTCAGTCCTCGTTGGAATTCAACTTCTCTGAATCAGATTGACACAACTTACAAATGGATTGCAAAACATGCTAAACCCGTTGGTGCAGTGCTCAAATGGGTTCCAAATGTTGTTGTCTAATCTGGTCTCGATGGCTTCTAATCATATCAGATTAGGACCCGCGCTTAACCCAATGGCTTCGGAATAACTTAGTTTCAGACCCGAGCTTCAAAGAAAGGAAAGTGTTTCATCAAAAATTTCGAGCACTTATCCTAAAAATCTAAATGGCTTGTAAGTATTTCAGCTTACAACCCGGGCTTCAACGTTTTGGCTTATGTACACATAACAGTGCATAACCCGTTTTTCAAAGAAAGGACCCTGTTGTACGTTTTCTTACAACAATCCCAACAATCAAAGAAGTTTTCATCAAATGTTTATTCAAACTTCTTAATCTTAAGCAAAATTTTATTCAAAATTCCTCAAAAGATTTTTCTGATCTTTTCAAAAATTTTGCTTAAGATTTTCAAATTTTTAATCCCCAATTCGCTCCAAAGTTTAAAATGTCAGAACGGATGCAAGTTTTGAAGGGGAGTATTTCTAAATCAAATTTGTTCCAAAAAGTTCATGCAAATCTGTTTCACCCTATTAGCTTTCCAAAAACAAAGATTTTAATCAATCGGTATCAAAAATACCGTCGGAATGCTATTTTTGAGGGGGAGAAATGTGATCGTGGTTGGAATCTCAAACGAGCTCTTCAAAAGACTCAGTATGAACCCTCGAATTGACGAAACTAAATGTCAGTTATCGAAAAGACATGTCCTGGACGGGTAATAATTTCAAGCTGGTTTACCAGTGATGTAAGCGTGTCTCGCAAAGGACTTGTCTGAGTAGAATGTACCAATTCGAGAGATGATCTTTGAATATGACCGGGACGGGTAATAATTTCAAGCTAGTCTAACAAGTGATGTAAGCGTGTCTCGCGAAGGTCATGTTCATTGAAAATCGATCATTTCAAATGTGCGAACTCTTCCCATCATGTGCAATTTATTTCAAAAATGCATGAGCACATGTGAAGGGGGAGTGTTTCAAAAATGCAAAACTCTCAATGTGTTAACAAACATGTGTTTTCTCATAAACACGTTGAGAGATTTTCACAAGGTTTAATGGCATGTGACAAATAATCTAGGATAATCATGGAGTAATAAGGTGATTATGGCTAGGTTATGTCCAATGATCCGCCAGAACCAGAGGGATCTACCCAAGGACAATTCCAATAGTTTAGAATTAGAAGTCCTCAGGTATGATTGAAAAAAGGAGCAAATGAGAAAGGAGAAAGAAGGGGTTGAAGAATGAAAAAGAAAAGTTTAATGAAAGGGTGAAAAGAAATAGCCCTCCATGAAAACTTAGGAAAGAAACCGAGTCAATCCATCTGCTATCGGTACTCACTAAGGTGATACTGATATTGAAGACAAGACGTCATGGACCCAGTGACGCGTTGCACAAACCCCTCCAAGCCACTCAGATATCTCTTAAAAGATATTTGTTTCATTTCTCACGGAGATCAATGCATAATCTATCGGCCTCTCACTCCGAGATGAGTTGATATTGAAAAGGTGGCTCTCTGCTCCATGCCTCCGACGACAAAAACCAAATCGCACATAATTGAGTCTAGAGCCATGAGATTCATCAAAGATCTCTTAGGAACACTTCCTATGCAATACACTTGTGTTCATCAAAAAGGATACAAGTTGTATGAGTCTTAATGAGATCTGAACCTGAAAGCGCTAGACGAATTATTGCTAACTGTTTTATGCAGATACTGAAGAAAGTCCATCGATCATCATATGTCTCAACATCTACATTGGAAGAAATGACGCTGTGAATTCATGAAGATGTTGATCAAGGCAAAGAACAATCAAAAGATGATACTTTGAAGATCACAATGCATGAAGGAACAAATAATCATAAAGTTCAAGACCCTGAAGTCTAAAGACCTAATCACGTGGTGCATCTTTTGAATGACCATCCCTTAGGGGGAGATTGTTAGCTTTAATTTTATAGATTAAAGTGATGGTCATTCACTTTAGTTAGAACTTTGTGTAATGTGGGATTGTGTTAGATTTAGTGTTAATTGTAAATGTCCAATCCATTGGTAAAAAGCCTAAGAGCCCACACAAATCCCACTATGGCATTATCTCTTGTAATATATAAACCACACAACACCTCATTTGTGTGGTGGTTCAAGTGTGTGTGTAATGTGTGCTTAATAGAAGAAACTTTAACATCTATCTCTCTCTAATTATACGATCCATATACACCATTGTCCCATCATTCTCTTGTGTTTAACGAGCATATAAGTGTGTGATAAAGAGTGATTACAAGCTACAACAAATCTGAACGAGAACCATAGGAAAAAATCCATCACCTTCGCCAAATTCAAGATCAAGTAAGGTTTGTTTAGCAACAGGCTTTATCTTCATTATCTGGATCCAAAAACAACCCAAACATAGCACAAATCTATCTAAACTCTGAAGGAAAAACAGATAAACACAAACATTCGCCAAAAGCTGGAGAGGTGGAGCAGGATACTCAACCCGAATCATAACCCATTTTGAATAAATCCAATCAAAAAACCCCTTAAACATAGATGGGTTCAACAACGTATATAAATATTGAAAATGCAAATCTGGAATTCCAAATTTCCACCCTTTATAATAAGCATAAATCTCAAACACTAGTAATAGAATAGATAAACAAAGACAAGCCTTTATGCACGCATAAAAACGTGTGGACTCCTGATGCGGTGCGATGTGTCGTTGCGGTTTAGCAGTATTAATGCCTACTCAAGTTTTAAATTTATATTTAGCCGACTTATCAATAACACACACACTTAACGAGCAGTGTACCCGGTCAGTATGAATATAATGGTAAGTAGAGTGTCGATCACTAAGAGTGGAACGTATTATCTAGTTATTTTAATCAGTATTTTAATATATTAAGTTAGCTATACAACCTAATCTAACGCAAGGGGGTTCAGCCTGAGAGACTGGCACGATTTGGTTGCAATTAAATAATAAACTAAACCAATAGGCACGAATCAGCGAATAGCACACACGTACACAGATAAATACTTGAGACAATAAGAAGATCTGTCCTGATAGATAAGTAGTTTGTCACTTGTTTTATTGCTAGTTTTATATGAAGTGTATAGTTCGATGCAACGCACCGAGATTAAGTCCTTTCTCGTTGGTTCTAATCTTATCGGCGAGTAAACCCTTAATGATTACTTATGACTATCCTATTTATCTTTCTTCCTACTTTTCTACAGACGATAGAATGCATAGGCGATCTAATAAATAGGCGAGGGCAGAGGCATGGCGACCCGATCAACGCTCAGCTAGACACAGAGGTTATCAATGCACTAATAAAAGTCACCAAAGACATCAACATATAAACTTTAATTAATGAGAAAGCAGTTTTAAGGGAGTGCAATCTTTCCGTTGTCACATTACACAAGCCACCAATCTTGATGAATTAAAGTTTACTAACACAATAAAACAAAACTACTTAATGAATTAAACACATGCAGCACCTTCTTACAGCTCTTGTATCTTTGTTTGGGTGTGTCTTGTGCTGCCTATTCGTCTGAATTCGTCCTAGGGTTTCTGTACTTCGGTCTTCTGTCGAACTTCGGAACTCTCAATTCGTCTGGTCTTTGGGGTATTTATAGTTTCTGTCTGAGGGTAAGATGCGGCGCATCTAGTAAGTAGATGCGGCGCATTGACTTAACTTCGCGTGGGGTCCAAGATTAATATATTCAGAAATATTCGTACACCGCCAGAAGATGCGGCGTAACTCCATAAATAGATGCGGCGCATGTCCTCTTGTATCTTGGATCGTATCTGGTGAAATCTGGATAGTGATGCGCTGTATGTAATAAGTGAGATGCGGCGCATCTGGAGCAGAATAGTCTTGATCTTGTGCATTTCAGTAGACTCTTAACTTCTTGCATGTTTTGCTCCATAATTAGTCCAAAATCACTAAGTTTCACCAAATGCTTGTTTTTACCTGAGAATTACAAAAGTAAACGATTAAGTATCAATCCTCATACATAATATAATAAAACAAGTCAAATAATTAGGATAAATTATAGCAATAAAATGTACTTATTTGAGTTCATCAAATATCCCCCCACTTGAACTTTACTTGTCCCCAAGTAAACCTTAGAATTAATCTTATGAAAATGTATCCTAAAAGAATATTAGGATTTATTTTTATATTTAAGCATGTATTCATTTTTGTCATAATCACACAACCAAACACTTAACGAATTAGAAGTAAAATAAAATATTCTGATAAAAGCAAATCTAATCGTTTAACTGTCCAGTCGCGACGAATATTCTATCATAAGCTTGGCAAGTATACACATCTCCCCCACTAAAGCCAAGGAATAACAAGTCTAAAGCGGTAAAAAGGGTTTTTAGGTTTAAGGGTTAATTATTCTCCTTAATCTCTATCGATCTCAAATTCCAGAAAAGGCGACAAAATCACAAATACATGATCGAATCCACGAACACGATACTTGCAATTGCTCAAATCCTTAACTCGAATAGGCTAAAGATAGGTCCAAACTTCACCAATAATATTATATCAAAAAGGGTGACAAAATCATAAATACATAGCCGAATCCACGACTACGATACTTAAGATTGCTCAAATCCCTAATCTCAATAAATCAAAGGTTTGGATCAAGAATAATATAGGGTATGGATAATATTTGGGATACAAATTGGTGTAAAAATGAAAAATAAACAAAACAGATAAATTAAAATCCTAAGTGTGGTTAATCACTATCCCAACCATCCCATGAATAAGACTCATATCATAGAATAACTCACGCTTTAACACTTGAAACACACGCTTTTAGGTAGACACGAATTATACTCAACAAGATCTTAATCAAAGAATAAACCTTAGTTGGCGTTCCCATAACTGCCAACTCCCATTCAATCCATAGATATAATATACAACAACTAGTGGTGATATCGACCACTTAATACAAAACTTCACATAAGTTGGTTAAACAATCTTCCAACTTTCTTCTTTTTTTTTTCTTTTCTTTTTTTTTTTTTTTTTTTTTTTTTCAAACTACTAACATAAACATAGATGTGTAAAATTTCACCACATCACTATAATGATAATTCTGGATAATTTTTCCATACTTTTCATGACTTCAGAAATAACGGTAATAGTGAAAGTAGTAAACACACGAAAAATAAACTCAAAGATATATAATATTTACTTTCACTCCAATTGCATTGTGCAATTTCCTGACCTAACCATAGATAATGAATTACGCACGCGAACACAGGTAATGTAAGGAAACACACTTTGCCTAAAGCAATTAACCAACCACGGATTTTAATCTACAGGGTAGGCTAAGGTGTAAGGGTGTAACGAAACATTTTAACAAAGGTGTAAGAAACGAAAGGAATGGCTCTGAGTATTTTTCTAGGGGTATCTTACTCTAAAAATGAGAGTAACAAAAGGGTTTATACGGGGGTTAACTAACCAGTGTAGTTAGCTAATAACACATAACATATAAAGGCTATTTGGGTGTAATCCTAGAAATTTTACCAATTTAGACAAGTCATTCCAATTATATAAATAATACTTATTATGGTGGTCTCGAATAGTATACAAGCCAAGTTCTAAATTTACAAGTCACCGGCACACTCATAGATTTGTGAATTTTGAAAAATCACAATTTTTTGAAAATAACGTCATGTGTGCAGCAATGCAACTTAGACCTTAAACAAAAACATGCTAAAAAATTTTAAGTTTTGATATATTAAGCATATTTTGAAAAGTTTAGGACAAGTAAGTGTTAAGTGTTCTAATTCTCCAATCCCCCCACTTAAGTTAAACAACGTCCTCGTTGTTTGTATCAAAGGTTAAAAACTGGAAAATAAAAGAATTAGAACAGAAAAACTCCCCTGAGATTTGCTCGGTATGATCCTCCATTTGTATAAGAGCAAAAATCATCTTTCTTGTGGATGAGAACGTTTAAGCTTCATAATTAATGTATCCACAGGAAATGCAGGAATCTATAATACCACCAAGGCTTTAAAACACACCTAAATTAGGAAAGGTTCAAACTTGCATAATACATTAGTAGTTAGTTAAAATAAAACATAAAAATTAAAAATGAAAATCATCAGGTCAGTCGATGCGCCGTATCTTATGGAAGAAGATACGCCGTATCGAGCCTGGAATAAATACGGATCAGAATAGAAGATGTGCCGCATCCTTAACCAGGGATGCGCCGCATTGAAATAAACTAATAAAAAGTTTTAAAGTCAAAAATAAAAAATGCAGAAAAAATAAAGTAAGATATGACCTGTGCAGGAGATGCGTCGCATCTCAGGATTGAGATGCGCCGTATCCTCTGCGGCCTGACTGACTCGACACAAAAACAGAATAATAAAAAGATAAATCCGGGTTGTCTCCCGGTCAGCACTTGTCTTTATTCCAGAGTCTTCAAGTTAGACTCACGTTTAGCTCTTCACTCCATTACTTCAGGTTCAAACTCCACCACCTCGTTCTCATTATCCTCAATTTTATTATCAAAGTATTTCTTCACACGTTGCCCGTTTACTTTGAATATATAACCATTTTTATCGCATATTTCAGTAGTTCCATAAGGATACACTTTCTTGACAACGAACGGACCCGTCCATCTTGATTTAAGTTTACCAGGATACATCTTTAATCTGGAATTAAATAGTAGCACTTTCTCTCCAATAGTAAACGTTTTATCCCCACGTAACCTCGAGTCATGCCATCTTTTAGTTCTTTCTTTGTAGATCTTAGTATTTTTGTAGGCCTCATCTCTTAGTTCATAGAGTTCATTAATTTCCATGAAATGGTTCTTCGTTGCAGCTTCCATATCCATATTACAATTCGTCAAAGCCCAATATGGACTTTGTTCAATTTCGACCGGTAGGTGGCATGCTTTTTCGTATACAAGACGAAATGGAGTGCATCCCGTTGGTGTCTTATAGGCTGTACGGAATGCCCATAAAGCATCATTTAACTTGTCAGACCACCCTTTCGGATTAAATCCAGTCGTTTTTTCAAGAATTCACTTAATAGCCCTATTGGTTACTTCAGTTTGCCCATTGGATTGAGGATGGTATGCGGTGGAAACCCTATGATATACTCCATATTTTTGCAAGGCTCTTCCCAGATGGTGATTACAAAAGTGTGTCCCCCTATCACTAATCAATGCTTTAGGAATTCCAAACCTAGAGAACAAACCTTGCAAAAATTTAAGTACTACCTTGCTGTCGTTTGTTGGTAATGCTTGCGCTTCGACCCATTTTGATACGTAATCAACAGCAACCAAAATATATTTATTACCTTTAGATTCAGGAAACGGTCCCATGAAGTCTAATCCCCATATGTCGAAAACTTCACATACATGGATATAGTTTTGCGGCATTTCGTTTCTTGATGTTATATTCCCGGATCGTTGACACGCATCACATCCTTTTATATAATCTTTTGCATCATCCAACATAGTGGGCCAATAAAATCCCGCATCAAGGATCTTTCTTCTTGTGATGACTGCACCGTGATGTCCCCCCGTTGGCCCTGAATGGCAATGTGCCAATATTGCTGGGATGTCATCACCATCTACGCATCTTCGTAAAATATTGTCAGGACATAATTTAAAGGCATAAGGTTCATCCCAAATATACTCGCTAGCGCGAGTTAGAAACCTTCTTTTCTCGTCGGATGTTAGCCCTTTTGGAATTTCATTTGCAACAATAAAGTTTATATAGTCGGCATACCATGGTCCATTATTATTGCTCTTAATTCCTACCATCATAAGGTGTTCACCAGGAAAGTCATCAGCTATTTCCCTTTCGTCAAGCACCTCCATATCAGTGTTTTCAAGTCTAGATAAGTGGTCAGCAGCTAGATACTCGGCACCCTTTTTATCTTTAATTTCAATATCGAATCCTTGGAGCAATAAAACCCACCTAATAATCCTTGGCTTGGCATCCTGTTTATTGAACAAATACTTCAAATCAGAATGGTCAGTGTAAACCATAGTTTTTGACAATATAAGATATGATCTAAATTTATCGAATGCAAAAACTACTGCTAAAAGTTCTTTTTCCGTGGTAGTGTAGTGTTCTTGGGCATTATTCAATGTTTTGCTAGCATAATAAATTGGCTTAAATTTCTTATCTATCTTTTGGCCAAGTACAGCTCCAACAGCATAATCACTAGCATCACACATTAGTTCAAAAGGCAAATTCCAATCCGGCGAAATTATAATAGGTGCGGAAGTTAGTTTTTCTTTAAGTATATTAAATGCCTTTTTGCAATCTTCAGAAAAATCAAACTTCGCATCTTTTAGCAATAATTGGGTCATAGGCCTAGATATCATTGAAAAATCCTTTATGAACCTATGATAAAATCCGGCATGCCCTAAAAAACTTCTAACACCTTTTACATTAGTGGGGTAAGGTAGTTTAGCAATTACATCAATTTTAGCTTTATCGACTTCTATACCTTTCCCAGAAATCTTATGTCCTAACAGAATTCCCTCTCTAACCATAAAGTGACATTTTTCCCAATTAAGAACAAGGTTAGTTTCTTCACACCTAGCAAGCTTTTTATCAAGTTTAAAGAGACAATCACTAAATGAGTTACCGAACACCGAGAAGTCGTTCATGAAGACTTCCATAAAGTCTTCTACCATATCATGGAAGATAGCCGTCATACAACGTTGGAAAGTAGCAGGGGCGTTGCATAGTCTGAACGGCATTCTCCTATAGGCGAAGGTTCCATAAGGGCAGGTGAAAGTCGTCTTCTCTTGATCCTCAGGGGCAATTGGTATTTGGAAGAAACCTGAAAAACCATCTAAAAAACAATAATAATCATGACCTGATAGTCTTTCTAACATTTGATCAATAAATGGAAGAGGGAAGTGATCTTTTCGCGTAGCATCATTGAGTTTGCGGTAGTCGATGCAAACTCTCCATCCGGTAACAGTTCTTGAAGGGATTAGTTCATTATCGTCATTGAGTACTACCGTCATTCCTCCCTTTTTTGGTACAACGTGGATAGGACTGACCCACGAGCTGTCGGAAATTGGGTAGATAAGTCCGGAGTCAAGTAATTTCACAATTTCATTTTTCACCACATCTTGGACTTTTGGATTCAAACGCCTTTGAGGTTGGATAGTTGGTTTGAATTCATCCTCCATAAGGATTTTATGCGTACAAAATGACGGGCTAATTCCCTTAATATCAGACATACTCCACGCTAATGCTCCTCTTCGTTTATACAGTACCTGCAAAAGTGATTCTTTTTCTTTTGGCGTTAAGTTAGATGCAATAATAACGGGCGAATTAGTGTTCCCATTTAGATAGGCATACTCCAAAGTAGAAGGGAGATCCTTAAGCACAGGTTTAACACTATCAATTTCAGTAGCACTAGCGGAATAAACTTGTTCTTTAATTATATCGCTGCTGTCATCAGATAGATGCGCCGCATCGATATTTTTGATGCGCCGTATCGCGTTACATACAGCAGAGTCAGCAGCTAAATAATAATCAATAGTATTCTCATCAACTTGATCTTCTATAGCAATTGTGTTTTCTAAATTTTTAAGCAGAAAAGAATCAAGCAAATTACTTTTTAACAATTTCTGAGTAAATTGATTAATCGTGTCATCAGAAACATCGATATTATAGCATTCATCGTCATCGGATTTATCTTTACTCATAGATTGTTCCATGTTAAACTCAACCTCATCTTTTCCTATGGTAAGAGTTATCTTTTTATTAAAAATCATCAATTATGGCCCTAGCAGTGGCTAAAAACGGTCGTCCTAATATTATAGGAGTTCTAGAATTTTCAGGCATATCGAGGATAACAAAGTCGATAGGTAACTCAAATTTATCAACTTTTATTAATATATTTTCAGCTATTCCTAATGGGTATTGTATGGACCTATCAGCTAGTTCTAAGCACATCCTACTAGGTTTTGGTTCACCAAGACCTAATTTATCATACATAGAAGAGGGCATAAGACTTATACTAGCTCCTAGGTCGGCTAAAGCATTTTCAATATGCAAATTTTTAATTTGACAAGGAATAGTGAAACTCCCTGGATCCTTTTCTTTTGACGGAAGTTTGTTGAGCAATGCCGCTGAGCTTCTTTTCCCCATTGTTATGGTGCAAGCCTCTTCAAGTTTAGACTTGTTTGTAAGCAAACTCTTCAGGTATTTAGCATATTTTGGCATTTGCACTAGGGCTTCCATAAATGGTATGCTTAGCTGCAGCTGCTTGAGATTCTCCAGGAATTTCTTTTGATAGGCATCTTCTTTCTCTTTCCTTACCCTATGTGGGAAAGGTAGTGTTGATCGTTTAGGCTCAACAGAAGGTTCTTCTCTGATTACAGGTTCCGGATTAGTCTCTTTTGGTTGCTCTTGCTCAGGTGATAAAGATTCAGGGGAAATCTTGTTTGTACCGTCATCCTCTAGTGTCTCTCCGATTTGAAAGGTCGACTTTCCGCCTCTAGTTGTAATCCCTTTCAAGTCTTGCTTTACTAAAAGAACCCTATTAAGCACCGTTGACAATTGGTGCACTTCAATTGCCAATCCATAAATCATGTTGTTTTGTTCCTTTAGTAAAAGCTCATGACTGCCTTTGAATTCATTAATAAAGTTTCTTGCTTCATGATGTTCTTTTTCATTGGCTTGAGCGATTTGTAGTGCAAACTCTTCCATGGTAAGATTTCTTTGGGGTCTTCCGAACAAGTTGGGGAAAATATCGAACATTGTTCCTGAAAATTAAAGAGAGGTAGATTTCAAAGTAAAAGTTTCCAGGTATAAGGGTCAGAGCATTTTCCGTTCGGAGATAAGAAAAATAAAAGTTGCTGATATCTGCAGACGATGCGCCGTATCCAAAAAAATTGGATACGCCGTATCTTATAATCGTTAAAATTAAATCAAACTTTTATTCACAAAATAGATACGCCTCGTAGAAATCAGAATGCGTCGTATCAATTTTAATTATCAAAAATCGATATTTAATAAAATTAAATGCGTCGTATTAACAAAAGTTAATGCGCCGTATTTTCGTTACGTTTCAAAAATAAGATTTTTGATTCAGAAGATACGCCGTATCGATAGAGATCGATGCGCCGTATCTGTTTAATAATTCGAAAATTGTTTTTAATTAAAATAATAGATACGCCGTATCTGCTAAAGCAGATGCGTCGTATGGCATTAACGTTTAGAAAAAAAAAATTATCCAAAACAGATACGCCGTATCTTGGGGAAAAGATGCGTCGTATCGAATTAATTAAACGCGTTGTATTTTATAAAAATTAAACGCAATACGCCGTATCTGAGAAATCAGATGCGCCGTATCGTTCGATTTAGCTCAGTACAACGATAGCAAAATACAAAAAAATACGAAAAATAAAAACAAATAAAAACACAAACGAAAATAAACACAAAGAAAACAAATAGCACACAAAAACAGAAAATATGCAAAACAATACAATGAATGCAAATTAATCTAATACACAACAGAATTAGCGGTTAGATAAAAAAAATTAAAAACCTAATTAAAATACTAATCAAATTAACAGATAATAACAATTCACTCCCCGGCAACGGCGCCAAAAACTTGATGCGGTGCGATGTGTCGTTGCGGTTTAGCAGTATTAATGCCTACTCAAGTTTTAAATTTATATTTAGCCGACTTATCAATAACACACACACTTAACGAGCAGTGTACCCGGTCAGTATGAATATAATGGTAAGTAGAGTGTCGATCACTAAGAGTGGAACGTATTATCTAGTTATTTTAATCAGTATTTTAATATATTAAGTTAGCTATACAACCTAATCTAACGCAAGGGGGTTCAGCCTGAGAGACTGGCACGATTTGGTTGCAATTAAATAATAAACTAAACCAATAGGCACGAATCAGCGAATAGCACACACGTACACAGATAAATACTTGAGACAATAAGAAGATCTGTCCTGATAGATAAGTAGTTTGTCACTTGTTTTATTGCTAGTTTTATATGAAGTGTATAGCTCGATGCAACGCACCGAGATTAAGTCCTTTCTCGTTGGTTCTAATCTTATCGGCGAGTAAACCCTTAATGATTACTTATGACTATCCTATTTATCTTTCTTCCTACTTTTCTACAGACGATAGAATGCATAGGCGATCTAATAAATAGGCGAGGGCAGAGGCATGGCGACCCGATCAACGCTCAGCTAGACACAGAGGTTATCAATGCACTAATAAAAGTCACCAAAGACATCAACATATAAACTTTAATTAATGAGAAAGCAGTTTTAAGGGAGTGCAATCTTTCCGTTGTCACATTACACAAGCCACCAATCTTGATGAATTAAAGTTTACTAACACAATAAAACAAAACTACTTAATGAATTAAACACATGCAGCACCTTCTTACAACTCTTGTATCTTTGTTTGGGTGTGTCTTGTGCTACCTATTCATCTGAATTCGTCCTAGGGTTTCTGTACTTCGGTCTTCTGTCGAACTTCGGAACTCTCAATTCGTCTGGTCTTTGGGGTATTTATAGTTTCTGTCTGAGGGTAAGATGCGGCGCATCTAGTAAGTAGATGCGGCGCATTGACTTAACTTCGCGTGGGGTCCAAGATTAATATATTCAGGAATATTCGTACACCGCCAGAAGATGCGGCGTAACTCCATAAATAGATGCGGCGCATGTCCTCTTGTATCTTGGATCGTATCTGGTGAAATCTAGATAGTGATGCGCCGTATGTAATAAGTGAGATGCGGCGCATCTGGAGCAGAATAGTCTTGATCTTGTGCATTTCAGTAGACTCTTAACTTCTTGCATGTTTTGCTCCATAATTAGTCCAAAATCGCTAAGTTTCACCAAATGCTTGTTTTTACCTGAGAATTACAAAAGTAAACGATTAAGTATCAATCCTCATACATTATATAATAAAACAAGTCAAATAATTAGGATAAATGATAGCAATAAAATGTACTTGTTTGAGTTCATCAACTTCTGCAAGGATTGTCCCATGTCGGTTTCTTCATCCGTGATGCCAGATTTCACACGACGATGGACAGCATAAGTGAGGGAGAATGTGGTTGATGCAATGGAGGTAATGCAACCAGCAGCATGATGGGCTTTAAGAAGCAAAATCCATGTCATCTGATTCGCATTTTTATTATGATCAGGGAGTTTATTTGAAGAAACGCGATCTGGAACTTTGAGTTCCACCATGGACCAACTGTTTTGGTTCTCCATTTTCACCATCACTGGAGTCACGCAGTGGGCTTTTTTAATCCATCAATTTGGCGCCATTTTTTTCAAGGAAAAAAAATGTTTTTATTTCTTGTCTGAATTTATATCTTGCCCTTTGCAGATGATCAATATAAATAAAGTTCTTGATATAGATCAATGATAAAAATTATGTTTGTGATTAGGTTTATGTAATTGTGGTTTTAATGATCAAGATTTTGGGAATTTGGAATTTTTGTTTAAATGAAATGGATGAAGGATCTTAGGAAATCTGAGATTAAAATAAAAACAAATAAAAGAATCAGAATTTTGATTATGATAAAATTATCTAAGAAAACATAAACACCAGCCACCCCTTTTGAAAATAATTCAAACTCTTTCTATACAAGTAACATTGGCCGTAAAAATGGGGAAATGATTCTTAGGAAAATAGATTAAACATCAATCTTTTAGTTGTATTATCATTTACAAAAGGGCTTAATGGTATTTCATGTGTAAGAATGTTCCGCAACCAAATGGTTATGGGTTCAAATCCTGCTTAGGACATTTTGAGATTGATTTGTTGTATACATATAATGTGAGATAATTAGTTGTCGTTCAAAAGAAAAAGAAAAAAAGTATGTTTGGAAAGCATATTAACTTGACTGAACTGAATGATCGGCCCGGGGCCGCGGTAAAAGAAGAAGGGACAAGATAAGACAATAGCACTAACCACTCTGTCAGTAGAAAGTTATCCAGTCGATCTTCGTATGTAAGTAAGTAACACTTTCATCGATGATTCCTCTAATCCTCTAAAGGCTGAGGAGGGAGATGCACCGTTTATATCTATGAAATTCTTTGGTAGAGGAGTGGCCTCACTTTGCTTGCCTCCCTTCCGGTCGCCTCAGCTTTTAATCCAATCTTGAAAGTTTAGTTAGGCATTCACAAATTCACTTCTCTTTCAAGTTCCAATAAGATTGTTATGCTCGTGGTGACTTCAATTCTCATTGCCCCTTCTAAATGGTTACAGGACTATGTATAACTTATCCTAAAATGTTCTTTTGGTTACGAAGATGGAGAATGCGTCTCATGATGTTAGATATATATATATATATATATATATATATATATATATATATATATATATATATATATATATATATATATATATATATACTGTTGTCGGTGAGTTGACCGTAAATTTAATAAAAAAAAAAGTCACTAGATATGAGATTTTATTGACACTTACCAAAAAGTATGCGTAAAAAGTTATAATTATTACATGTTTTTTTAATGAGAAATTAAAAAAATACGCCAAATATGTATGTCTACTCATAGCGTATGGGAGTTGTGACCCAATAACTAAAGCCTATACGACCAAAGGAGGCCTAAAACAACCCAAAATGCTAAAGGCCCACAACATACTTTGCCTTGAGAGTCAATCTCCAGGCAGCAACCATCTAAGGTCGCCATAAGCTCTGCTTGGAGAACCAACGAAGATTCTGATGATACCAAGAGCCAAGAATAGCATGTCACACGTCATTCTTGTCTTCTTCATGGGATGACTCCCACGTGGGTCTAGACCATTGGAACATATCCACACATCTCAAATAACTGTAAATATATCCCTCATTTGATGAGAAGAACCAAGTTCATCTTCTCCACATTTGCACACATAAGCCCTAGTTGTATGTGAGTGTTACCCCATCTTTAGATAAACAATCTTATCTTGGGGTTCTTACTGATCAAGGTTAGACAAACATACTACTAGCATATTCTCACACCATAAACTTACATTAACCTTTGCTTTACATATCACGTGTAAACATAGCGCCATCCGTAAGACTATGAGATAAACAAACATCGGTTTCCATTTTTTCGACACAGAAAAACACTAAATTTCACTTTTTCGTTGTAAACATGAACCAAACCTTTATGTTACTTTTTGTCATAAGTAAAAACCCTGTTTCAAAAACATGACGGATGCGCAAGACCAAAAAAAATAAATAATAATAATAAAAAAAATACACCCACTTCACATACATATGATTCAAAATCGGATGCCATGTGAGAAACATAATAGTGTGGTACTTGAGAAATGGGTTCCAACAACTAAGGATGTTACCATTAGAAGTAATGACCATACTTCACATGTTCAGGGATCGTTTTGTCTTTTATTTTTAGTAGTCAATAAATTCAACTATGTAATAGTCTAGTATAAATACCCCCTCATGACAACATAAGCAGGTGGATTCCTCATTATATCTTGGTTCATACTTGCAAGTAATCTCATTTTTCTCGCTTTTTTACTTTCTCTCTCTAAAACTTCTCTCTAGATGTTGTGTGTTTGATACTCAATATTAGTTGGGCATATGATAGATGGAGTGAAATCTTTACAAAACTTCGGAAAAAATTGTTCGAAATTCGAATTTGAAACTTACGTTTTCAACCGAGAAAGTTCTAAAAATCAAAACCATGGATTTCAGGGATAAATTTAGAACTTTGATGTCTTAAAGCTTTCTTAAGGTTTTTTTTAGTTTCTATCGGTTCAGAATCTGTTTTGAAACTTAAGAAGTAAAGATTTATAGGTTTTTGTTAAGTTTTTCAAGTTTTTGAAATATCTCGGTTCTTGTTATCTCGGTCGTCTACTATCCGATAAAAGAGGAGCACTTCTCTTGCACTTTAACCGAGATAATCATTCATCACGGTCAAAGTATCTCGGTCTGTATTATCTTGGTCTTTATATTTTACTTTGAAAGTAAAAAGTATCTTGGTCCACGTCATTACCAATTCCACTACTTGCTTATGTATAACCAAGATGCTTAGTTATTTTGGTTCCCATTTTCCGTTCATAGCAGCCGATATCATATTATCTTGGCTCTAAGATTATTTTGGTTCTTTTGTTGATTTCCCTAAACAAAATTTTGCCCATTTGAAGACTCACAACCGAGATAACTGTTAATAGAAATAATGTCAAAAACGTCATTTGCATTATTCGGTCTCTATACGTTTTGATAATCACAAAATATAAAAACATGTTACGTAAAACTACGTTTAATAAGTTTTTGATCGAGAAAACTCGTTTCAACAACGTCTCTACTACAACACCACTTAAGGTATAAACAAATACTATACCAATATTAGTTAAGTGATCAAAGAGAATATTTTTCTTAAAACCTCACATTTTTATGTGACAAAACATATTTACAAAAGTATTTTTGTAATTATAAAGAAATGTTTTAATAAGAAAATATATTTGAATTCAAAATTCTCTAACAGCTAGTTTTCCACCCTAAAACTAGATAAATTTTTACCACACCAGGACAAAAATGGGAGCGTTTGTCGGGACGGTCCCGTAAACATGTGACGGTCCCGTATATATAAAGGACTGTCCAAGGTTTAAGGGACCGTCTCCGCTCCTCCTGGTGTCTATAAATATTGCACTATTCCCTGCAAACAAATTGATCCTCTTGGCACAAAAACTTTATGTTCTTTCCTTCTTCTTCTTTGATCACTATAACGTATTGATATGTGTTTACAAGTAATCCCATTATCTTCTACATCAAAGTGCAAGAGAAGAATGCTCGTATTCGTCAAGAAACGAAGTGTAATAGATTAGTCTTCACACACACACGTAACTAGTGTTACGATTCTCTTCTCCCACCTCCAAACTCTATTCGTGTATTTGTGTATCCGACTTGTGTGTGATTCGTGACTAGTTGTGTTAGTTTAGATTGGGACAAAGTGTGAAGTCCTTGTAATAGTTTGTAGAATAGGACGGGGTGATCGTCCGTGTGTAGATTAAGACGGGGTGATCGTCCGTGTGAATATTAGGACGGGGTGATCATCTGTGTGAATATTGGGACGGGGGATCGTCCGTGTGAAGGTTAGGACGGGGTGATCGTCCGTGTGAAGACTGAATTGTGTGTAAATCCAAGTGGACAAGGTGCTTGTCCGTGTTGCCGTGTTTCGGTGTGTAGATTGGTTCTAGCTAGGATTAGGACTCGACATTCTGTTTAGTTTCGTTAATTGGTGTACGTGTTAGCATCAAAAAAGTGTTGGTCATTCTACGTCTAGTATCTTTGTATCGTGTCTTAGAATGTTTAAGTTATAATTAGTTAATGGGCTATGGACTTGATAATATTAGTTAAAAGTGTAAGCCTTATAAAGAAATGTAAACCAAAGTCCATAAGCAAAAGCCCATGGAAAGCCGATCCATAAGACATGAGATGGAAGTATAAAAGGCACTCTCCACCTCATTTGGAGAGTGTGCTTGAGTGTGTAAGTGTGTGTTTTCTTATGAATAAAAGCTCTTTTTCTTTCTCTACTTTCTCTCTCTAACATACGCCTATATCTCAAGTCACCAAGGTTAATATCGTGTGATAAGGTTGATATATCTAAGGTCCTACAAGTGGTATCAATCGCTAAACAATGATTTAGGAGTCTATTGTGTTTGCGTTCGAAATATTTTCTTTATTTCTACACGTTTTTTTTTTTTTTTTTTTTTTTTTTTTTTTTTTTTTTTTTTTTTTTTTTTTTTTTTTTTTAAAGTTGCCTACTTTTCTTTTTTTTTTTTTTTTGGGTTTTAGCACTTCTTTGATTACAAATAAGTATTAGACACCTTTTGGAACAAGAAAAGTTAAAGCTTTTTGGTTAAAATTTGATTTTTGAATTCGTACTTTATGTGTTCTTCACAGTTTCTAATAACTTCAAAAATCATTTAAAGTGTTAAAGTTTGCAACTTTCAATTAGTTTTAGTGTTATTAAGGTTAGTTGTACAAGAAAAACGTGTTTAGAAACAATCCTTGGTGGAATTTAAGAAGATTGAAAATTCAGGTAAAGTTTTGAACAAGCAAAAACCCTAAACTTTCTAGCAAGCAAAGTTTCTAGTAACTAAACCCTAAACTTTCTAGCAAGTTCTCCAGGTGTTATCTTCAGGTTATTTGGATTACTCAGTGTTTTTCTCTCTTGTATAAGTTAGAAAAGCACTTCGACTTTTGGGAATACTTCTAATTTGTAAAATTAGAAAGTTACAAAAGTTTCTAGCAAGCAAGTGCAAAACTTTCTAACAAGGTCAAAACTTTCGAACAAGGATAGAACTTTCGAACAAGGTCAACACTTTCGAACAAGGACTGAACTTAACTTTCACCAAACACAACTCCTATATCGTTGAACCGATTCAAGATCAACTTTATCATACATACCTTCATCAATGGCAACTCAGCAAGATATTCATGCAGCCGGTGCTGAAAACCGTCCTCCCATGCTGTCAAAGGGTGGATACTCACAGTGGGCTAGTCGTATGATGCGCTATCTTAAGAGCAATCCAAATGGAGAACTTCTTGTCAATTCTGTTTTCGAAGGACCTTTTAAACCACGACAAGTCCTAGACCCTGGAGATCCTAATGGAACCCCCCTCCCCCAGTACAACCATTCTACAGAGATCAGACCGAGGCTGAGTACACTGAGGAAAACAAACTACAAATTGTAGCTGATGATCTTGCATTTCATCTCGTCGTTCTTGGACTAACCGAAACGACTTATGCAACTGTGGATAGTGAAGGAAGTACTCATGCAGTCTGGGAAAGAGTCAAGAGGTTAATGTACGGGACAGACATCGGGAAACAGGAAATGGAAACACAACTGCTCAAGGAGCTACACAAGTTCACTTCAATTGCTGGTGAATCAATAGAGTCGTACTATCACATATTCTGTAAGATCATGAATGACTTATCCAGACACAACCTCACACAAAAGAACATAGCTAACAACACCAAGTTTCTGAACGAGTTACAACCAGAATGGGGAAGATACGTCACCATTGTTTATCAGAAAAAGAACTTGCATGAAGTTAACTATGATCAGTTGTACGACTTCTTAAAGCAGAACCAATCTGAGGCAAATGAAGTCAGGGCAGAATTACTTGCTAAAAAGCATGATCATCTCGCGTTCATTGCTAACACACCAACACCTTTACCAGTGAACACACCACATCAACCATCATCATCTTCCACTCACAACTACATGCAACAACCATACATTTCACAACAACAAACTGTTGTCATACCACAACAACAATTCTATCCACAACAACAATATCCACAATTTCAAGAACCAGAATTCACTGACAAATATGAATCTATTGCTGCTTTGACATAAGAATTTGCTTATTTGACAAAGGCATTCCAAGGACGCTATTCCACACCAACAAACAACAACCAAATGATTTCATCGAACACTCGCAATAAGCAGATTGCTCAGCCGAGTTTCAATATGGGTCAAGGAGGACAAATGGTTGGAGTTATTGGGAATCAGCAAGGATATGCTATTGGATTTCACATGAGTAATCAGAATATGAAGAATGTAGGACAGTATGCAAGGAATCAGTTGGGTCAGTATGCAGGGAATCAGATGGGCCAGTTTGTTGGAAATCAGAGGGGTCAGAATGTTGGGAATCAGGCAGTGGGTAATCAGATTGGCAATATTGCAGCTCCAGTTGTTGGGACATATGGAAATGTGAATCAGGGTAATCCGATGAAGTGTTTCAACTGTCAAGGTGTAGGTCATATTGCAAGGAACTGTCCAACTTTCAAAACAAAAATTAGCTTATACCAATCTTGAAAAAGAACAGGATGAGTTGAAAAAGGACTTTGCAAAGAAAAAAGATAAACTTTTGGATGAAATCATAGAGTCAGAACATAAGATCGAAAAACTAGAAAACTTACTAGTTAAAATGGGTCATTCAAGTCGAGCAATTCATGTGATTACTAGTCAAACTGATCCGGTTTACCATACAAAATATAAAATGGCTCTAGGTAACAAAACTCCTTGCAATCTCAAGAAAGCTCAGAAAGAACAGAATACTTTGTATAATGGAAATGTTTTGTTTACTAAGCATGATCCTCCTATTGTTCGTGACTATGTAGAAACGATAGAACTTGCTGAAGAGAGTCAAACCAAAATGAAACAAAAGAATCCAGACCAGAAATCAATTGATTACAACAAACTGAACAAACTTTCTGGAATTACTTTTGTTCCACAAAAACAAACATCTAAGTTTTCCAAAAGCCCAGGCATCTCAAAACAAGTTTCTAAACCAATAGTTGTTTCCAAATCTCTTTCAAACATGGAACATATGTCTTCAAACAACATTTTCAACACAAGTGCTGCCAGAGGATTTCTTGATAATATTAAAACCAGACTCGGACAACTTCAAACGACTTTAGAATCTAAAATGAGACTGACTGAGAACAATTGGAATTCAACGGTCCATTTATAGCTGAAAAAGATTCTTGAAAGTGAATTTGCTACTCAAATTAATAACATTAATGCTCGAGTAATTCATTTTGAACAAGCTTTTTTAAATGAAACAGTTGACTTTGTCAAGGACCACAAATCCCTGATAAAGAAAGCTAATGAATCTATTGGAAAAATCAATGTTTTGGAAGATTTAAATGATTCTCTCTTCGAAGCAGTTATGTCTACTGATATTATGTCCATCATTTTATAAACATATTCTGTTGAAGACGATGAAAGACTGCGAGCTGAGACCTTCGCAATTGTTTCAAAATATGAAAATGCTCTTATAAAACTTGAAAAAGAAAATGTGTCATAATTTAAACAACTTGATCGAAAAATCGAAGAATGCAAGTATGAAAAACTGTCGTTAGAGGTGGCGATTTGTGCCCAAAATCAAAAAAATGGGCTAAATGGGCAAATTTTTAAAAGATTTGGACACATTTGGACCCCCTCTTTTTTTTGAAATGGGCATATATTGCCCATTTAGAAGTTAAATGGGCATAATGGGCACATGTTTTTCTCTCAATTGGAGAACATTAAATTGTTTTTAATGAAAAACTTATGCATATAGTATATTTAATTACTTAAATATAAATGAGGTGTTACGTTTGAGGAATTTTTTTTGTTGTTTTAGGTCTTTTCTAAAGCGATTCGTATAACATGCGCCCGTTTGGCCCGCGCCCGTTTGGCCCGTGCCCATTTAGCCCGTGCCCATTTAGCCCGTGCCCGTTTAGCCCATAGCCCGTTTAGCCCGTAGCCCATGCCCGCCCGGCCCGCCCGTTTTGCCACCTCTAACTGTCGTATGAGCGTGCCTTCAAGAACATGAAAGAGCAAAATGATCTTTTGAGGGTTCAGCTGAAAAGTCAAAAAGGGAAGGGTCTGGTTACTAAGTTTGCAAAACCATCGACTTCGGACAAACCAAATACTTCAAAACCGGTTGTTAAACCAAAAATGTCGATTTCTCAATTTGTTCCAAAAGTCGATGTGAAAAATGATTTGACAAAACCAGTCACTCCAACACCCTTGCCCAAGCATAATGAAAAAGAAAATATTGTTGATAAAGGAAAAGCGGTTGTCGAAACCCCAAAAGTGATAGCACCTGGCCTTTATAGGATTAGTCTCACTATTGCGTCTGCATCCATATCTAAAACATATGGGACAAATGACATGAGCTTAAACAACAATCCTAAAGAGTCTAGGAAAGATGCTAATACTTCTAAAGACAACAATGTGAATCCTAATGCGTGTGTCTTACCTTCTACAAGATTAGAAAGCACCTCTAGGAGCAGCAGACTACAGCCTAGGAGTAATACAAGGAACAATAGAGTCTCGCCTTTCTCTAAAATTAGATGCATGAATAAAGTTGAAGAGGTAGAAGAACACCCTAGGAATTTACCGCTTTTTAATAAGAGACATATTTCATCTGAATGTAATGTCAAACGTATTGTTTCTAATGCATGTAATGACTCTGTTTGTTTAATGTGCAAGAAATGCTTATCTAATGATGTTCATGATGATTAGGTCTCTAATAATGTGAATGTTAAACATGAACAGAAGAACGTTCCAAAACGTACTAGTGCTAGCTCAATAGTAAGACTAGTTGCACGATTTAGGTCAACCACTAGTAGTAAAATACCCAGTTATTACCTTAAAAATTGTGTATGGAAACCAACGGGTAGAGTGTTCATACTTCAGAATGGCATATGGAATGATGTTCCAGTTGAACCAGTAGAAACTTTCTATGAGTGTGATTCGGATTTTACCCCTAACCCCAAGGAACCAACTTCAAAACGGTTGCGAAAAACAAACTCTTCTGTTCTTCGCAGGTTATCGAAATATGTCTTTGGATCGTCGACTCGGGTTGCTCCAAGCACATGACCGGGAATCTGAAGCTGCTGATCAATTTCGTCTAGAAATTCATGGGAACTGTACGCTTTGGAAATGATCATGTAGCAGCTATTCTGGGTTATGGAGATCTTCAATTTGGGAATTATTTGATCACTCGAGTTTACTACGTCGAAGGGTTGGGACATAATTTGTTTTAAGTTAGACAGTTTTGTGATGCAAATTTAGAGGTTGCATTTAGGAGAAATACATGCTTCATTCGAAACTTGGAAGGCGATGACCTTTTGACTGGGAATCGTGGCACAAATTTGTATGCTATCGACATCAACCAAATGGCCTCTTCATCACCAATTTGTCTTATGACAAGAGCATCTGGAACAAAATCCTGGCTTTGGCCTAGAAGATTGTCCCATCTCAATTTTGACAATGTCAACAAACTTGCCAAAGACAACATCGTCACCAGTCTCCCTAAGTTTAAATTCACCAAGGATCACCTATGTCCATCCTGCGAGCAAGGAAAAAGCAAAAAGGCATCATATAAACCCAAAACCGTACCCAGTTCGGAAGCTAAGTTACATATGTTGCACATGGACTTATGTGGCCCAATGAGAGTTGAAAGCATTAACAGAAAGAAGTATATTCTTGTTATCATCGATGACTATTCAAGATATACATGGGTTAAGTTTCTGAGGTAAAAGGATGAAGCACCAGGCATCATCATCACCTTTCGGAAGCGTATTCAAGTTCTACTTCAAGCTCCAGTAAGGATTGTATGAACAGACAACGGCACAGAATTCACAAATCAAGAGTTAAGAACTTATTTCGAAGATGTTGGAATCACACATCAGACATCAGTTGTAAGAACTCCACAGCAGAATGGGGTAGTTGAAAGAAGAAATCGAACTCTTGTGGAAGCCGCTTGCACAATGCTGATTTATTCTAGTGCACCGTTATTCTTATGGGCTGATGATGTTGCCACTGCTTGTTTCACACAGAATCGATCCCTAATCCACCCAAGATTCAATAAAACCCCATATGAGCTTGTGAACAATTGGAAACCTGATATCTCTTACCTTCACGTGTTTGGCGCTTTATGCTATCCAACGAACGATAGAGAAGATCTAGGGAAGCTAAAAGCTAAGGGTGATACTGGAATTTTTATTTGATACTCAGAAAACTCGAGGGCATTCCGGGTGTATAATAGAAGAACAAAGAGGATAATGGAGACGATGAATGTGAAGTTTGACGAGATTTCAGAGATGGCTTCGGAGAGACTCGCTCTAGAACCCGTGCTTAACCCGATGGCTTCTAATCAAAACAGATTAGGACCCGCACCAAACCCACAGACTTCTGGATAGATTAGTTCAGGACTCGTACCTCAAGGAGCTCAATGAACAACAACTGAAAAACCTTTAGAACAAGAAATGGAAAATTTCTTCGAGTTAATGTTTGATGAATACTATGGTGGAACTTCGACAAATGCATCACAACAACATGCCGCTGCACCCGCTCAAAACCATCAACCACCACCACCAACACAAGATGCATTTACTACAATCGAAGCTGACGCACCAACTCCCTCAACCTCATCTACATCTACTCCAGAAACTCCAATTCTTGAAATTGTTCTACAAAGAGTTGATGAGCATAACCAAAACATATCATTTCAAGAAGAACCATCACAAAACCAAAATGATGCAGTGTTAGAAGAAGAAGTGTTCGAAAACCCATTTGCAACGGACTCTGCTGAATCATCTTCAAGGTTACAAGAACCATCTAACACACATACGTCAAACCCAAGGTACCCTTCTACACTCAAATGGAAAAAAGACCATCCAATTGAACAAGTTATTAGTGAACCTTTAAGGCTAGTTCACACGAAAAGACAACTTGCCACAGACCTCGAAATGTGCATTTACATTTGCTCAATAAGCCTCAAAGAACCAAAGAACATTCGGGAAGCAATGGCAGAAAACGCATGGATAGAAGCGATGCAGGAAGAAATTCTTCAATACCGTTTCATGATAGTTGGGAATTAGTTCCAAAACCAATTGACAAACTTGTTATTGATCTCAAATGGTTATGGAAAAACAAAAAGGATGAAGAAATGAATGTAATTCATAACAAAGCTCGTCTCGTGGCTAAAGGATTCCGACTGGAAGAAGGGATAGATTTTGAAGAATCATTCGCGCCAGTAGCAAGACTTGAGGCAGTCCGGATTTTCTTAGACTATAAAGCTCACAAAAACATCACAGTATATCAGATGGACATCAAGACTACATTCTTGAACAGAACTCTGAAAGAAGAAGTGTATGTGAGTCAGCTAGAAGGATTCATTGAAAAGGAACATCCAGACTACGTCTACAAGCTAAAGAAAACCATTTATGGTTTAAAACAAGCTCCAAGAGCATGGTATGACGAACTATCATCTTGTCTGATAAAAAACAATTTCACCAAAGGAACTGTTGATCCTACCTTGTTCACAAGAAAATACAAAGATGACATTTTGATTGTTCAGATTTATGTGGACGACATTATCTTTGGGTCCACTAATCCGAATCATTCAAAACATTTTGAAAATCTCATGAAAAGCAAATTTGAAATGTCCATGATGGGGGAACTAAAATTCTTTCTTGGTTTACAAATACATCAATCCCCTCATGGTATCTTCATTAATCAATCTAAATACACAATTGAGATTTTGAAAAAACATGGTATGGAAAATTGTGATTCTGTTGGTACACCAATGGTAACTTCACCAAAAATCGGTGCTGATTGATTTGGGAAAACCATCGATCTGAAGAAATATCAGAGCATGATTGGTTCTCTCATGTACCTTACTGCTATTCGACCCGATATTCACTTTGCTTTTTGCTTATTAGCACGGTTTCAGGCAAGGCCTACTGAACTTCACCTCCAAAAGGTCAAACGGATCTTTCGGTACCTACGAAGAACCATTAACATGGGAATTTAGTATCCAAAGGATTCTGAGTTTAAACTAATAGCATTTTCAGATGCCGATCACGCAGGATGTCAAGTTACAGCAAAAAGTACATCAGGTGGAGCACAATTTTTGGGAGAAAAGCTAGTAGGTTGGTCGTCAAGAAAGCAAGATTATACTCCATTATCAACCACAGAAGCCGAGTATGTGTCTCTATCTGCATGTTGTGCCTAAGTTCTATGGATGAGGACACAACTCACAGATTATTGCTTTACTTTCGACAGAATACCTTTGTATTGTGATTTGAAAAGTGTCATAGCCATCTCGTGCAATCCAGTACAACACTTGAAGACCAAGCATATTAGAGTCCGCTAAGACTTCATCAAAGAACACATAGAAGAGGGTACTGTTGAATTATTTTTTGTGAAGACAATTACCAACTCGCCGATCTATTTACTAAAGTCCTTCCAAAAGATAGGTTTGACGATTTAGTTCGACGAATTGGCATGCGAAGCCTAACTCTTGAGGAGCTAGAACGTCTTCTCGAATCTTCTTGAAAATTATCTTTCAAAAAGCTTCGCTGTAAATATTTCTCAAAAATAAAATACAAAATTTGAAAAACCAACAAAAACAAAACACAAAAATACAAAATTTTCAAAAATACAAAAACAATATAAAATGAAAAAATCCAAAAATATTCTTCTCATGACATGTCTCTCTTATAATCGATATTCTGTACATTTCTAGAAATGTCATTCAACAATGATACGGACATGTACAAATGCTTGAGCGAGAGTTCTCTAAAAATGTTTTTTCAAAACATGTCGTTTCTCAAAAGTTTCTTCACTATGGCTTTCATATACTTTAGTACGAAACACGAGCTTACATGTTGGCTTGTAAGTATTTCAGCTTACAACCCGAACTTCAAAGAAAGGAAAGTGTTGTGCAAAACCAATTTCTTTTTCAAACACTTATCCTAAAACTAATGACGATAATTCTTCTAAAATATCTTCAAAGATTTTTAAAATCTTCTCAATCTTGAGCACCTTTTCAAGATTTTTCAAAAGATTTTTAAAAATCTTTCAAATTATTTTGCGCTCAAGATAACTCCCTCTAAACCCTTAATTGATTCTAAACTTTCTATTTGAAAATATTCTTTCATTAAGAGGAAGTATAAAATCAAAATGTTCCGATTTCATGCAAAAACAAATCCGTCTATCTCTCCAAAACCTTCTCTTTTAATCAGTAGATATCAAAAATATCACGGATATGCTATTTTTGATGGGGGGAAGACGTGATTAAAATGTGATCAAAATGTTTAAAGATCGTTGTTGATCTCAAAAGAGCTCGACTAAGAAAGTGCCAAAGAATTGACGAAGCTTAATTGTCAGTAATCGAAAAGACTTGTCCTGGACGGGTAATAATTTCAAGATAGTCTAACTAGTGATGTAAGCATGTCTCAGATAGGACTTGACTAAGTAGAGTGTGCCGTCTCGAGAGACTTTCTTTGAACTTGACCAGGACGGGTAATAATTTCAAGCTAGTCTAACTAGTGATGTAAGCGTGTCTCGAATCGGCCATGTTCACTGAAAATCGATCAATTTAAAAGTGCAAACTCTACCCAACATTTGTAAATCTGTCTTAAAACTTATGAGCACATATGAAGGGAAAGTATTTCAGAAAATGTAAAACTCTCGAAGTGTTAACAAAATATGTTTTATAATTATAAACACTTTGAGAGATTTTCACAAAAGGTTTTATGGCATGTGATCAATGAACCTAGGATAATCATGGAGTAATAAGGTGATTATGGTTAGGTTTATGTCCTATGATCCGCCAGAGCCGGAGGGATCTACCCAAGGATAATTCAAATAGATTAGAATTAGAAGTCCTTAGGTATGATTGAAAAAAGGAGTAAAGTGATGAAAGGAGAAAGAATGGGTTGAAGAATTAAAAAGAAAAGTTAATAAAAGGGTGAAAAGCAATAGCCCTCCATGAAAACTTAGGACAGAAACCGGGTCAATACATCTGTTATCGGTTATCACAAAGATGATACCGGTATTGAAGACAAGATGTCATGGACCTAGTGACGCGCTGCACAACCCCTCCTAGCCACTCAGGTATCTCTTAAAAGGTACTTGTTTCATTTCTCTCGGAGAACCTTGCATAATCTATCGACCTCTCACTCCGAGATATGTTGATATTGAAATGGAGGCCCTCTGATCCATGCCTCCGACGATTAAAACCAAAACGCACTTAATCGAGTCTAGAGCCATGAGATACATTAAAAGATCTCTTAGGATACATTTCCATACCATACACTTTTGTTCGCAAAAAAGGACACAAGTTATATAAGAGTCTTTTATGAGATTTACGGATCTTGCCTTTTCTATTATGATGGTTATTTGCTTCAAACGATCTACAGTCGTGGAGTGATACTTCGGTATACTTCAGCGGCTCACCTGAATTGTTGGTGTACTTCGGTATATCTTTGTAAGCCTTCTTGAGGGTATCCAATTCAGGAACAGCCTTTGTAAGGATTCGAGAGGGTTTTCACACTATGCTGTTAATTCTCTCGAAGTCTGAGCCTGTAAGTGCTGGAAATCCCGCCAAGGAGATTCCTTTCACGAATCGAGTCCTTAAGACGTGGGTCATTACTTGGATTTTATCCATAGTATTGATAATTGTCCCTCAACGGGATTCGGACGGCTGATGTGCCCGAACAAGGTGAATGGAATCAATAAATTCATCAGTAAAACAATCATAGTGGTCTATCTCTAAGAAAAGTCCACCATGATCGATTGGTGATTTCAACTAACATTTTTTATGCAGGTACTGATGATAGTCCCTTGGAGGAAATGTCATTTACCACCATCATTTCATTCATTAACATCTTCACCTCCACATACTCATACTTATGAAGTTCATTCTCAACAAGCTCAAGTGAAGAACGTTCTAGACAAAGAGATCAAGTTAAAGACAATGAGTTACGTCAAAGTCAAGAGCTAATCAAGAAAGTTAAGAACAAGTTCAAGTATCAAGTGAGGAAAACATAAGTATGAAGTTCAAAGTATTTTCAAAAAGTATGAGTATGATGGAGAAGACGTGTTGGGAATAAAATGTTCAAGTCAAAGAGCCTGCCAAAGATGTTAAAGAGCCTGCTAGTTGATTTTTGAAGAGTACGAAGATGTTCTACCAATACCTTCTGGGTAGAAGGTACTGCTGGTTGATAAAGAGCCTGTCAAGCTTATGTCAAGTCGATTAGATATTTTGTAATAGATATTTAGTTGAATTATTAGTCTTTGTACATTGTTATACGTTATGTAGAAGTAGATTAAGTCTTCTGTGGTGTACAGAAGAATATTATCAGAGTTGTACATTGGTAGTTGTATTTAATTGTAGGCGCCAATATAGTCAAAGTATAGTATAATACTCTTCCACTTGACAACATGTAATAAGATATCCTTATCTTATAAAAGGATATCTTAGTCACCACTTCATGCATGCATCTTACACAACCAATAACCAAAAACCAAACTATCTCTCAAGTAACTTAGTTACTTCAAATCACAAATCCTTTTACAATCTTAGATTCAAGATTACTTTGTAATCCCGGTGATATTTAGATCATCCGTATTATTTCATCAATAATATTGAATCGTTTTGTGTTAAACCAAAGTTGTGTTCTTTGTTTATTGCATTCTCACGTTTACTTAAACTCACCACCTTGTGTTCTTTTAAGTGTGTTGTAGTAGATTCCGCATGCTAAACACATTCAATACATAAATATCTCTCAAACACATTACTAAGATTCATATCCCAAGTGTTTGAACTTCGAACAAAACCGTTCCACAAGTGGTATCAGAGCTAGGCTTGATATTTACTAATTTAAAAGAACAATGGATGTTGAACATATTCAAACAAATGTTGCAGCTAAACTTCCATTACTTAAGCAAAATGAGTTTGAAATGTGGAGACTAAGGGTTGAACAATACTTTCAAGTGCAAGACTATGCACTTTGGGAGATCATTGAACAAGGAAATTCATTTAAACCCCAAATCACCACTACAATAGTAAATGATGCTCTTGTAACAAGAATACAAGACCAACCATCAAATGCAGATGAAAAGATTCAGAAGAGAAATGATTTAAAAGCAAGGAGTATGTTACTGATGACTATTCCAAATGATAAACTTCTGATCTTTAACAAATACAAAGATGCCAAAACCCTTTTTGAAGCTATTGTGGCTAGGTTTGGTGGTAATGATGCTACCAAGAAAACACAGAAAACACTTCTCAAACAACAATTTGAGAATTTCACAGCCACAACCAATGAGTCTTTGGACAGTATGTTCAATAGACTTCAGAAGCTTGCAAGTCAGTTAGCCATCCATGAAGTGATGATAACTCAAGAAGACCTAAACTCTAAATTTCTTAGGAGTTTACCTTTAGAATGGTCTATGCATGTCATTGTCTGGAAGAACAAGCCAGATATTGACCAGATGAGTCTCAATGATCTCTACAACAATTTCAAAATTGTAGAACATGAAGTAAAGAAGACTACTGGGTCAAGTTCAGGAAATATGGCTTTTGTTTCATCCCAAAGCATCTCAAAGGTTGATAATGAAGAAAAAGGTGGCAGAGAAGAAGGTACTGCCAGTACAACCTTTGGTACTACTAGTACTTCTAGTAGTACCAAATCCATTTTAGATGAAACAATTGGGTGTGCTTTTCTTACATCTCAACACAATGGGTCCGTATTAACTTTTGAAGACCTTCAAGAGATTCATCCTGATGATCTTGAAGTAATGGACATAAAGTGGCAACTCTCACTTTTAAGCATTAGAGCTAAGAAGTTGTTGATGAGGACTGGCAAGAAGATAATGATAAATGGAAATGAGCCTGCTGGCTATGATAAGTCAAAAGTGGAGTGTTACAACTGCCACATGATGGGTCACTACTCTAGAGAGTGTAGAAGACCTAAGAAGCAGGATGACAAGGGTAGAGGGTTTGACAACAGGAATAAAGGAAGCTTTGAGAAGAAAGGAAGCTTTGAAAGCAAGAGTAAGGTTGTTGAAGTTTCTGAGCCAAAAGCAATGGTTGCTATTGATGGCATGGGTTTTGATTGGAGTTTCATGGGTGAAGATGAGTCAACTTCTGATGAATTGGCTTTGATGGCATTCTCCACTCCTGAGGTACAAACTATCAAATGTTCTAGCAATTGTGAATTTCTTAAAGAATTAGAAATTATAAGAAAATCTTATGATACAGAAATTTTAGAACACAGAAAAACCCAACAAACCTTATTTAACCATCAATGTGGTATGGCCAAACTAGAAAAACAAATCATTCACTATAGAGAAAATGAACTCACATTTTCTGATGCTAAAGCTGCTCTTAATAGACAAATATTTTTGAAAGATTCAGAAATAGAAATGGTAAGGAATGAGTGTACTAAAGTTACATTGGCTAGAGATAATATTCAACTGACTGTTACTAAATTGGAAAATGCTTCTGAGTGTACTAGGAGCATAGTAGAGAATCAGATGAATAAGAGAATAAAATCAGGGATAGGATACAATGAATGTCCACCTCCTTATAGAGGAATCCCTTGTCCTCCAGGATCAAATCTTGCTGAATCAGGTGTGCATGAAGTCATGAACAAACCACTGGCTAAATTTGTAGTGATAAGTGAACCTTCTGAGAGTGCTAAGAATGCCCCACTCTCTAAGGTGCTCACTGATAAGAGACCAGATGTCCTAATTATTGAAGATTGGGTATCTGATGATGATGAAGTTGAAACTATTCCTATCAAAGGAATCAAAGTAGGACCAAACAGTCCTAAGAAAGTAGAAGTTAAAGCTAAGGCTAAAACTGTTTTGAAAACAGTTGAAAGTTGTAAAAATTGTAATAACAAACCTAGGGGAAGCCAAAGAAATTGGAACAACCTTAAGTCACAACAACTAGGTGATGACTTTGTTATGTTCAATAAGGCTTGTTATTATTGTGGTAGCTTTAATCATCTTCATGCTTATTGTAATAAATGGATTTCTGGGAGTAAATCAAAGTCTAAAACAAACGTTACTCACCCCAGAAAAAGTTTTGTTAAGTCTAACACCACAAATCTTAAACATACTGTTAGACAAAATAAGCCTGTTATTGCAAAACCAACTGATAAGGGTACAAGAAACACTTTCAAATGTGTACCAAAAGTTGTGAATAATCCTATTCAAAAGAAATCTGTGGTCAAAACACAAATTTGGAAACCAAAAACCAAAGGTCCTGCTATACCAAAAGGTCCTGCTAGACCAAATGGTACTGCCAAGATTGGTATTACCAAAATTGGTACTGATAGACCAAAGACCACACAATGGATTAAAAGGGAATGTGCTGTTAAGTCCTCAGCATGTTGGATTTGGAAACCAATCCAATCAAAAGGTGCATCAACAATCCTGAAAAGGTTTGACTTCATTGATGCAAGAGGCAAACCCAAGTCTGTCATGGCTTGGGTACCCCAAGAAAACTAATATGTTTATTCATGTGCAGGAACATTCAACTGATATTGAAGATCAAGGATATGTTGATAGTGGATGTTCAAGGCATATGACAGGCAACATGTCATTCCTCTCAGACTTCAAAACATTTGATGGAGGATATGTTACCTTTGGGGGAGGAATAAAAGGAAAGATCACTGGTAAAGGTACTATCAAAACCAGTAAACTAGATTTTGAAAATGTGTATTTTGTGAAAGAACTTCAGTTTAATCTTCTTAGTGTCTCACAAATGTGTGACAAAAAGAACAATGTTCTTTTTACTGACAATGAATGTATGGTTCTTTCTTCTGATTTTAAGATGCCTGATGAGAGTCAGATCCTTCTTAAAATTCCAAAAAGGAACAATATGTATAGTGTCAATTTAAAGAACATTGATCCCAAGGAAGGTTTAACTTGTTTGGTAGCAAAAGCCTCATTGGATGAATCTATGCTTTGGCATAGAAGGCTTGGTCATGTAAACTTTAAAACAATCAACACTATTGCAAAATATGATTTAGTAAGAGGTTTACCTAAAAAGATTTTCCAAAATGACCAATCCTGTGTTGATTGTCTAAAAGGCAAACAACATAGAGCTTCTTGTAAGCCCAAGACCCAAAACTCTATTTCTCAGGCTTTACATATGCTTCATATGGATCTCTTTGGTCCTACTAATGTGTGCAGCTTGAATGGAAAAAGATATTGTCTGGTTGTTACTAATGATTATAGCAGATTTTCATGGGTTTTCTTCTTAAGATCTAAACATGAAACTAGTGAGATACTTAAAACATATATCACTGAGGTAGAAAACCAATCTGATAAGAAGGTCAAGGTCATCAGGTGTGACAATGGGACAGAGTTCAAGAATAGAGTTATGGATGACTTTTGCAAGGAAAAAGGCATAAAAAGAGAGTTTAGTGTAGCTAGAACACCTCAGCAAAATGGAGTAGCAGAAAGGAAGAATAGAACACTTATAGAGACTGCTAGAACTATGTTAGTAGACTCTAAGTTACCTATTTCATTTTGGGCTGAAGCAGTTGGTACTGCTTGTTATGTACAAAACAGGGTTCTTGTGACAAAGCCACATAGAAAGACACCTTATGAACTTTTCTTTGGTAGAAAACCATCTTTAAGTTTTATGAGACCTTTTGGTTGTCATGTCACTATTCTAAATACCAAAGATCATTTAGGCAAATTTGATGGAAAAGCAGATGTTGGCTATTTGATAGGGTATTCCTTGCAGAGTAAGGCCTATAGAGTGTTTAACACTTGCACTAGGCTAGTAGAAGAGAATCTTCACATAGAGTTTCAAGAGAAACTAACAAATGTGAAAGGAGTTGGACCAGATTGGATGTTTGATGTTGATAGGCTTTCAGAATCTATGAATTATGTGCCTGTTACAGGTACAAATACTAATGTTAATGCAGGTTCTGAAGACAATGTTGAAACTCCTAAAGATCAAGATTACATCTGGATGCCAATTTGGAAAAGTATGGATCTATCTTCAAGTCAAGAAGGACCTTCAAACACAACAAATGAAGGCAATGAAGATGATCAAGGAACTCAGAATCAAGAGAATCAAGAAAGTGGTACTAATGACAATGGTACTGCTAGTTCTTCAGATGGTCCTGCCAGTACAAGTATTGGTACTGCTGAGCCATTGAATGTTCAAATAGATGATTCTTTTCAAGAAGAGATGGGGATTAGCAATCTTCCATCTACATATGAAGTTCCTAAAACACCAAACACTAGAATCCTCAAAGATCACTCAACTAATGATGTGATTGGAAGCATAAATTCTGGTGTTAGAACAAGATCTCAAGTTGGTTTATCTCAAGTCTTATCTTCAGATGAAGAAGGGTTTATCTCCTCTATTTATGAAGAAAAGAATAATGATACTTCCAATATATGCCTGTTTTCATGTTTTCTATCTCAGGCTGAACCCAAAAACATAAACAAAGCTTTAGATGATGCAAGTTGGGTGGAAGCTATGCAAGAAGAGCTTCTCTAATTCAAGATTCAGAAGGTTTGGATATTAGTTGATTTGCCCAGAGGTCATAGGGCAATTGGAACCAAATGGGTATTCAGAAACAAGAAAGATGAAAGGGGTATAGTGATCAGAAACAAGGCTAGATTGGTAGCACAAGGATATACTCAAGAAGAAGGGGTAGATTATGAAGAAGTGTTTGCTCCAGTTGCAAGACTTGAAGCAATTAGGCTTTTCTTGGCCTATGCTTCATTCATAGGCTTCACTGTCTATCAAATGGATGTTAAGAGTGCATTTTTATATGGTGAAATTGAAGAACCAGTATATGTATCTCAACCTCCAGGCTTCATTGATGCAGAGTATCCAGACAAAGTTTACAAGGTTACCAAGGCTTTGTATGGTCTACACCAAGCTCCAAGGGCATGGTATGAAACATTGGCTTGTTTTCTACTAGAAAGTGGATTCCAAAGAGGCAGGATTGATCCAACTTTGTTCATCAAAAGAACAAAGAAAGACATCTTGCTAGTGCAGATTTATGTTGATGACATTATCTTTGGATCAACAAACCAAGACTTGTGTGTACAATTTGAAAAACTTATGCATAGTAAGTTTGAAATGAGTTCCATGGGGGAACTTACTTTCTTTTTAGGTCTCCAAGTGAAACAATCCAAAGAAGGCATATTTATCAGCCAAGATAAGTATGTAGCAGAGATCCTAAGGAAATTTAATTTTACTGATTCTAAAGTTGCAAGTACACCAATGGATCCAGACAAAGGGCTACTCAAGGATGCTGAAGGAGAAGATATGGATTTGCACAATTATAGATCAATGATTGGGTCTTTGATGTACCTTACATCATCAAGACCAGATATCATGTTCTCAGTATGTGTATGTGCAAGGTTTCAAATACATTCCAAGATCTCTCACCTCACAGCAGTCAAAAGAATCTTTAGATATCTTAAGGGTCAACCAAGGTTGGGTCTTTGGTATCCAAGGGAATCATCTTTTGAATTGGTGGCTTATTCGAATAGTGACTATGCTGGTGCAACTCTAGACAGAAAATCCACAACTGGTGGATGTCAATTTCTTGGTTGCAGACTAATCTCTTGGCAATGCAAGAAACAAACAATGGTGGCCAATTCTACAACTAAGGCAGAATATGTTGCTGGTGCAAGTTGTTGTGGGCAAGTTCTTTGGATCCAAAATCAAATGCTTGACTATGGGTACAATTTTCTTAACACCATTATTTATATTGACAATAGCAGTACTATTTGTATCATTAAAAACCCAGTTCAACACTCAAAAACAAAACATATTGAAATCATACACCATTTCATAAGGGATTGCAATGAGAAAAGGTTAATTCAAGTAGTTAAAATTGATTCTGAAAAGAATTATGCAGACCTTCTCACCAAAGCTTTTGATTTAGGTAGATTCAAATATCTTGTAGGAGGTATTGGAATGATAAATCTTTGAATAACATGTGTTTTTGTTCATAAACTTAACTGGTATTGGCTTTTAAACAAGGTACTGCTAGTTAGTCAAAAGGTCCTGTTAGTTCATAATTGGTCCTGTTGATATAAAATTGCTATGTTTTGTTTCACATTAAGGCTTGAATGTTTAAAATGCTATAGATCAAGTGCTTTGCACTTTGTTCTTTTGGTTTGCAACTAACACATTTCAGGATGATAACAAAACAAGAGTTCTTCCAAACAAAAAGGAGCAACAAAAGTTATATCCATTTCAGGAGAAATAACAATCTCAGGGGAGGAATTAATAGCCCAGAATGGAAGAGAAACCAATTTATGAAAGGAAAGACAAGAGCATACAAGATGATGCAAAGTTGCAAAAGAGAGAGTTAGATCACATATCTAGAAGGGATGAAGCATTTCTCAAGGAGAAAGTTCTATCTAGATCAACCTAAGGAAAGTTTCAACTCAAAGGCATGACATTAGATGATTTCAATTGTTGAACCAATCATCCAAGATACACAGCATCATTGCCTTTTTAAATTTCCTCCATCCAAGGAAATTGCACCATCTTTGGGCCATCATGGCTTTTGGTATTCCACTCACCAAGTTTTTACAAACTAAAGAGTTGGCTAGTCCTTAAGCAAACGGCTTTTGGTAAAGACAAATCAAATCCGTTGATGGTTGATAGTTTACCAAAAACTATATGGTTGTTAACTAACCATACTTAATTGTAAATAGTTAGCTAGTCCTTAAGCAAACGGCTTTTGGTAAAGACAACTCAAATCCGTTGATAGCTGGTAGTTTGCTAAAAACTATAAGGGATTTTTATAAAACTTTCAAAGGTACTGGTAGTTCAAAATTGGTACTGCTAGTATAAAAAGGTACTGCTATATAGCCGTTGAGCCTGTCAGAAAAAGTTTTAGCCATTAGGCCTGGTAGTTAAAATTAGCCGTTGGGGTAGTTATGTAAATTACTGATGATTATATTATATTATATTTCACATATAAAAGATCTTTTTAACCGCCTTTTAATTTACTTATTATAATCTTTCTTATTGTCGGTTAAAAGTAATTCTCTCATATCTTCTTTCATCAGTCATTATCATAATTCACATACACCTTTCATCTTCTACCAGTACTACCAACAAATCCAACCATCATATTCAAAATTTTCATTATGGCTTCCACAGTTGTTCTAGATTTTGTCCAACGTCACAATCAGTTAGCATTTTTGGAGAAGTCAGAGGATAATGCCTCATTTCATCAAGTAGTGGAATTTTTAAACAACTCCTACATCAGGTTTGCTTTGCTAGTCAATCCCACTATTTATGAAAATCAAATTTTACAATTTTGGCAATCTGCTAAAATTAAAACTTCTGAAAATGGGGAACAAAGAATTAAGGCCAAAGTGGATGGTAAACATTTGACTCTTACTGAGTCATCCATAAGAAGACATCTTCATTTGGATGATTCTGATGGTATTAGTCAGTTACCAGATACTGAAATTTTTGAAAATTTACAAAGAATGGGGTATCATGCTGAGTCTAACAAACTCACTTTTCTGAAAAAGCATCTTACTCCACAATGGAGATTTTTGATTCACACAATCCTTCACTGTTTGAGCCAGAAGAAAACCTCTTGGGAGCAATTTAGTGGAAACATGGCTTCTGCTCTCATTTGCTTAGCCACAAACAGAAAATACAATTTTTCAAAACATATTTTTGAGGGATTGATTAAAAATGTGAAAAGTGAAACAAAGTTTTTGATGTATCCAAGATTTATTGGGTGCATCATTGCAAAATTAAAACATTTGTTACTTCCCACAGACTCAATTTATGACACACCAAAACTTTCTCACAAAGTATTTTCAAATATGAGAATTGGTTTTAGAGGGGAAGAAATACCACTTTTTGATGAAATGTTACCACAACATCCAGAAGAACCAACACCATCAGCTGAAACACAATCATCTAGTTCTTCACATGGTTACATTTCACCAACACATCAAACAACACCAATACCATCTCCAGTACCATCACCAACATCATCACATCATGTATCACAACCCCAATCACCTCAGACAATGCAAGAACTGAAAGACAAGGTGAAGTTCTTAGAAAATGCTCTTAAAAGTCAAAGCAAGAAGTTTTCTGAGATCAACATCAAATTGGTCAAGAGGGTAAAGAAATTGGAGGGTGAAGTGAAGAAGTTGAAGGGTAAAAGATCTGCAAAGACTGTTTTATCTAGTTCTTCGAAGTCAGATGATGATAGGATAGGTCACTCTTCCAAAAAGGGGAGGAAGGATAGTTCTGAAGATGAGGAGGAGGCTCAATTTGAATTCCATGATGGAACTCAAGTTTATGATGAAGAGCCTGTTGGAGCAGGGCAAGAGCCTGCTAGGCCAGAAGAAGAGCCTGCTAGGATAGAAAGGCTATTGGCTATGGGGTATAAAGGGTCTGCTGAGAAAGTGTACAAAAGAAAGAGGGTTTTAGTTGCTGATGAGCAATCCTCTGCTCCATCACAAGATCAAACTCCAAAGGATAAGGTCAAAAGTATTCTGATTGAAGATGAGCCAAAATCCAAGAAGTTGAAAAGAACTCAGCAAATTCAGATGGCTTTAGGAGAAGAAGAAGCCAAAAGAGTTCATGAAGAAGAGCTAAGAGCTATTGAAGCTTCAAGAATGCTTCAAGTAATGAAAGAGCAGAAAGATGCTGAAGATGCTGCTCAGACTCTTCTTGACACTCAAATTGCTCAAGAAACCTTTGATGCACAGATGCTATGGATTATCAATAATGATCCAATTGTGAAAGGTCAAGCAGCAAATATAGTAAATGACAAGACACTCAATTCTGATGAGAAAACAGAAGCACTTGAATCTTTCATCAACAAGAAGTATAAAGAAGCAGCTTTGGCTGACATTTTTGAGAAGATGAAGGAAAGTCAGAAGAGAGGTTTTAAGGTAGGACAAGCTCAGAAAGATCAGGTGATTTTTATGAAGAGATTTCTAAAAAATCAGGCAAATTGGACTGATTATCAACTTAAGAAGAAATCTGCTAATGAAATCTTCTTCCTGTATCTACAAGCCTACAAAAGTCTTTACTACAATGTTCCATCTGATGTACACCCCTCAATGAAGAAGAAGGATGCTCAGAAGAAAGAAGTAGCAAAATTGGACACAGAGCAAGTAAGTAAATTGTTGATTACTTTGCCTACTATAATACATGCTGATCCAATTAGCTGTAGACGACCTATTATTGATTGGGAGATCAATCATGATAGATTAGGAAAATCATGGAAAGTAACAAGGGTTGGGGGTCAGTTTGCTATCTTCAAGAATTTTGAAAATTTAGTTAGAGCATGTGACAGAGCAGACTTGGAAGAATTGTGGAATCTAGTGCAGATTAGGCTAGACACAACTTCTAGTTCAGATGCTAAGGAACAGGAACTATGGGTAGAATTCAATAGGATGTTTGATCCTAAACCCAAAGATGTTCATTGGAAATTTCCCTATTATGATCCTTCAACAACTTGGGAATTTCTAAGCCATAGCAACATTCATCACCTTTTCACACAGAGTGGGATAGAACTCTTTATGTTGGCTGAGAAAGAGTATCCACTTAGTTATGAAGTGCTTAAAACCATGATCACCAAGAGATTAAGGTGTGACAAAGATGATGAGAACTCAGAAATTGTTCAGAGTTTGCTAAGGAACATATCTGAGCAATATGAAAGAAAAAGGAAGAACAGAGAGTGAAGGTTTTTGGAAGAGTTCTCACAAATCCTCAAGGTATGTATTTTATTCATCAGAAACTTGTGTATTTTAATGGAAATAACAAGTTTAGGGGAGGATTGTTGGGAATAAAATGTTCAAGTCAAAGAGCCTGCCAAAGATGTTAAAGAGCCTGCTAGTTGATTTTTGAAGAGTACGAAGATGTTCTACCAGTACCTTCTAGGTAGAAGGTACTGCTGGTTGATAAAGAGCCTTTCAAGCTTATGTCAAGTCGATTAGATATTTTGTAATAGATATTTAGTTGAATTATTAGTCTTTGTACATTGTTATACGTTATGTAGAAGTAGATTAAGTCTTCTGTGGTGTACAGAAGAATATTATCAGAGTTGTACATTGGTAGTTGTATTTAATTGTAGGCGCCAATATAGTCAAAGTATAGTATAATACTCTTCCACTTGACAACATGTAATAAGATATCCTTATCTTATAAAAGGATATCTTAGTCACCACTTCATGCATGCATCTTACACAACCAATAACCAAAAACCAAACTATCTCTCAAGTAACTTAGTTACTTCAAATCACAAATCCTTTTACAATCTTAGATTCAAGATTACTTTGTAATCCCGGTGATATTTAGATCATCCGTATTATTTCATCAATAATATTGAATCGTTTTGTGTTAAACCAAAGTTGTGTTCTTTGTTTATTGCATTCTTACGTTTACTTAAACTCACCACCTTGTGTTCTTTTAAGTGTGTTGTAGTAGATTCCGCATGCTAAACACATTCAATACATAAATATCTCTCAAACACATTACTAAGATTCATATCCCAAGTGTTTGAACTTCGAACAAAACCGTTCCACAAGACGACATGGCAAACCATTGAAGATGTTGATCAGGGCGAGAAAGTTCAAAAGATATTAATCCAAGATCACAAAGCATGAAAGAACAAAGAATCAAGACTATTCTATGATGACACACAAAGTTCAAGACCAAGAAGACAAAAGACCTAATCACGTGGAGCATCTTTTGAATGACCACCCCTTAGGGGGAGATTGTTAGCATCAAGAAAGTGTTGGTCATTCTACGTCTAGTATCTTTGTAACGTATCTTAGAATGTTTAAGTTATACTTAGTTAATGGGCTATGGACTTGGTAATGTTAGTTAAAAGTGTAAGCCTTATTAAGAAATGTAAACCAAAGTCCATAAGCAAAAGCCCATAGAAAGCCCATCCATTAGACATGAGATGAAAGTATAAAAGGCACTCTCCACCTCATTTAGAGAGTGTGCTTGAGTGTGTAAGTGTGTGTTTTCTTATGAATAAAACCTCTCTTTCTTTCTCTACTTTCTTTCTCTAACATACGCCTATATCTCAAGTCACCAAGGTTAATATCATGTGATAAGGTTGATATATCTAAGGTCCTACAGTATGGTTTGCTCTGCCTAAAGGGAGTGTTTTGACATAGTGATTGTTAACTCTCGAGTGTGATACTCGAGAAGTGGAGTAGGACGAAGAGTGAGCTTCGTGCCGAACCACTATAAATCACCGCGTCTTGGTTTGGTTGTCTCTATTCCTTATCTATTCTTTACATTTTCTTTTACTCTATGCATTGTCGTTGTGCTCATATATATATTTGATTGATATCACATAACTTAGAATCAAACAATTTTTAAAAAGAATAAAAAGGTTGCAAAAAGTCTTAAAACGTAATTTTAAACGGTGAAACTATTACCCCCCCCCCCCCCCGCTTCAAGTTTCTTCAATTGGTATCAGAGCAGGTCACTCAAGATCTTTAAAATATACTGTATTTTAAAACTTGAATAGATCTATGGAGTCTGAAAGATATCTAGAAGGGCATTCTTTGAAAGAACCACCATTTTTCGAAAACAATAACTTTATTGAATGGAAAATAGATTTGAAAGTTATGTGAAATCAATAGATCAAGATCTTTCGCATGTCATTTCAATTGGCGATTTTCAACAAACGGAAATAAATTTTTGAAAATCAAAGTGATGATTTTAAAAGTAAATTTAACAAAAATATTGAAGCTAAAATAATGATTTACAAAGCTTTTCCGTAAAGTGAATATGAAATAATTTTATTGTGTCAAACGGCAAATGACATTTGGAAAAGTCGTTTAAACTTTCATCAAGAAATTAGTCAAGCCAAAGATAACCAAATTAATCTTGAACATATATATGAACAATTCGTCACTTCTGAAGATGAATCAATAGATAGAAATTTAGATAGATTAAATACAAGTACTACTAGTGTAAATGTTTTCAATGAAGGTAACGCCATCAAGAACCACATGAGTAATTTATGAAGAGAACTCATTGGAGAATCTTGGAGTGATACTGATGAAGAAGACAACGATTATCCCGAGTGCGAGGATTGTAAAATAGCTAAGATTTCAAGTGAGGTACACTCTGAAATCGAACATTTTTGCTATGACACATTCATTCTAGAATTTTCAAAATTAGAAAATCATTTTGAACATTTGTGCAACATGAGTCTAAAAACATTTTTGGAAAATGAATCTTTAAAATCTTTTGAAAGTAAATTGGAAAAAGAAATCATTTTGGAAGATAAAATGTCTAGACTTGAAAGTGGTATAGAAATTGATCTAGAATGTAAAATGTGTCAAGATCATAAAAATCAAATTAAGAAGCTTAAGGAAAAGGCTAATATGTTAGTTAAATTTGAAAAGATTTCTCAATCCCTTAAGGATTTACTAAATAGTCAAAAAGCATTTGCAGATAAAATGGGCTTAGGTTTTAATTCATGTGAGTTATCAACGATCAAGTCAAAACAAATTAAATTTGTGAAACCTCTTAGACAAATCTAGACTTGTTATTTGGAAAACTTAATTTTCTAAAAATATCGTTTAGCACTAACGGATTTTAAGTAAAACATCTTCAAATAAATTTTATTTTTTTCTTGAAATAAAATTCAACTAGACATGTATCTATGGGAATTTTTGTTTGCTAACGACATCCCCATCTTATGCATGTAAATGCAAATGATGTTTATTACTAACCATCTCGGACCCATGAGAAATTGGGTACCAAGTTTTCTTGCAAGTTGTCTCTTTAGATGCACGAGGGAAGCAAATTAAAGATATGAATGTCTACTCATGCTCTTGTCAAATATTGGACAATCCGTCACTACTCAAACCTTGTTTCACTCATAACGTCTCTCACGGCAAGGTATCTTTAAGAAATGCTATTGGAAAAGGTACGCTTTCTCAAAACCGTGACAGTCCTACGTGCTACGTACTTGCTAATAACATGTTAATTGCTTGACTAAAAACCTATGTGTTTTAATTATATGTGTGGTAGATAAAATTTAGGATATTAGACTTTGTGCCTAAATGCTTATCCCCCGTAGGATCTTAATGGATTTTTAGAGATAATAGTGATATTGTTACAACCACTATCAATAGTCGACTACGCAATCGCTGAAAAGGCACGTCTATCAATCACTATGGATGACGCACACTCTAAACGTCCTCAACATCTCTTCTCTCCTCTATTTCTCGTCTACAATAATTATCCTACTCGTCTTCTTGTATCTACTCGCCGTAGACATGATTGACTTCAGAACAACCCGATGCAAGTCTCGTATTTAATTCTCGTCTCATCTATATCTCTTCTATTTCTTCTGTCTTGACTCTTCTCAATACCCATTCCTCTAAACTACTCGTGTGTATCATGTCTCCTCCGTTTCCTCTATTCCGTATCTAGAATTCTATATCATCTAAATACTCGATCCTAATAGTCCTCAACAAATTTCTTTTCATAAAACTCAATGTTTAAAACTGGTCACAAAATTCTATCTCCTAAAAATCACACACCAAAGACGGTCCCTGAGACGGTCATCCATAATTAAGGGACCGTCACCAGTTTTCAAGCATTGCCTCGTTCCTCCTTCACACTTGCGGAAAACTAAAACCAAATATTCCCTCTTGCTGCATTTAGTGACAAAATAACCCAAAACCTTAATCCCTTCACTAAAACTCTAAATTAAACACGTTAAAGGCAGGATCATCAACCTACCATTCCTTCTAATCATTAGCTGTAAGTCATTTCATCTATTTTCATTATCAATTCGAAACTAGGGTTCACATGAACATAAACTTGAATTTGGGGTTTTTCAAATTTTCTTGTAATTAATTGAAATAAACACTAAATCTTAACAATGTAGAACCATTTTCACTCTCATAGATGTAGGATTTGTCAAAACAAGTGTATTTTGAAAAGTGTCAAAACTTATGATAATCCCCAATTCGAGTTGTAATAATTTATCACGTTTAGGAACGTAACAAGAACGCAATTATAAATTGTTAATACATATCAAAAACGCTTTCATAACCATGCAATAACAAAGGTCAAAAACTTTTGAATATAACCCTTTAAATGAATTGAAAACAAAGAAAGAAATGTTTAAACTTAAAGTGACAATAACTCCACATCTTCTAACACTTATAAAAACAATAAACTAATGATTATACCATTTCTCTTATTGTTTATAGGTAACAAAATGTCACATGAGTATGACTTTGATCATCTACTAACAAACTCCTATATTCCTAATATATCACGTGAACCAACCACACCCGGAAACCATATCCGTGCCTACATAAATCTTGAAACCCGTCGTTTTCATGAAGGTTGAATTGTTGACCCCTCTTTAATCTATCATGAGGATATCAACACCTCATTTCGAGCCATGGGTTTTTCTTGCCTACTCACTATCAACGAGCACATATGTCCTCGTTTTGTGTTAGAATTCTTTCGACAAGTTGAACTCGTACGTAACGAGGATCAATCCTTGTCACTTTGGTTTTAGATCCAAAACTTTAAATTTGTCTTAACTCTAGAGCAATTTGCTCGAATCCTCCAAATTCCAAATCATGGGCAATGTGCATATACGGAAGATTGGTGTCTTGAATCTCTCTTTAACTATCAAGAAGAAAATAGCCCCTATTGCTCCTACATACCCTCTCTACAAGAAATCACTAGACTTGTTCGTACATCAAAATACATTCCTTACCTAGACTGATGTGTGCGTGTGTATTGCTCTAATTTTTATATCCATGGTGTGTCGTTGTGGTTTTAGCAGTATTGAAGTTTTAAATTTATATTTAGCCGACTTATCAATATAACACACACTTTAACGAGCAGTGTACCCGGTCAGTATGAATATAATGGTAAGTAGAGTGTCGATCACTAAGAGTGGAACGTATTATCTAGTTATTCTAATAAGTATTTTAATATCTTAAGTTAGTTATACAATCTAATCTAACGCAAGGGGGTTCAGCCTGAGAGACTGGCACGGTTTGGTTATGATAAAATATAAACTAAACTAATAGGCACGAATCAGCGATTAGCACACACGTACACAGATAAATACTTGAGACAATAAGAAGATCTGTCCTGATAATTAAGTAGCTTGTCACTTGTTTTATTGCTAGTTTTATATGAAGTGTATAGTTCGATGCGACGCACCGAGAGTTAAACCTTTCTGGTTGGCTCTAATCTTATCGGCGAGTAAACCCTTAATGATCACTTATGTCTATCCCACTATCCTAGAAAATAGAATAAATAGGCGAGGAAGGGGCATGGCGACCCAAGCAATGCTCAGCTAGACACAGAGGTTATCAATGCACTAATAAAAGTCACCAAAGACATCAACATATAAACTTTAATTAATGGGAAAGCAATTTTAAGGGGTGCCCATGGTTTTCCGTAGTCACATGGAATCGGCCCATCAATCCTGATGAATTAAAGTGTACTAATACAATAAAACAAAACTACTTAATGAATTGAATACATGCAGGACCTTCTTACAGCTCTTGTATCTTCGTTCAAGGTGTGTCTTATGCTGCTAATGCGTCTGACTTCGTCCTAGGGTTTCTGTTCTCGTACTCCGTATATTGCATGAACCACGAAATTCGTCTGACTTTGGGGTATTTATAATTTCTGTCTGAGGGTAAGATGCGGCGCATTGAATAAGTAGATGCGGCGCATTGACTTAACTTCGCGTGGGGTCCAAGATTAATATATTCAGGAATATTCGTACACCGCCAGAAGATGCGGCGTAACTTCATTTCTCTATGCGGCGCATGTCCTTTGCCATCTTGGATTATATCTTGTGAAATCTTGATAGTGATGCGCCTTATGTACGAAGTAGGATGCGGCGTATCTGGAGCAGAATGATCTTGATCTTGTACATTTCAGTAGACTCTTAACTTCTTGCTTGTTTTGCTCCATAATTAGTCCAAAATCGCCAAGTTTCACATAATACTTGTTTTTACCTGAGAATTACAAAAGTAAACATTAACGTATCGATTCTCACAGATAGTATAATAAAACAAGTCAAATAAATAGGATAAATGATGGTAATAAAATGTACTTATTTGAGTTCATCAAATATCCCTCCACTTGAACTTTACTTGTCCCCAAGTAAACCTTAGAATAAATCTTATGAAAATGTATCCTAAAAGATATTAGGATTTATTTTTATATTAAAGCATGTATTCTTTTTGTCGTAATTGCACAACCAAACACTTAACGAATTAGAAATAAAATAAAATATTTTGATAAAAGCAAATCTAATCGTTTAACTGTCCAGTTGTGACGAATATTCTATCATAAGCTTGGCAAGTATACGCATCTCCCCCACTAAAGCCAAGGAATAACAATTCTAAAGCGGTAAAAAGGGTTTGTTGGTTAAGGGTTAATCATTCTTCTTAATCTCTATCGATCTCAAATTCCAGAAAAGGCGACAAAATCACAAATACATGATCGAATCCACGACCACGATACTTGCAATTGCTCAAATCCCTAACTCGAATAGGCTAAAGATAGGACCAAGTAATCTTTACCAATAATATTATATCAAAAAGGGCGACAAAATCATAAATGCATAGCCGAATCCACGACTACGATACTTAAGATTGCTCAAATCCCTAATCTCAATAAATCAAAGGTTTGGATAAAGAATAATATAGGGTATGGATAATATTTGGGATATAAATTGGTGTAAAATGAAAAATAAACAAAACAGATAAATTAAAATCCTAAGTGTGGTTAATCACTATCCCAACCATCCCATGAATAAGACTCATATCATTGAATAACTCACGCTTTAACACTTAAAACACACGCTTTAGGTAGACACGAATTATACTCAACAAGATCTCAATCAAAGAATAACCTTAATTGGCGTTCGCATAACGGCCAACTCCCATTCAATCCATAAATATAATATACAACAAATAGTGGTGATATCGACCACTTAATACAAAACTTTACATAAGTCGGTTAAAACAAACATCCAACTTTTTCTTTCTTTTTCTTTTCTCATTTTTTCGATTTTTTTTTTTTTTTTTTTTTTTTTTTTTACTTTAATCATAAACATAGATGTGTAAAATTTCACCACATCACTATAACGATAACTCTGGATAATTTTTCCATACTTTTCATTACTTCAGAAATAACGGTAATAGTGAAAGTAGTAAACACACGAAAAATAAACTCAAAGATATACAATATCTACTTTCACTCCAATTGCATTGTGCAATTTCCTGACTCAACCAAAGATAATGAATTATGCACGCGAACACAGGTAATGTAAGGAAATACACTTTGCCTAAAGCAATTAACCAACCACGGATTTTAATCTACAGGGTAGGCTAAGGTGTAAGGGTGTAACGAAACATTATAACAAAGGTGTAAGAAATGAAAGGAATGGCTCTGAGTATTTTTCTAGGGGTATCTTACTCTAAAAGTGAGAGTAACAAAAGGGTTTATACGGGGGTTAACTAACCAGTGTAGTTAGTTAATATCACATAACATATAAAGGCTATTTGGGTGTAATCCTAGAAATTTACCAATTTAGACAAGTCATTCCAATTATATAGATAATACTTATTATGGTGGTCTCGAATAGTATACAAGCCAAGTTCTAAAGTTTACAAGTCACCGGCACACTCATAGATTTGTGAATTTTGGAAAGTTCACAATTTTTGAAAATAATGTTATGTGTGCAGCTATGTAATTTAGACTTTAAACAAAAACATGCTAAAAATTTTAAATTTTGATATATTAAGCACATTTTAAGCATATTTTGAAAAAGTTTAGGACAAGTAAGTGTTCTAATTCTCCAATCCCCCCACTTAAGTTAAACAACGTCCTCGTTGTTTGTATAAAAGATTAAAAACTGGAAAATAAAAGAATTAGAACAGAAAAACTCCCCTGAGATTTGCTCGGTATGATCCTCCATTATTTGTATAAGAGCAAAAATCATCTTTCTTGTAGATTAGAACGTTTAATCTTCATATTTGATGTATCCACAAGAGTACAGGAATCTATAATACCATTCAGACTTAAACACACCTGAGTTAAGAAGGTTCAAACTTGCATAATACATTAGTAGTTAGTAAAAGTAAAACTTAAAAATTAAAATGAAAATCATCAGGTCAGTCGATACGCCGTATCTTATGGAAGAAGATACGCCGTATCGAGCCTGGAATAAAATATGAATCAGAATAGAAGATGCGTCGCATCCTTAATCAGGGATGCGCCGCATTAAAATAAACTGACAGAAAGTTTTAAAGTCGAAAGTAAAAAATGCAGAAAATAAAATAAGATATGACCAGTGCAGGAGATGCGTCGCATCTTAAGATTGAGATGCGCCGTATCTTCTGCGGGCCTGACTGACTCGACACAGAACAGAATAGTAAAAATTTTCCTCCGGGTTGTCTCCCGGTCAGCACTTATCTTTATTCCAGAGTCTTCAAGTTAGACTCACGTTCAGCTCCTTATTTTGTTCTTGTTACGTGCCATCCTTCTTCTTTCATCCGAAAGATATTCCCGTATAGCTCCGCAACATTTTCTTCCGTTCGACTTAACCTAATATATGCTTTGGTCTTCGTCGCAACATATTCCTCATTAGGTCCCAAAGAGTATTTGATGACTTTAATTTTTTCAGAAATAATCATGGGTGGCTTATTATAAGGGATCCCAAGTAGTCGACATTTTCTCTTGGTGAATTCTTCTTCGTCTTTATCAACAAACTTGAAATAAGGATCCTTATTCAAATAGTCATCAATTTCATCAATCAATTCTTCTCGCGACTCATCGTTATTATCATAGGGATCATAATTAACCACGTTAAAGGATTGATAATAATCTTGAATCTCATCCCACTCATTTTTCAATTCCCATTGCAAGCGTCGACTAAGCTTAGTGTAATCATCAAATTGTCCATGCACCCATTCCCAGAAAGTAGTGTCCGATGCTCCCTTAAGTTCTTTTAAGTAGTTGATTCTACCTTTTTCTTGCAAAGCCTCTGCTTTACGTGGGCAGTCTTCAACTTTTTCATACCAATCGTCGTCTTCAAAGTATACATCGTTTCCAACCCGTTTCATTCCAATTATACTTCCCCCATTACAGGTTCCATCATTCTTATAATCACAAGTCGGCCATACACTACTTCCATCCTTGAAACAGAAAGGTGTACAAGTGTGATTAATATGCTCAAATTCCCATGGTTTATCCCAAACCCATGGTATTTGGTCATTCCATTCGTAGTACCAGGTGTTTTTGAAATCATCATAAGTTTTGAATCCTGGTAGATCTCCAGTAAGTACATCAGCGTCGATTAGAAGAAGGTAATTAAATTCTTTGAATTGTTTGCACAAAGGTGTCTCATAATTGAACACATCAATGTCAATTCTGAATAATTCTTCAATGCCTTCCTTGATCGTTGAATTTCCATGTGATGATCCATCGTTGCTTTCTACTTCCTCATCATCACCTCTCATCCAATATACCCATAACACATCTTTAGTAGCTAGGTCCATGCTCTTATGGTTATTGAACTTACTAGCTAACCAATTTGAAAAATCAACATTGTTAGGATCGTGGTTAACGTCAAAGCTAGTGTTACCAATCATGTTCCTTCTTATCACCATGAACTCATTAAATTGTTCTTTAAAACTTCGTGTCAACCATGAGGTCACAATCCGTTTGACTTCATTCATAGGAGCAATTTCGGGATTGCCGTATTTAAGTTCAAGCCACTCTTTTAAAGAAATATCCATTAACCTAACCAACTTTCCATGGAATAGTATCTCCGATTCAGCATACATTCTTTAGTTATCCAGATAGCTTTTATCAAATCCCCAATACTGTTCGGAATAAGGAATATAAGAAGTTTGTATAGGTTGGACTTCGTAGCTTTTGTTGCTCGATTTGTTGACTACATTTGTTGAGTTCATGTATTCAATTTGGAATTTCCCATCTTTTTCTTCGATAGTAGCCCAAGTTAATCCTTTAGATTCAATGATGGGCCATAAGAGTAACAATTCATCTTCAGTGTAGCTCATTAGTGAATCATAAGAGAATATCCCATCTTCAATATTGCATAAGCGTTTGAATTCCTTATAAGTAGCTTCAAGAGGGGTCTCCCAAGAGAATAAATCGGCATTAATCATGAGCACATTGAAGTTGACATCTTTAAAAACTTCCCTTTCGAATGAATTCGAAAGCAAGAGTTCCTTAGCAAGATATCCGTTCACTGACATATCTTCCATAGCAAAACCTGTCATCATAGGTAAAATCATAAGTAGGATTTGTTCGCTAGAAGAGAAATTAATGAATTTAGAAACGGATATAAGAATAAAAATAACTGATATCTGCAGATGATGCGCCGTATCCAAAAAGTTGGATACGCCGTATCTTATAATCGTTAAAATTTAATCAGACTAATATTCAGAAAATAGATAGGCCGCTTATAATTTTAGAATGCGCCGTATCAGTTTAATTATCAAAAATCAACATATCAAATTTTAGCAAATATAACAGATTTTTGATTCAGAAGATGCGCCGTATCGATAAAAATCGATGCGTCGTATCTGTTTAATAATTCGAAAACTGTTTTTAATTAAAATAATAGATACGCCGTATCTGTTAAAACAGATGCGCCGTATGGCGTTAGGGTTTTAGAAAAATTTCTTATTAAAAACACAATACGCCGTATCTTGGGGAAAGATGCGTCGTATCGAATTTATTAAACGCGTTGTATTTTATAAAAATTAAACGCAATACGCCGTATCTATGAAAATAGATGCGCCGTATCGTTTGAATCAGCTCAGTACAACGATAGCAGTATGCAGAAAAATAAAAAGAAAAACAAAAATAAAAACAAACAAAAAGAAACAAAAATTAAAGAAAATAAAAACACACAAAAACAGAAAATATGCAAATAATACAATGAATGCAATTTAACTAATATATAACAGAGTTAGCGGTTAGAATAGAAAACCTAATTAAAATACTAATCAAATTAACAGATAATAACAATTCACTCCCCGGCAGCGGCGCCAAAAACTTGATGTGTGCGTGTGTATTGCTCTAATTTTTATATCCACGGTGTGTCGTTGTGGTTTTAGCAGTATTCAAGTTTTAAATTTATATTTAGCCGACTTATCAATATAACACACACTTTAACGAGCAGTGTACCCGGTCAGTATGAATATAATGGTAAGTAGAGTGTCGATCACTAAGAGTGGAACGTATTATCTAGTTATTCTAATAAGTATTTTAATATCTTAAGTTAGCTATACAATCTAATCTAACGCAAGGGGGTTCAGCCTGAGAGACTGGCACGGTTTGGTTATGATAAAATATAAACTAAACTAATAGGCACGAATCAGCGATTAGCACACACGTACACAGATAAATACTTGAGACAATAAGAAGACCTGTCCTGATAATTAAGTAGCTTGTCACTTGTTTTATTGCTAGTTTTATATGAAGTGTATAGTTCGATGCGACGCACCGAGAGTTAAACCTTTCTCGTTGGCTCTAATCTTATCGGCGAGTAAACCCTTAATGATCACTTATGTCTATCCCACTATCCTAGAAAATAGAATAAATAGGCGAGGAAGGGGCATGGCGACCCAAACAATGCTCAGCTAGACATAGAGGTTATCAATGCACTAATAAAAGTCACCAAAGACATCAACATATAAACTTTAATTAATGGGAAAGCAATTTTAAGGGGTGCCCATGGTTTTCCGTAGTCACATGGAATCGGCCCATCAATCCTGATGAATTAAAGTGTACTAATACAATAAAACAAAACTACTTAATGAATTGAATACATGCAGGACCTTCTTACAGCTCTTGTATCTTCGTTCAAGGTGTGTCTTGTGCTGCTAATGCGTCTGACTTCGTCCTAGGGTTTCTGTTCTCGTACTTCGTATATTGCACGAACCACGAAATTCGTCTGACTTTGGGGTATTTATAGTTTCTGTCTGAGGGTAAGATGCGGCGCATTGAATAAGTAGATGCGGCGCATTGACTTAACTTCGCGTGGGGTCCAAGATTAATATATTCAGGAATATTCATACACCGCCAGAAGATGCGGCGTAACTTCATTTCTCTATGCGGCGCATGTCCTTTGTCGTCTTGGATTATATCTTGTGAAATCTTGATAGTGATGCGCCGTATGTACGAAGTAGGATGCGGCGTATCTGGAGCAGAATGATCTTGTTCTTGTACATTTCAGTAGACTCTTAACTTCTTGCTTGTTTTGCTCCATAATTAGTCCAAAATCGCCAAGTTTTACATAATACTTGTTTTTACCTGAGAATTACAAAAGTAAACATTAACGTATCGATTCTCACAGATAATATAATAAAACAAGTCAAATAAATAGGATAAATGATGGTAATAAAATGTACTTATTTGAGTTCATCATAGACCTAACGAAAATTCGTTTGGAAGAGGTACGTCTCGAACTGCACCCCTGGGCAGTCATTCTACGAGAAAACATTCTCAGTCTAAAAGGAAATCGTGAGCAACTTCCGGCGTGCTGTGCTCATATGATTTACTATTTACTCACTCAACAACCATATAATCTTGCCCATTTCTTCGCTAAGCGAATTATACATCTCAAGGGTAACAAAAATAAATTGATACCATATGGAATGTTCTTAACTCATCTTTATCAATACATCATGCACTTTTACCCATACCTTTGAGGTCCTCAATATGCACTTGTCAATGGTGTAATGGATCCTCTAAATGAATCATACATCTCATCCATTCTAATCTCTGAATCCTCCACAAACTATGCACCCTTTTATGATCCAACACACGAGGAAGAGGTGCAAACTCACGCCAAAAGAGTAATGCAATGGGGACTAGTTTAAGTCAATCACGGGGAACAACGTCATGAGTATTAGATTCTCCATTTAGGATTGCATCATTGATTTAATCTCCTATTAGTCTCTTAGCTATGAATGATTAACTTGGTCTTCATCATCTCTAAACCTTCTTGCATGTTCAATTTTAATAAATATGGGTTACATTATTCTTAGATAAAAGCTTGTTTTGTCCTATTAATTGCATGCTTATAGATATCTTTTAAGTGATGACATGTTGATATTTTGTTGCTAGTTGTGGCTAGTTTTAAGATATTTCTAGTAGATTGAGGTACTAGGATTTGCTGCAAATAGTGTCTTTAATTACATGATTGCAGAAATGAAAAACTGGGTGGAAACCTGGCAACCTACTGGTCATAAATAGAGTGACGGTCCCATACATTTAAAGGACCGTCCAATGTAGGTCACGAATTTCTGCACTATTCCTTCTTTCCTGCAACCTTGACCTATTTCATGTTTTTCACCACCATTTCCAGGTTTAGTTAAACAAATTTGAGTGCTATTAGAGTCAAAATGCAAGCTTTGCCTAAACTATAATCATCCTTGATTATTCAAACCTTCATCCTCTTCTTCTTTATTATCATCTGTCATCTCCAATTCATCTTCTTCATCCTCCACAATGGGTTCTTCCTCAACCTCATTGTATCTCTCAAACAAAAGCCATAAAATCACCAACACACCACCACAAACTAACTTCATTGATCTCACTCAAGAAGACACAACTCCATCACTAAAAGCCAAACCCAATTCTCCTCTTGTTCCTAGTGCACCACTCAAAACACCCTCAACCAAAGGCACATTGTTTGAACACAAAAAGTGTAAATCATTAGTGTAGGGACTTCTATTTATCTTTTGTACTAGTATAGGGTATGTTGTGTAACATTGTGTGGCTTGCGACAGTATTACACTATCGCAACACTTGTATAGTTACGATAGTATGCTTGACTATTGTATGGGTATAAATACCCCCTACCTCGTGGGTTATGAAGTGTGTATTCTTCTTTCTATCAATGCGAGACTTTACTTATTCCTCTCGTTTCTCTCTCTAAACTAAAGTGTCCACACCCACTTTATCTCACTAAGATTATTAGAGTAGACGTGATATTATTGGAACAACAATTGGTATCAAAAGCCAAATATGATTCGCTATTTCACGTAGTTGTGTTTTAGTTTTGTTTCAATCTTCATTAGTAGTAAAAGTTTTGGTTTTTATAGAATTTAAGAACTTTCTCTCTCTAGAATATCTTTACTTTCATACGTAGTATCAAGATTACTTTTAAACGTGTTTAATCTTATAAAATGTGTGTTAGGATAACATATTTGTAGAAAAAGAAAGAGCTTTTATCATTCTATACAAAATTCTTATGAATTTGGTGAAGATTTAAGCTGAAAACGTGGTTTAAGGGTTTTTGAAAAAGTGTAATTTTTCTCGTAAAAATAGGGTTTAGTATTTTGTTCGCAAAATTTAAGGGTTTTTTTTTGCAACAGTTGGCTGAGTATAGGTTGCGATAGCTGTGGTCAGTTGCGATAGAGGTTGCGATAGCTGTTTATTGAAAGTTTTGGGTTACGATAGCCATTGTATTGGATTGTGATAGCAATTCTTGTGATACTACCTTTGCGAAGCTTTTTGATACCCACTGTTTACGAAAGAAAACTCTGCCCAACTCATCTTCAAGGATTGTTGTGATAGGAGAAGTTTGCGATAGCTTCAAGGATTGTTGTGATAGGAGAAGTTTGCGACATCTCATCTTACGGGACTTACTGTTACCCACCTTTTACGAAAGAAAACTCTGCCCAATTTTCTCCAAAAAGTTGCGATAGTTACTGTTCACAAGACTTTGTTGCGATAACTTGATTTGAAGACTTTTATTCAATTTTAAATCCTTTAAAAAGATTAAAAATTATTAATAGACTTTAATCATTTAAATATCACAATATAAAATTCCAAATACTCAACCATCTCAACTAAAACAAATTAAAACACCACTTTCAAACACAAACAACATCTCATATCAAAGATCCACCATTACAATGTCTACTCCCTTTGATACTTGCTATGCTACAATGATGTTAGGCACAACTACAAGACCACCTATGCTACTCCTAGGAACCTACAAACTTTGGACATCTAGGTTTAAGGCATGGCTAACACACTTTGATGATGCAGCATACATGATCAACTCCATCAAAAATGGTCCATATGTCATGAAACAAATTGCTGACCTAAGTCATCCAAAAATTACAAAACCTTAAACACATGATGATTTGAGTGAAGATGAGCTTAGACAATACAAGGCTGACTTTCGGGCTAAGCACTTCATCATGTTGGTTATTCCAGAAAACCTTTACTTGCATATGGACCATCATAACAATGCTCATGACATGTGGCAAGCACTAGCATCATTGCATAACAAAGACGAAAATCAACTCATCAGAAGTGATCTTGAAAATGAAACCTATTTTCATATGGATCATATTCAAGCTATTCTCTCTGAATCATCATCATCAGATCTGCCACTTTCTCCTCACACTGATTCACAAAGAACCATCACATTCAACACACATCCTCTTCCTCCTCAAGGCCAAACTCTTCACCATTTTCATCATTCATTAGAAACCTATCACCTTTGCTCATTCACTCTAGCTCCTCCGCATACACACCATTCGTGAGCAACCTATCACCTTCTCTTACCATCTCTAACTCGCCACTCCTAAACACCTCACCAAATGGGCCCTTGGATTACACTCCCTTTACTCCACCACCATCTCCAATCATGGGTCATCCACTTCATTACAACTTGGTCAACAACCATACCATAGGTTATGCATGTTGCTTTCATAATTTCAACCTCATTTCCTCTCTAAGAGATGAACTCCATTACATGTTTGCCATGTTGAGCACCTTCTCTCTCAACCAAATGTGCAACCAACTCCACTTTCTACCATGCCACCTACTCCTCCACCATCTTCTCCACCACCTTCTTCTCCACCTTCTAACTAAACATCTCTACATGTTAAGTTAAAAATAATAAATGATTATCTTTTGGGCCAAGCATGTTCTAGGAACCTAGGTTGTTTTCTAGAAATAGCTTGTAGATTAATTAGTTTGTGATGTATGAATCTATGCTTTGTATGCTTCTATTATGAATGAATAAATGGTTTCTTATTATGTTTAATGAAATCTATGCTTTTATATTGTGATACTTGTCATGGTTGCTTCTAAAACATGTGAAATCAACTATCTTTAAAATGAGTAATACTTAAATCATAATAATCTGCCCAAAACAAGCCCCACTGACGACGGTCCCTTATACAGGGACGGTCCCTAATATTTAACGGACCGTCGGTGTATATACAGGACCGTCCCCAGTCAGGCTTAAAAATTGATTTCTCTTCTCTGAATGATCTGAATTATTTGCTTCCTGTCTGATCTATTTGATTTCATCTTCCTCTAATCCTTTCCTCTTATCTAATCTCTATTTCTAGCTCTCTACATTTCTAATCTCCTTCTATTATATATATCTTAACTCTCTCTCATCCCCTCTTATATTTGTATGTGCAGTATACTCTAACTTGTTTTCGTAAGCACAACACCATAGATCGATTCCCCCGGTGCCCTCGTCTTGGGGGAACACTAATCAAGAGGGAGCCTTAGCACCATCGATTTCTTTTCTCTACACATTGACGAAGCCTTTTTGATTCTACAAAAAGGGGGAGAAGTAAACGAAAACTCATTAAAAACTTACTAACACATAATTTTACCTAAAATGAGTTTATATTTTGTAATTGATGTGCTTTCGTTGTAGGTATAGATTATGTTATCAAGTTTTACATTTATATTTAGCCGACTTAACCTATAACAAACACTGACGGGCAGTGTACCCGATCAATGTAGCCTAGTTGGTAAGTAGAGTGTCGATCACTAAGAGTGGAACGTTAACACCTAAGTATCTATCAGTATTTTAATCCTAAGTTAGTTCTAATTAAACCTAATCTAAAGCAAGGGGGTTTTCAGCCTGAGAGACTGGCACGATGTGTAGATTAAGTAAAACAGTAAATAAAAGTATTAAGGCGATTGACACACACGTACACACATAGAAAACAGATATAGATAAGAGGCCTGGCCGATAGTAAGGAAGATTTGTCACCCGTTTAATTTCTTAGTTATATAAGATGAGTACTAAAATCTATTATCTCTCAATGGTTGCTTACATGTATGTGTATCCCATTCCAATGTCTAGATCCAGTCTAAACGTCTAGATTTCGGGTATTAAGTCTTCTCGGCGGACTAATCCTGTCACGATTAATCAGATCTCCGCATAAAGTCCACCTTAATGATTAATAAGTTTATATATTATTTATCCATTTTACAGGCTTACATTAATCATGCAGACGTTGTTAATGAAGTAATTGTGTGAGCCTAAGGTCGACAAGGCACGATAAACTTGTATATGTAATCAAAATATATTCATAAGCGACCAATAAAAAATCAAATATACTTTTAAAAGTTGGAAACAATTAAGTCCGTTCAAATAGTGAAAAAGACGCTAACTCAACGATTAAAAAAGTACTAATAAAAATTAAACGAATCTTCTTAAAAATTAAAGTACTAGCAGGACCTTCTTATTGCTCTGAATTCGTCCTTCTGGTTGTGTCTTGTGAGGTCTGGTCGTCGCCTTCTGTGTAGGTTAAGTGTCATCTCGAATGTGGCAGTCGAATGGGTATTTATACATTCTGAAAACAGAATCGATACGGCGTATCCATTAAGTTGATACGCCGTATCTTGGTAACTTTGCGTGGGGTCCAAGATTATTATATTCTGGAATATTCGTACACCGCCTTATGATACGGCGCACCTTCAATCTTCATGCGGCGTGTAACCTCTCGTCATTTTCCCTATGAATAGTAAATGCTAATAAATGATTAACAAATCATTACGTTATCTAATAACCGTTTTTACTAGTAGCAAATTTTTTTTTGTTATTTATGCTATATTGTTTTAATCACAACGTTACTTGTGATTACCATTTACTTAGAAACGAAGCTCACACACAACCCTTGATAGTCTAGTAATCGCGAATTAATTTAAAACGTTTAACATTTAACGTTGTACGTTTCGTCATATAACCAAACTCGTTCAAATGATTTTCCGAACTTACAAAAATAACCCTAATCACTCACTAATGACATTGGACCACGACCCAATGCCCTCAGCAACCCAACGAACCCACATTTCGCATTGGGCCTGAAACGCAAGTTTAGCCCAATAACCATTTAGCCCAAATTTCATATAAAATTTTCGATTTGGCTGCCTCAAGGATCGAACACTTTGGCCATTTTACGGGAAATATAGATTTACAACAACCTAATATCTTTACACCACTCGAATCTCAAACCAGCTGAAAATCGTGTGTGACAAACCTCGTGTTCTAAATCGATCATTTCCTTGTTTAAAATCCATCAAAGCTCAACCCACGTATCATAGATCGACCAAAACTCAAAACCAATTTTATTTAAAAAACTTGTTACGATTCGACTCTAAAACCACACCATATGAGCCACACTTGGTCTTGGTCACGTTGCTATAGTTGCTTGACCCCTTGAGAACCCTAACGAGCCACAAACGATCTTGGAAACATTTTTTTATATTACCTTGACCCTTAAGGGTCACTAGCGAGCCACAAAAACCAACATTAAAATTCATTTTGTCTCCTTGCTCTTGGTCCTTAGCGCCGGCTAACACAACCAAAAACCACCATCATTGGAAGTCTCTTACACCACTCTATCTACTGTCTTAGCTACTCTTGCACTCTATCATAATGTGTAATCATCACACTCACCATAACACTCAATGTATCACCCTTAAAATGCCCTCAAACTCTCGGCATTCAAACACACAAACATATCCTACTCAAAATGTTTCTAAGTGTTTTTCCAGCTTCTAAACTCGTCTAGCTTAGCCTAAATTTTGAGGTGTTCGAGTCAAGCTAAGGGTCACATTATACTCGTTCCTAAATCTTTGAAGTGCCAAGAATCGAGCTAAACATTTCCTTTGGCCTAGCTCAGTTTCGATATCGTGATACGCCCCACCTTTTGAGGTGAAGTGAGCACACTTTGAACCCTTCTCATGTTAATATTTTTTTATGATTTCATTTTCTATTGCGATTCATACTTTACCTTGTTTGATTATCTCGTTAAATTGATTAATAACATATATATGTTAATCGACATCCTATATCTTTGCTATGCTATTTATCGAGAACAACAATCATTCGAACATTATATAAACGTATCAAGTATTCAAATCACATGTTTACATGTCACATTGGCCACATTCGAATTTTATAAAATACTTAGAATATTTTGGAACTTGTAAACTGTTTTCACATAGCCCAAGTCGCACGAACTTGTGCCTCGTATTTTCTTATTTCGACACTCAATGCATCCATTTTAAAACTTAAACTATTAGTTCACGTGGTGAACTAATAGCCTACGTATAAAAATCACGTTAACAAGTTCGTTTGATACCCTTTTTAGTCCCAAAGTAAAACACGTTAGCGACAGTTTTAAAACTTAAAATACATAATGAATGGGCTTAAAGCCCAATAAGTTGTTTTTAAGCTTTTCGTATAAGCTGACCATATAATCTCTTTTGATATGTTTTTACAACAATAAAATGAGCCCAAAACCAGGCCCAATCCCCCTCTACGCCTAACGAATCGTAAACTCTTAATGGACCATATTTTGGCTCGTTAATGACCCATAAGCTTGAAAATAAGCTTTTGAAAAAATAAGCTGTATACGTAAGCTACATAAGCTATTTTAAACTTATTTAGTAAATAAAAATGGTAAACTTTGATTTCTATAAAGTTTGGACTTGTTTTGCAAAAGTTTGCTAACCGAGGGACCAAAACTGTCAAGTTTGGAAACTTGGGGTACAAACTGTCATTTTGATATCTTGTGATGAAAACTGTAAATTTAAGAACTTTTGGGTATAAAATGTAAATATTAAATGTTTTAGACTTAAAATGTAATAAAACTTAACCGAGGACTAACGGTGCAAATATTATGCCGTTGGGTTATAAAGTGTAACTTTTTAAAACCTAAAGGTTATTTCTGAAATAACAGATTTTATAATTGTAATAATATTTTACGAACTCAAAACCCGAAACAAATGTGTTTTAGTCCCGCAAGTCGACATTTAATGTTACATTTCCTAATAATTATATATATTCATATAACTTATAAATATATATATATATATATATATATATATATATATATATATATATATATATATATATATATATATATATATATATATATATATATATATATATATATACACGTAACCACTTAACATTAAACGTATAACATAACTTATCATCAACCAACTTTAATTTATCAACGACGATCTCTTTAGTCAACCTTATATACTCCGACAAACGAGCACATAAGCAAGAGTTATATATATATATATATATATATATATACATATAACTTTATTTTTTTTAAACTTCAAGCATTTAAACACGCATGTTTTAATGTTACAAATAAATTATCAATCGATAAAACTTTGAACGTTATGATTCGCGATAAACAAAACCTGGACTATCAAACCACTAAAACTTGCCATATATTATTAGGTCGTGTGTTGAAGCCGTTTTCTTTCATCGTTTGAGCTACGATACTACCACCACTACTGTACTACTAAGGTGAGTTCATAGCCCACTCTTAAACTTTTAAACCCTTTTGTGGGGGAGATACATGCTACAAACATTGAACACAAACTTTTTAGTATGCTATGTCTGATGTTATTATTGCTTAAGTAGCTATTGCCAGAAGTCCCTCTATCATGAACCTTAATCACTTGCGAGTGAACGTAAATAGTTGTGAATAGATCTATTTGGGACTGACAATCCCCATTTGGGTCTGCTAGGATGAGCCACCCAAACGCACTTTATTTAAACATACTCATAGGTTATTGGCAAAGACCTATCTCGAGGGCCTATATACTTTATATCATTTTTGATGCCTGTTAAACGTTGCGTGTCATGAGCTTAATGCAATAACAACTTCATTTTAACTCGTTTACTTGTAATTCGAAGCAATTAACACTTATATCTTGTGTTCAACTATTAAACTTAAACCTATGAATATCACTCAACTTTTGTTGACTTTTAGCATGTTATCTCAGGTAACTAAAAGATGGAACTCAAGGCACGGAGTGGGCACTAAACCCGGCACGGGTGCTAAATAAATGTTTTATCATTCAAGTTTAAATAAACATGCTAAACTATGAAACTTCTTTGTATTTCAAATGCTTGTATTTTGAATGATAAACTTAAAACGTCTCTTTTAAGTCGTTTTCTATGGTTATGACTACGATCCACTACGTAATACCCCATTAAGTATTCCGCTGTTGATATCCAAATTTTGGGGGTGTTACAGATTGGCATCAGAGCTCATGGTTATAGAGAACCAGATGTATTTTAAACATTGGACTATAACTACATTTTCAAAACGGACCATTTTAAAAGATAATCACCTTATGCCCTCCGTGCCTACACACTTCCAACATTTTAAGAAATGTTGCTTACTATATGAGTTCTTAACAGAGTTTAACATGTTTATAATTATATTAATAGCTTACATTTACTATTCGGGATTATTACAGTACTATGTCTTCAGATCCCCATCCTATCGATGTATCGTCTGATTCAGAGAATGAGGATCCTATGCCTTTCACTTCAGACTTTGCTCCGGCAGCTATACCGATGTCACCTGCTACTGACCGGTACATGGAAAGCCAGCAATTTCTACCGGCATCTGACATGGAGACTTCTCCTCCAGCATTACCAATCCCATCACCTGGTCCGATTCGCCAGCGTAGACGAGTGCGACAACTCCAGCCATATGAGCCAGAACCCTTTGGGCAACTTTACCGACGCCCCGGAGAAGGTCATGTTCGCAAGCACACTCTCCGAAAACGGGTACGTGCACCACCAGCTCTGATCATACCACCACCAGCCCCACTCATACCAACTTCGGCTCCAGTGATATCACCGCCCCCAGCTCCTGAGCATTCCAGGACACCTCCACTTACACCACTATCTTCAGTTCCACCACCTGCTATCTTCTATCAGCAGACCACCACTGTTCCATTACCATCCTCTACTCCACCACATGCTTCTCCACCATCAGCTACTCTCAGTGAGCCTCTGCTACCTTGCAAGAGGACATACCGCTTGGTTCCATCTTCATCGGACCCCTATGTCCAGGTCATAACTGAGGCTGCAGCTCGCACTGGGACCCGCAAGAGGGTCGATGCTCGCCGATGGTCTTTCTTGCTATCGATCATCCATTACTGGAGATCCCAGGAGGGAGCCCCGAGAGCTACGGAACTAGGAGAAAGTTCGGCTACTGCTGCTTCGAGGATCCTTCCGGTTACCGGAGAACCCCTCCATCACACCCTACCCCTACTGGCAGCCAGATTAGTCCGACATGAGGATCATCTTGACCACATTGTAGACATTCTTGATGACTTACCACTCGAGCAGGTTGAGACTCTTGGGGAAGAGGTGGAAAACCTCGTGATAGGCCAGTTGACAATGGAGACAGTTTTCGATCAAGTAGGTACTAGTCTAGAGGAAGCCATTGAGACTATTTCTATACTAGGAGAGGCCACTACTTTGATGCAGACAATGATTGAGACACTAGACTCTGAGCTTGACCGAGTTAACTCTCAGGTTCTGATTCTTAGACTTATGATTGAGGATTCCCAGGCTAGGGAAAGAGCTCGAGACCAGACAGTGGAGACCTTGATGGCTGTGATTGCAGATCTTCAGCGCCGCCTAGATGGTGCGCCAGGAGGACCATAGATCAGGGATGTGTCAGTATATCTAAGAGATATCTTAGCCTACCAATGTTGTATTAATAAAGAATCTTGTATCCTTATGTTTTGTAAAACAAATCGAACAAGTTATTAATCTTATGTTGTGTGGATGTATTATATTGATGTTGATTTATGTATTCTATGGTTGTTTCTTACATTCATATGCATTATGATTCGCCCATATATATATTGTCTCGTGAAATGTTGGTTCATACAGTACAATTAAATCATTTATGTTCTCATGTGTGTTGTGATTTGATTCAGACATGTCGTGAATGTATTTATGATATGGTACTTGCTGTACCTATAGATATGAACCAGAATTATCATTCTCATAAACTCAGTTGTTGTGGTTAATATTATGGCTGTATTATTATAACCCATATTCAATTACCTTACAATTTATTCTAACCTAACGTGATCATTATGAGATTTCTAAATATATGCTTTTGCGATATTGATAGAATTATGGCACGTACAAGGAAAGCAACCTCAACCGCAACTCGTGAAACTTCAACGGCTACACCTACTATGACTCCAGAAGCTATCCGAAAGGCAATCGCTGACGGTGTAAATGCAGTCTTCGCAGAATAGGCGGCAGTAAATGCTCGCAACAGTGGTACTAGCCTACCGACAGGAGAAAGTGTGATAGCTACAAACCGCAAGTGTACCTACAAGGATTTCATGAGTTGCCAACCAACTTTCTACAAAGGTACTGAAGGAGTGACTGAACTTGCTCACTGGTTCGAACGATCTGAAACTATTTTTCAGAGAAGCGGTTGTACTGAGGATAACAAAGTCACTTTCGCTACTGGAACTCTCATGCAAGATGCTTTGTCATGGTGGAATGCTACTGTCAAAGCCATGGGAATGACAGCAGCCTACCAGCTTACTTGGGCTGAGTTTAAGACCAAGATACTGAAGAAATACTGTCCCCGTTCCGAACTAAGAAAATTAGAAGATGAATTCCATCAATTGGTAGTGAAAGGAGTTGACCTTAAAACATACAACAGGAGGTTCCAAGAGCTTAAAATACTATGTCCTACTGTTGTACCAAATTTCGAAAAAGAACTGGAGAAGTATGTCGAAGGGCTTCCCCGTAGCATTGAGGGAAATGTCACTTCATCGAACCCGCCAACTCTAGAGGCAGCCATTGAACTTGCTCAAAAACTACTTGACCGAGAGGTCAAATGCAACAATGAGCTCAAGAGGAAGCTCGATGACAAAAGGACCACTCACCACAACAGTAACAACAACCACCGCAACAACAACTCCAACAACAACAACCATAGAAACAATAACCCGTACCATCAAAACCGAAACAATCGTCACCATCAACAAAACCAAAGACAGGAAACCGCCAGGGCCTATGCTGCTACTGAAGGCAAAGAATACCAAGGTCAGAAACCTCAGTGTAACAGATGCAAACTACACCACAATGGGCCTTGCACAACCAAATGCGGGAAATGCCAGAAGGTGGGTCATCAGACAAAGGATTGCAGGAATCCCGCTACTGGTAGCAACCTACAGCCTGTAACTCCAACTTGCTACTCCTGCAGAGAAGTAGGTCACTTCAAGAACCGCTGTCCGAAAGGAAATGGTCAGCAAAACAACGCTCGAGGGAGAGCGTATGTGCTAAAGGAGGAAGATGCCCCACTAAATCCTGATGTTGTCACGGGTACGTTCTTACTCAATCAACATAGTGCTAGAGTATTATTTGATTCTGGAGCAGATAGAAGTTTTGTGTCAACTACGTTTGCTCCTTTGCTTAGCATTACCCCCTCCAAACTGAACACTACTTTCGAAATTGAAATGGCGGACGGAAACCTAATTGGCACCAACACCGTAATTCGTGGTTGCACCCTAATCCTACAAGACAACCCTTTTCCCATCGACCTCATGCCTATTCAGGTTGGTAGTTTTGACGTAGTCATTGGTATAGATTGGTTATCCAAACACCGCGCTAGAATACTCTGTGACGAGAAAGCCGTGCATATTCCACGTAATGGTGAAACTCTTATTGTCCATGGTGACAAAAATAAAACGCGATACGGTATCATCTCATATATCAGATTGGTGAAATACATGAATGAAGGATGCCAAGCATTCATGGTTCATTTAACAGAAAACAAATCGAAAGATAAGCAAGTTGAAGATGTTCCGATCGTTAAGGAGTTCCCAGAAGTATTCCCCGAAGATTTACCTGGTCTTCCACCTTCCCGTCAAGTAGAATTCCAGATTGAACTAGTGCCCGGAGCGGCACCTGTGGCGAAAGCACCTTATAGGTTAGCGCCATCTGAGATGAAGGAATTGTCAGAGCAATTGAAAGAGTTGTCTGATAAAGGTTTTATCCGACCCAGCTCATCACCTTGGGGAGCTCCGGTCCTATTCGTTAAGAAGAAGGACGGATCTTTCCAAATGTGTATTGATTACCGGGAATTGAACAAACTCACTGTAAAGAATCGTTATCCACTACCTAGGATCGATGACTTGTTTGACCAATTACAAGGATCGAGTGTATACTCGAAGATCGACCTAAGGTCAGGGTACCATCAGTTAAGAGTTCGAGAGGAGGATATTCCCAAGACAGCTTTTAGGACGCGTTACGAACATTACGAATTCTAAGTAGTGCCATTTGGTCTAACTAATGCCCCTGCAGTGTTCATGGACTTGATGAACCGAGTGTGCAAACCATACCTGGATAAATTCGTGATAGTATTCATAGACGATATTCTAATATACTCACGTAACGAGAAGGAACATGCTAAACATTTGAAGATTATTTTAGAGTTACTCAAAAAGGAACAATTGTATGCCAAGTTCTCCAAATGTGACTTTTGGATTCGAACTGTACAATTCCTTGGGCATGTTATCAACAGTCAAGGCATTCATGTAGATCCTGCAAAGATTGAGGCCGTCAAAGGTTGGGCATCTCCTACAAACCCCACAGAGATACGCCAATTTTTTGGTCTAGCCGGTTACTACAGAAGATTTATTGAAGGTTTTTCAAAAATCTCAAAGCCTTTGACCGAATTAACTCAGAAGAACAAGAAGTATATCTGGGGAAAAGAGGAGGAATCAGCTTTCCAACTGTTAAAGAAAAAGCTTTGTGAAGCACCAATATTAGCACTACCTGAAAGAAGTGAAGACTTCGTAGTATATTGCGATGCCTTATATCATGGTTTGGGAGCTGTGCTGATGCAACGAAGCAAAGTGATAGCTTATGCCTCGCGACAACTCAAAACGCATGAAGCCAACTACACGACTCATGATTTGGAGTTAGGAGTAGTAGTATTCACTCTTAAGTTATGGAGACATTACCTGTATGGCACCAAGTGCACAGTATTCACCGACCACAAAAGTCTTCAGCATATCTTAGATCAGAAAGAACTGAACATGAGACAACGTCGCTGGTTAGAGCTACTTAGCGATTATGATTGTGAAATCCGTTATCACCCAGGAAAAGCCAACGTTGTGGCAGATGCATTAAGCCGGAAGGAACGACTAAAACCTCTCAGGGTCAGATCGTTAGGAATGACCATTTGTTCGCCCCTGCCCTCACAAATACTCATCGCTCAATCTGAGGCTCTTAAGGAAGAGAACTGACCTGGTGAAAAGATCCACAGTATGCTAAAAAATAAGAATGGCTTTGTGCAAAGAGCAGACGGGGTGCTCTGTTTCAAAGAAAGAAGTTGGGTTCCTCTATACGGAGGTATACGTGATCTCATTATGCATGAGTCTCACAAATCCAAGTACTCCATTCACCCAGGTTCCGAAAAAATGTATCAAGATCTCAAGAAACTTTACTGGTGGCCAAACATGAATGCCGACATCGCCGAGTATGTCGGAAAATGTTTGACCTGTTCAAGAGTAAAAGCAGAATATCAAAAGCCATCAGGATTACTCATACAACCCGAAATCCCTGTATGGAAATGGGAACGCATTACGATGGACTTTATCACCAAGTTACCTAAGACATCAACTGGATTGGACACCATCTGGGTCATCGTTGATCGTCTCACCAAATCCGCTCACTTCTTAGCAATCAAAGAAACTGACGAGATGGACACACTCGCAAAGCTATATCTAAAAGAAATAGTTTCACGGCATGGAGTGCCGATCTCAATCATTTCAGATCGTGACAGTCGTTTCACATCTCATTTTTGGAAGTCCTTGCAAAAATCCTTGGGAACCAAACTGGATATGAGCACAGCATATCATCCACAAACCGATGGACAAAGCGAGAGGACAATCCAAACCTTAGAAGACATGCTCCGAGCATGTGTTATCGACTTCGGAAAAGGTTGGGACAGACACTTACCTCTAGCCGAGTTCTCCTACAACAACAGCTACCACGCTAGCATTAAGGCAGCACCATTCGAAGCACTTTACGGTCGAAAGTGCAGATCGCCTGTTTGTTGGGCCGAATTCGGAGATGTACAACTCACCGGACCCGATCTCATTCATGAGACAACGGAGAAGATAGTCAAGATTAAGCAACGACTACAAGCTGCAAGGGATAGACAGAAGAGCTATGCCGACGTGAGGCGAAAACCTATGGAATTCCATATTGGAGACAAGGTCATGTTGAAAGTGTCTCCCTGGAAGGGAATGGTACGTTTCGAAAAACGTGGAAAGCTTAACCCTAGATACATTGGTCCATTTAAAATCCTAGAAAGGATAGGACCAGTGGCTTACAAACTCGAACTACCAGAGGAACTTAGTCGAGTTCACAACACCTTTCACATATCGAATCTTAAGAAGTATTTTTCAGATGAATCTCTTGTAATTCCTTTGAAAGAGATTCGGCTTGACGACAAACTTGTCTTTACAGAAGAACCCGTGGAAATCATGGACAGGGAGATCAAACAACTAAAACAGAACCGCATCCCTATTGTCAAAGTCCGATGGAACTCTAAACGAGGACCGGAATATACTTGGGAACGCGAGGACCAGATTCGCGCCAAATACCCACACCTATTTTCATAGACACTCCTATCAACTATCTTAGACTAGAATTTCGGGACGGAATTCAGTGTAAGTGGTAGGTACTGTAACCTCTCGTAATTTTCCCTATGAATAGTAAATGCTAATAAATGATTAACAAATCATTACGTTATCTAATAACCGTTTTTACTAGTAGCAAATTTTTTTTGTTATTTATGCTATATTGTTTTAATCACAACGTTACTTGTGATTACCATTTACTTAGAAACGAAGCTCACACACAACCCTTGATAGTCTAGTAATCGCGAATTAATTTAAAACGTTTAACATTTAACGTTGTACGTTTCGTCATATAACCAAACTCGCTCAAATGATTTTCCGAACTTACAAAAATAACCCTAATCACTCACTAATGACATTGGACCACGGCTCAATGCCCTCAGCAACCCAACGAACCTACATTTCGCATTGGGCCTGAAACGCAAGTTTAGCCCAACAACCATTTAGCCCAAATTTCATATAAAATTTTCGATTTGGCTGCCTCAAGGATCGAACACTTTGGCCATTTTACGGGAAATATAGATTTACAACAACCTAATATCTTTACACCACTCGAATCTCAAACCAGCTGAGAATCGAGTGTGACAAACCTCGTGTTCTAAATCGATCATTTGCTTGTTTAAAATCCATCAAAGCTCAACCCACGTATCATAGGTCGACCAAAACTCAAAACCAATTTTTATTTATAAAACTTGTTACGATTCGACTCTAAAACCACACCATATGAGCCACACTTGGTCTTGGTCACGTTGCTATAGTTGCTTGACCCCTTGAGAACCCTAACAAGCCACAAACAATCTTGGAAACATTTTTTTATATTACCTTGACCCTTAAGGGTCACTAGCGAGCCACAAAAACCAACATTAAAATTCATTTTGTCTCCTTGCTCTTGGTCCTTAGCGCCGACTAACACAACCAAAAACCACCATCATTGGAAGTTTCTTACACCACTCTATCTACTATCTTAGCTACTCTTGCACTCTATCATAATGTGTAATCATCACACTCACCATAACACTCAATGTATCACCCTTAAAATGCCCTCAAACTCTCGGCATTCAAACACACAAACATATCCTACTCAAAATGTTTCTAAGTGTTTTTCCAGCTTCTAAACTCGTCTAGCTTGGCCTAAATTTTGAGGTGTTCGAGTCAAGCTAAGGGTCACATTATACTCGTTCCTAAATCTTTGAAGTGCCAAGAATCGAGCTACACATTTCCTTTGGCCTAGCTCAGTTTCGATATCGTGATACGCCCCACCTTTTGAGGTGAACTGAGCACACTTTGAACCCTTCTCATGTTAAAATTTTTTTATGATTTCATTTTCTATTGCGATTCATACTTTACCTTGTTTGATTATCTCGTTAAATTGATTAATAACATATATATGTTAATCGACATCCTATATCTTTTCTATGCTATTTATCGAGAACAACAATCATTCGAACATTATATAAACGTATCAAGTATAAAAATCACACGTTTACATGTCACATTGGCTACATTCGAATTTTATAAAATACTTAGAATATTTTGGAACTTGAAAACTGTTTTCACATAGCCCAAGTCGCACGAACTTGTGCCTCGTATTTTCTTATTTCGACACTCAATGCATCCATTTTAAAACTTAAACTATTAGTTCACGTGGTGAACTAATAGCCTACGTATAAAAATCATGTTAACAAGTTCGTTTGATAACCTTTTTAGTCCCAAAGTAAAACACGTTAGCGACAGTTTTAAAACTTAAAATACATAATGAATGGGCTTAAAGCCCAATAAGCTGTTTTTAAGCTTTTCGTATAAGCTGACCACATAAGCTCTTTTGATATGTTTTTACAACAATAAAATGAGCCCAAAACCAGGCCCAATCCCCCTCTACGCGTAACGAATCGTCAACTCTTAATGGGCCATATTTTGGCTCGTTAATGACCCATAAGCTCGAAAATAAGCTTTTGACAAAATAAGCTGTATACGTAAGCTACATAAGCTATTTTAAACTTATTTATGAAATAAAAATGGTAAACTTTGATTTCTATAAAGTTTGGACTTGTTTTGCAAAAGTTTGCTAATCGAGGGACCAAAACTGTCAAGTTTGGAAACTTGGGGTACAAACTGTCATTTTGATATCTTGTGATGAAAACTGTAAATTTAAGAACTTTTGGGTATAAAATGTAAATATTAAATGTTTTAGACTTAAAATGTAATAAAACTTAACCGAGGACTAACGGTGCAAATATTATGCCGTTGGGTTATAAAGTGTAACTTTTTAAAACCTAAAGGTTATTTCTGAAATAACAGATTTTATAATTGTAATAATATTTTACGAACTCAAAACCCGAAACAAATGTGTTTTAGTCCCGCAAGTCGACATTTAATGTTACATTTCCTAATAATTATATATATTCATATAACTTATAAATATAAATATAAATATAAATAAATAAATATATATATATATAATATATATATTATATATAATATATATATATATATATATACGTAACCACTTAACATTAAACGTATACATACAAACTTATCATCAACCACTTTAATTTATCAACGACGATCTCTTAGTCAACCTTATAACTCCGACAAATGAGCACATACCAAGAGTTATATATATATATATATATATACATATAACTTTATTTTTTTTTAACTTCAAGCATTTAAACACGCATGTTTTAATGTTACAAATTAATTATCAATCGATAAAACTTTGAACGTTATGATTCGCGATAAACCAAACTTGGACTATCAAACCACTAAAACTTGCCATATATTATTTAGGTCGTGTGTTGAAGCCGTTTCCTTTCATCGTTTGAGCTACGATACTACCACCACTACTAAACATTGAACACAAACTTTTTAGTATGCTATGTCTGATGTTATTATTGCTTAAGTAGCTATTGCCAGAAGTCCTCTATCATAAAACCTTAATCACTTGCGAGTGAACGTAAATAGTTGTGAATAGATCTATTTGGGAACTGACAATCCCGTTTGGTCTGCTAGGATGAGCCACCCAAACGCACTTTATTTAAACATACTCATAGGTTATTGGCAAAGACCTATCCCGAGGGCCTATATACTTTACATCATTTTGGATGCCTGTTAAACGTTGCGTGTCATGAGCTTAATGCAATAACAACTTGATTTTAACTCGTTTAATTGTAATTCGAAGCAAATAACACTTATATCTTGTGTTCAACTATTAAACTTAAACCTATGAATATCACTCAACTTTTGTTGACTTTTAGCATGTTATCTTAGGTAACTAAAAGTTGGAACTCAAGGCACGGAGTGGGCACTAAACCCGGCACGGGTGCTAAATAAATGTTTTATCATTCAAGTTTAAATAAACATGTTAAACTATGAAACTTCTTTGTATTTCAAATGCTTGTATTTTGAATGATAAACTTAAAACGTCTATTTTAAGTCATTTTCTATAGTTATGACTACGATCCACTACGTAATACCCCATTAAGTCTTCCGTTGTTGATATCCGAATTTTGGGGGTGTTACACGGCGCATGTTCTTCACTATCCTGGATTATCTGGTGGAGTCTTGAGATTGATACGCCGCATTTCTGGGATGTCATGCGGCGTATCTGGAGTAGGATGAGTCAAATCTTCTTACATTGACCTAGGTTTCATATACGGCGCATGGGATAAGTCCGTGCGGCGTATGCTTCAAAGTCAGGCAACGGTGTTTATAGTCGTCTAAGTCTTTATGTACGGCATATCTGTCTAGAATGATACGGCGTATCTTCCTTCAGTTCAGTAGACTTTTCCATCTTTATCCATTTTGCTCCAATTTACGTCCAAAATAGCAAACTTTCACTAAATGGTTGTTTATAACTGAGATTTACAAAAGTAAGCGATTAAGTGTCAATTCTCATATAAAATAATATAAAACAAGCGATAAACATAGAATAAATGATGCTAATAAAATGTTGTTATTTGATATCATCAGTACTCATCAAAAAGGGGGAGATTGTTAATACAAATAATGTCAAAAACGTTATTTGCACTATTCGGTCTCTATATGTTTTGATAATCACAAAATATAAAAACATGTTACGTAAAACTACGTTTAATAAGATTTTGATCGAGAAAACTCGTTTCGACAACGTCTCTACTACAACATCACTTAAGGTATGAACAAACACTATACCAATATTAGTTAAGTGATGAAAGAAAATATTTTTCTTAAAACCTCACATTTTTATGTGACAAAACATTTTTACAAAAGTATTTTTGTAATTCGAAAGAAATGTTTTAATAAGAAAATATATTTGAATTCAAAATTCTCAAACAGCTAGTTTTCCCGCATAAATTTTCCCGCCTAAAACCAGATAAATTTTCACCACACCAGGACAAAAATGGGAGCGTTTGTCGGGACGGTCCCATAAACATGTGACGGTCCCGTATATATAAGGGACCGTCCCTGTTCCTCCTGGTTTCTATAAATATTGCACTATTCCCTGCAGAAAAACTGATCCTCTTGGCACAAAAACTTTCTGTTCTTTCCTTCTTCTTCTTTGATCACTATAACGTATTCGTCAAGAAACGAAGTGTTATAGATTAGTCTTCACACACACACGTAACTAGTGTTACGATTCTCTTCTCCCACCTCCAAACTCTATTCGTGTATATTTGTGTATCCGACTTGTGTGTGAGTCGTGACTAGTTGTGTTAGTTTAGATTGGGACAAAGTGTGAAGTCCTTGTAATAGTTTGTAGATTAGGACGGTGTGATCGTTCGTGTGTAGATTAGGATGGGGTGATCGTCCGTGTGAAGATTAGGACGGGGTGATCGTCCGTGTGAAGGTTAGGACGGGATGATCATCCGTGTGAAGACTTTCATTGTGTGTAAATCCAAGTGGATAAGGTGCTTGTCCGTGTTGCCATGTGTCGATGTGTAGATTGGTTCTAGCTAGGATTAGGACTCGACATTCCGCTTAGTGTTGTTAATTGGTGTAAGCGTTGGTGTATGGTTTGCTCCGCCTAAAGGGAGTGTGTTGACATAGTGATTGTGAACTCTCGAGTGTGATACTCGAGGAGTGGAGTAGGACGAAGAGTGAGCTTCGTGTCGAACCACTATAAATCTCCGCATCTTGGTTTCGTTGTCTTTATTCCTTATCTCTTCTTTACATTTTCTTTTACTCTATGCATTGTCGTTGTGCTCAAATATATATTTGATTGATATCACATAACTTAGAATCAAACAATTTTCAAAAAGAATAAAAAGGTTGCAAAAAGTCTTAAAGCGTAGTTATAAACGGTGAAACTATTCAATCCCCCCCCCCTTTGGTTTCTACAATAACCTCATCAGTTAGCACCCAAGATAGTTCTTCATTACAAACGAGATAACATTATCTTTGTAGGATTAGTTCGGTTCTTTATTGACTCTCTTAAACGAAGCTTTGCCCGTTTGAAGACTCTCAACCGAGATAACCAATCTACAATAACAACCAAGATAATTCGTTATCACAGCTGAGATAACACCATTTAGATTAACTGATATAATTAGGTTTGTGGAAAACGTAGAGGGGGGTGAATATGTTCCCGTTTAAAAACTTAAAAACTTTTGTATCAAGCACCCGATCAAGTGTGACTTAATATGAAAAGTATCAACACTAGTCTTACTAGAACTAGTGATAATATAAAGCAACAAGTAAGGCATGTCACAATAACACAAACTTAGACATATTATAAATAACATGCCATGACACAAACACAACTAACACAATGTAAGCAACAAACTACACAAGTATAAATGCAACGCAAGATATAAATGGAAAGCTATAAATGCTAAAATAAAGCGTAAAGAGATAAGTAAAGAAAGCGCAAACCAGAAACGAAGATTTATAGTGGTTCGGTCATGAAGCTCCTCTTCACCCTACTCCACTCCCCGAGTACCCAACTCAAGAGTTACTTCACAAATCAACAAGCTCCCTTCTCGGCGGAGAAAACCATACAACATTGCTTACAATATTTTCCGACACTAAGCAAGATGTCAAGTTCTTCTTCGGGTACAACCAAACCCGTTATGTTTTATGGCCCAACATAACAAACCTTGTGTTTTAAGGCCTAAACACATAAACCACGTCGCTTACATTATTTTTCGACACTGAGCCAGATGTCGAGTACTAATCTAGCTAGTACCAATCTCACTCACGATCTACTCGATCATCACAAATCACACAAGCTACAAGATCCACATGATCTACACTCGATCTACCCGATCTACTCACGATCTACCTGATCTACTCACTATCTACCCGATCAACACGATCTCCACGATCTTCACTTGATCTACCCGACCTATACACGATCTACATGATAAACTCAATCTACACGATCTACATGATCAACCTAAGTATGGTGACAAGAACTTGATGTATGACGACATACAAGAAGTGCGTAACAAGTGTTACGAGTGCACTAAACTATGACTACAACACTTTGTATCTTTGTGATACTATGTGTTCTTCTCTTGCGCTAGTAGAGGAATGAAGGTGATCACTTGAATGGATGATTGGATCACTCTTAAACAAAGACAAACTAACTACATGATCAAATAAGGTGGATTGGAGTGGGTGGATAAAGAACTGAAAGTTCTGTGTGAAAAACCTTGCCAAAATGTGTAAAATGGTCCACTATTTATAGGCAAATGAAAAACTAGCCGTTACAGACCGACGACACCACTAAAGTTCAGACGGAACCACTAAATTTAACGGTGCCATCATACAATTAGTGGTACCGTCCGTACCAAAGACGCTCCCCTTTTTGTTTTTAGTGGTGAAGGTTTATTTGGGGATGTTTGGAGCTGATTTTGGGGGGGAAATAGCTGTTGGGATTTTTAACCTAATTTTTCAAAATAAAACATTTCTTTTTAATTCAAAAATAATTTGTAAAATGTATTTTTGAAAAAAAAATTTGTCACATTAAAAATATGAAGTCTTTGAACAAAAATTTAATCCTTTGATCATCCGTCAAGTTTAAATTTGTTGTTCATACCTTGAGTGATTTACGTCGGGGTGGAATACTACGACTCTGTTGAGACATACTTGAGACGTCGAGAGATGTTGATATAAGTATGCATTGATGATTTGTGTTTACAAGTGACTTGCACATTTTACGTTATGCATTACAAGTTACATATTTGTCATTATTAAAACCGAAGAAACCGTTTAGTTTAAATATCGTAATATTTGCACTAACAATCTCCCCCTTTTTTATGATGACAAATATGTAAACCGTAACACACAGTAGAATGTAAAAGTTACTTGTTTACACTCCCTTCTCCCCCTTTTTTCGAAGCAAAAAGGTAATTTCCCCGAGCTCTCTACTTCTATCATTCAACTTCTCCCCCTTATTACAACACCTTCCTTTCTCCCCGGAAAGTCGAGCTTGCATCATCCCAGTGAAGTCTTCTATCACCAGTTGTGAAGACGACTCCATGCTATGTATTCAAATACCCCCGAGCTCCCCCTAGCTCAATGCTCCCCTATGGTGATTGAATCACCTTGTTTATTTACCTTAGTATCTAGCGGATCCATGGATCAAATTCTTACAAAGGCTTTTCCTACATCAATGGTTAGCTTCGTGCAACATAATATAGAATAGGAGCAACATTATAAGGATAGAATACTCATAGCAAGACATGCAAAGGTTAAACTATGTTAAAGTGTAGCTACCAAAAAAAAAAGAGTTTGATGAGGTATGTGAGCATATCAAAGTATGCTAGAGGTTAGACTCATGATGAAAGTATGCCAAGAGGATAAAAACAAAGAAGAAAGCCCAAGAATGTTGAGCGACCAAAAATATGAATGCATATTGCAATTCAAAGACACTTGAATATCACAACCCGACCGACAACCTAAGGTGTAATTGTTCTATCAATCATACTAACAAGAACGAGATTCGTTCGTTGACTGACACACAAAATGACTTCTTCCAATTTGTCATTGGGAAGGCGAGTTCTAACAAACCTTTTTTGAACGACATAATCATCTACCTAAGATGATTGGTGTTAAGGATAGTTGGTTGAAAATACATACTCTAAATGAGGTAGATATATGTCATTACTATTATGGCAAGTCATGCCATAAAGTGGACTCAATGGAAGTAATAATAAAATAATAAGAATGAGAACGACGCGCACCAAGATATTAGTGGAAATGACTCCATATGATGGGAAATTGTTAGATTTGACCTTTGTGAAAACATGGACAGAGACGGTTTAGATTAATATATCATTTGCACTGACAATGAGATGCATGATATATTTCAAAAAAAATGTGCATGTGATCCTATTGTGGGTGGATATCTCTAACGGGGTTGAGGTAAGAAGTTCTAGATTTCTAGTTTTGGATGATCCTAGTTGTGTGTTAGAGATAATTTGGTGCATGAAGGGTTTCGTGTGATTGTGAGGATTGAAGGTTATTGAACTAACTATCACTATCCAAATTGAGGAATAGTTGTAAGGTTTGAGTGTAATGATCGATGGGTTAAAGGTTCTTAGACTAACTATCACTGTCAAGAGTGAAGTGCACCTAAAAGGTTTGAGTGGGATAGCTATAAGGGTCGAAGGTTTTGAAACTAAATATCACTGTCAAGAGTGAAGTTTAGTTATAAGGGTTGTGTGTGATGATGAATGATATTATTGTGAGGTTTAATGTGAAGGTTAAAGGTGCTTGTATAGAATGAATAGCTAGGTGTTCACAAAGAGTAATGGTTAGGAAGCTACAACCGACAATGGTTATGTGAGAGGGGTTTTGCTGAGTAGCGGGTACTTAAGAAGTGAGTGTTTTAGTGAAGAATTCTAGGGAAAAGGAACCACATTTGTATGTTCTTGAGAGTGTTTGATGAAAGACTAAATGTGTATGAGTGTGTTTTCGCTCCCCCTTAATCGATGACCATCAGGACAAGATGTGTTGGAAAAAGAATAAAAGAAAATAAAGAGGAAAACAAACGTTGACGGAAGCGATGAGCTTAGTAACGTCATGACAAGTGGTGGATAGCATACAATAAACTTCACCTTTGAGGTCACGTAGCTCTTCTCAGTCATTGTGAATATTCATAGAACATTCATATGATGAGGCATGTGATTACGTGGAAATGTTCTAAGGGTTAAGAAGATAGAATCATCAAGGTTGTGGAGTTGGTGATGGGGTTTTTGTAGAGTTATCTTTGCTAGAAGAAACTATGTTGATGAAGAAGGGTTATCTCAATTTATCCTAGCAATTCTTCGCTTGAAGTGTGAGGAAGATGAGTGGGATGCGAAAGCATTGGTAGTGTAGAACGAATGTTGAGTATTGTAGATAAGTTGAGAAGATGATGGATACGAAAGTAACCAAACATATGGTATGTTTTGTACCATGCGGAACTAAAAGGGGAAAAAGCTTAGGAATCGAAAGATAGGCAGAATCTATTCAGATAGGAGACGGTTCAGGTTCAAGACTACAGCGAGTGGGTTTTGATAGTGCTTTTGAAACTATGAGAATTGAAAGCAAAATAAACTGTCTCAGCAGATAACGGTCCGATGGAACCGTTAAATTTAGCGGTACCGTCCCTTATTTAATGGTACCATGACCTGCTGAGGTCAGTTTTGACCTAGAATTTGATTTTCGACAAAGAAATTTCAAATATGTTGTGATTTTTCTGGACCTTAGATTTAAGGAATTTATACCAAATAAATTCTTTTATGAATGAATCCAACGGGATTCGATGAACGTTGATCGCGAACGAGAGATGACATTTAATTGCATTTCGCAAATTAAATATGCTTTAAATGTTTCGGATGAAATATTTAAGTTGTCATTGGAAGATTGAGAGGATTTGACTCTAATCTAGAGATGTTTTAGACACACATAAATCAATGATTTAAGAGGATCTAACGAATAAATCTCGCTGATTTAGTAAGACTTTTAGACATGATGAAAGAATCTATACCTAATAAATTATTTGAGGGATAAATCCAACGGGATTTGACACGAGATTATTGACTATCCGAGATGACTTTAATATTTCCAAGGAAATACTTAAATAGTCATTAGACGTGACTCAAAGGATGACTTCAACATTTCCAATGAAATATTTAAATAGTCATTAGACGACACTTAGGGGATGTTTTGAACACATGTAAATTATGAAATTTACGGAATTTGTTCCATCATTCCTAGACCTAAGCCTAAGTAGTTGAATGGTTCACGTTTGAGAGGTTTAGATGTTTCTAGGGTGATTGATGGGATTTTTGGGATGAACATCCATTGTTGTTGTGAGATCACTGCACGTCGGTAGGTGATCAAGATTGACGACGAAAAAGAAAAGACTAAAAATATCAATCTTCGTATTGGCATATTGCCCGTTATTCGGTAGAAAGAGAGTATCAGCGTACTCTTGGCGAGATAGGATGATAAGTGTGTTTTCTACCCTAAAATTGATGGATAAGTTCGATCCTCGTTATCTATGAGGTGAGCTTGACACAAAACACGATGACAAACCTATGGGGATAAAAGGAACTAACGAAAATGAATATACTTGGTCTTAAGAAGTGTATATTCACACGAGGATGAAAGGAACTACTAATCACTTATGGAGTAACTCGTGAGTCCATTGTCACCCAAAGATTAATGTTAGCATTTAGCATTTGGATGAGCGTTTTAACATATGTTGTTAAAAGGCTTGAATATGATGTTTCAGATATGACATTTAAAAATTGCGATCGCAAGTTAACTTTACTTGAATATTTCGGATGAAATATTTAAGTTGTCAAACCTACTCCGAGTTCTACCAGGTTTGTATCTAACCTCCCCTTGACAAATGGGTGTATCACTTAGAAGAAAGCTAAATGATGACCAAGGAATTAGGACAATTTCGCGACTACTTTAACTTATAGGTTTTGACACTAGTGTATGACTATATGACGTCTAAGAGTTTATAGGGATAGGCATATCTAATTCATTATGTGTCAAAACAACATAGTGTGGGTGCACAAGCAAATCATCTAAAATGCACATAAGGAATAAATGCAAACATCATGCAAAACATGACAATCATTTAGCATTTAAGGGCATGTATCATAGATATATATATCAAGAAATATAATATCGGAATAGCTAATCAAAGACAAAACCTTTATAATAAACATGCATTCAATAATTAAGAAAATAATCATTGAGCATTAAGAAAGCATGAAGGCATTTAATCATATCTTACAAAAACATGTTATCACAGTGAAACACATATGTAGGATGCAAGTAATCCAGGTTCGCTAAGGAGAATCCTAATTCTGCTTGTTCAAAATGCAATCCTAATGGGAGACAAAGTTCACCAATGTAAACCATCTACAGTCAAATGTAGGAATGACGATTTTTCAAGTTAGAGAATGAGTATGAGACTATCACTAGTGGTGCTCAATTCAGGCTAAACACGACCATTTTTACGGGTTATACCACGAACCCAACTTCTCTCCTGGAAGCAATTCAACCATTACATCAAATTGAATTTCTAGTGCGATAGGTTCTCCAGTAGTCATTCTCATGTTAGAAAAATTCAAATTCCTATATTTGCCTATCGAAGTATAGCAAAGATGATATTAGCTTATTTCGCTAATACATGACCTAATATGACTTAACTAACAATATTTTGAAAGTCGGTTAAGAAGATAACATGTCTTACACAATATCCTACCAAAGGCAAGCACAATGTTTCAATCTTGTGTTTGAGATTTAGAGGTTATTGAGTTTAGATGGTGCATTTCATGATCTCTTGGATGACATCTTTGTTTGTTGAGTTGTTCATGAGCAAAGTTTACATATGTTGTTTGTTTGCTCGTGTTTGGTTTTTTGGAAATGACACATTTACTAATTGCATTGCAAAGTAAATTATTTGAATATTTCAGATGAAACATCCAAGTTGTCAATCCTACTTAGTTGTGTATTTTATGCATCTTTTAAACATATTAGTTTAATGTTTGAAACACAACCATTGGACAAGAAGACTCAATATGGCATCTTCAACACAAGTGTGAGCTATGATCCGATGCCTATTATTTTCGTCTTGAGAGGACGTCATTATTTTCATAACAATCGAGTGTGATTGAGTATGTAGATTCAAGATAATATATTTTGTTATATTTTGATGTTATCTTGAAGCTAGACAAATAATGACTCCAATTACATGTCCATACTCGAAAACTTGTTAATTAAATTTGATGATGATATCAATCATAATTTGAATAATTAATTGATATGTACTCGAAATCTTTCTTGACCCTCACGATCACTCCTTTTAAAAAGAAAATAAAAATTTAAGGAATGTGTTCCATTTATTCTAATACAAGTTGTATGTGTGAGGTTAATGACATATTAACTTACTACTTCGAGATTGTCATTTATTTTTATGTGCGAAAAGCTATTTATTATTAAGTATAATATTCTTAGTTTTCGACATATCATGAGTATAAAAATAATTATATTAACTATTTTTATACAACATACGTAAAATACTAAATGTTTAAAACATTTTGTGTGTGTGTCAGATGAATGCAAGTTTAATACATTTTCTTTTACTTAAATACTAATGTATTAATATGATCTTTTATCTTGTTTAGACAACCCATGGTCAAGAAAGACAAAAGGATGTAATGTTTTAGAGATCATGTTACGGATTTAATGAAAGTGTTAAATATTTTGAGGTGATATAATTTTTTTACACTTAAACCTTTGGAAAAATAATTGTGTAAGACAATATCTTTCGACACACATGATCACCCAACTTAGTTTCCATTCCTAAGAAGGTTACTAAAGCATTTTAAAACTTGCAAGATGTCGAAAACACAAATGCAATAAAAGTGGTCTATGCCTATATGCAATGCAAAATCAATTACGCAACTTAGTGCAAGAAGTCTAGTCTAAGTCCTATTGACACATAAACCAGAAACCTAATAATCAACACATAGCAACAAGGCATGTAAAACGCTTGTGATTATAGATATAATTAGATCAACTAAGGATAACTATAAGCACTCAAAAATATTAACTAACAATACTAGGACACAAAGAAAAACAAATAACCATTTAGCATAGCACACAAAAATACTTATCGTCATTTTGTGTATTAAGTATGACAATGTATACCTAGCTTGATTTTATTTGAAAATGAATTATTTTCCACCCCATTTCAGAATTTGATCAAGTTCAACACTTTAAAAATATAAATACATCAATGTGTGATGTTCTCTTTGTAATTTGACCAAAATTTTTTGCAATCGGCATGACCGGAAAAGACTCTCTGTTAAGAATCAAAGACTCTCATAAATTTCACTTTACAATAATTTCCTAAAAGTATTTTTAAATGAAAGTAGAATCAATTACGTTTAAAACGATAGGTGGTGCGACTCCTACGGACTTACGGTTGATTTTATATGAATTTCTGAAAATGACTCAGTTCTGAGAAACAGACAGACAGATACACGGTACCGTTAAATACCCTATGGTACCATTAAATATAATGGTACCATCCAACATTTAGTGGTACCCTCCACTGTTATTACAGTTCAGTCCTAGATTAATTTTCTGATTCGACGCAACAAAGAAACATAAAAATTTAGTAAACTAGATACCGAACATGTAGAATATGTTGAGCACCATTTCCACGTTTAGGACCAAGAAGATATTTACGAGAATACTTTTACTACAAAATAAATAATTTTCCCAAACGCTCATTTCAAAATCGTGTTACTTTACGACTTGTTTTAAAGACATTACTGGAAACTTACAAACTCTATTCTTTTATTTGTTTAACAAAACCTTCAAGCTAGTATGACAAAGTATACTTGACAACAAAACTTGTAAGTATTAAGCAACTAAATACTTTTCATATTTTATCACCTTCATGGGTAATTTGATTCATGGATCGTACACAATTTTGGAAACCATTTGTTTTAAAAATTTGAGCGACGTGGCTCTGGTACCAATTGTGGAAAACGTAGAGGCGGGGTGAATACATTCCCGTTTAAAAACTTAAAAACTTTTGTATCAAGCACCCGATCAAGTGTGACTTAATATGAAAAGTATCAACACTAGTCTTACTAGAACTAGTGATAATATAAAGCAACAAGTAAGGCATGTCACAATAACACAAACTTAGACATATTATAAATAACATGCCATGACACAAACACAACTAACACAATGTAAGCAACAAACTACACAAGTATAAATGCAACGCAAGATATAAATGTAAAGCTATAAATGCTAAAATAAAGCGTAAAGAGATAAGTAAAGAAAGCGCAAACCGGACATGAAGATTTATAGTGGTTCGGTCACGAAACTCCTCTTCGCCCTACTCCACTCCCCGAGTACCCAACTCGAGAGTTACTTCACTAATCAACAAGCTCCCTTCTCGGCGGAGAAAGCCATACAACATTGCTTACAATATTTTCCGACACTAAGCAAGATGTCGAGTTCTTCTTCGGGTACAACCAAACCCGTTATATTTTATGGCCCAACATAACAAACCTTGTGTTTTAAGGCCTAAACACATAAACCTCGTCGCTTACATTATTTTTCGACACTAAGCTAGTTTTCGAGTACTAATCTAGCTAGTACCAATCTCACTCACGATCTACTCGATCCTCACAAATCACACAAGCTACAAGATCCACATGATCTACACTCGATCCCCGATCTCCTCACAATCTACCCGATCTACTTACTATCTACCCGATCAACACGATCTCCACGATCTTCACTTGATCTACCCGACCTATACACGATCTACATGATCAACTCAATCTACACGATCTACATGATCAACCTAAGTATGGTGACAAGAACTTGATGTACGACGACATACAAGAAGTGTGTAACAAGTGTTACGAGTGCACTAAACTATGACTACAACACTTTGTATCTTTGTGATACTATGTGTTCTTCTCTTGCACTAGTAGAGGAATGAAGGTGATCACTTGAATGGATGACTGGATGACTCTTAAACAAAGATAAACTATCTACATGATCAAAGAAGGTGGATTGGAGTGGGTGGATAAAGAACTGAAAGTTCTGTATGAAAAACCTTGCCAAAATTTGTAAAATTGTAACACCCCAACCCGCCCTTGGTTAAGATGCCACATTATGGTGTCTATCAGAACATACAAAATAACGCAAGCGGAAGACTTCATAACCAAAAGCAAAGTCAAGAACTTCATGACCTATAAATTACAAGCTCCCAAAAGTCTAAACAATATCAAATGAAAAAGAAAAGAAATACAATCTCCAACATAAGTCCAAAACATATCCAAGACAATGGGGAATCTAAATAAGGTAGGTCTTCTACTCCTACTCACATCACTCTTGTCCCGCATCCCGCTTATTACCTACCGCATGGAAAAGAAAACGCGGATGAGCTTAAAAAGCCCAGTTAATAGATATATATACAAAGCAGAAAAGGTAATAAGCAAAAGTAAGCGAATACAAATCAAATGGATCAAATGCATAAATATCATGAGTTAGAATAGCTCTAAGAGTCAAAGAATCAAATAAGCACGGCAACGAACGCGTCTAAACGAGCCACTCGAACGGACCAAAGATACCTAACAGATAGCCATGAGCCTGTCTAAACGAGCCACTCGAATAGACCACATAATCACATATACATATCCGTCAAATCATAAGTTGTATAAGGAGTAGCTAGCTCCAATGTACCAGAAGTGAAATGGGATACATGGCACGTACAACCAGTCACTAAGTCATATCATATCATATCCATATCAAACCATATAACTAGGATGCATCCATACGCTCCCTACAAAACAGAATACATTTGCAAGTACGAGACTATACATACATATAACAGAATAGCCACGTGCGCCATAATCATATAATCATAACAGAAGGGAACGCCGTGGATCAATCACACCTCCACAGAAAGTGTCATGCCATTGGTGCCTTAATGACATGGCCATGGTACCTCCATGGCTAGTTAGCTCGGGCAACAGAACATAACAGAACAAAACTATCCATAATAAGCAATCATAACATAATCAACACAGGCATATCAACTGAACAGAATCTCAATCAAGGAGATAATAAACAGATCATCATAACAGAATGGATAGCAACTGAATCATATCAAGGGGATCATAGCAATGGCTTATATCAAATGGGATCATGGCAAAGTGAACAAATCAAAGTCAAGGATCGAGAAGTCATGAGATCAGAACCCTTATTGAAAAAAGGTAGAATATCTGTACCTTAGGCAACACAACCAACAAAATAAGAAAGCAGTCGGAAACAGGAATCACTCCTTCTTCATAGAACCTATACAAATTAATGATCACGCATTACTTATAAGCTCATTTTACAAATTTACTGCTTATAGTTATTTATGTTTCCCATTTAAGGCTTCTTTCTATTTTTAGAAACTTTCCTCTTTTAGTAACCTTGCCATTTTTAGAAACTTTCTTTTTTTAGTAAGTTTCCCGATTTAATAACTTTTAGGGTTATAAATGACAAATTAAATAATTCAAAGGTTTAATATGTTCAATGTAATGGTTTAGGGTTTAATAAGACAACCTTTAATAGTTTAGGGTTTAAAATGTCATTTTAGCAAAGTTCAGGGTCTAATATGTAAATTACATAATTATATGAAAGTTCTCATATTTGTATCCTTTAATCACCTCATTAAATGCTCCCATGCATCTAAACCCTACTTGTATATTTAACCCTAATTTGACAACCCGTTTAACTCGAGAGAACTTTTTGAGCATTTACCTAACTCGACCTATATACCCCTTTCTTTGTCCATTTTTAGTGTGACCAATACAAAATAGAACCACACATTTCGAACTACAATATTACACCACATTCGACCCTTGTTTTTACATCTAATTCGACACCACAACTACAATACTTAGACCACATGAACTAACAAATTAAACCATCCTAGTTTCCCGTGCATTGGACCCATTTTGCCACAGTAACACACGACCAAAACGACCCTAGTTCCACACACCTAATATCAGATTTTTAGTATGTATAATAGGCCCTTTTCACCCATGTATGTACTCGATCTATATATAGCCACATTAATCCCCATATCGACACACATAAGCACACCATATTAACACACACAACGCCATCCAAACAAACCCTTAATATACCTGATACTAGTCGCATCCAAAATAGCCACCCAACCAAACCCAAATTCCCTATAAACATGCATGCTATTCATCCCTATTTATACGCATACATTCCCAGGTGTTAAGTCACACATATATGTAGTTTAACATTCATGCAAGTCTGATTTTAATAGCCCAATAACCTTCTAGGTCGACACATGCATATGCTCCATTATTTCATGTATTAAAAGTCCAAGTCCACACTGTTTATTAGTGATCGAATGTATGACTCCAGATCAGATTCATAAGCTTTAAAACTGATTCAAATGGCAACATTAAACCCTGGATCGACTTATGTGACATCCCCATTTCATGCATACACATTTTATCATTTTATGCGACATTATTTCCAGATCTTTAGTTGGCATTTTTAATGATCAAAACATGAGTCCAAAAGCCAGATTCATACGCTTATTATACCACTTTCGATACACATATATATGTAGCCCCATTCCATGATTTCATGCCGCACTTTATGTGTCTTAAAACTCGTACAAAATAGATCATATAATCGTTTTTATTTCAGATTCTACAAGCCATGTAAAGTCATTATATCGGCATATAAATTTTATTATTTCATGTGATCCATAATTCAGTTTTTCGATTGTATATTAATGATTAAAACAAACGTACAAGATCAGATTACAAACTCAAACATACACTGATTCGATTAGCTAGATGCATGCTGAGCAGATTCATTATTTTATGTGTTCATTATAACCTTTCATTCGTTATATATTTTAGGTCGATCAAAGCTTGGATTCAAGTATAGGTTATATACGCTTTCCCATGCACATGACGAAAGGATTAAGAACGAGAATATGTTATACCTTCTGGACGACTAAAACAAGGACGAAAGGAACAAGAACAAAGGCACCCAAAACCAGAACTTAATCGACAAAACAAGGCATCTTCGAACCCAGGGTATTCCCACGATCCAACCACCCTTGTGTGCCCTTCTATCTTCACGTTACCAACTCTTTTGCACCTTGTTTTCTTGTATAAAAGGGATTGCCGCCACCTGGTTTGTTTGTAGGGTTTCTTGTGTGTACTTTAAATGTGTATAGAATCGGTTAGGATCAAATGAGAAGGGGGAGAAATATATTGGGATAATGCCGATCAAGGGGGGATAAGGGAAGACCTATTTTTCTTTTAATTCAAATGTGTGTTCTAGATAATTCCCATGCCATATGTTGTGTGCAAAATTTTTATTATTTTGGACCTTATATGGGACGTGTAATATGAACTTGTGTACAACTTTAAGTATAATCAGCCCATATGTGACTTATTAAACGTGAGGTACAAAATGCATATAAGGTGTAAATGAACGATCAGATCCTATATTTAGACTTAGGCTACGCGTTTGTTTTTCCTTTTCTGCCTCTGAACAACATCTGAACGGACACTGTGTCTGAATCGGTCAGACATTTTGTCCGTTCAGACGGTTTGTTTTTTTTTTTCGTTCAGACGCGTTCAGATGCAGTTAGATCTTAATGGTCAAGACGTGAGAGGGGTGTCTTAACGCGTCTGAATGCCTCTTGTTGACACAAAAAAAAAAAAAAAAAAAAAAAAAAAAAAAAAAAAAAAAAAAAAAAAAAAAATTCCCGTTCAAACATGAGTTTTTTTTTTTCGTTCAGATGCGTTCAGATTCAGACATTTACGCATCAGATTCAGATTCAGACGTGCGGTTCAGATTCAGATTCAGACCCTCTTAATAAACAAACACCATATTTAGCCTTAGCATACACGTGATGTAGTGTTCCAAATAAATGTATCCAACCTTCTAAAGTTGTGTAAACATATTAAAAATGAAATTGGCCCTTAGTGATATACTTAACGTGTGATAAACCTTGATAAATATCAAGTTGTGTCGACATTTATTTCTTAAGTTTATAGTTATATCGTCTTCGAAACTTTTAAATCACAATGTATTGTCCACTTAGGTTTTATTCGTATCCAATGATTAAAAGTCGTTTCGTATTTTCAGGTTATTATAAAAATGGTCCACTATTTACAGGCAAATAAAAAACTAGCCGTTACAGACTGACGGCACCACTAAAGTTCAGATGGCACCACTAAATTTAACGGTGCCGTCGTACAATTAGTGGTACCATCCGTACCAAAGACGCTTCCTTTTTTGTTTTTAGTGGTGAAGGTTTATTTGGGGATGTTTGGAGCTGTTTTTTTGGGAGGGGGGGAATAGCTGTTGGGATTTTTAACCTAATTTTTTAAAATAAAATATTTCTTTTTAATTCAAAAATAATTTGTAAAATATATTTTTGAAAAAATATTTTGTCACATTAAAAATGTGAAGTCTTTGAACAAAAATTTAATCCTTTGATCATCCGTCAAGTTTAAATTTGTTTGTTCATACCTTGAGTGATTTACGTCGGGATGGAAATCTACGACTCTGTTGAGACATACTTGAGACGTCGAGAGATGTTGATATAAGTATGAATTGATGATTTGTGTTTAAAAGTGACTTGCACATTTTACGTTATGCATTACAAGTTACATATTTGTCATTATTAAAACCGAAAAAACCGTTTAGTTTAAATATCGTAATATTTGCACTAACAAGGTTGACAGTCAACCAAGATAGTTACCTTAGTTCAACCAATATAGTTTGACTTATGTCAACCGACATAATCACATAACCTTTATTTAGGATTATGTGCATGATATAACGGAATGAAGTATTGCCATTAATATATGATTTCATGGGGTCACACAAAACAGCTCGATATTGCGGCTTTATATATTTATTGTAAATATATAAATGGGCTAATTATGTGAAAACATATTGGGCTTAATTAGTTGTACTTAATTAAAGAGGAATGGGATTGGGCTTAAACCAAAAGAGACGAACCCCTTGTGGGGCCCACATACGACAGACTACACGAGGGGTGTGTCGGGCCGGGCTTTGTTCCTTTACTTGTTTAATAAAATTTATATATTATGGGATAATATCAAATCTTTTTAAACTTAGTAATTATCCTTTTATTTTTGTGTGTATCTAGAACTTTAATATGACTTTTATCTTCTTGAGAAATCTATAAACATAGGAGCATAATTAGGGTTAATAATAATTGTTAACTTGCAAAAACTCTGATCCCCTCCCCACCCTCTGTGTTCGGCCGTCCTAAGGAAAGAAGGGCCCACATACGACCGACTACACAAGGGATGTGTCGGTCGGGCTTTGTTCCTTTACTTGTTTAATAAAATTTATATATTATGGGATAATATCAAATCTTTTTAAACTTAGTAATTATCCTTTTCTTTTTGGTGTGTATCTAGAACTTTAATATGACTTTTATCTTCTTGAGAAATCTATAAACATAGGAGCATAATTATGGTTAATAATAATTGTTAACTTGCAAAAACTCTGATCCCCTCCCCACCCCCTGTGTTCGGCCGTCCTAAGGAAAGAAGGAAAACTTGAAAAAATGACCAAAAAGTTTGTCGAAAGTATATCAAAATGACCGTTTACAGAAAGATAACTAAATGATCTTCGTAATGGTATAACTTTTGTCTAACGATTAACGGATCATGAAAGATTTAAATATTAATTAACCTCCCTTTTTTTCTAAACAGAATAATGAATAGTTAAAATTTGTCTTTCAAATGTTAGAAACTTTTGTAACAATCTTATTTTAACATAAATATTATGACTAAAAACACTACCTTTATCACACACTACCTTTGCTATACGAATGGTACTCAAACAAGAACAAGAACAAGATGAGAAGAGTGTGGATCGTATGGAAATATGACTGTGTATCTATTAGCTTAAAGAACAAAGATAACAAATACAAACATGAAGCTTACACACTCCCACCTTGGCTGTCTAAAGAAGTACACTAGAAATGGGGTGGGAGTGTGTTATTTATGCTACAAATGTGATGCCCTAAAGGGCTTTGATGGGCTTGGAGTAGGCTTTTGAGTTGGACTTGACTTTTACATTTAGTCTTACATGTTTAACTATCAAAAGCCTACTTTGCTAGACTAACTTAACCATACAACACACAAGTTTCAATATTACAAATGACCATCACTTTACATTTATAAATTAAATGCTAACAATCTCCCTCTAAGGGATGGTCATTTAAATGATGCTCCCAGTGATTTGGTCTTTCATCTTCATTGTCTTTGACTTTGTGTGTTGATGTATAATAGTCTTGATTCATCGTTCCTTCATGCTTTGTGATCTTCAAAGTATCGTCTTTTGGTCGTTGTTGCCTTGATCAACATCTTTTGTGCATTTGCATCGACGTTGTAGCTGTTGAAACATATGATGATGGTTGATGGACTTTTGCCAGTACCTACATAAAAACAGTTAGCAATAAATCGTCCAGCACTTACCGGTTCAGATTTTGAGATCGTTAACAGCATAGTGTGAAAACTTTCTCTAATCTTGACCAAGGCCATTGATAGCCTCTGAAGTATACAGGAGTATCACTTCAAGACTGTAGACCGTTTGAAGTACGTAACCATCATGATGTAAGGCAAGATCCTTAGATCTCATTAAGACTCTTACAACTTGTGTCCTTATTGGTGAACACAAGTGTATTGTATGGAAAGTGTTCCTAAGAGATATTTGATGATCTCATGGTTCTAGACTCAATAATGTGCGTTTTGGTTTTAGTCATCGGAGGCATGGAGCAGAGTGCCACCTTTTCAATATCAACACATCTCGGAGTGAGAGGTCGATAGATTATGCAGTGTTCTCTGTGAGAAATGAAACAAATATCTTTTAAGAGATATCTGAGTGGCTATGAGGGGTGGTGCAGCGCGTCACTGGGTCCATGACGTCTTGTCTTCAATATCAGTATCAACTTGTGATAACTGATAGCAGATGTATTGACCCGGTTTCTGACCTAAGTTTTCGTGGAGGGCTATTTCTTTTCACCCTTTCATTCAACTTTTCTTTTTAATTCTTCAACCCTTTCTTTCCCTTTCTCATATAATCCTTTTTTCAATCTTACCTAAGGACTTCTAATTCTAATCTATTGGAATTATCCTTGGGTAGATCCCTCCGGCTCTGGCGGATCATTGGATATAAACCTAACCATAATCACCTTATTACTCCATGATTATCCTAGATTTATTGATCACTTGCCATAAAACCTTTTGTGAAAATCTCTCAAAGTGTTTATGAATAAAACACATTTTGGTTAACACCTCAAGAGTTTTGCATTTTCTGAAATACTCCCCCTTCACATGTGCTCATGCATTTTTAAGATAAACTTGCACACGTTGGGTAGAGTTCGCACATTTTGAATTGATCGATTTTCAATTAATATGACCATTGCGAGACACGTTTACATCACTAGTTAGACTAGCTTAAAGATATTACCTATCCCGGTCATATTAACAGAACATCTCTCGAATTGGTACATTCTACTTAGACAAGTCCTTTGCGAGACACACTTACATCACTGGATAACCAGCTTGAAATTATTACCCGTCCCGGACAAGTCTTTTCGATTACGGACATTTATTTTTCGTCAATTCGAGGGTAAAATCTTGAGTCTTTTTGTAGAGCACGACTCACTGACATTACTTTTTGATCACATTTAATCACGTCTTCTCCCCCTAAAAAATAGCATGCAGTGATATTTTTTATATCGACTGATTAAATTGAAAACTTGATGGAGAGAAAGAAAGATTTGAGCATGAAAGTTGGAACTTTTTGTTTTTCATTTTATACTCCCCCTTAAACAAAGCATATTTTTAAACAATTGAGTTTAAAATCAGTTTAAGGGTTTAGGAGGCAGTTGTCTTTGAGCATAGAATTTTGAGAAAGATTTTGAAAAATCTTTTTGAAAGATCTTGATCATGTGCTCAAGGATTTTATTTTTGCCATTAACATTACGAGTCCTGATCGGATATAATCAGAAGTCATCAATGTTGCGCGGGTTTCGTACTGAAATATACGAAAGCCGTTATTAAAAAAAATTTGAGAAACGACATGTTTTAGAAAAAATTTAAATGAACTCTCGCTCAAGCATCTGTACATGTCCGTATCATTGTTGAATGACATTGCTAGATATGTATAGAATATCGATTATACGAGAGACATGTCGTGAGAAGAATATTTTTGGTTTTTTTTATTTTCTATTGTTTTTGTATTTTTGAAACTTTTCTATTTTTATATTTTGTTTTTGTTGGTTTTTCAAATTTGGTCTTTTGTTTTTCAAAAATATTTACAGCGAAGCTTTGTGAAATAAATCAAGAAGATTCGAAAAGACTTTCTAACTCTTCGGGAGTTAGGCTTCGCATTCCAATTCGTCGAACTAAGTTATCAAACCGCTCTTTTGGGAGGGCTTTAGTAAATAGATCGGCGAGTTGGTATTCAGTCTTCACGAAAAATAATTCCACAGTACCCTCTTCGACATTTTCCTTTATGAAGTGATAACGGACTCTAATATGCTTGGTCTTCGAGTGTTGAACTGGATTGCACGAGATGGCTATGGCACTTTTTGAGTCACAATACAAAGGTATGCGGTCGAAAGAGAAGCCATAATCTGTGAGCTATGTCCTCATCCATAGAACTTGGGCACAACACGCAGATAGAGACACATACTCGGCTTTTGCGGTTGATAGTGCAGTGCAGTCTTGTTTCCTTGATGACCAGCCTACTAGCTTTTCTCCCAAAAATTATGCTCCGCCTGATGTACTCTTTGCTGTAACTTGGCACCCGGCATGGTCTGCATCTGAAAATGCTATTAGTGTAAACTCCGAATCCTTCGGATACCAAAGTCCCATGTTAATGGTTCTTCGTAGGTACCGAAAGACCCGTTTAACCTCTTGGAGGTGAAGTTCGGTAGGCCTTTCCTGAAACCGTGCTAATAAACAAACAGCAAAATGTATATCGGGTCGACTATCAGTTAAGTACATGAGAGAACCAATCATGCTCCGATATTTCTTCGGATCCATGGGTTTCCTATATAAATCAGCGCCTATTTTTGGTGAAGTGACCATTGGAGTACCAACAGAGTCACAATTTTCCATTCCATGTTTTTTCAAAATCTCAATAGTATATTTCGCTTGATTTAGAAAAATACCACGTGGGGATTGATGAATTTGTAAACCAAGAAAGAATTTTAATTCCCCCATCATGGACATTTCACATTTGCTTTTCATGAGATTTTCAAAATGTTTTGAATGTTTCGGATTAGTGGACCCAAAGATTATGTCGTCCACGTAAATCTGAATAATCAAAATGTCATTTTTTAATTTTCTTGTGAACAAGGTCGGATCAATTGTTCCTTTGGTGAAATTATTTTGAAGCAGAAAAGATGATAATTCGTCATACCATGCCCTTGGGGCTTGTTTCAAACCATAGATAGCTTTCTTTAGCTTGTAGACGTAATCTGGATGATCTTTGTCGACGAATCCATCTGGCTGACTCACGTACACTTCTTCTTTCAGAGTTCCATTCAAGAAAGCTGTCTTGATGTCCATCTGATAAACCGTGATGTTCTTGTGAGCTGCATAGGCTAAGAAAATCCTGACTGCCTCAAGTCTTGCTACGGGCGCGAATGACTCTTCAAAATCTATCCCCTCTTCCTATCTGAATCTCTTGGCCATGAGACGAGCTTTGTTGCGAATGACAGTCATCTCTTCATCCTTTTTGTTTTTCCATAACCACTTAAGATCAATGACGAGTTTGTCAATTGGTCTTGGAACTAAATCCCAGGTGTCATGTAATTGATATTGGAGAAGTTCTTCCTGCATCGCTTCAATCCAAGCATTGTCTGCCATCGCCTCCCGAATGTTCTTTGGCTCTATTAGACTGACTGAGCAGACGTAGATGCACATGTCGCAATCGGTGGCGAGTTGTTTTCTCATCTGAATTGGCCTTGAAGGTTCACCAATAACTTGTTCTATTGGATGGTCTTTTGTCCATTGTAACGTAGAAGGGTACCTTGGATTTGACGAATGCGTGTTAGACGGTTCATGTAACCTTGAAGATGATTCAGCAGAATCTGTTGCAAATGGGTTTTCAAACACTTCTTCTTTTAACACAGCATCGTTTTGTTGTTGCTCATCAACTCTTGGTAGAACAATTTCAATTACTGGAGTTGGTGGAGTAGATGTTGATGACGTAGAGGGAGTTGGTGCGTCAGCTTCGAATGTTGTTGATGCATCTTGCGGTGATGGTAGTGGTGGTTGTTGATTTTGAGCGGGTGCAGCGGAACGTTGTTTAGATGCATTTATCGAAGCGCCACCATAGTACTCATCATACATAAACTCGAAGAAATTTTCCAGTTCTTAATTTGTTGGTGTTTCGGTGTGAGTTGATTGAGCTCCTTGGGGTACGAGTCCTGAACTGATGTGTCCAGAAGTCTGAATGTTTGGTGCGGGTCCTGATCTGGTATGATTAGGAGCCATTGGGTTAAGCGCGGGTTCTAGAGCGAGTCTCTCAGAATCCATTTGTGAAATCTCGTCAAACTTCATATTCATCGTCTCCATAATCCTTTTCGTTCTCCTGTTATACACCCTGAAGGCCCTCAAGTTTTCTGAATACACGATGAAGATTCCAATATCACCCTTAGCCTTCAACTTTCCCAGATCTTTTCTGTCGTACGTTGGATAGCACAAAGCGCCAAATACATGAAGGTAAGAGATATCAGGTTTTCTGTTGTTCACTAGTTCATATGGGGTTTTATTGAATCTTGGATGGACTAGGGATCTTTTCTGAGTGAAACAGGCAGTGGCAACAAAATCAGCCCATAAGAATAACGGTGCACTAGAGTAAATCAGCATTGTGCGAGCAGCTTCCACAAGAGTTCGATTTCTTCTTTCAACTACCCCATTCTGCTGTGGAGTTCTTACAGCTGATGTCTGATGTGTGATGCCAGCATCTTCAAAGTAGGTTCTTAACTCCTGATTAGTGAATTTTGTGCCATTGTATGTTCTTACGATCCTTAGTGGAGCTTGAAGTAGGACTTGAATTCGCTTCAGAAAGGTTATAATGATGCCTGGTGCTTCATCTTTTGACCTCAGAAACTTTACCCATGTATATCTTGAATAGTCATCGACGATTACAAGAATATACTTCTTCCCATTTATGCTTGCAACTCTCATTGGGCCACATAAGTCCATATGCAACAAATGTAACTTATCAACCGAACTGGGTACGGTTTTAGGTTTATAAGTTGCCCTTTTGCTTTTTCCTTGCTCACAGGATGGACATAAATGTTCTTTGGTGTATTTGAACTTTGGGAGATCGTTGACGATGTTGTCTTTGGCAAGCTTGTTGATGGTGTCAAAGTTAAGATGGGATAAACGTCTATGCCACAACCAGGACTTTGTTTCGGATGCTCTTGTCATGAGACAAATTGGTGATGAAGAGGCCATTTGGTTTATGTCGATAGCATAGATATTGGTGCCACGATTCCCAGTTAAGAGATCATCTCTAACCAAATTCCGAACGAAACAGGTGTTTCTCCTAAATGCAACCTCTAAATCTGCATCACAAAATTGCCCGACTGAAAATAAGTTGTGTCCCAGCCTTTCGACATAGTAAACCCGAGTGATCAAGTAGATCCCAAACTGAAGATCTCCATAACCCAGAATAGCTGCTACATGATCATTTCCAAACCATACAGTTCCCATGAACTGCCATACAAAATTGATTAGCAGCTTCAAATTCCCAGTCATGTGCTTGGAGCAACCCGAGTCGACGATCCAAAGACAGATTTCGATAACCTGCCAAGAATAGAAGAGTTTGCATTTGGAAACCATATATCATTTGGTTCCATGGGGTTAGGGATAACAAATGAATCACACTCAGAGATGGTTTCTATTTGTTCTTTTAGGAACAACTTTTTATATTGCCATTCTTAAGTGTAAACTTTCTACCCGTGGGTTTCCATGCACACATCTTAAGATAGTCCCTAGGAAATAGACTACTAGTGATTGTCCTAAATGCTGCAATAAGTCTTTAAACATATTGTCACACCCCCAGAAATCGGGTCCAGCGGAAGCATACATGCCACTGGGGTGCAACTCAATTGGTATCACAACACAGGTGCAAAGAACGGTTTTCACCTCAATCATTTAGAATAAAATTGTTTAACAAAAATGTTGAATTTACATTGTTAAAAGTAGTGCGGTAGTAGGCCCTTAAGTAAGTTAAACGGTCCCCAAATGAATATCAGAGTCGTCTATGACCATGCCATGCCCTGCCAAATGCCTCCTGTAGCGTACTATTGCTTAATACCTGAAAATACATGCTAAAAGTGTCAACACAAGGTTGGTGAGTTCATAGAGATTAGTGAAAAATGTAATCCATTAGAATGAAGATTTCCCAGCAAAGGCGTTATAAATCCACCCAGTTCCAAGCCTCGCCCATACAAGACTTGCAACATGTGTGTTTACAACCCACTGCCAAATATGATTTGGTTTAAGTGAACGTCAAATGATTTATGGACCACGAAATTTAATGTTAAGTGTGACAATGTCGCTATATAAAGGTAAGTGTGATAATGTCTCCATGACAATGCCGCCATATAAATAAATCTGACAATGTCGTCATAAGATAAATTCTGACAATGTCGCCATATAATCTAATCTAGCAGTGTCGCCGTGACAATGTCGCCATATATATATATATATATATATATATATATATATATATATATATATATATATATATATATATATATATATATATATATATATATATATATATATATATATCTGACAATGTCGTCATATAACTAAAATAATACTAAATTAACAGTCCATAACATAGGCAATATGAAATAGCTTAATGTACTAGTGTCCATAAGAAAATGATCAAGGGTGAAAAATGTAAACACAAAATACTTCCGAGTAACGACTCAAGTACTTTAGCCAATCAATAATGTTTGAAAGACAACTCACGTCTCAAGCAAAACAAGCATGAAGTTTAAATGTAAAATGAGCATAGAGTTTAATGAAAAACGAGCATGTATTCTCCCCCAAAACAGTTACAAAACAAGTAAAAGGAGGGGCTATGAAACTCACCTGATGCGATAGCAACAATGAAATTAATGAATATGCTGAAATGAGGCACGATCTCTAACCACAACCTAATATGAATGATAGGATCTAATGTAAGCAATGAAATGATGCTACACATGCAAATACGTATGTTAACGATACCAATTGTTAGTTTTGAAAATAACGTTTATCGACGAAAAATACACTTTTGACGTCTCGTTAAGTTATAAACTACTTTTCGTGTAAATATGTTAAAACGGTACTCCACGATCCTCGTTTGGTGTTCTATTGGTAAATATAATGTTTTCGTTGCAATTTACTATTTTTCACAACTTGAAAATGTGCCCAAATGGCCTCGCAAAACTAGTCGCGAAATGGTGTACGTTAAGTGTTAGTGAATAAGCTTGGCGTTTTTAGAAACCTCATATCTTTTTCTTGAATTCATATGTTTGTCATTTTGATCATACGCGTCACAATCCATGAGAAAATAGGCTCTCAATGTGACGTAGTCCAAAAACTGTTTTTATACTTAGAAACACTTTTCTAATAGTGGCTATCAAAAATAAATAGAGTTCGTCGGGGTTCAAACGTGTATATCTCGGTCGTTATAAGCTCGTTTTCTATGTTCTTTATATCCACGGATTCGTATTAACATGAACTAACATAATATAAGTAGGTCGGGTCGTCTAGATCACGACTAACGCCTCATTTTGTCTGTTGAAATTCGTGTAACAGCACGTATAATTTTCAGAAATTAGTTTTCGTCGTCTAACTTTGAAAAATCATAACTTCTTCGTTATAAGTCGGTTTTTAGTGATTCTTGCGGCCACAAGGTTTCGTTTTTGAAATAACTTTCTGAAAATGAAGGCCAAAATATACCAAAAGTTACTGAGTTTTCCAGATCTCACGTTTTTGGACAGACCCTTTTCAATACTTTCTAAAACTCATTTTTATGGTTGAAGACTTGTTCATACTAACTCAAATCAACTCCACAAGTTCGCAAATCCTACCATACACCTTTTTAGGGTGTCATGGGGTCCTAAACATCACCAACCTTGGTGGATTTCATGAGATCATTAGTGAAACTTATAGATCTAGTGATTAAGAGAGTTTATGTTCAAAAGTGGTATGTAAAACATAAATAACTTGCATGGATAACTAATATAACTTGAAAATACATGAACATATGAATCAAATGAAAGTATAAGATGATCAAAACATGTTCTTGAAACTTACTTGATGATTTGAAGAGTTTTGATAAGAAATGAGTAATAAACTTGAGATTTGATCACAAAATCATAACTAGGAAGGTAAATGGAGTACGATTATGACTTGAACTTGAAAAATTTATGGATTATGGGTGTGTTCTTGAGGTTGGCCGAATGGGGAAGATGAGATGGGAGGGGTTTTGATCCTTTTTAGCTAATGGGTGTATATGTGTATGTGTTAGTGTTAGTGGAATGGAAAAAATTGTGTACTAATTCATTAATGAGTTTTGTCATGTTAGGAAAAGGGTAATGGTTAAGGGGGCGGCACAATAGGTGCAAATAAGAAGAGATTTGATGTTAATTAAAGCTTGTGTCTCCCATTTAATTGAATATGGATAGTTTAGTGTATACCTTGAGTGTTATCGGGTACCGAGTTAACTAGAAATAACTCGTGACGAGGTGAAATGAGATACGACGAAGTTGTAAAAATTGTAAAATCATGTTCCTTGCAAGAATCGCGTGTTAGAATGATTATCGTATTGAAATTTCGTAAACCAACGGAGTTATAAGCGTCAAACAAAAAGTATAGTGATTGGTTTAAAAACACCGGGTAAAGTAATAATATAATCTCTATATCATTATAATTAGCTTGAAAATGTATTAGGATCATTGTCGGGAGTATTGGGTATAATGTTAGTAGTAATGACTGAGTGGTAACATTAATTAAATAAATAACCATACGTAAATTAAAATAATGCATGTCCGTGCATGAACTAATGTACTGATGATGTTACGAATGATATGTAGACTACCCTAGTGTAACACCCCAACCCGACAAGGGTAAAGATATCACAACAATGGATTCACATCAGAACAAAACCAAGCATACATTTCATTAATACAAAATTCTCAAAGGATAACAAATGAAATACTAAATCTATAGGGTTACAAATGAAAACTTCCAAAACATTATGTCTAAAGTATATTATCTTCGGTTCAATTCTAAATCCAGCATAGCTATCCAAGCTTCTAAGTCCAAAGGTACACTCTTCTCTCATTCCCAGCTTCCTACTAAACCTGCCGCAGGAAAAGAAATGCGGCTGAGCTACGAGAGCTCAGTGAACAGATATAACGGTAACAAAACAATAATAGATAATTAAATCAAGAAGGATCAAGAATACTGGTCATACCGACAACTCATGATGTAGAAATGAGGTGACAGAAATAAAGAAGGTCTAAGACTAAAGAAAAGAAAAGGAACAAGTAATAGGGAAAGTTCATGAGGTTCAATAGACAAAGCAATCAGGAATCTATCACGAGCCCAGAAACAAACCATATCATATCATCATTAATATAACTAAATAGAGTAGCTAGCTCCCAGATATGTGAAAGACGTGTATCGCACACACCATCAGTCACCAGATAAATATAACAATAAAACATATACAGATAACAGGTCAAATCTAGAGTGCACCCATACGCCCCACAGACAAATCAATAATCATAAATATAATGGCCATAGCATTTAATAAATAAGGGACGGAACAGGTCATCACTCTCCTGCCCTAGAGTCATGTCAGAGGTGCGTCAATGACATGGACATGAAACCCTCATGTCTAGTGATTGGCTCGTAATATTAAACTGTAGAACAAAGGTTGGCCATACTATCAAATAATCAAAACTATATCTTAAGGGTACATGGCAAAATGTTCATGTCAAATAGTTTAGAAATAAATGTCAAAGTTTCAAATCAAAGTTTATCAGATTAAGTTTATATCAAAGTTTAAGTTCAGATTAAAAGGACTATATCAAATGGTTCAAAAGAGTATGACAAGAGTCCATAATCAAAGTTTCATAGCAACAGTTTATTTACAAAGGTTTCTATTTAAAATTCATTTAAACAATCCTTCAAAATGGTTTTCATAACAACTGATCTTACAAAATAGTTTTCTTCAAAATAGTCTTCCAAAACTTTTAATAACTTTCATTAAAAGTGGTTTCGTTTCCTTTTAAAATAATTTTTCCCCGAACAGTTTCATATATGGCTTAATAATAGTTCGAAATCATTTAGGTTCAAATAAGGATTTAACAGATTAAGATTTATATCAAAATCAATTTAGTTTTATAACAAGTCTATTAGATTAAGATTCAAAACAAGGTTCACAGATCAGGGTTCAGGACAAGAGATCAAATACAAAGTTCATGAAGATTTACAAAACAAGAGATCACATGGAAAGTTCACAACAGCAGGGAACATAGCAATGGTATAGGGAATCCTAATAAGGAGATGAATTCTGAAAGAAAAGAACTGAAAAGCCCTTACTGAAAGGACGGAATATCTGTACCTTATTACAAGCGCAAGAACACAAAGATAAAAGCTGACAAAGATGAGATTACTCCTTCCTCGAACCTAAGGAGTAGAAGACAGAAGTCCAAAGGGTCTTTAGTTATATTTCCATTATTAGCAAGTTAATTATATCACAGATTAGATCAAGTCCTTATTAAGATTATTATGGAAATAGGGTACATTTTATCAAGTTACAAAAGCTTAGGAGTAATTATGACAAGTTTACATAGTTTAGGGTTTCAATTAAGATTTCATTAATTTCAAAGGTTTATCGTGAAAATACTTTAAGTTACTGATTTAATACCCACCATATTCAGAATGACATTTTAGTATCTTAGGTCTCACAGTTTACAGTTTATACCCCTTTAGTTATCATATTTCCAAATCAAACCCTACATTTACATAACTCATGTTTTAATCCCTATAGTATTTATTTTTACCAAACAAATACCTTACTTTACTAAATTACAGAACCTACCCTCAAAATTATATGTATTACGACTCAGGTCCTTCAGATTTCATAATTTACACCTTTAGTCTTTTAACTTTACAAAACTTATATTTCAAACCCTAATTTAGTAACAATTACATATCAAACCCATCATTACTCAAAATTACCCATTACACCCTTTGTAATATAATTCACTCAAAATAACTTCAAGTTTCCAGAATTTACACTTTTAGTCCCTCCATTTTAATTAATTACAAATCGTACCCTTAAATTATCATTAATTCATTTTTATGCAATATTTACACTTAGGACCCTCAAGTTATATTTTTCCTACATTGGTACTGACCTAATTGACATAATAAAAATAACCTTTAAGTTTCAAAGTTGGCAAAACAAGCCCTTGTCATTTATTTTCCAAATCGTATAACCTTTTTAATGTGCAAACTAAACCCTATCTTTAACCAATCATTAAACCATCATGACACAATCATTAAATGCAATTATTAACCAGATCCAAACCACAAAACCCTAACCCTAACACGATTTAGGGTTTCTTTCTTATTTTCTCTTATTTTTCTTATGATCCGATTTAAACAAGAATCAATGTCGATAAATCTGGGCTTCTAAAAATCAAGTGGCTATTTTTCTTCGTTCATATTAATGTCAAAGAACATATAAAAATTATAGTTGCACCTCAAAAAATTCATATAGCACGATTTACAAATTAAGTGTGTTTTAACCCTTTAATTTCGTACGCCTATATAAACATGCATGATTTGTGTTTATTATTTTTCTTAGGTCATATTCGACATGTAGATCATTATAAAAATACTGGAAAAATTTTAGAACCTAAAGATTTGTCGCAAGGAATTTATACCTCTCGTACGTATGGACCGAACAAAATAAATCACCACGTTTGAATCAAAGCTTCAACACTCCAACTCCTATTTTTTGTAGCTTGTTAACACTCCAAGGATCACCAAGAAATTCTTTCCTCAGGTCCAGAAGTCGTGTGGGAGGGTTGGTCGATTTTAGTTTTGGCGATTTAGGGTTTTCGGTAAAAGGGTTTTACAAAATATAAAAGATTTGTATTTATATTATATTAACCGACCTAGGAGAGGGCTTGGGTCCAGATTTTCGGCCCTAAGGATTATCACAAGATCAAAGTTTGATTTGGTGTATAATTCCTTTATTTGATTTTGTATTTATCTAGTTAAATGATTTTACATAATATGATATATATACACTTAATTATTTTCGGATCATATGTATATGTATAAGTGATTTTATAATTTTTGGACATTCAAAATAATGTAAAGTTGTTCCAGAAATTAATCTACTTGATACGTAGTTTGTTTTTAGTAGTTTGGAGTTGTTTCAGAATTTTATAATTTAATTATTTAAGTTTTATTGTTTCAGGGGTAATTTGGTCTTTTGACAAGTTATCTGAAATTCAGGTATTACAACTTCTTCCCCACTAACAAAAAATTTCGTCCTCGAAATTTGTAGGAAGCAGAAAGAAAATAGAACGGAACACAAAACGAAGACATACCAGACCTAATAGATGATAATAGGATTCTCTCGGAAGAGACGTAAGAATTTCACGGGATTTTGACGGGTATGCCGTTCAAAGTATTTGATTTGACAATTTAGATTAGAACGTACCGAAAATAGATTATCGATCACATCAATTGGTAGAAGTTCTATCACAAAACCTAAGGTTATTTCTGAAAATTCTTAGAGGTCAGAATGCGTGACGGAAGTCCTGACATATCAATTCGCATACCGGTGAAAGCTTATTACACGTATAGGTAGAATGAACTTATAGTCTCACTAACGCAGATGATCTCAAACAGTTATCGAAATTTCTAAAGTTCTAAGGCACTTCTTGAAATATATCCGATGCCCACAACCAGTGCACGTTATATGATGTAAGTATTATCACGTTGGCCAGACGTCATAATACTGGCATCATATAAATATGCCCTCATGATGGTCATACTTGATTTCAAGTCGTGAACAAACTAACTTATCTTATTCCACCTAGTCTTCATATGGTCTCAAAGGTCATCAAAGTTAAACACCCTAACTAAGTGGAGGACGAATCACTAGAAAGAGTCAACGAAAGTCCCAGAATGGCTATCAGAACTTGGTACATCGCTAAAAGCATCAATCATTCATCCTTTGCCAAAATCTCTCAAACCAAGGTCATCACCGAACATACGAAAATGAACACGAACAGGAATGCTTCTAGGAACTTAACTCATTCGAGGATCTTATTAAGAAACTTTAAGTAAATCATCGGGTGAAAGTTAGTCGCCAAGAACTTTGGCCTTCATAGAATTAATTTTCCCCCAACCAAAAAGGGTCTCTTCCAAAACCCGCTCATTTAACACATCCAAACTCTTCAAGTCCGGTTAAACTGTCTTTATTAGCTCGTCATTCGGAAAGTGAAACCAAAATTTGGAAGTTGTTTGGTCCTTCGAACTTTCTGCCATCCTTCTTGAAATGTGATGGCGTAATGTGGATTTCTAACATGCTCCTTCTCGTCTCCGAACGTACCATTAAGTCATACAATGACCATTTGTCCCAGTAGTCACGAGAAAACCTAATTACCAATTTTATAAGCAGCCCAAGCCTTAGCTAATACTATTAGCGTTACTAATCGTCATAACAGTCGTTTATGGATTCGGAAGGCGATTTCAAAACTAAAATTAATTAATCCCTTGGAAAGAAACTTCACGCTCTAACATTAAACAAACACCTAATCGTTACAGGGTGGAGGAAATATCGGTTTCTAACCGTAATACGGTGCAGCTATCTTCAGCCACCATCCTTCTTTATCGCGAACGGAACTAGAACACGCCCAGAAGATACAATTAAACAAACTTACTTCCCGGTCTTCGGTTGTTGCTCTTTCTGGTTGCTCAAATCGATCTATATGATCCCGGACATTTCTGAAAGACACCTTCACTTGGTGACTAAACATCTCTCGGTAACTTGTCAATTCCTACTTCACGCTTCGGTGGACAACCTGGTGGTTTAACCAGGAATTTATATTCATAACTCAGGGTGCCCAATAACTCTCAAAATGAGGTTCATTCCTTAGTGCATGAAATGGGTTCTAAGAAACTTCGGTACTAGAATTTCTAAGGAGGTATTTATAACGGATGCCAGAAAACCAAGGCAAGCAGGGGAAAATCAATTTCTTGCTTTCATAGCCGAAATGAGCTCGACAGACTTAGAAGGTTGAGAACTATGATAGACACATATCAACGTAATTTATTCCAACAATTGCTCAAGCCTTATTATTAAATATTCGGGAAAACCCACAATCCAATGGAATCCGTACAATGTTAATGTCAAAAGAAACCCAAAACAAAAAAATTTAACAGTAATAACACATATGACTCGAGCATTAATTCCATGACTAGACCGTGTTACTTGCAGTAGACTCCACATCTGAATCCTCTTCATCTTCCTCGCTAAGCCATCCGTTTCGGTTCCCTTCAGGCTGTGGCAGTGGTTGTCTCGCAAAACCATCCTAAGAGTCCCTTCCTTCATTTCCTATGTCGTTCACGAATCCATACAAATTGTGAGGCTCTGCCCGCACTACTCCTCCTTCTTCCACGAACCTGGGACACCTACCCGGGTACTTAGTCACAACTCTGTCTTTATCAATCACTTTCGTCTCATGCATATGTACCTCCATTCCATTTATATTAACCACGGTCAGCTTTTCTTCAATCCGGCAGGGATACATGCTAGCAGGGATCAGCATTCTTTTGTTAGTCCATCTCAGATTACCAATCTTTTTCTGGCCTGTAGCGAAAACGGTTATCCAACGATACGTACTGCGTGCTGGGGGTGCCATGCTGAAAATGACACAAATGATACTAAGTTCTAGAACTCGATAGGAATCGAAAGACCACCCATAACTCAAAATTTTAAAAACACGCGAAATATCACCGTCTGAACAATTTCAAAAATGATTAACGAAATACGGAAAATAAGCACGAATGGAACGACAAAACAAAAATCCTAATGTCTACCCAAATCCTCACCGGTCAGAGTTCAAGTTCCTATAGGGAAAAATCCTAAAGCAATTTCTCAAAGGTTGTCCTACGATTACTTACAGTGGAGACTTAGTGGTCCAGATTTCACAGGTCAAGGGTAAATGTATTACGAATCGCAGCCTGTCTCTCTGATACCATAAATTGTAACACCCCAACCCGACAAGGGTAAAGATATCACAACAATGGATTCACATCAGAACAAAACCAAGCATACATTTCATTAATACAAAATTCTCAAAGGATAACAAATGAAATACTAAATCTATAGGGTTACAAATGAAAACTTCCAAAACATTATGTCTAAAGTATATTATCTTCGATTCAATTCTAAATCCAGCATAGCTATCCAAGCTTCTAAGTCCAAAGGTACACTCTTCTCTCATTCCCAGCTTCCTACTAAACCTGCCGCAGGAAAAGAAATGCGGCTGAGCTACGAGAGCTCAGTGAACAGATATAACGGTAACAAAACAAAATAGATAATTAAATCAAGAAGGATCAAGAATACTGGTCATACCGACAACTCATGATGTAGAAATGAGGTAACAGAAATAAAGAAGGTCTAAGACTAAAGAAAAGAAAAGGAACAAGTAATAGGGAAAGTTCATGAGGTTCAATAGACAAAGCAATCAGGAATCTATCACGAGCCCAGAAACAAACCATATCATATCATCATTAATATAACTAAATAGAGTAGCTAGCTCCCAGATATGTGAAAGACGCGTATCGCACACACCATCAGTCACCAGATAAATATAACAATAAAACATATACAGATAACAGGTCAAATCTAGAGTGCAACCCCTACGCCCCACAGACAAATCAATAATCATAAATATAATGGCCATAGCATTTAATAAATAAGGGACGGAACAGGTCATCACTCTCCTGCCCTAGAGTCATGTCAGAGGTGCGTCAATGACATGGACATGAAACCCTCATGTCTAGTGATTGGCTCGTAATATTAAACTGTAGAACAAAGGTCGGGCATACTATCAAATAATCAAAACTATATCTTAAGGGTACATGGCAAAATGTTCATGTCAAATAGTTTAGAAATAAATGTCAAAGTTTCAAATCAAAGTTTATCAGATTAAGTTTATATCAAAGTTTAAGTTCAGATTAAAAGGACTATATCAAATGGTTCAAAAGAGTATGACAAGAGTCCATAATCAAAGTTTCATAGCAACAGTTTATTTACAAAGGTTTCTATTTAAAATTCATTTAAACAATCCTTCAAAATGGTTTTAATAACAACTGATCTTACAAAATAGTTTTCTTCAAAATAGTCTTCCAAAACTTTTAATAACTTTCATTAAAAGTGGTTTCGTTTCCTTTTAAAATAATTTTTCCCCGAACAGTTTCATATATGGCTTAATAATAGTTCGAAATCATTTAGGTTCAAATAAGGATTTAACAGATTAAGATTTATATCAAAATCAATTTAGTTTTATAACAAGTCTATTAGATTAAGATTCAAAACAAGGTTCACAGATCAGGGTTCAGGACAAGAGATCAAATACAAAGTTCATGAAGATTTACAAAACAAGAGATCACATGGAAAGTTCACAACAGCAGGGAACATAGCAATGGTATAGGGAATCCTAATAAGGAGATGAATTCTGAAAGAAAAGAACTGAAAAGCCCTTACTGAAAGGACGGAATATCTGTACCTTATTACAAGCGCAAGAACACAAAGATAAAAGCTGACAAAGATGAGATTACTCCTTCCTTGAACCTAAAGAGTAGAAGACAGAAGTCCAAAGGGTCTTTAGTTATATTTCCATTATTAGCAAGTTAATTATATCACAGATTAGATCAAGTCCTTATTAAGATTTTTTATGGAAATAGGGTACATTTTATCAAGTTACAAAAGCTTAGGAGAAATTATGACAATTTTTACATAGTTTAGGGTTTCAATTAAGTTTTTCCTTTAAATTTTCCCAAAGGGTTTTATCGTGAAAATACTTTAATTTAACTGATTTTCCCCCAACCATTTTCCCAAATTTCATTTTAGAATCTTAGGTCTCACAGTTTCCCAGTTTATACCCCTTTATTTATCATTTTTTCCAAATCAAACCCTACTTTTAAAACATAACCATTTTTTTTAATCCCCATAGAAATTTATTTTTAAAAAAAACAAAAAACCTTTCCCTTTAAACAAAAATTACAAAAAACCAAACCCTCAAAATTATATGTATTCGACCGGGCCCCTTCAGATTTCAAAATTTACCCCTTTTGGGTTTTTTTAACTTTAAAAAACTTTTTTTTTTAAAAAACCCAAAATTTATAAAAATTTACATATCAAACCCATCATACCAAAAAAACCCATTAAAACCCTTTTGAAAATATAATTCACTCAAAATAACTTCAAGTTACCCCGAATTTACACTTTTTTGTTCCCCTCCATTTAATTAATTACCAATCGTACCCTTTAAAATTTTCATTAATTTTATTTTTATGCAATATTTAAAACTTAGGAACCCCCCCAAGTTATAAAAATTTCCCACATTGGTTTCTTCACCAAAAGCATAATAAAAATAACCTTTTGTTTCAAATTTTGGGAAAAAAAGCCCTTGTCCCCTTTTTTTTTTCCCAAAAAAATATAACCCTTTTTTAAATTTTTAAAATAAACCCAAACCCTTTAAAACCAAACATTAAAACCCTCCCGAAAACAATCATTAAATTTCAATTAATTAAACCCCAAACCAAACCCAAAAAACCAACCCCCAACACAAATTTTGGGTTTTTTTTTCTTAAATTTTCCCCCTTATTTTTCTTATGACCGAAATTTTAAAAAAGAATCAAGTCCCATAAATCTGGGGTTTTTAAAAAACAAGTGGCTATTTTTCTTTGTTTATATTAATGTCAAAGAACCAAAAAAAAATTATAGTTGAAACCCCAGAAAAATTTATAAAAGCAACATTTTACAAATTTAAATTGTTTTTAAAAACCCTTTTAAATTTTGTACCCCCTATATAAACATGCAAATTTTGGGTTTTTTAAAATTTTTTCTTAGGTTAAATTCGACAGGGAGATCTTTAAAAAAATACAAAAAATTTTTTAAAACCTAAAGTTTGTCGCAGGGAAATTTATCCCTTTCTCTTTCGTAAAACCAAACCCAAAAAAAAAATTTCACCAGTTTGAATAAAAAGCTTCAACATTTCCCCAACTCCTATTTTTTTTTTGCTTGTTAACACTCCAAGGATCACCAAGAAATTTTTTCCTCAGGCCCCAGAAGTCGTGTGGGGGGGTTTGGTCCGTTTTTGTTTTGGCGATTTAGGGTTTTGGGAAAAAGGGGGTTTTACAAAAAAATAAAAGATTTGTATTTTTTTTTTAAAAACCGCCCTAGGAGGGGGTTTTTGGGCCCAAATTTTTTGGGCCCCCAAAGGATTTCCCAAGATAAAATTTTTGTTTTGGGTTGTATAATTCCTTTATTTGATTTTGTATTTATCAAAGTTAAATGTTTTTACATAATATGATATATTTACCCTTTAAATTTTTTTTCGGTTCATATGTTTTATGTATAAGTGTTTTTAAAATTTTTTGGGACTTTTAAAAATTTAATGAAAAAAAGTTGTTTCCAAAAATTTAAAATTTTCTTGTACGTAGTTTGTTTTTGTATTTTTGGGGTTTTCAATTTTTTTAATTTTAAAAATTTTTTAAAAGTTTTTTTGTTTAAAGGGGTAATTTGGTCTTTTGAAAATTTAATCGGGAAATTTCAGGTTTTAAACAACTTCTTCCCCCAAACAAAAAATTTGCCCTCGAAATTTGTAGGAACAGAAAGAAAATAGAACGGAACACAAAACAAAGGACAACCCAGACCTAAAAAATGATAATAGGATTCTCTGGGGAAGGGGACGTAAGAATTTCCCGGGATTTTTGGGGGTTTAGCCGTTAAAAGTATTTGATTTGACAATTTAGTTTTAGACTACCAAAAAATAGATTATCAAATCACATAAAATTGGTAAAAGTTCATCACAAAACCAAAGGTTTATTTTTTGAAAATTCTTAGAGGTCAAAGGGCGTGAGGGAAGTCCTGACATAAAATTTCGCATCCCTTTAAGGGGCTTATTAAAGGGTTGGGTAAATGAACTTATATTTCACAAAAGCAGAGGGATCTCAAACAGTTATAAAAATTTCTAAATTTTCAAAGGGGAACTTTTTTTTGGGAAAATATATCCGATGCCCCACAACCGTGCACGTTATAGATGTAAGTATTTTTACTTGGCCAGACGTCAAAATACGGCTTCATATAAAAATGCCTCGGCATGGTAAAAATTGATTTCAAGTCGGAAAAAACTAACTTATCTTTTTTCCCAACCTAGTTTTCATATGGCTCAAAGGTCAAAAAAAGTTAAACCCCCTAACAAATGGAAAGGACGAATCACTGGGAAAGGAGTCAACGAAAGCCCCAAATGGTTCAGAACGGGTACATCCAAAAAGCATCAATCTTCATCCTTTCCCCAAAATCTCTAAAACCAAGGGGGTCATCACCGAACATACGAAATTTTGAACACAAACCCGGGAAATGCTTCTAGGAATTTTAAAATCTTTCGGGGATTTTAAATTTAAGGGAAATTTTTAAAATTTAAATCATGGGGGGAAAAGGTTAGTCCCCCAAAAAATTTTGGGCCCTTTCCCTAGAATTTAAATTTTTCCCCAAAACCCCAAAAAAGGGTTTCTTTTCCCAAAAACCCCCTATTTAACACATCCAAAAACCCTTAAAGCCCGGGTTTAAACTGCTTTTTTCCCCCTCGTCATTGGGAAAAGTGAAAAAAAATTTTAAAGTTGTTTGGCCCTTGGGAACTTTCTCCCTTCCTTTTTAAAAAGGGTGATGGCTTAATGTGGTTTTCTAAAAAAGCTCCTTCTCGTCCCCGAACGTACCAAGCATACAATGACCATTTGTCCCAGTAGCCCACGAGAAAACCAAATTTTCCCAAATTTTTAAAAGCAGCCCAAGCCTTAGCTAATACATTAGCGTTACTAATGGGTCTTTAAACTTTCGTTTTGGATTGGGAAAGGCGATTTCAAAACCCAAAAAATTTAAATTTAAACCCTTGGAAAGAAACTTTTAACCCCTAAAAATTAAACAAAAACCTAATCGTTACGGGTTGGAAAGGAAAAAAATCGGTTTTAAACCCTAATACGGGGCACCCATCTTTTTACCACCCCCTTCTTTTTCGCGAACGGGAAAAAAGAACACGCCCCAAAAATACAATTTTAAAAAAAAAATTACTTCCCCGGGTTTTGGTTTTTTGCTCCCTTTTTGGGTTTTCAAAATTCCCATCTATATGATCCCGGACATTTCTGAAAGACCCCCCTTACTTGGTGACTAAACATCTTTCGGGAACTTGTCAATTCCAAATTCACGCTTCGGGGAAAAACCTGGGGGGTTTAACCAGGAATTAAATTTATAACTCAGGGTGCCCAATAAAATCTCCCAAAAAGAGGTTTATTCCTTAGTGCATTAAATGGGTTCTAAAAAAAATTTGGGAAATAAAAATTTCAAAGGGGTATTTATAAAAGGCTGCCGAAAAAAAGGGGAAGCAGGGGAAAATCAATTTCTTTCTTTCATAGCCGAAATGGGGCTCGCCCGAATTAGAAAGGGTTTAGAACCCATGATAACACCCTATTTAAAGTAATTTTTTCCAACAATTGCTAAAGCCTTATTAAAAAATATTGGGGAAAAAACCCACAACCCAAAAGGAATCCAACAATGTTAATGTAAAAAGAAACCCAAAAAAAAAAAATTTAAACCAGAAATAACCATAGGACTCGGGGCTTTTTAAACCCCTGACTAACCGGGTTACTTGCAGTAGACTCCAAAATCAAAATTTCCTCTTCTTTTCCCCGCTAACCCATCCGTTTCGGTTCCCTTCAGGCTGTGGCAGGGGTTTTGCCCTCGAAAACCATCCTAAAGTCCCTTCCCCTCTTTTCCAAAAGCCCCGTTCACGAATCCATCCCAAATTGTGAGGCTCTCCCCAAATTTCCCCCCCCCTCCTTCTTCCCCAAACCGGGGACACCTCCCCGGGGTACTTGGGTCACAACTCTGTTTTTAAACAACCCCACTTTGGTTTTCATGTTTATGTACCTCCATTCCATTTATAAAACCCACGGTCAGTTTTTTCTTCAATCCGGCGGGTTACATGTTTGCAGGGTTCACATTTTTGGGGTTAGCCCCATCTCAGATTACCAATCTTTTTTTTTTGGCCCTGTAGCAAAACGGTTATCCAAAACGATACGTATGCGGCGGGGGGTCCCATGTGAAAATGACAAAAATTTGATAAAATTTCTAAAATCTCGATGGGAATCAAAAGGGACCACCCATAACAAAAAATTTTTTAAAAACACCAAAAATAAACCGTCTAAACCAATTTAAAAAAATGTTAACAAATACGGAAAATAAGCACAATGGAACGCAAAAAAAAAATTTTCCTAAAAAAAACCAAAAACCTAAACCGGTCAGATTTCAAGTTCCAATGGGGAAAAACCCTAAAGCAATTTCTAAAAGGTTTTGTCCTCTTACTTCCAGGGGAGACTTAGTGGTCCAATTAACAGGTAAAGGGGAAAATGTTTACGAATCGCACCCGTCCTCTGTTACCATAAATTGAAACCCCCCCCAAACCCCCGCAAGGGTAAAAAATACCCCACAACAATGGTTTCAAAATCAGAAAAAAAAACCAAGAAATACTTTTTCTTTTAATAAAAATTCTAAAAGGATAACAAATGAAATACTAAATCAAATTGGGTTAAAAATGAAAACTTCCAAACATTATGTCTAAAGTATTTAAATTTTTCAAATTAAATTTCAAAACCCGCATAGCAAACCCAAGCTTCAAAAGCCCAAAAGGAAAAACTCTTCTCTCATTCCCGCTTCCTAAAAACCCTGCCGCGGGGAAAAGAAATTGCGGCGGGAGCTACGAGAGCTCAGTGAAAATATAACGGTAACAAAAAAATAGTTTTTAAAAAAATCAAGAAGGATAAAAGAATTTAAATTTTTGGGGTTTAATACCGAAAAACCAAAAGATGTAGAAATGAGGTAACAAAATAAAAAGGCCCTAAGATTTAAAGAAAAAAAAAGGGAACAATTTAATAGGGAAAAGTTAAATTAGGTTCAATAACCAAACCCAATCGGGAATCTATCCCGAGCCCAGAAAAAAACCAAAAATCATTATAAAATTAATAAAAACTAAATAGAGAAACAAGCCCCCAGTATTTTGAAAAAACGCGTATCCACACACCATCAGTCACCAGTAAATAAACAAAAAACAAATACGAAAACAGGAAAAAAATCTAGATTGCACCCATACGCCCACAGACAAATCAAAATCATAAAAAATTTTGGGCCTTTGGCTTTTAAAAAAATAAGGGAGGGGAACAGGTCTTTCACTCTCCCCCCAGATTCATGCCCCAGAGGGGCGTCAATGACATGGACATAAAAACCCTCGGGTCTAGTGGGGGGGCTGAAATTTTTAAAAACGGTAGAACAAAGGTGGGGCATCTTTTTTCAAATAATCAAAACTATTTTTAAAGGGGTACTTTGGCAAAATGTTCATGCAAATATTTTTAAAAAATAAAGTCAAAGTTTTCAAATAAAAATTTTAATCAGATTAATTTTTTAAATAAAAGTTTAAGTTCAGAAAAAAAAGGACAATATCAAAGGGTTTTCAAAAGAGTATGAAAGTTTCCAAATCAAAGTTTCATAGAAACAGTTTATTTACAAAGGTTTCTATTTAAAAATTTATTTAAACAATCCTTCAAAATGGTTTTAATAAAAAATGACTTTTCAAAAAGTTTTCTTTAAAATAGTCTTTTCCAAAAATTTTTTAAAATTTCAAAAAAAGGGTTTCGTTTTTTCCTTTTTAAAAAAAATTTTTCCCCGAAAAAGTTTCATTTTATGGCCCTTTAAAAATTTGTTCGAAAACATTTTTGGTTTTAAATAAGGATTTAACCGAAAAGATTTTATCTCAAAACAATTTAGTTTTATAAAAAAGTCTATTTGATTAAGGGTTTTAAAACAAGGTTTACCCGATCAGGGGTTCAGGACAAGAGATCAAAACAAAGTTTTATGAAAAATTTACAAAACAAGAGATCACAAGGAAAGTTTTACAACACAGGGAACATAGCAAAAGGTATAGGGAATCCTAATAAGGAGATGAATTTTTGAAAGAAAAAAACTAAAAGCCCTTTCGAAAGGACGGAATTTTTGTACCTTTTTACAAGCGCAAGAAACAAAAATAAAAGCTGACAAAGATGAGATTACTTTCCCTTTCCTTTTAAACCCAAAGAGTAAAGACGAATTCCAAAGGGTCTTTAGTTATATTTTCCCTTATTAGCAAATTTTTAAATTTTAACAAGAATTTGATCAAGTCCTTATTAAAAAATTATTATGGAAATGGGTACCTTTTTCAAATTACAAAAGTTTGGAGTAATTATTTACAAGGTTTTCATAGGTTTTGGGTTTCAAATTTAAAATTTCATTAATTTTTAAAAAGGGTTTTTGGTGAAAATACTTTAAGTTACTGATTTAAAAACCCCCCATATTCAAATGCCATTTTATTTAATTTAGGTTCCCCCAGTTTATTTTTATAAAAACCCCTTTAGTTATCATATTTCCAAATAAAACCCTTTTTAAATTTAACTCATGTTTTAATCCCCATAGAAATTTATTTTTTCCCAAAACCAAAAAACCTTACTTACAAATTACAAAAACCAAACCCTAAAAAATTTATGTTTTAAACCGACCCCGGGGTTCCTTCAGATTCAAATTTTACACCTTTGGGTTTTTTAACTTTACAAACCTTATTTTTAAAAACCCTAATTTAAAAAATTTAAACATATCAAACCCCCATCATTACTAAAAAAATTACCCTTTTCCCCCCTTTTGTAATAAAAATTCACCAAAAAAATTTCAATTTACCAAATTTTACATTTTTAGCCCCTTCCAAATTTTAAATTTAAATTTTCCCCAATCGTTACCCTTAAATTTTCTTAATTCATTTTTATGAAATTTTTAAACCCTTGGGAAACCCCAAAAATTTAAAATTTTTTTTCCTTTACATTGGAAAACCTGCCCCTAATTGACATAATAAAAAAAACCCCTTTAAGTTTCAAATTTGGGCAAAAAAACCCCTTGTCTTTTTTTTTTCCCCAAATCTTTATAATTTTTTTTAAATGGAAAACTAAACCCAATTTTTAAACCCAAATTCATTAAACCATCATGAACAATTTTAAAATCCCAATTTTTAAACCCGTTCCAAACCAAAAAAAACCCAAACCCAAACCGATTTAGGGTTTTTCTTTTTTTCTTTAATTTTTTCTTATGATCCGTTTTTAAAAACAAGAATCAATTTTGGGTTAATTCTGGGGCTTCTAAAATAAAGGGGCTTTTTTTTCTTCGTTCAAATTAAGTCAAAGAACAAAAAAAAATTAAATTTGGCCCCTCGGGAAAATTCATATAGCACGTTTTAAAAATTTAAGGGTGTTTTTAAACCCCTTTAAATTTTTCCGTACGCCTATATAAACATGCATGATTTGTGTTTATTATTTTTCTTAGGTCATATTCGACATGTAGATCATTATAAAAATACTGGAAAAATTTTAGAACCTAAAGATTTGTCGCAAGGAATTTATACCTCTCGTACGTATGGACCGAACAAAATAAATCACCACGTTTGAATCAAAGCTTCAACACTCCAACTCCTATTTTTTGTAGCTTGTTAACACTCCAAGGATCACCAAGAAATTCTTTCCTCAGGTCCAGAAGTCGTGTGGGAGGGTTGGTCGATTTTTGTTTTGGCGATTTAGGGTTTTCGGTAAAAGGGTTTTACAAAATATAAAAGATTTGTATTTATATTATATTAACCGACCTAGGAGAGGGCTTGGGTCCAGATTTTCGGCCCTAAGGATTATCACAAGATCAAAGTTTGATTTGGTGTATAATTCCTTTATTTGATTTTGTATTTATCTAGTTAAATGATTTTACATAATATGATATATATACACTTAATTATTTTCGGATCATATGTATATGTATAAGTGATTTTATAATTTTTGGACATTCAAAATAATGTAAAGTTGTTCCAGAAATTAATCTACTTGATACGTAGTTTGTTTTTAGTAGTTTGGAGTTGTTTCAGAATTTTATAATTTAATTATTTAAGTTTTATTGTTTCAGGGGTAATTTGGTCTTTTGACAAGTTATCTGAAATTCAGGTATTACAACTTCTTCCCCACTAACAAAAAATTTCGTCCTCGAAATTTGTAGGAAGCAGAAAGAAAATAGAACGGAACACAAAACGAAGACATACCAGACCTAATAGATGATAATAGGATTCTCTCGGAAGAGACGTAAGAATTTCACGGGATTTTGACGGATATGCCGTTCAAAGGATTTGATTTGACAATTTAGATTAGAACGTACCGAAAATAGATTATCGATCACATCAATTGGTAGAAGTTCTATCACAAAACCTAAGGTTATTTCTGAAAATTCTTAGAGGTCAGAATGCGTGACGGAAGTCCTGACATATCAATTCGCATACCGGTGAAAGCTTATTACACGTATAGGTAGAATGAACTTATAGTCTCACTAACGCAGATGATCTCAAACAGTTATCAAAATTTCTAAAGTTCTAAGGCACTTCTTGAAATATATCCGATGCCCACAACCAGTGCACGTTATATGATGTAAGTATTATCACGTTGGCCAGACGTCATAATACTGGCATCATATAAATATGCCCTCATGATGGTCATACTTGATTTCAAGTCGTGAACAAACTAACTTATCTTATTCCACCTAGTCTTCATATGGTCTCAAAGGTCATCAAAGTTAAACACCCTAACTAAGTGGAGGACGAATCACTAGAAAGAGTCAACGAAAGTCCCAGAATGGCTATCAGAACTTGGTACATCGCTAAAAGCATCAATCATTCATCCTTTGCCAAAATCTCTCAAACCAAGGTCATCACCGAACATACGAAAATGAACACGAACAGGAATGCTTCTAGGAACTTAACTCATTCGAGGATCTTATTAAGAAACTTTAAGTAAATCATCGGGTGAAAGTTAGTCGCCAAGAACTTTGGCCTTCATAGAATTAATTTTCCCCCAACCAAAAAGGGTCTCTTCCAAAACCCGCTCATTTAACACATCCAAACTCTTCAAGTCCGGTTAAACTGTCTTTATTAGCTCGTCATTCGGAAAGTGAAACCAAAATTTGGAAGTTGTTTGGTCCTTCGAACTTTCTGCCATCCTTCTTGAAATGTGATGGCGTAATGTGGATTTCTAACATGCTCCTTCTCGTCTCCGAACGTACCATTAAGTCATACAATGACCATTTGTCCCAGTAGTCACGAGAAAACCTAATTACCAATTTTATAAGCAGCCCAAGCCTTAGCTAATACTATTAGCGTTACTAATCGTCATAACAGTCGTTTATGGATTCGGAAGGCGATTTCAAAACTAAAATTAATTAATCCCTTGGAAAGAAACTTCACGCTCTAACATTAAACAAACACCTAATCGTTACAGGGTGGAGGAAATATCGGTTTCTAACCGTAATACGGTGCAGCTATCTTCAGCCACCATCCTTCTTTATCGCGAACGGAACTAGAACACGCCCAGAAGATACAATTAAACAAACTTACTTCCCGGTCTTCGGTTGTTGCTCTTTCTGGTTGCTCAAATCGATCTATATGATCCCGGACATTTCTGAAAGACACCTTCACTTGGTGACTAAACATCTCTCGGTAACTTGTCAATTCCTACTTCACGCTTCGGTGGACAACCTGGTGGTTTAACCAGGAATTTATATTCATAACTCAGGGTGCCCAATAACTCTCAAAATGAGGTTCATTCCTTAGTGCATGAAATGGGTTCTAAGAAACTTCGGTACTAGAATTTCTAAGGAGGTATTTATAACGGATGCCAGAAAACCAAGGCAAGCAGGGGAAAATCAATTTCTTGCTTTCATAGCCGAAATGAGCTCGACAGACTTAGAAGGTTGAGAACTATGATAGACACATATCAACGTAATTTATTCCAACAATTGCTCAAGCCTTATTATTAAATATTCGGGAAAACCCACAATCCAATGGAATCCGTACAATGTTAATGTCAAAAGAAACCCAAAACAAAAAAATTTAACAGTAATAACACATATGACTCGAGCATTAATTCCATGACTAGACCGTGTTACTTGCAGTAGACTCCACATCTGAATCCTCTTCATCTTCCTCGCTAAGCCATCCGTTTCGGTTCCCTTCAGGCTGTGGCAGTGGTTGTCTCGCAAAACCATCCTAAGAGTCCCTTCCTTCATTTCCTATGTCGTTCACGAATCCATACAAATTGTGAGGCTCTGCCCGCACTACTCCTCCTTCTTCCACGAACCTGGGACACCTACCCGGGTACTTAGTCACAACTCTGTCTTTATCAATCACTTTCGTCTCATGCATATGTACCTCCATTCCATTTATATTAACCACGGTCAGCTTTTCTTCAATCCGGCAGGGATACATGCTAGCAGGGATCAGCATTCTTTTGTTAGTCCATCTCAGATTACCAATCTTTTTCTGGCCTGTAGCGAAAACGGTTATCCAACGATACGTACTGCGTGCTGGGGGTGCCATGCTGAAAATGACACAAATGATACTAAGTTCTAGAACTCGATAGGAATCGAAAGACCACCCATAACTCAAAATTTTAAAAACACGCGAAATATCACCGTCTGAACAATTTCAAAAATGATTAACGAAATACGGAAAATAAGCACGAATGGAACGACAAAACAAAAATCCTAATGTCTACCCAAATCCTCACCGGTCAGAGTTCAAGTTCCTATAGGGAAAAATCCTAAAGCAATTTCTCAAAGGTTGTCCTACGATTACTTACAGTGGAGACTTAGTGGTCCAGATTTCACAGGTCAAGGGTAAATGTATTACGAATCGCAGCCTGTCTCTCTGATACCATAAATTGTAACACCCCAACCCGACAAGGGTAAAGATATCACAACAATGGATTCACATCAGAACAAAACCAAGCATACATTTCATTAATACAAAATTCTCAAAGGATAACAAATGAAATACTAAATCTATAGGGTTACAAATGAAAACTTCCAAAACATTATGTCTAAAGTATATTATCTTCGATTCAATTCTAAATCCAGCATAGCTATCCAAGCTTCTAAGTCCAAAGGTACACTCTTCTCTCATTCCCAGCTTCCTACTAAACCTGCCGCAGGAAAAGAAATGCGGCTGAGCTACGAGAGCTCAGTGAACAGATATAACGGTAACAAAACAATAATAGATAATTAAATCAAGAAGGATCAAGAATACTGGTCATACCGACAACTCATGATGTAGAAATGAGGTAACAGAAATAAAGAAGGTCTAAGACTAAAGAAAAGAAAAGGAACAAGTAATAGGGAAAGTTCATGAGGTTCAATAGACAAAGCAATCAGGAATCTATCACGAGCCCAGAAACAAACCATATCATATCATCATTAATATAACTAAATAGAGTAGCTAGCTCCCAGATATGTGAAAGACGCGTATCGCACACACCATCAGTCACCAGATAAATATAACAATAAAACATATACAGATAACAGGTCAAATCTAGAGTGCACCCATACGCCCCACAGACAAATCAATAATCATAAATATAATGGCCATAGCATTTAATAAATAAGGGACGGAACAGGTCATCACTCTCCTGCCCTAGAGTCATGTCAGAGGTGCGTCAATGACATGGACATGAAACCCTCATGTCTAGTGATTGGCTCGTAATATTAAACTGTAGAACAAAGGTCGGGCATACTATCAAATAATCAAAACTATATCTTAAGGGTACATGGCAAAATGTTCATGTCAAATAGTTTAGAAATAAATGTCAAAGTTTCAAATCAAAGTTTATCAGATTAAGTTTATATCAAAGTTTAAGTTCAGATTAAAAGGACTATATCAAATGGTTCAAAAGAGTATGACAAGAGTCCATAATCAAAGTTTCATAGCAACAGTTTATTTACAAAGGTTTCTATTTAAAATTCATTTAAACAATCCTTCAAAATGGTTTTAATAACAACTGATCTTACAAAATAGTTTTCTTCAAAATAGTCTTCCAAAACTTTTAATAACTTTCATTAAAAGTGGTTTCGTTTCCTTTTAAAATAATTTTTCCCCGAACAGTTTCATATATGGCTTAATAATAGTTCGAAATCATTTAGGTTCAAATAAGGATTTAACAGATTAAGATTTATATCAAAATCAATTTAGTTTTATAACAAGTCTATTAGATTAAGATTCAAAACAAGGTTCACAGATCAGGGTTCAGGACAAGAGATCAAATACAAAGTTCATGAAGATTTACAAAACAAGAGATCACATGGAAAGTTCACAACAGCAGGGAACATAGCAATGGTATAGGGAATCCTAATAAGGAGATGAATTCTGAAAGAAAAGAACTGAAAAGCCCTTACTGAAAGGACGGAATATCTGTACCTTATTACAAGCGCAAGAACACAAAGATAAAAGCTGACAAAGATGAGATTACTCCTTCCTTGAACCTAAAGAGTAGAAGACAGAAGTCCAAAGGGTCTTTAGTTATATTTCCATTATTAGCAAGTTAATTATATCACAGATTAGATCAAGTCCTTATTAAGATTATTATGGAAATAGGGTACATTTTATCAAGTTACAAAAGCTTAGGAGTAATTATGACAAGTTTACATAGTTTAGGGTTTCAATTAAGATTTCATTAATTTCAAAGGTTTATCGTGAAAATACTTTAAGTTACTGATTTAATACCCACCATATTCAGAATGACATTTTAGTATCTTAGGTCTCACAGTTTACAGTTTATACCCCTTTAGTTATCATATTTCCAAATCAAACCCTACATTTACATAACTCATGTTTTAATCCCCATAGTATTTATTTTTACCAAACAAATACCTTACTTTACTAAATTACAGAACCTACCCTCAAAATTATATGTATTACGACTCAGGTCCTTCAGATTTCATAATTTACACCTTTAGTCTTTTAACTTTACAAAACTTATATTTCAAACCCTAATTTAGTAACAATTACATATCAAACCCATCATTACTCAAAATTACCCATTACACCCTTTGTAATATAATTCACTCAAAATAACTTCAAGTTTCCAGAATTTACACTTTTAGTCCCTCCATTTTAATTAATTACCAATCGTACCCTTAAATTATCATTAATTCATTTTTATGCAATATTTACACTTAGGACCCTCAAGTTATATTTTTCCTACATTGGTACTGACCTAATTGACATAATAAAAATAACCTTTAAGTTTCAAAGTTGGCAAAACAAGCCCTTGTCATTTATTTTCCAAATCATATAACCTTTTTAATGTGCAAACTAAACCCTATCTTTAACCAATCATTAAACCATCATGACACAATCATTAAATGCAATTATTAACCAGATCCAAACCACAAAACCCTAACCCTAACACGATTTAGGGTTTCTTTCTTATTTTCTCTTATTTTTCTTATGATCCGATTTAAACAAGAATCAATGTCGATAAATCTGGGCTTCTAAAAATCAAGTGGCTATTTTTCTTCGTTCATATTAATGTCAAAGAACATATAAAAATTATAGTTGCACCTCAGAAAATTCATATAGCACGATTTACAAATTAAGTGTGTTTTAACCCTTTAATTTCGTACGCCTATATAAACATGCATGATTTGTGTTTATTATTTTTATTAGGTCATATTCGACATGTAGATCATTATAAAAATACTGGATAATTTTTAGAACCTAAAGATTTGTCGCAAGGAATTTATACCTCTCGTACGTATGGACCGAACAAAATAAATCACCACGTTCGAATCAAAGCTTCAACACTCCAACTCCTATTTTTCGTAGCTTGTTAACACTCCAAGGATCACCAAGAAATTCTTTGCTCAGGTCCAGAAGTCGTGTGGGAGGGTTGGTCGATTTTAGTTTTGGCGATTTAGGGTTTTCGGTAAAAGGGTTTTACAAAATATAAAAGATTTGTATTTATATTATATTAACCGACCTAGGAGAGGGCTTGGGTCCAGATTTTCGGCCCTAAGGATTATCACAAGATCAAAGTTTGATTTGGTGTATAATTCCTTTATTTGATTTTGTATTTATCTAGTTAAATGATTTTACATAATATGATATATATACACTTAATTATTTTCGGATCATATGTATATGTATAAGTGATTTTATAATTTTTGGACATTCAAAATAATGTAATGTTGTACCAGAAATTAATCTACTTGATACGTAGTTTGTTTTCAGTAGTTTGGAGTTGTTTCAGAATTTTATAATTTAATTATTTAAGTTTTATTGTTTCAGGGGTAATTTGGTCTTTTGACAAGTTATCTGAAATTCAGGTATTACACCTAGTCCGTATGATGTGCCTTTACTGATGATGCATGAATATGCAGCTAAACCTAACTGGTTACGCGCATTTGAATATCCGTAAACCAAGTTTACGAAATGATGAATGATGAGCATGAATAGTGATTTTTCTCTGGGGATGAATAGTGTTCGTGAATAGTAAAATTTTGACGACTTCTCAAAGTCTCAAACTGACTTCAAAAATGATGAATAGTGAAATGATGAATAGTGATTGGTGAATAGTAACCCATGAATAGTAATTCACGAGATGAATAGTGAAATTTTGAAGCTTGGAAAAGGACCTAAAATTACGGGTTGTGACAGACTCCACCCGTTAAAGGAATTCAGTTAATGTTGGCCTCTGAAGTGGACTCGGTGAAGAGATGTGGATATTGGAGTCACATTGTGGTGATAAAAGATAAAACATCCATTAGATAGGGATTCGTAATAGTACATGAAGTTCATACGATAGAACTTAAAGTGAAACACAAAAGAAATACAACACTAGAGAGTTTAGGCTTTGGTTTATTTTTAAGGCAGAAGTTCTTGGTTCTTGAACATTGTTGTCGTCCTCCACGTCGTTGATGTGCTGACAATTCCCTCCTCTGATGACCTAGGCTCTACCACAAGCTATTCCGCCTTGGTTCCTGTTCCCATGATTTCCTTGCTTTGGACATTCATTCCTGTAATGTCCTATCTCTCCACAGCCAAAACATGCCACTGGAGGTTTCTGATTTCCGGAAATGATTGGAAACTGGCATTCCCTAGTCGTATGATCAATCTTCTTACAGTTGCCACATGGGTTAAGACAATGTCCAGGGTTATGATGATTTTGACACTTGTTGCATTTGGGTAGGGTACCTTGGTAACCTTTCTTTTCAGCTGAACCTGCAGCATAGGCCTTTGCGACTTCTTGCCTCTTTGGTTGTGGTTGAGTAGCATCGCCACTCTGATTGTTGTCCCAACTCCTCTTGTTGTTGTTGTTGTTTCGGTAGTTGTTGGAGTTGTTGCTGTTGTTGTTGTTGTTTGGAGTAGTCCCTTTCTTCGCTATCTGAGCCATAAGTTTCTGAGATATCCTGATAGCTTCGTCTAGAGTTTGTGGGTCAAAAGAAATCACATCTCCGCGGATGCTGTGAGGTAGTCCACCAATGAAATTTTCTATCAGCTTCTCATTATCGGGAACCATAGTTGGACATAGCACCGCCAACTCCTGAAACCTCCTGATATATGCCTCGATATCATCACCTGTTGTTACTAGCTCATAAAACTCTGTTTCCAACTTCTTTATTTCAGTGCGTGGACAGAACTTCTTAGTCAGCAACTTCTTGAATTCATCCCACGTAAGCTTGTGAGCATTTTCCAGTCCCCTGGGTTTTGCATATGAATTCCACCATGACATAGCTTCCCCAACGAGTGTATGGGTAGCAAACTTTACTTTGTACTCCTCTGGACAGCTACACAGAAGAAACACAGATTCAATCTTTTCAAACCAATGAATCATGGCAGTGGCCCCTTCAGTGCCCTTGAAATTTGGAGGATCTCCATTCTTGAAGTCCTTGTATGTACATTTACGTCCATTAGTTCCATTAGTAGTTGCTCCTGCAGCTTCTGCGGTTTCTGCCCGTGAAGCGGCTGCAGCTACGGCAGCTCTTTCAGTTACCAGTGCTGCCTCTATACTGTCGGCAACAAGCTTTCTGATCTCAGCTGGTGTCATAGTAGTAGTAGCTCTCTTGGGGGGCATGATTCTTCAAAACAAGAAAAGAAGAGCGAAACGTAAATAAGGCGTTTCCTAAATGTAGGTGCTCTAAGTGTCTTGCCATAAAATGAAAGCTTGAAGTTGAGTTATGATTAGTTGACATGCTGCTAGGCGGCGGTTCATGAGGTGATGTAGATGTGAAGGCTCTTGCAACGATTGTGTACACACACTTGAATTTTGAAACCTTTAGAAATCGAGTAGGAATGCAACCCGGACATAATTCTATTATAACTGTCCTTAGTATTGAAAAATTCATCTCTGAGTCGGGCATAGGTGGTCAGCCTATGTCCCACTGTCCTGGGTCGAATATAGATGACCAGTCTATATTCCACCGAGGTTCAATGAATTTCGAAATACTCAGCTCAGTTATACTAATACTATGTCCTTCACATTTGAAAAGACGTTCTGAAAGACTACAGCAAGTGACCAAACTCGAGGTCGAATGATGAAACTACGCAAGGAAAAGGCGTAATGCTACGACGTGTATGATATGTGAGCATGCTTATATGAAAGACAACTATAGTAATCAATGAGAATAAGCAAGTACAAATGATTTGATAATAAGACACAAATCTCATTAAATATGTCAGCAACAAACCACAAATGAGGCATCAGCTTGGCAGGCAGGCACGCGGCGGTTGATGACATCAAATAACGACATATTATTAGCATCATTTATCCTATATATATTGCTCGTTTTATATTGTTTTATATGAGATTTGATACTTAATCGTTTACTTTTGTAAATCTCAGTAATATTGGAGCATTTGGTGAAAGTTAGTGATTTTGGACGAAATATGGAGATAACTGATCAAGATGGAAAAAGTCTACTAAACTCAAGGAGATACGCCGTATCATTCTAGACAGATACGCCGTATCATCATACTTAGATGAATTCGAAGACCATTGCCTGACTTTGAAGAATGCGCCGCATGGATTTATCCCATGCGCCGCATATGAAACCTTGGTCAACGAGAAGAACCAACTTGTTTTACTCCAGATGCGCCGCATGAAGCTCCTGATATGCGGCGTATCAATCTCAAGACTTCACCAGATATCCAAGATATTGAAGAATATTCGCAAATATTATAATCCTGGACCCCACGCGAAGTTACCTTGATACGCCGCATCGGACCAATCCGATGCGCCGTATCGGCCATATACAGTCCTTACCAAGAATTCAAGAAATCAAGTGAAGATTAGAAGCTTAATGAAGAAGTCAAGATTACAAGTCGACACTTGAAGATGCTTTCGTATTTTGGCCATAAAATCTTCATCCGGACTCCGATTTAGGTGATTCAAGCGGCCACGGAAAGAGAAAAAGGAGATCTACCTGTATCTGAAGGAGATGCGGCGCATCTGGTCCTTAGATGCGCCGTATTGGGAGATGAGGCGCATCTGGTATTTAGATGCGCCGTATTGGGTCAGTTTCAGACTTGGAGGCTACGTTTACTTATAGATGCGGCGCATCTAACTCTATAGATGCGCCGTATCGACCCAGATTTCAGAATCTATAAATACCCAACTCATTAACGAATTAGGGTATCTTTGGGAACCCTTAGGGGCATTCCCAGACGATCAAAGCCTCTCCAAACAGTAGAAGATCAATATTGAAGACCTAATCATCCTTGAAGAACATCTCTAATCATTGTTATATTACTTAATCATTCGGTTAGCGTATCGTATTCATTATGTTTCATACTTTATTCGTTATGATTATGTTTATGTACTTTGTTACAGAGATTATGGGCTAACACCCTTAGGTGTTAGCCATGTTTATGAAGTTTTATTAGTTTTTATGATTTTGTCGATGTGTTTGCTTTGTTATTGGATTGGGTGCTTGTCGATAAAAACTCGTTTATTGCTTATCACTAGTAGAAGTCTATGTAACTAGGTTATGATCCTTATAACTTTAATTGATGTGACTTAACTACCTGTAATTGTGGTTGCTTTGGTTGAGTTATATTCGTGTTAACCCGAATCTCTATTAGGAATCATTGTTTGGCATAAACGGGACGTGTCTACAACCTAATAGGACTAGTAGCGTGTAATACCGAACTAGGTTAGATGGTTTAAAGCAATAAGTTAGTATTGATGCTAGACGAGTCACTATGATCTTTCGTCATATCCGCCCCGAGGGCTAGTTACTTAATTGTGACAGAATTTCGTAATTGATATGCCGATTAACAATTGAATGAATTAAAACAAGTAGACATAAGCATGTATAACTATAAAATGGATTAGACTTGGCTAACCCGTTCTTCCTATCTTTGGTGTCTTCATACTTGTATTGTTTGTTTATCTTAGTTTAGTTAGAATAAAACCAAACCCGTGCCAGTCTCTCAGGCTGAACCCCCCTTTACGTTAGTTTAGGAGAGTCGAATACCTCTAGAATTAGTATATTAGAAATCTCACTCCTAGTGAACGACCCTTGCTTACCTAGAAACTATCTACATTGACCGGGTACACTGCTCGTTAGTGTTTAGAGTCTATAGGTTAGTTCGGAAAAATATAAATTTAAAACTTGGTAGTTTATTATAGACGTAAAAAAACACATCAAGTTTTTGGCGCCGTTGCCGGGGAGTGAATTTATCTTTTTACTAGTTTTATTGGTATTTTTATGTTTGTGTTTGTTTTGTTTACCTGTTAGTTTGTTTATATTCTGTATGTCTGTCTCAGAAGGGAGATACGGCGTATTCTTGTCTGTGAATATGGCGCATCTTTCTGGATTCAATACGGCGCATTCTTGTCTGTGAATGCGACGCATTGACGTTCTGTGGCCAAAAAAAAAAAAAAAAAAAAATTGCTTTTAAATTTTTATAAAAAAATGTTGCAGGAAGATAATACGGCGTATCCATTGTCTGTTGGATACGGCGTATTAACTTATGTCGATACGGCGTATCTATTGTCTGTTAGATACGGTGTATCGATTTTCCGTGACCCCAAAAATATTTTTCGTTTTTTTTTAATCTTTTGTGTGTGTTTAAATTTTATTAAAAAAAAAAAAAAAAATGTCCTGGTTACTGCTAGTTTTCTTGGTTGTTTATCTCTCAGGTAATAATTAAGATTGACAATCCGAAAATTAGGGTGCAGTCAGGCTCGTGACTCGAACAAAAACAAGCGCTTCGTGGGAGGCAACCCATGCTTATCTTTTAATTTATGTCAATTTAATTTTCTGTCGAGTCTGTCCCAGGCCTTCGATGCGGCGTATCCAACCCCTATGGATACGGCGTATCGAATCATCTGGAATACTTTAGTCCGAACTGTTTTGGTGACATCAATGCGGCGTATCTATCTTTTTAGATACGGCGTATCGACCTGCCAGAATTGAATACAGTTCTTTGTTTTTCTTTTGTTTATCGTTTTCTAACCGATGATTAATGAGATGTTTCTCGAGATTTGTTTTTCCTGTGGTCTCTATATTTTTACAGGTCCGGAATATTGAAGATGTTGATGGACTCCCGCATTTTATACGCTCGCACACTTACATTGGAAGATCATACCGAGCAAATCTCAGGGGAGTTCTCCGTTCTAATTCTTTCTATCTCTTGTTTTTAATTTCAAATACAAACAACGAGGACGTTCTTACACATAACCTTATTTTCAAAAATTGTGAACTTATCAAAATTCACAAATCTATGAGTGTGCCGGTGACTTGTAAACTTTAGAACTTGGCTTGTATACTATTCGAGACCACCATAATGAGTATTATTGATATAATTGGAGTGACTTGTCTAAATTGGTAAATTTCTAGGATTACACCCAAAAAGCCTATTATATGTTATGTGTTATTAGCTAACTACACTGGTTAGTTAACCCCCGTATAAACCTTTGTTACTCTCACTTTTAGAGTAAGATACCCCTAGAAAAACACTCAGAGCCATTCCTTTCGTTTCTTACACCTTTGTTAAAATGTTTCGTTACACCCTTACACCTTAGCCTACCCTGTAGATTAAAATCCGTGGTTAATTGCTTTAGGCAAAGTGTGTTTCCTTACATTACCTGTGTTCTCGTGCGTAATTCATTATCTATGGTTAGGTCGGGAAATTGCACAATGCAATTGGAGTGAAAGTAAATATTGTATATCTTTGAGTTTATTTTTCGTGTGTTTACTACTTTCACTATTACCGTTATTTCTGAAGTTATGAAAAATATGGAAAAATTATCCAGAATTATCATTATAGTGATGTGGTGAAATTTTACACATCTTTGTTTATGTAAAAAAAAAAAAAAAAAAAAAAAAAAAAAAAAAAAAAAAAAAATCGAAAAAATGAGAAAAGAAAAAGTTGGATGTTTGTTTTAACCAACTTATGTAAAGTTTTGTATTAAGTGGTCGATATCACCACTACTTGTTATATATTATATTTATGGATTGAATGGGAGTTGGCCGTTACGGGAACGCCAACTAAGGTTATTCTTTGATTGAGATCTTGTTGAGTATAATTCGTGTCTACCTAAAGCGTGTGTTTCAAGTGTTAAAGCGTGAGTTATTCTATGATATGAGTCTTATTCATGGGATGGTTGGGATAGTGATTAACCACACTTAGAATTTTAATTTATTTGTTTTGTTTATTTTTCATTTTTTTACACCAATTTATATCCCAAATATTATCCATACCCTGTATTATTCTTTATCCAACCAAACCTTTGATTTATTGAGATTAGGGATTTGAGCAATCTTAAGTATCGTAGTCGTGGATTCGGCTATGTATTTATGATTTTGTCGCCCTTTTTGATATATTATTATTGGTGAAGTTTGGACCTATCTTTAGCCTATTCGAGTTAAGGATTTGAGCAATTGCAAGTATCGTGTTCGTGGATTCGATCATGTATTTGTGATTTTGTCGCCTTTTCTGGAATTTGAGATCGATAGAGATTAAGGAGAATAATTAACCCTTAAGCCTAAAAACCCTTTTTACCGCTTTAGACTTGTTATTCATTGGCTTTAGTGTGGGAGATGTGTATACTTGCCAAGCCTATGATAGAATATTCGTCACGACTGGACAGTTAAACGATTAGATTTGCTTTTATCAAAATATTTTATTTTATTTCTAATTCGTTAAGTGTTTGGTTGTGTGATTATGACAAAACGAATACATGCTTAAATATAAAAATAAATCCTAATATCTTTTAGGATACATTTTCATAAGATTAATTCTAAGGTTTACTTGGGGAAAAGTAAAGTTCAAGTGGGGGATATTTGATGACATCAAATAACGACATATTATTAGCATCATTTATCCTATATATATTGCTCGTTTTATATTGTTTTATATGAGATTTGATACTTAATCGTTTACTTTTGTAAATCTCAGTAATATTGGAGCATTTGGTGAAAGTTAGTGATTTTGGACGAAATATGGAGATAACTGATCAAGATGGAAAAAGTCTACTAAACTCAAGGAGATACGCCGTATCATTCTAGACAGATACGCCGTATCATCATACTTAGATGAATTCGAAGACCATTGCCTGACTTTGAAGAATGCGCCGCATGGATTTATCCCATGCGCCGCATATGAAACCTTGGTCAACGAGAAGAACCAACTTGTTTTACTCCAGATGCGCCGCATGAAGCTCCTGATATGCGGCGTATCAATCTCAAGACTTCACCAGATATCCAAGATATTGAAGAATATTCGCAAATATTATAATCCTGGACCCCACGCGAAGTTACCTTGATACGCCGCATCGGACCAATCCGATGCGCCGTATCGGCCATATACAGTCCTTACCAAGAATTCAAGAAATCAAGTGAAGATTAGAAGCTTAATGAAGAAGTCAAGATTACAAGTCGACACTTGAAGATGCTTTCGTATTTTGGCCATAAAATCTTCATCCGGACTCCGATTTAGGTGATTCAAGCGGCCACGGAAAGAGAAAAAGGAGATCTACCTGTATCTGAAGGAGATGCGGCGCATCTGGTCCTTAGATGCGCCGTATTGGGAGATGAGGCGCATCTGGTATTTAGATGCGCCGTATTGGGTCAGTTTCAGACTTGGAGGCTACGTTTACTTATAGATGCGGCGCATCTAACTCTATAGATGCGCCGTATCGACCCAGATTTCAGAATCTATAAATACCGAACTCATTAACGAATTAGGGTATCTTTGGGAACCCTTAGGGGCATTCCCAGACGATCAAAGCCTCTCCAAACAGTAGAAGATCAATATTGAAGACCTAATCATCCTTGAAGAACATCTCTAATCATTGTTATATTACTTAATCATTCGGTTAGCGTATCGTATTCATTATGTTTCATACTTTATTCGTTATGATTATGTTTATGTACTTTGTTACAGAGATTATGGGCTAACACCCTTAGGTGTTAGCTATGTTTATGAAGTTTTATTAGTTTTTATGATTTTGTCGATGTGTTTGCTTTGTTATTGGATTGGGTGCTTGTCGATAAAAACTCGTTTATTGCTTATCACTAGTAGAAGTCTATGTAACTAGGTTATGATCCTTATAACTTTAATTGATGTGACTTAACTACCTGTAATTGTGGTTGCTTTGGTTGAGTTATATTCGTGTTAACCCGAATCTCTATTAGGAATCATTGTTTGGCATAAACGGGACGTGTCTACAACCTAATAGGACTAGTAGCGTGTAATACCGAACTAGGTTAGATGGTTTAAAGCAATAAGTTAGTATTGATGCTAGACGAGTCACTATGATCTTTCGTCATATCCGCCCCGAGGGCTAGTTACTTAATTGTGACAGAATTTCGTAATTGATATGCCGATTAACAATTGAATGAATTAAAACAAGTAGACATAAGCATGTATAACTATAAAATGGATTAGACTTGGCTAACCCGTTCTTCCTATCTTTGGTGTCTTCATACTTGTATTGTTTGTTTATCTTAGTTTAGTTAGAATAAAACCAAACCCGTGCCAGTCTCTCAGGCTGAACCCCCCTTTACGTTAGTTTAGGAGAGTCGAATACCTCTAGAATTAGTATATTAGAAATCTCACTCCTAGTGAACGACCCTTGCTTACCTAAAAACTATCTACATTGACCGGGTACACTGCTCGTTAGTGTTTAGAGTCTATAGGTTAGTTCGGCAAAATATAAATTTAAAACTTGGTAGTTTATTATAGACGTAAAAAAACACATCAGCGGTCATAGGGTTAAGTTTTTGTAAATGTAGCTATAGTCTAGGTTTAAAAATCACCCAGTTCTCTATAGCCAAGGCTCTGATACCAATCTGTCACACCCCCAGAAATCGGGTCCAGCGGAAGCATACATGCCACTGGGGTGCAACTCAATTGGTATCACAACACAAGTGCAAAGAACGGTTTTCACCTCAATCATTTTGAATAAAATTGTTTAACAAAAATGTTGAATTTACATTGTTAAAAGTAGTGCGGTAGTAGGCCCTTAAGTAAGTTAAACGGTCCCCAAATGAATATCAGAGTCGTCTATGACAATGTCATGCCCTGCCAAATGCCTCCTGTAGCGTACGATTGCTTAATACATGAAAATACATGCTAAAAGTGTCAACACGAGGTTGGTAAGTTCATAGAGATTAGTGAAAAATGTAATGCATTAGAATGAAGATTTCCCAGCAAAGGCGTTATAAATCCACCCAGTTCCAAGCCTCGCCCATACAAGACTTGCAACCTGTGTGTTTACAACCCACTGCCAAATATGATTTGGTTTAAGTGAACGTCAAATGATTTATGGACCACGAAATTTAATGTTAAGTGTGACAATGTCGCTATATAAAGGTAAGTGTGATAATGTCTCCATGACAATGCCACCATATAAATAAATATGACAATGTCGCCATGACAATGTCGTCATAAGATAAATTCTGACAATGTCGCCATATAATCTAATCTAGCAGTGTCGCCATATATATATATATCTGACAATGTCGTCATATAACTAAAATAATACTAAATTAACAGTCCATAACATAGGCAATATGAAATAGCTTAATTTACTAGTGTCCATAAGAAAATGATCAAGGGTGAAAAATGTAAACACAAAATACTTCCGAGTAACGACTCAAGTACTTTAGCCAATCAATAATGTTTGAAAGACAACTCACGTCTCAAGCAAAACAAGCATGAAGTTTAAATGTAAAATGAGCATAGAGTTTAATGAAAAACGAGCATGTATTCTCCCCCAAAATAGTTACAAAACAAGTAAAAGGAGGGGCTATAAAACTCACCTGATGCGATAGCAACAATGAAAATAATGAATATGCTGAAATGAGGCACGATCTCTAACCGCAACCTAATATGAATGATAGGATCTAATGTAAGCAATGAAATGATGCTACACATGCAAATACGTATGCTAACGATACCACTTGTTAGTTTTGAAAATAACGTTTATCGACGAAAAATACACTTTTGACGTCTCGTTAAGTTATAAACTACTTTTCGTGTAAATATGTTAAAACGGTACTCCACGATCCTCGTTTGGTGTTCTATTGGTAAATATAATGTTTTCGTCACAATTTACTATTTTTCACAACTTGAAAATGTGCCCAAATGGCCTCGCAAAACTAGTCGCGAAATGGTGTACGTTAAGTGTTAGTGAATAAGCTTGGCGTTTTTAGAAACCTCATATCTTTGTCTTGAATTCATATGTTTGTCATTTTGATCATACGCGTCACAATCCATGAGAAAATAGGCTCTCAATGTAACGTAGTCCAAAAACTGTTTTTATACTTAGAAACACTTTTCTAATAGTGGTTGTAAAAAATAAATAGAGTTCGTCGGGGTTCAAACGTGTATATCTCGGTCGTTATAAGCTCGTTTTCTATGTTCTTTATATCCACGGATTCGTATTAACATGAACTAACATAATCTCAGTAGGTCGGGTCGTCTAGATCATGACTAACGCCTCATTTTGTCCGTTGAAATTCGTGTAACAGCACGTATAATTTTCAGAAATTAGTTTTCGTCGTCTAACTTTGAAAAATCATAACTTCTTCGTTATAAGTCGGTTTTTAGTGATTCTTGCGGCCACGGTTTCGTTTTTGAAAGAACTTTCTGAATATGAAGGCCAAAATATACCAAAAGTTACTGAGTTTTCCAGATCTCACGTTTTTGGACAGACCCTTTTCTATACTTGCTAAAACTCATTTTTATGGTTGAAGACTTGTTCATACTAACTCAAATCAACTCCACAAGTTCGCAAATCCTACCATACACCTTCTTAGGGTGTCATGGGGTCCTAAACATCACCAACCTTGGTGGATTTCATGAGATCATTAGTGAAACTTATAGATCTAGTGATTAAGAGAGTTTATGTTTAAAAGTGGTATGTAAAACATAAATAACTTGCATGGATAACTAATATAACTTGAAAATACATGAACATATGAATCAAATGAAAGTATAAGATGATCAAAACATGTTCTTGAAACATACTTGATGATTTGATGAGTTTTGATAAGAAATGAGTAATAAACTTGAGATTTGATCACAAAATCATAACTAGGAAGGTAAATGGAGTATGATTATGACTTGAACTTGAAAAATTTATGGATTATGGGTGTGTTCTTGAGGTTGGCCGAATGGGGAAGATGAGATGGGAGGGGTTTTGATCTTTTTTAGCTAATGGGTGTATATGTGTATGTGTTAGTGTTAGTGGAATGGAAATAAATTGTGTACTAATTCATTAATGAGTTTTGTCATGTTAGGAAAAGGGTAATGGTTAGGGGGCGGCACAATAGGTGCAACTAAGAAGAGATTTGATGTTAATTAAAGCTTGTGTTTCCCATTTAATTGAATATGGATAGTTTAGTGTATACCTTGAGTGTTATCGGGTACCGAGTTAACTAGAAATAACTCGTGACGAGGTGAAATGAGATACGACAAAGTTGTAAAAATTGTAAAATCATGTTCCTTGCCAGAATCGGGTGTTAGAATGATTATCGTATTGAAATTTCGTAAACCGACGAAGTTATAAGCGTCAAACGAAAAGTATAGCGATTGATTTAAAAACACCGGGTAAAGTAATAATATAATCTCTATATCATTATAATTAGCTTGAAAATGTATTAGGATCATTGTCGGGAGTATTGGGTATAATGTTAGTAGTAATGACTGAGTGGTAACGTTAATTAAATAAATAACCATACGTAAATTAAAATAATGCATGTCCATGCATGAACTAATGTACTGATGATGTTTCGGATGATATGTAGACTACCCTAGTCTGTATGATGTGCCTTTACTGATGATGCATGAATACGCAGCTAAACCTAACTGGTTACGCGCATTTGAATATCCGTAAACCAAGTTTCCGAAATGATGAATGATGAGCATGAATAGTGATTTTTCTCCGAGGATGAATAGTGTTTCATGAATAGTAAAATTTTTGACGACTTCTCAAAGTCTCAAACTGACTTCAAAAACGATGAATAGTGAAATGATGAATAGTGATTGGTGAATAGTAACCCATGAATAGTAATTCCCGAGATGAATAGTGAAATTTTGAAGCTTGGAAAAGGACCTGAAATTACGAGTTGTGACACATATCTAGTCCTAGCACTAGTTCCTGGAGGAACATCTTTCTGTTCAAGTATAGCATATACATTCTCATGATTAGAAACAATATCATCACAAGCATTTTCAGATAACGATTTCTTGCACATTAAACAAACAGAGTCATTACATGCACTTGAAACAGTACTCTTAACATTACATTCTGATGACATATGTTTCTTATTCGAAAGCGATAAATTCCTAGGGTGTTCTTCTACTTCTTTGCATTCACTCTCAGAGACAGGCGAGACTCTAGTGTTCCTGGTATTGCTCCTAGGCTTTTGTCTGCTGCTCCTAGAGGTGTTTTCTAATCCTGTAGAAGGTAAGACACACTCATTAGAATTTATGTTGTTGTCCTGAGAGGTTGTTGTAGCATTCCTAGACTCGTTTGGATGATCTTTTTTACTTTTGTCTATCGCCCTATATGTGTAAGATGTAGAGGCAGACGCAGTAGTGGGACTAATCCTATAAAGGCCAGGCGCTATCATATTGGATGTTTTGACAACAACTTTTCCTTTATCAGCACATTATTTAGGTAAGGGTGTTGGAGTGACTGGTTTTGTCAAATCAATTGTCACATCAACCTTTGGAACCGTTTGAGAAATTTTCATTTTTGGTTGATCCGAAGTTTATGGTTTTGCAAACTTAGTTTCCTCGCCCTTCCTTTTTAGACTGTCCAGCTGAGAATTCAAAAGATCATTTTGTTCTTTCATATTCTTGTAAGCACGCTCATACGACAATTTGTCATACTTGCATTCTTCCTTTTTCCGATCAAGTTGTTTAAAATATGTGACATTTTCTTTTTCAAGTTTAGCAAGAGAATTTTCATATTTTATAACAATTTTAGAAGTCTCAGCTCTCAGTCTTTCATCATCTTCCACAGAATATGTTTGATAAATAATGGACATAATTTCGGTCGATAGAACTACCTCGAATAGAGTATCATTATGGTTTTCCAAAACTTTGATGCGTTCAATGTTTTCATTAGCTTCCTTCACCAGGGATTGGTGGTCCTTGACGAAGTCGGCGGTTTCTTTTACAATAGCATTTTCAATATGAATTACCCTCGCACTAATGTTATAAAGTGGAGTAGTAATTTCTGTTTGAAATACCTTTTTCATTTCATTATGAAAACTTGAATGCCAGTTGCTGATGCTAAGATTTGTTTTTGAGTCAACAATACTTTGAAGTGTTTTTACTTTATCTTTCAGATCATCCAAGTATCGTCTAGCTTCACTTGTGTTAAAAGGGTTGCAAGAGGACATTTGTACCAGATTTGAAAGATTTTTGAAAACAACTTTAGGAATTGTTGAAACAACTGGTCTTTTGAAAACCTTTGTTGGTGGTTGTTGTTTAACAAAATTCACCCCAGAAAGTATGTTAAGCTTGTTATAATCAATGGGTTTGATTTTTGGGTTCATTTGTCTCATTTTGATTCTACTCTCCTCGGCAAGTTCAATCGTTTCATCCGAATCCCGAACTTCGGGAGGATCATGTTTATCAAACAGCACATTACCATTATATAACACATTCTGTTCTTTCTGAGCTTTCTTGAGACAATAAGGGTTTTCACAACCGATAGCCATTTTCTTCATAGTATGTAAAAGCGGGTTTGGATCTTTAATAAGCATATTAATTGTTTGAGCAGAATGACCCGTTTTGACAAGCAAATCTTCCAACTTTTTAATTTTTTTTTTGTTTCTCAATGATTTCATCAAGAAGTTCATTTTCGCGTTTTGAAAAATTTGCTTTCAACTGTTTCTTTTCTTTTTCAAGATCAGAACAAGTTGATTTTTGTTTAGAAAGTTGGTTTTGCAAATTCGAAACTTCCGTGTTTAAGGATCGTATTTTCTTGTTTAAGTTAACATCGAGGGTGTCAAACTTAATTTGTAATTGTTTTTCCCTTGAAACGGAGTTTTTGAAACCATCTTCTAATTCTGACTGTCGGGTTGTATTAATTTCAAAAACTTTTTCATTCACCTTATATCTCTCAAGCTCAGCGGTCAATTTTTCATTCGCGGCCTTAACATCGCGATTGACCTTTTTGACGTTCTCAATTTCAACACTACAATTGTTCAATAATGATTCAAAAAACGCACGTGTTTCCTCATCATTCTCAACATGCTGTGACTCGAAGCCTCCATTAGGATCCATATCTGGAGTTGCCAAATTAATATTGCTACAACTTGGCGTGTCCATATATGTATCATAATTGGATGCTGGAGTCGCAGGATGTTGTTCATCATGAGTCGACATATCAAATATTTTATTATTGTGACATGTAGTGAATGGTGGTACCTCAGAGACTGCATTGGTGTCATACACAGGAGGTGTCTCAGAATTCGTGTCATACTTAGCCTCCTGAAGATTGGCCATGAAAATGCAGTCTGCATCGATGTCCTCAAGGTCTTCCATATCATCCATAAGAGCCATAAAGTCATTCTCTTCTGCACTCAACTGTAACCCAGCCGTTTCCTTCTGTGCCAACATTAATGCTTTCTGCAGATAAGCTGGATCTCTCTTTTTCGGCTTGTTGGGACAATTCCTTGCCATGTGACCGACTCCCTGACAGTTGAAAAACTTTAGCAGATTACCCTGATTCATATTCCCAGCACCAGGAGCAGCAACATTCCCAAACTGATTCCCAGCATTCTGACCCCTCTGATTGCCAACAACTGAACCCATCGGATTCCCTGCATACTGACCCATCTGATTTCTAACATACTGCCCTGCATTCTGATTACCCATCTGATATCAAGGAGCATATCCCTGCTGATTCCCATAACCTCCAACCATCTGTCCTTGTTGACCCATGTTGAAACTCGGCTGTGCAATCTGCTTGTTGCGAGTGTTCGATGAGATTCGTTGGTTGTTGTTGATAGGTGTTGAGTAGCGACCTTGGAATGCCTTTGTGAGGTAAGCAAATGCTTGAGTCAAAGCAGCAGTGGACTCATCATTGTCATTAAATTCTAGTTCTGGGTGTTGCGGGTATTGTTGTTGTGGGATGACGTGTTGTTGTTGTGGGTAGAATGGTGATTGTGGAATATATTGTTGTTTCATGAAGTTCTGAGTGGACGAAGAAGAGGGTTGTGTGTTTACTGTTGCAGGTGTAGGTGTTTGAGCAATGAGTGCCAGAGGATCATGTTGCTTTGCTAACTTCTCTTTCCTGACTTCATTTGCCTCTACCTGGTTTTGCTTTAGGAAATCATAGAGCTGATCATAGTTCACCTGATGAAGGTCCTTTGTTTGGTTAACAATCGTTACAAAACGTCCCCATTCTTCTGGTAGATTGTTGATGAACTTGATGTTTTGAACTATTTGCCTTGGTGACAATTTGTTTCTGATGAGCTCGTTCATTAAGGTGCAAAACCTGGTGTAGTAAGATTCAATGGGTTCTTCTGGAGTGGATGTGAACTTCTCCCATTCTGTTAGCAGCTTGTTTTCAATATCCTGTTGTCCAATTTCTGTGCCATGACAAAGCCTTCGAACTCGTTCCCACATATCGTAAGCAGTTTCACAACTGTCAACAGCAGCAAAGATCTCACGTGGTAAACCAAGTTGAATTAAGTGCATTGCCAAGTCATCAGCTGCAATTTGTTTCCAATCCTCTGTTGTGTAATCATCTTCTCTTTGTAAACGAAGGAATGGTAGAGTAGGAGGTGTATCATTTGGATTTCCAGGGTCTTGAATCTGACGAGGCTTGAATGGTCCATTCTGGATGGAGTTGAGCAGGAGTCTACCTTGTCCGTCAGGTTTGGTTTTGATGTAGCGAAGCGTTCGACTCATCCATTGAAGATATCCACCCTTTTCTAGCATAGGAGGACGGTTTTCTGCACCTACTGCATGAATGTCTTGTTGAGTAGTCATTGTTGATGTTTCGTATCATAAAGTTGATGCAGGATCGTTGCAACAAAATAGGAGATGAGGTTGTTGACGGTTAAACTTAGTTGATGTTGTGAAGTCTTGGTTCGTTGTTGATGATCGTTTGAAGTTACTTGCAAGATAGATCAACTATGACAATTTAGATAAACATATTAGTTTAAATAAAGTTACTAATTTTGACTAGACTTTAATTTAGACAAAATCAAAAGATCACAAATTCGACAAAGTTATGTAAATTACAATTTAGATAAACTGACAATTTCTATAAAAATTTCAATTTAGACCAAAATTTATACAAATTATGGCAAAATTTCAATTTATATAGAATTATGCAATTTATATAAATGATCTAACTAATTTATACAAACTAGTAGATATTCCTTTGTCGAAGTATTCGTCACACTTATACAAGCAAGAGAATACCGAGTCCGCGATCTTTGATGTTGTAGAAATTACAAATTCTAATCAAATTTATAAAAATTATTTAAGTCGTAAAACGTTTAAAAGAATTGCAATAGAGGACTAATTTTGCCAATTGCGAAAGAAGTTCAAAACTGCCACAATTGCGATAAGGGACTAATTTTGCCAATTTTCAAAAGTTCTGCCACAATTGCGATAAGGGACTAATTCTGCCAATTTGCGAAAGTTCTGCCCGAGAAACAATTGCGATAGCCTAGGCTTGTCTGAGAACCATTTGCGATAGCCTAAGCTTGTTCGAGAAACAATTGCGATAAGTTGTCCGATAAGCAATTTGCGATAAAAATCTCGGATGACAATTGCGATAAACTTCTCTGGCAACAATTGCGATAAACAGCTTGACAGTTGCGATAAAAACTGTTCACCAGATTTGCGATAGACACTGTTCAAACAATTGCGATAAGGGAGTTGACTGAGGTTTGCGATAGAGTTGACCTGATGACAATTGCGATAAAATTGCCAGACCACAATTGCGATAAAGCTTTCTATCGCAAATCTTATATAAGATTTCGATAATTCTTGACAATTGCGATAAAGAACTTCCACCAGAATTGCGATAAGATGCAGCTTTGACAATTTCGATAGATCTACCAACCCTTGACTTTTTGACACTTCTCCAATTATTTAGCCAGTGATGAGATCTACCCACTCTTACCAATAATTCTTATACAAGAATATCAAGCAGGAAGAACTGATGAGGATCTAAACAAACAAATCTTACACAATCGTTGGTCCTTTGTCACGATCAAAAACAATTTTTAACGCAAGAAGTTTAATCTTGAAACTAAGATGCGACTAAATAACTACCAAAGCTTCACTAACCAACTCGTCAAATCAATAATAAACACAAGCTTGAACCTGAAAATTTGCGTACGATGCCAAGATAGAACACAAACCGAACCCAAACTAACTCACTATTTCGATGTTTGGCATGTTGATACCACTTGTTATGACTAAAAACACTACCTTTATCACACACTACCTTTGCTATACGAATGGTACTCAAACAAGAACAAGAACAAGAACAAGATGAGAAGAGTGTGGATCGTATGGAAATATGACTGTGTATCTATTAGCTTAAAGAACAAAGATAACAAATACAAACATGAAGCTTACACACTCCAACCTTGGCTGTCTAAAGAAGCACACTGGAAATGAGGTGGGACTGTGGGAGTGTGTTATTTATGCTACAAATGTGATGCCCTAAAGGGCTTTGATGGGCTTGGAGTGGGCTTTTGAGTTGGACTTAACTTTTACATTTAGTCTTACATGTTTAACTATCAAAAGCTCACTTTGCTAGACTAACTTAACTATACAACGCACAAGTTTCAATATTACAAATGACCATGACTTTACATTTATAAATTAAATGCTAACAATAAAACATTTCGAACATTTTTATGTTAAAATAACTCTCCTTTTATTTTAATAATAAAATCATTTTGAACATTATATGGTTATATTCACGTGTGTAGTCTCTTCCCACATTTCCACCAACAAGATCCGGGCTTGTCTTCCAACATTCGCCGGAAAACATGTCCGACCACACACTCATAGCTTCTGTATTCGCATCAGTCACGGGTTTTGTGTTAATATACGCATTTTTTGTTTTGAAAAATGTCCGTAAAGTTGCTCATAATAACTCATCATCGTCAGTGACAACGAAAACAATTTGTATTAACGGTGAATGTAGATCGGATGATGATGATGCTGACGTCATTGTTGTTGGTGCTGGTGTTGCTGGTGCTGCTCTTGCTTATACACTTGGCAAGGTTTGGTTTTTCAGTGTTGGATTTTTGTTTGTGTTGTTTAACGTTGTTGATGTTTGAAAATGGTATATTCTTTTTGAGGTAAAGATTTAAAAAATGTGTGTGTTTTTTTATAAATATGTTTTGTGTTTTTGAGTTTTATGATTGCTTTTTGTAATGCAGTGCAGCTATATAATTACATGTAATTTGCATATATGTGAAAATTAAGTTTATTAAGGTATTGCATCTCTTTGGGGTCATATAATCCAGAATCTTGGAGGGATTGGAGGGTGGTATGTGGAATCTAGGGTTTACCTGCCACATGTAATTTTTGAATTAATTTGTTTAAGAATAATTCTAAAATTTAATTAAGTTACAAAAATATATAGAAAACCAAAGGTCTCAGTTAGTACCGACCTCCGAAAAACTCATGGGTCCACCAGAGATATTTTGTGGATAAAAGGTCAAGGGTTCAAGTCTCGGCTCTTGCTCACTCCAGTTGGTGCTCCGTGCTCCACTGGCCAGGAGAGTTGCCGGAGCCATTCCTTGTTGTGTGAACAATGGTTGGTGCCAAAAGGCACCCGGGGTCGGCGTGTTCCCGCCAATTCACACCTTTTGTGGACAAAAATATATAGAAAAACATTGCATTAAGACTAAAAGTTTTCATAAATAGACATTTGACCATAGGTGGCTCGGTTGGAGTTGTAATATTAGTTTTTGTAACACACAACTAAAGAATATAATATAATTTGTATATATGTGGTAACCAAGTTTATTTTGCTGCAGTAGCGAAATAATCCAGAATTGTGGAGGGTTACTGATTTACATGGGTCTTAGGCTGGTATGCGGAGTCTTGGGGGTTTCCCTCATAGCAAACAAAAAATTGTTAAAAGTATGGTGAGCCCTAGAAATTTGAGGATTCGAGGACCTTAGAAATTTGGGGTGTGCGGGGCATCCCATAAAAACTGTTTAGTTAAGTACCTTGGGTGCGAGTAGGATGGGTAAACTCATTGGAAATTCGGATGTACTTAATTGGTCGCCAAAAACAAAACTTGTGCCAGGGTGGGCAAGTTAGACAAATCTGTGGTTTGTGTGGGCGGGCGCTACAAGTGGATCATCTATAATGCAGATGCTCGTATTCTCGACTTACTATTAATTAGTGTGTTTTTTTATGTAGGGTTTATTAGCATAAAGTCTAGTAGCTTTTTGAAGTTAATTTTTATCTTTATTGTAGAGGTCATAATCTCATTTACTATAATGGTAAGTATATGATATTGATCAGTTTGTTGGTTTATGTATAGGCCAATAGGAAGAGAAAAAGAACTGTAGTGTTTGGAATTAAAGATATATTTTGGAAAGAAAAAAAAACTTGAGTAGATACGATGGAATACTGGTCAGATGATGCTTTATAATAAGCTGGAAACTTTGGCAGGCAATTACTATCAATCGCATCTGGCATAAGATTATAAGAATAACCTGTAGCACTAGCCAACGATTAGTTTCGTACCATCCTATCGTCTCATTTATTCTCGCCATGTTAGTTATTTTAGGATGCTTTTGGGTTTGTACTTTAAAATTGCAGAATACTATAAAGTAGAGGAGTTTCCTTGTTACAATGTGCCAACAAAAATCTCTTCATTATCATGTTCTTATGTATGGTACGTGGCAGCAATAACGATGAATCAAATGGTCATAGAGTATGCCTTATTATTGGCTGTATGATTCTCTTGGCCTGCATCTTATGTTTAGTAATTCACCTAATGGTATGTCATATAGTGAAAAAAGCTTATATGGTAATGCTTTGGACTCTAGGATGGACGCAGGGTACGTGTTATTGAAAGAGACCTTACTGAGCCCGATCGAATTGTTGGTGAGCTGCTACAACCAGGCGGTTATCTCAAACTGATAGAGTTGGGGTTGGAAGGTACTAAAAAGATCAATCTTTACAGCATTAAACAGTTACTTAGTACCTGCATGTAAAACCGGTGTTTTATAAATCTTTCTTGAAGATTGTGTTGAAGATATTGATGCTCAAAGGGTATTTGGATATGCACTTTTCAAGGATGGAAGGAATACTCGACTCTCTTATCCTTTGGAGAAGTTTCATTCAGATGTGGCAGGCAGGAGCTTTCACAATGGTCGATTTATACAGAGAATGAGGGAGAAAGCCTCATCACTTCCAAAGTATAATTTATCTCCTGACATCTTCATTAAATTATATACTGACATTTTCTTTCAAAGGTGGCAAGATGAGTGACCCAGGAGGATTGGGTGACGGGTCAAAATGGGTTTGGGTTGTAATGGGTCATCGTTAGTACGGGTTTGGTTGGGCTTCGTTTCCTGCGGACACGTTTCGTAGTTTAGAAAAAAAAAATAAAAAAAATACTAATGCTTTAATTGTGATTACAATAACAATAGGAAGTTGTATCCGGTAATCATACGGTCTGGGCGAAAGTGGCCAAACCGAAGAAAGTTGGCCAGTTTGCTCTGACTGAACAAATCATTCACGGCCGCCCTATATTTTGATTTTTGTAATAGAGGAAACTTTGTTCAGCGGACAGCTTAAGATGGTGGACCAAATGGACTAATAATGTATCACACTTATTAGATTTGAAACGTATGGCTTGATCATATAGTAACCACTCAATGTTATTTAAAAGAAAAACCAAGTTCGATTCTAGGTAACTCGTTCAGTTCGTCAGTGGTGGATCATTCACGTCATTCACGTCTTTCTCATACGTTTTCTCTTTCTTCTTAAAAAAATTATTATCAAACTTGTCTTTTCATTTCATTATATTGTATAATATGAATTCTAAAGACCAAGTCAATCCTAGAAACTTGTTGCCATTTGGAACCTGCATCCAATGATATGTGGCTTTCAATTTTTATTATTTTTTATTTATTTATTTATTTTTTCTCAAATTTAAAACTGCTTTACTTTAAAAATGTAGTTTGCTTTGTTCTACATGTTTTGTTTCCACCAATATTTTGTTTTTAGGTGACTGAAAAGTTTGCTATATTTGATAAGATGATACGTAAAGTTTGTTCCTTGATCTTTCATCATTTTCATAATTGTTATTGGTACTGAAGAACGCTTCTTGGATATGACTACAGAACTAACAATAAAATATTTGGTTCAAACAACCAAAACGGCCAAACTGAGTCGGTTCCACGGCTCAGCCTGCCCAGCTGACTTGGCCGGCCTGGTCTGAGATTTTCTAAAACGATGGTTTTCGTTTTGCCCTAAATATTACACTCCAACCTGGCTGCATCAGACTACGTGCATGCCTAGTTACAACCTATGCCTTAAAATTAAACTATGGCACCTGTTTGACCCATCCAGCCTATTCCCTTTTAGCTAAATCTATAATTTGACCCCGTGTGTTAAACATGCAACCATTTCAAAAATGGGTTGAAATTTCCACCTCTGTTATAGATGTAGTTGTGATAATGTTTATTGATCCTTGCCCTTCACTACTTATTTAGTGTTCAGTTGGAGCAAGGAACGGTCTCATCTCTTCTTGAAGACAATGGGACTATTAAAGGTGTGATGTACAAGTCTAAATCTGGCGAAATCAAGAAAGCATATGCACCTCTAACTATTGTATGTGATGGTTGTTTTTCAAATTTGCGGGGCTCTCTTTGCTATCCTCAGGTGATGATAACTTCCAACTCATATTACTGAACACCGTATATTGCAAGCTTTGGTACAAGATGACATGCATTATAACTGTAACTATTGATTTTAAATAAACCATTTACATGACAATGTACTGTGTAGGTGGATGTACCCTCATGTTTTGTTGGTTTGATCTTGGAGAACTGCCAACTACCATACGAAAACCATGGACATGTTGTTTTAGCAGACCCATCACCCATCTTGTTCTACCGAATAAGCAGTACAGAAATTCGATGTTTGGTTGATGTACCTGGTCAAAAGGTTCCGTCCGTTTCAAATGGTGATTTGTCCAAGTATTTGAAGACCGTTGTTGCTCCCCAGGTATCCTCAAAGTCCTTCATATGTTATTATGACAACATAGAGCACTCAGTGTAGTATGAAACAGGTTTAGGGCCAGCCATAGATGAAATGAAGGTGATATTTCAACCCATGTACTTATGAATGGGTCACTTTGGATTGGTTTATCACAAAGGGCCAGATCAAGACTTTTAGCTAAAAGGGGAACCGGTCAAATGGGTTGAAAGTTTCAGAAAATCTTTTTTTTTTTTTTTTTTTTTTTTGCATACGACCCAACTAATCATTTTTATTAAAAGATATAGACTTAATTGTAATAATACTATTTCTGTAATCGTGGTTAACACGTTAGTCATACAACCCTAATCCGTTTTGACCCTTTCTGAACCCAGCTGACGGATACTTTAGAAGAAAAACATATTTCTATACTTATTTTTTCATAGTTTCACTTTTTTATGGTATATAGATACCTCCGGAATTGCAAGATTCTTTTATAGCAACTGTTGATAAAGGAAACATCAGGACAATGCCGAACAGAAGCATGCCTGCTGCTCCTCTCCCAACTCCAGGTGCCCTGTTAATGGGAGATGCATTCAACATGCGCCATCCTTTGACAGGTGGAGGAATGACGGTAGCCTTATCTGATATAGTCTTGCTGCGGAATCTTCTTATGCCTCTGCATGATCTCCATGACTCATATACTCTCTGCCAGTATCTTGAATCGTTTTACACTCTACGTAAGGTCAGTTGCCCATATTGCATAATCCTACTATCTAGAGATGGAAATTTTGACCCATTTTGGATTTCACGATTTGGTCAGTTGCCTATATTGCATAATCCTACTATCTAGAGATGGAAATTTTTGACCCATTTTGGATTTCACGATTTGGGTGTTGTTTATCTCTAAGGGGTCAGATAATAAACTTCTGCTAAAAGTTAACGGGTCAAATGGGCTGAAAGTCACTCAGAGAAAACCTGAAGATCAATGGGCCAAAGGCGTGTTAGTATTATAGTCATAGTTTAGTCCTTTTATTAGATACGAAAAATGGACACAGATGTTTTCTTCTCAATCTGGTCTGTACTTAAAATTTCACTTTTCAACCTGAATCCATTTTAATTCTATACTTCACCTGTCTACATTGCCAACTCTATTAAACAATATAAAATCTAATCTTGTTAACCATTAGGGTTGTTGGTCTCTACAATGGCCTACTGAAAATTTGTCTCTACGGTGATGTTTGCAGCCAGTGGCATCCACAATTAATACATTAGCAGGAGCCTTGTATAAGGTTTTTTCAGCCTCACCTGATGAAGCAAGGCAAGAAATGCGAGAAGCTTGTTTTGACTATTTGAGCCTTGGAGGCATTTTTTCGAATGGACCTGTATCATTGCTCTCGGGTTTGAACCCACGGCCCTTAAGTTTAGTTGTACATTTCTTTGCGGTGGCAGTATATGGTGTTGGTCGCTTGCTACTTCCTTTCCCTTCTCCTAAACGAATGTGGATTGGTGCCAGATTGATCTCAGTGAGTACCTTATCATTCGGATTTGTTTTTTTTATTTGTTTTGTTTTTTTTTGTTTTTTTTTTGTTTTTTTTGTTTTTTTTTTTTGGATATTCATATACGAATGCTACAATGCAGGGTGCCTCTGGAATCATATTTCCAATCATAAAGGCAGAAGGAGTTAGGCAGATGTTTTTCCCTGCAACAGTGCCTGCTTATTACAGAGCTCCTCCTGCTCAGTGAGTCCCTACTTTTAGGAGTAGAAGAGAAGTGTAAAATCTTGAGGAAAATTGGTCACAATGGTTGTGGCGGAAGAGGATGGTGGTGGTATTAAAGAACATCAGGATGAAGCTTTGAATCGTATTATAATGTTTGCTAGTAGTTCATATTCTTTGTTTCTTTTGTTGGTTTTCTTTTGTTTCAGTGAAGTAAACTTCATTGGACTCTACCACTTTCAGTTTTGTGTTTATTGAATAAACAATGTAATATGTGTATTTTAGTTGACTTCATATGGCAGATTATCTTTCATTCGAGTACAAAAAGAACGATGTTGATATGTTTTTTGATAGATGTTAAAATAAGAAACGATGCACATATACGTTTGTAATAATGAACATGTATAATTCACAATTCATGCAAACATGCGTAAAAAACCTGATCTTGACCATCTTTTTCATCCAAGGGAGGGCTTGGATTAGTTCTCTGAGTTTTGGTTCTCGTTTGAACATTCACGTATATGAGTGTACACGCAAGCAATTAAGACAAGTCAAATGTCAAAAAACGAGTCTGCAGTATCTTGGATTTCTTGAGTTTACGAAGAAAGTAGATAGAATTCGGAGACTGGTTGAAGATTTTCACCTCAAGTTTAAGCCAGCTTCTTGGAGACGGGGCTGTTTTAAACGATGGGGCCTAATGACTAATAACTAGTAAGGGTGGCGAGCTTGTTGGTAGCTCGAGATCAGGAGGTTAAATTTTGGAGATCTAGGAATCATTTTTTCTATTGGTTTTTGTAACATGATCTTCTGGCATGTCCTGGATGACTGTTACTGTCCCCTCCGACTAACATCGTCAATTATTTGTTTAAAAAGTTTGGCAGAGTAATGTACTTCTCACAAGAATACGTTACCTCTTAAGTTTTTCCGTTACGTGTCTAATGTATCTATGTATAACATATTTTCACACAATCTATTTCGATAAATTAACATCCAGATATATAAGACTCATGTTTCTTATTCTGGCTGTAAATCCGAGGAAGAAGAACCTCAAGCACCAGAAGCCCACACTGTATACAAGCTCAGAAAAACTTGTTGCAATAACTGCATTCAACATTAATCGTAATTTCTGATTAAAAAAAACTGTATTTAAAGAATATACAACGAAACAGAAATGGCAGTACCATTACTGTAATAAAGTTTTGCCCAATGTAAGATTAATTTTATTTGGTCCAAGAAGAAAACATCTACTATTTGACTAGTCTGTATACAATTTTTTAGCAACTATATAACAAAATGTATCAAACAAAAACTCTGCAACAACCCACAAATATAGGGGTGTCTATATTACACTAATGCAGTTTGCCTATTTCATGTTCTTTCTTTCAGTCTTTATGGCCTCGTAAGATGTCATAACTTCCTTGAACCTTGCTTCAGCAACGTCTGCACCAAAACAGAATTGTCAAATCATAACACCAATTGGTTCCAATCGTCCCTTAACTCGTGTTGCATGTTCCTTTTCCTTTTTAGTTATTGTACGTTACCCATTTATCCAATTAGACATGAAACATACCTGAATCGACCCATTACAACATAGGGCAAATCGCACAAAAAGGTATTGTATTTTAGGTCAATTTATATTTTAGGTATTAAAATTCTTTTTTTCTACCGAAGTTGATTTTTTTTTGCAATGTAAGGTTTTTTCGACTTTTTGGAATATGTGATTAGTCATTTTTTCAGCTGAAATAGATAATTAATGTGATGTATCATTATAGTTGAGCATTTAAGTCATTTCAGTCAAACTTATGATGCTAACCGCTTTCGAAAAGTTAAAAAACCTTACATTGCCCAAAAAATAACTTTGATACCTTATAACCTTAAATTGAGAAAAAATAAGAGTACCTAAAATTCAAATTGACTAACAATGTGATACCTTTTTGTGCGATTTGCCCTTACAAAATAAACAGGTGTATTTTTGAAGTCCTAATTTGATGATTCAAAGTAAAATGACTATATGCAATGTGCATATGCATGAACAACTCACACATAGGGGTGTGGACAGATCAAAAATCTGCACGATATGGCAAAACCTGACACCAAGTCCGGTTGTTATGTTTAAAAAACAATTAAGTGAGTTTTAAAATGGTTCAAGATGACAAATCCAAATGGGTTTGTGGAGTGTTAAGGATTCTAATTTTTAAGATAAACATATTATCATGAAACTAAGTGGAGCTAAATTGATTTTTTTTAAATGAAAACTTGAGACTAAAAATGTTTCATCATTTTTATCCTACTAGCGAAGTACAAATTTGCTTTATTATATAAAAACATAAAATATTTGATTAACATGAAAAAAGTTTCGACCTTTATTGTCTTGATTTTGATCAGGGTGAAATTGCTTCGCCTTGCTCCTGAATGCAGTCTGTATCAAGAAACAGATTCCATTAATATATATATATTTTCTTTTGGAAGAGCAAAAAATAAGAGTGAAAAAGAAGCCTAATAGTTGTTGGATACCTTAATCTCATCATCTGTGTATGGCTGTGTTCTTGACCTATTCACAATAAGAAAAATAAAGATTTTCAGCCGACATAACAAGTTCTGTATAAGTATTAACAGTAAAAACTAATACTATTAACAAATCTAGCAGCTTTTATTGTCAGCTAATAACCTTGACACTGCTGTTTACTGAAATATTTATCAAGAATCCACATTGTTATAAGTTGAATAGGAAGGTTACAAACCAAGCAAGTAAAGTGAAAAAAATATATATAATAATAATAATAATAATAATAAATAAATAAATAAAAGAACACAAGCTACCCATAGATGCTTATTGTTTGCATGATATTAATAAAAAAGCAGATAAAAAAAAAAGAGATTGATAATGTGCTCATTGATAAAAAAATTGAGATGTGGAAAAAACAGGATAAAATGCCTAAGGGTCGACGTCTGGACAGACCCAAACTCTTTTTGTCCAATACCTTTTTTATTATCTAGATACACGTTGTGCATTTAATATAAAATTAACAATGTTTAATGCATTAAAATTACACATTGAGCGACTTTTAAGCTGTTTGATACGTTATCTTAATTGGACCAGCTAATATAATACTCGTGACTTGCATCTGCCCATTAACAAGTAATCCGGTCAAAACTGTCACCTCTAATATTAAATGATAGGCTCCATAAAACAAATAAATTCAATCACGAATAATCAACTTTTTCCTATCTCTCATGAAAGAAATTACAAACAAACCAAGTCAAACAAACAATGTATTAAAATGTCAGAAAGAAAGTTGACCTGCTGAGACCCAAGATCGCATAGTGATGGGACAATGCATAATTTACAGGGGACCGAGGAGGTTCCTTAAAATTACTCCTTTTTCCAGATGTATCTGTTTTCCAATACCAATCATTCCTTTGAAAATGTTGATGATATCCACCACTTGCATTATTATTTTCCTTCCAACTCTCATAGCCTCTATTGTATTTATTTTTTTCCCTATTGAATACGCTTTGCATGCGCCTTATTCGTTCCTACAAAGAATATGCGTACACTTAGTAATACGAGGCACGATATTAGTAGTAAAATCAAGAAATCATGAATCATCAAAAGACATAACTCAGATCACTATGCATAATTTACCTATATACATTCCCGACACTATTTTTCCAATGATACTGTATGGTTAACAGATTGTGTGAGTGCAAGAGACTTGAATACACTGTCATGAGTCATGACATTAGTGGGTCAACCTCTCAGCAATTACCAAGATAGCAAGATCTTTGGGAACAAGTATTGGAATGCTATAAATGCTTGCATGGTCTGCTAATGGAGCAACTATTTGGCCTTGTGAAAGAAAGAAACGGCAAGGGAGGCTGTAAAAGATTCAAGTTTGACAATTATCTGATGAGGCAAAAGCAAGATATTCTGAGAGAGATGAAGGTCAATAGCCAAATTGTATTAAGAATGTGGGAATCAAGGCTTCAGGAAGTGGTGAATCTGGCCCAGATAACCAAGCTCATGACAATAACTTATGACATGAAACTGATATCAAGAAGACAGGATCGGGAATTCATTGACAAGGACATTTTGACTGAAGCAATAGTTGGTCGCAGCCAAGGATAATAAAGATGAGGAAAACAGATTTAAAAAGGTTGGCACTGTTGCTCTTAAAGCGATGTTGTGGATGCAGAGTTAGGAAGAGAAAAACAGCATTTTTGAACACAAAAACGCACTAATGAACTTCTAGACTTCCATCTAAGGACAATATGTCTTAAAGGGAGATTTGATGTTAGGTCCACACACGGCCCACGGGCTTCAGCACCAAAGCTAGATTATGCATTGCAGAGAGAAGCTTATCTCAAAGGTAAGCTGGTTTAATCAATCTATTATTGTTTTTGGTCAACTAACTCTCTAGGTTCTACCAAATACATGAGAGCTATTCATTACTAAAATGAATGCATATGAAAATTTGCATTCAAACGTAATCCAACAATTGCATCCAAAATGTATGAGCATTGAGCACAAATACTGCAAAAATCATTATCATTTATGAGTACCTCGTGGGTGTTCCAAACCAGAACCCTGGAAACCGGTGCTCATTTATACCTCGAATTTAAATGAAACATGCATTTGCATAGAACTTTCAAGATTTTCAGAAATTTGATCAGCATAAGATGACTAAGATTGCAAGTACAGAAATATACTGAAACCGTGCATAACGCGAGCAAGTCTAGAGAAAATCATTCGAAATGCACTTCTCTCCTATCCTTCCTCTTCTTTCAAAAATAAATTCAGGAACGTAATGTTAAGTTTGAGACAGATATGCAGAGAACCCATATGATAAGATGTAACAAAACGCCTATTTTTAGTAGTATTAGTAATACTTCAGGGTCTGGTGCGAAGTCATCAGTGACGCAATATAAGAAAGTTAATCTAAGGGGCTGTTTGGATTTGCCATTTTGAACTCTTTATCTGGTTAGTGGTTACTAAGCCGAATAATATTTTTCTATGTTAGTGTCAAATAATCAGGTTTGAGTAGTCACTTTTACATCAGCTGCAACAGAAATGAGTATCAGTTAACCTATTTACCCTACTCCTAACCCAACTTAAGAAGCTTTTACTACTTTTCACAAGACATCTTTCAGTATTTTATCAAAAGGGTCAATTCCATATTTACCCAAAACATGCATCAACTACATTGTACATCATGCATTCAAAACTTGTATTTTAGGTATATATGACATTTTGATGTTTAGATTGGGTATTATATATGGAATTATCCCTTACCAAAATGTCCTTTTTAGTCATTTTATTTATTATTTCCCAAAATATTCAAAATCTACCAAAAAACTAAGACATTTGATTATCACACAAATCTCAAACAACAGAGGCACATTGATGCACAGTTCCAAACAGTATCTCCTACAGCTGTTTTATTACATATTTAGTTCTGACCAACTTATATCACATGGGCAATTTTAAAACACACATCCAAACACCTAGAAACATCAAAGAAAAGAGAGGTTTTATATAGAAACGCACCACTCTCTCCATTTCGTCTTCAAACTCTTCTTGCATACGGCGGTTATATCTTTTCCAAGCTTCCTCTTGAAAGCTTGATCGATAAGATTGACCACTCCCACCTTTCCACGACTTTGACCTGGTAATCTTGTGCGATATAACAATCGTAATAAGTTAATTGACCCAAATAAACATACATTATCTTAAGATTATCATGTAAACTTTTTCCAGATATGCTACCTGTGAAGAAAACCAATCAACCATCTGGCGCATATGTCCAACCTATCAAATTGTTTAAGACCGTCATAAATATCCAACTCTATACAAATATGTGCTGTTATTCGGTTTTATATACACTGAACTTAAATGAAGGACTATGCAATCTTAAGATGTTCTAATCAAGATACTAAAATTTTGACATGAATTTAACTTTAGGGCATGATTCAGATTAAGTTTATCTATTAAAAGAAAGTTAGGTGGTGTTTGTTTTTTTTTTTTTTGCATGTCTTAACAGCCTCTTAATGCCTCTTAACGAGGCAAACCTCTTAATCGGTTAGACATTTTGGTCATTCAGACCGTTTGTTTTTTCTTTTCCGTTCAGACGCGGTCAGAGGCAATAAGATCTAACTGGTCCAGACATGAGAGCTACATGCAGTCTAAAGCCTCTGAACTCAAAAACAAGAAGAAGCATCATCCTTACTGAAAGCACAGCCGAAGATCACCTAGCAGCAAAGCAATAAAAACAAGTCCCAAATCTTTTAAGATCATTTACTAAACCCATCGATCTTGAACTATAAACGAAAATCACACCTACCTGAGACCTTGTTTAAAGATCTTGAATAAGAAGATGATCCTCCTTTTGATATAGAGTTGGTTCTTGAAGTATTAGCTGTTATTCCTCAATTTTCTTGATAATATTTTTCATCTAGATTCGCTAAATATTAATATATGTTTTGAAATATGAAGTTTGTAGGGGCAGAAATGGATGACGAATATGGTATGTACAGAAGAGGAAGCAGTGGATGGTCATCCATGATTGGAATTGAAGAACTTCAAGAAACTGATGTATGGTCTGTTTATAATGGAAGAAATGATTTCGACACAAAATCTTTGAAGTCAAAAGGAGGATCATCTTCTAGTCTGACTTCAAGAACCAACTCTATATCAAGTGTGTATGGTTTATGAGATAAGGTTTGACTGCCCAAAATGGTTTATGAGATAAGGTTTGACTGCCCAAAATTTATGAGATAAGTTTAATATTGAAAAGGGATATTGAAAAGATTAATAAATGAAAACAAACGGTCTTGTTGTATTCAGATTCAGACATTTACGCCTCAGATTCAGATTCAGATGTGTCGAGTCAGATTCAAAGCCTCTTAATAAACAAACAGCACCTTATATTTGAATAAGAACTACATAGTTTGTTCAAAATCACACTAATGTTAACTCTAGAGATAAAATATTTATGGCCACACTATACTTTAATAGCTGTCACCAATTACTAATCTCTAATCTTCTCATACGAGTAAAAGTAAGCTGATTTATGTTCTTATATGAGTAAAAATGAATGTGGTAAGAGTGTACTCTAATACAAAACATCTTAACGGGAAACACACATCCTTCAAACGATATTGACAAGTCCATCCGGTTGATAAATAACAAAATTGCAGTTTTACCCTTGTTTAGCGGCCAATAAGGCGATAATCGACTTTCAAACTATGGGTGGCAATTAGCTCGTTCATGTGCTTATCTGCTTATTATGGAGTGTTTCGATAAAACAAACTGCTTCTGCTAATATAGTTATCAATTGGGTAAAACTTTAAAGTGTAAAACAAGCAGATTGAGACCTGCTGACTGAAAGTGCTTATTCAAGACACAATCAGAACTACCTTTTTACCCTCACACCTTACCTAAGAACCCTGTAAACGCACATTTCCATCCCCCGATTACTCTTCTCTCTGCTACACAAGAAACTAGTTTAAGGGGGTGTTTGTTTATGCTTATATGTGAGCTTATGAGCTTATTTGATTTCGGCTTATATTTCATAAGCCTCAATTTTTCAGCTTATTTTAAGTCTTTTGGGCTTATATAAGTTTATCATATAATAATAAACGTATATAAGCCCAAAAGTCTCAAAATAAGCTGGAAAATTGGGACTTATGAAATATAAACCGAAAGACAAATAAGCTCATAAGCCACATATAAGCTTAAACAAACACCCCCTAAAAAAAGCAAATCCAAACACCATTTTCCTAAACTGCTTATTAATTAAGCAATCTTAAACACCCTCTATATGTTTATATTTCTTTCATCTACCATTTTAATTCTAATAACCAAATTACTACTATATTACTACTATTATAAGATACAAATATCACATTAACATCCACAAAAGCTAAGCTAAGATACTCAAATTTCATACCCACAAAATATAATAAAAAAAGATTACAACTTACAGCAAGAGTAGTAGCAGTAGCACCAATTAATCCAAAAATAAGAATACCCCAAATCCCCATTTCTTTTTCTTCTCTTTTATTCCTGTGATGATAATAATATGATGGTATCTTTCTTGATTTATCATCATTATCTTCATGGGTTTTCTTATTTATGTCTTCTGACATAGGTAAAAGCTTTTTTTTCTTCAGAAATCAATGAAATTTAAGAGGAACCCTAGTATCATGTTCTTGGTTTTTTTATTAGTATGGGATGTGTTGGATAAGATTGTTGTTCTGAAGGGGTTTGGCTAAAAGGGTGTTTGATCACAACTCAAAGTACCAAAAATATGAAGAAGATCGAATTGGTGGCAAGGAAGTACTCGTAGTATGTTGGACAAAAGTATTTGATTAGATTAAACAGTTTTAATTTTATTCCTATAATAACCTTTATCAAATATTCTAGAGAATGAATATTATAAAAAGATCGAGTAAAATACACAGTTCGTCCCTAAACTTGTTCCAAAACATAATATTAGGTTGTAACATTAGTTTTTTTATCATAAGAGGTTCCTATTCCATGATTTTTTTTATCATGCTGAGTCCATTTGACTGTTATTTTTCGGTCAACTCAAAATAGGTGAGGGCATAATCGTCTTTTTACTGTTGCGTATTAGTTAAAGCCGTTGTATTGTGTTTCCATTTCCCTATATTACTTTTCTACCATAATTTTCATCCTCACTTATCATCCCTAAACTTTCCCCAAAACATTTATTCTCCAAAATCTTAAACCTGTCAAAATGGTTCGTTGATGGTGTGGTAGGCAAGCAATAGTTCGCACATCGTGGACAGCGATCAACCCAGGGCGTCGATTCTATTCTTGTCCTGATCAAGTAAGTGCATGTTAAGATTATTTTTGTTTTTTCGTTATTAGCAAAGTACATAGTAACAATGGTGGTTGTTTACTGACTTGCCATTTTCATGATTAGGGGTCTTCTTGTCGGTTCATAGGATAGTATGATCCGAAAATGGGTGCTCGTTCAAGAATGATCATGCCAGGCCTTTTGAGGGGGAGAAATGAGCTTGAGGCAAAATTACAAGCTACTCAAGCCGATGTGTGGAAGTGAAAGTTTTACCTGCTGCTCAGTTGGATCTTGTTCTTGATTGTTTATATACTTGGTTAACTCTTTAGCTTTTATGTATGATGGTGGTGGTATTTTGTGTTTTGTAGAATGTAAGCACTTGTTAGGCCACAATCTTAGTGTAACAACCTTGATCAAACAATGATGTAGTATGCACTAACTTTACATTCTCTTTAATGGAGTGTTTCATGCTTTCCTATATTAAAAATATTTACTGTTGACCAAAAAATTATACACTTTTATCTGCATTAGGAAAACCATTAAACACGATCTATATAGAAGAAAAAAAACATTTGAATGTGAAAACGACATAGAAGGGAATACATTTAGTGGTATTATTGGTGTATCATAGCAAACACATGGTGAAATTGATAAGGCAAGATGATGAGCCTTTAAATATCCTTGATGTTCATGGAATTGATCAAATCTAGCAAAGAAAAACCAAACATTACTTTCTCTGTTATCCCTAAAAAAATTATCTTATCCTTAAATGATGGCTACGCATAGTAAGGGCCTCCAAAAGATCACAATGCAAAAAATGGAGAAAGAAAGCAACTTACAGGTTACTTTCTCCAAACGTCGTTCTGGCTTGTTCAAAAAAGCTAGTGAGCTAAGCATCTTGTGTGGGGTAGAAATCGCTATTGTCATCTTCTCCCCAGCCAAGAAAGCATTTTCCTTTGGTCATCCCTCTATAGAGATGATTATTGATCGTTACCTCAGAGAAAATCTTCCATCAAGTTCAAACACCTCTCTACTTATGGAAGCGCATCTAAATGCGCAAATCCATGAACTCAATAGACAACTCACTTATGTGGATAGTCAACTCGATATCGAGAAGAACATAAGCTATGAGCTTAGAAAGATCAGGAAAGAGGGACAAGATAACCATTGGTGGAAAGCTCCAACAGAGAGCCTTGGATTAGAAGAGCTTAAGCAGTTAAAGGTACAATTGGGGGTTCTTGGTAGCAACATCGAAGAATTGTACCTTTAATTGCTCAAGCTCTTCTAATCTAAGGCTCTCTGTTGGAGCTTCCCACCAATGGTTATCTTGTCCCTCTTTCCCACCAATGGTTATCTTGTCCCTCTTTCCTGATCTTTCTAAGCTCATCGCCTATGTTCTTCTCGATATCGAGTTGACTATCCACATAAGTGGGTTGTCTATTGAGTTCATGGATCTGCGCATTTAGATACACTTCCATAAGTAGAGAGGTGTTTGAGCTTGATGGAAGATTTTCTCTGAGGTAACGATCAGTAATCATCTCTAAAGAGGGATGACCAAAGGAAAATGCTTTCTTGGCTGGGGAGAAGACGACAATAGCGATTTCTACCCCACACAAGATGCTTAGCTCACTCACTTTTTTGAATAGGCCAGAACGACGTTTGGAGAAAGTAACTTGTAAGTTGCTTTCTTTCTCCATTTTTTGCATTTTGATCTTTTGGCGGCCCTTACTATGCCTAGCCATCATTCAAGGATAAGATAATTTTTTTAGAGATAACAGAGAAAGTAATGTTTGGTTTTTCTTTGCTCGATTTGATCAATTCCAAGAACATCAAGGATATTTAAAGGCTCATCATCTTGCCTTAGAAATTTCACCCTATGTTTGCTATGATACACCAATAATACCACTAAATGTATTCCCTTCTATGTCGTTTTCACATTCAAACGTAATTTTTCTTCTATATAGATCGTGTTTAATTGTTTTCCTAATGCAGATAAAAATGTATAACTTTTTGGTCAACAGTAAATCTTTTTCCTAATTCTTATAACAACTGAGTTTATCTTATGTTTATGCAATTGGTTATGAATTTGGTTAGTATTGACTTTTAATTTTCAACATTGTTATAAATTTTATTAGTTGTGACAAATGGTAATTTTCACATTGTTAATTAATATTATATGAGTATTAATTATTTTTAAGCTGAGCATTTCTATGCGCATTTGCATGTTTCTGAATATTTTTGAGCATTTTTGGGAGCTGTCCCGCATACTGTAGCTTACAGTCACTGCATGAAAAAGTATATTTTTGTCAGTAAACCTAAATTATCCTATTTCTGATAGTTACTGACAAGTCTCGTAATTAACTGAGAGCTTTCTCGCATTTTTCTGAAAAAACAACCGCACGCGCGTACCGACATCACAGTACACATGGTAACAGTCAAATAAATATATTTTTGAGGCAGTAATAATATTTTATTACATTTCTGACAAAAACGTGGATAAAAACTTTATTTTACGTATACGTGTCCAAAAAGGTCAAACCGGGATTTTACGGTCACGTTTAAGCTCAAACCGACACACGATACACCAACGAGGAGTAAAAATTAAATCTTACCTCCCCACATGAGACCATAACTGGCCAAGGTGGTATCTACCCCACTACAAGCCAAAAATCATCCACTAACTACATTTTAATCTTTATATATTGCATGTTTACCTTAAATGTTACTACAAACAATCCAACTTATCCATTTAAGCCACAACAACATTCCTAGATCATTTTCATTACCATTATACACGGCTGAAACAAATTACCAAGATCCATACATTTTCTTTGAAGTTCAATCAAATTGGAGTGTATATTCAAGCTTTACGGGTTATTTGGAACGTGGTTTGGGTAAATTTGATGAAGTTTCGGGTTGTTCTTGGTCTCATACCCCTCGTTAACTACCAAAACCATTGTAAGAATCATCAAATTTCTCTAATCTTGTTAATTCCTTGTTCATTTGATGTCTAATGATGATTAAAAGTGTTAAATGTATATGTTTTGATAATATAGAAAAAGCTAGGGTTTGTGTATTTGTACATAGTGCTCAACTAAAAACCTTATACATGAATAGATTAGTAAATTTCTTGCTTGTGTGGTAAATCTTATTACATATAGTGTTAGTTTGATGATACAAACAAGCTTTACGTTATTTACGCGAGTTTAAGCAATATATTGACTTTTGAGACTATATACATGAATCGGCCAACATAAAAATATAAGATTATTGGGGTTTTGAAAAACATAAAATTTTGGCTCAAATGGTGAAATGGTGGAAATTATACTTAAGTGCTTATTTGGAATAGCTTATTGAATAAGCCATAAGTAATAAAGAATGACTAGTAAAAATGAGAAAATAAGTTGATATGTAATATATGGGTCGAATAGAACTTAATTTGGTCATAGTTGACTATTTAACTTAATAGCTTATTTATTAGAGCTTAATTGATAAGCTTAAAGTTTATTGCGTAACTAATATTCACCAAATTACTAAACAATGGACTAAATATAAATTTTGGACTAAAAAGCCCACGTAGGGACTATTGGGCCGAGCCCAATGTGAAGTTTTGTAACTTTGACTTTTTGACCAAACGGACTTAATGAACGAGTTAAATGATTTTTATAAACGCGACGATATATACGTTTTAACTAAAAATGTGTTTTGGGCTAAAAGTGATTATTGGGCTTATTATATGAGTTTCGGCCCAATAAACAATTTAAATGACGAAAATGATTTTTGGAATATTTTCCGCCTCACTATGGATATTATTACTTAACGGTATGATAAATTTAACGAAAACTAGTTTTGGACTTGTTTTGAGACGCTTAGTCTCCAAAAGGGTGAAAAATGACATTTTAACCAAATTAATATTGACTTTTGTTGACTTTTTGACTAAGTATTGACTTTGTGTCGAAATTTATTGTTAATAATTAAACGTAACAATAACGATAACGATAAAAATTACTCGCGACGACCAAAATATATATTACTAACGTATTTTGCACATATACTTTATGAGATGAGTTATTTGGGAAAAATTGCAACACTAGAGAAAAATGGAAACGTTGTATAAACGAATGGGTCATGCCCAAATTTTCTAAAAATCTAACCCTTAGAGTATTTTAGTGAAAAACTTAACTTAAGTAAATTTTCTAAAATTACTTAACAATGTTTTATTTTCTTATAATTAAACTTGTATTATAAATAATAATTAATATTTATAATATAATAATCCTCCACTAACTCCATTATTTTATTAATTTCTCAAAAACTTACTTAATTAATTATAATCTTAATTAATTAAATACATAAATACTTAACCTTATATATATATATATATATATATATATATATATATATATATATATATATATATATATATATATATATATATATATATATATATATATATATACACGTATGATTATATATATAGCACTTGCGCATTTTAAACGGCGAATACTAGCACGGATGTTCCATTACGTATTCCCACCGTGCACTTTCACCATGAGCCACCACCATCAAGGGTTACTGTAACACCCCGACCCGACAAGGGTAGAGATGTCACAAATACGGATCCTTATCAGAACAGAAACAAGCACATGACATTAATAATACAATAGAATTCAATGGTTACAAAAGAAATATGAAAATACAGGATTTCAATACAATGATTTCTAAGTCTAACACGAGTTCTTCTAACCATCATCAAAAGCTAATCCCAAGCTGCTAGTAAATTCTTCTATGTCCAATATACTCTCTAATCAATAAACCAGCTTCCAACTAAACCTGCCGCACACGAAAAGAAAACGTGCGGCTGAGCTTAAAAAGCCCAGTGAACAGATATAACGGTAACAAGCAGTAAAGGTAACGTAATGAGATAAAATGAGTGAATACCAGATATAACAAGAGTCAGGAATAGGAACATAAGGATTATACAGATATAACAGGATTATAATTAGTTAAGGAAGACAGGTGTAAAGGTGTAATCCGTAACCCCACCACATGCCCAGGTCAGATCAAGTCAAGTCACGTGTTAAGTCATGTATCAGGTTCAGGGTGGCAGTAACGGTAATGGAAAGTAAAGGTTATGAAGTTATAAGGTTACAAGGTGCAGGGTAACAGAAATCCTCTACGAGCCCAGAAACAGTAACTTGTAACAGTAGCAGTAACAGTAACAGTATCAGTATAATCATGTAGAGGGGAGACCTCTCAGTAGCCAGTAATCATGAGGGGAGTCCTCAACAGTAAGCGGAGTGATCAGCTCCCAGGATGTGAAAGACGTGTATCGCACACACCATCAGTCACCAGAAACAATATATCATATAACAGGTCAGGTCAGGTCAAGTCTAGGATGCATCCATACGCCCCAGGTGGCCAGAGTCTGCCTCTACGTAAATCATAATCATAACAGGGACGGGATAGGTCATCACTCTCCTACCCTAGAGTCATGCCATCGGTGCATCGACTGACATGGACATGAAACCCTCATGCCTAGTGAGTGGCTCGTAGTATCAAACTGTGGGTTAAGGTCAGGTATCATGTATCATGTATCAGGTGTCATGCATCAGAAATCAGTATCATGTATCAGGTGTCAGTATCATGTATCAGGTGTCAGGTCCAAGTTTCAGGTGTCAGGTTCAAGTATCGGGTGTCAGGTGGTCCAGGTCATGATTTATATCAGGGTTCAAAACAGGAGATAAATCAGGAAGTTCACATCAGAGGGTTCAATATCAGAAAGGTCAAGTACCAGAAGGTTCATGTCAATTTATTAAAAATAATCCTTTTAAAATAAAGTGGTCTTTAAATCAGTTTTCATAATGAAAGTCTTTTAAAGAAATTTTCAAGACCTCTTCATATATAATTTAGAAAAGTAGTTATAAAATTCTATGGACCTTCAAGTATCTACGGGTCTTAAATATTCAGGTTACCAGGTGATGAAACGGGTCATGTCAAATTTTCAAAAGAAACATATTAGGGTTCAAGACAAGGTTTAGAACAAAGGATCAGGACAGGAGTTCAAACAAGGGTTCAAGTTGAAAGGTTCATATCAAATATTTCTAGGTTCAAGTCAAGGTTTACAGTAAGGTTCATGACAATTCATTATAAGAAGACAGGCAAGGTTCACAGAACAAGGAAACATAAAAATGGACTAGAAGTCAGAAAATGAGACGAAGGCACCTTACTAGAGAAGGGCAGAATATCTGTACCTTAGTGATCAAGTAAGCAAGTGAAATGGCAGACACCGATAAAACTTCTCCTCCTTGACACCTAGAGGAGTAGAGACAGAATTACTAAGGATCCCATGTTCATATTAAGTACTTTTTATTTTTAGCAGGTTTCCATTTTTTGAAAGTTTCCATATATAGTAAGTTACCATATTTAGCCATTAGGTCATGTTAATATTAGTATATCCAAAATTACACTTTACACCCTTGAGGTTTCATGATTTTACATGTTTAGTCCCTTAACTTAATAAAGTTACATATTAAACCTTAAATATTCATGTTACCATGTTAAGCCCCTTAAATTATCAAAATGACACAAGGTACTTTAAATATGGTTTAATACACGAATGACCCATAAGTTCCCCAAAATTACAAGTTTAGTCCCTCTATTTAATTATTTTATAATTCGAGCTATAATTAAACCCTAAAAACATTTTAATCCCTTAAAATACAAAAATGACACTAGACCCCTTCCTTTTATATTTTATACAGCAAGTACATGTTCTAAAATAAGTTTTAAAAATGACCCAAGAGTTTTAGAAGTTACATAATCTACCCTAGACTTTTAAAACCACACGATAACACTTTTATTTTCACAAAACCAAACTCTAACATTCTCTAATCATCTTTAATCATTGCTTCATCATTTGACCTCATTTATAATCATAAGAACAAGCCCTAATTCACCCAAAATCAGGTCGTAACAATTTATACCCTTTTATACGCTTTTAAATTTCGAAACCCTAATAACAAAATAATTTCGTAAAACCATTATTTAGGCCATGACAATTCATCCAAACATTTTTCCAGACCTCATATGATTATAAGACACGAAAATAAAATAATTACACAGCTCTCATAATTCGTTTAGTATTTTATACAATTTACGCTTTGTTTTAATGATTTAAAACCCAAATAATACATAATACATGCATGGGTCGAATTATATAATTTTCTTGATGTTCTTAACATGTAAAGGGTCTGAGAAAAATACCAAATCGAGTTTTGGACGTGTAGAACAAGTCGTACGATTTATTTTATACGCGGTTAGACAAAATGCACTAAAATCACCACGGCTTCAAAAACGATCTAAAAATCATGAAATCAATTTTCACAGGTCACCTATGATGTAAGGAACTTAGGAAAAATAGAGAACGAATTTTAAAAGGGCCGAAAGAATTAAAATGGAATATTACCTCACTTGTGAACAAAATTCGACAATAAAAGATTCAAGGCCCTATAAATCGAATGGCCAATTTTCTTGGCTTCCTAGCACGACCAAGAACTCAGGAAAATTATTCTTGGACCTCAGAAAATTCGGATGGGATAAATGGTGAATTATTTTGTGTTTAGGGTTTACTCGGTTTTGTTTTTAAGGAAGAAAATGGTAGAATAAATGTGTTGAATGGTTTTTAAAATGTAGGCCGGTCAAAGGGGAGGTAAATGGGCCATTAATTTCGGAAGTTTTGATTAGGGGCATTATTGCTTTGATTATCCCTTTAATTGCTCTTAAATTTCCTTTAATTTCCTTTTTATTATTTCATAACTTTTGAATTTAATTTCTATTTGGCGCCCAAGGTAATTTTGTGGCTTGCATAAATGTTAAATGGAGTTGTTAAAAATATTTGAGATCATAACTTGTTCATTGTTAGAAGTTTGGAATTTATTTGGTGCTTTACATATGTTTTATTTAGATTTTTAAATTCCCAGGGGCAATTTGGTCATTTTACATGTTTTCAGATTTTCAGGTATTACAGTTACAACAATAAATTATTTCGAAATATATTTTACCACACAACAAACAAGAAATACACGAGCACTGGTCAAACGTAAACTTTTCAAATAAAATAACAACATATGAGACACGAATATTTTGCTAAGACTTACCATACTGATTTAGGTTATGTGTCGGCGCGTGATGAACTCAAATAAGTACATTTTATTACTATCATTTATCCTATTAATTTGACTTGTTTTACTATATTATGTATGAGAATTGATACTTAATCGTTTACTTTTGTAATTCTCAGGTAAAAACAAGCATTTGGTGAAACTTAGCGATTATGGACTAAAAACGGAGTAAAATGATCAAGATTGGAATTGGTTGTTGGAATGAAGAGAATGAAGACCACTGCCTGACTTTGAAGAATGCGCCGCATGGATTTATCCCATGCGCCGCATATGAAACTTTGGTCAACGAAGAATAACCAACTTGTTCTACTCCAGATGCGCCGCATCTCACCTATCACATGCGCCGCATCACTATCAATATTTCACCAGATACGATCCAAGATACAAGAGGACATGCGCCGCATCCAAAGATGAAGATACGCCGCATCTTCTGGCGGTGTACGAATACTCCTGAATATTATAATCTTGGACCCCACGCGAAGTTAAGTAAATGCGCCGCATCTACTTACTAGATGCGCCGCATCTCACCCTCAGACAGAAACTATAAATACCCCAAAGACCAGACGAATTAAGAGTTCCGAAGTTTTAACAGAAGACCGAAGACCAGAAACCTAGGACGAATTCAGTCAAGGTAGCAGCACAAGACACACCCAAATCAAAGATACAAGAGCTGTAAGAAGGTGCTGCATGTGTTTAATTCATTAAGTAGTTTTGTTTTATTGTGTTAGTAAACTTTAATTCATCAAGATTGGTGGCTTGTGTAATGTGACAACGGAAAGATTGCACTCCCTTAAAACTGCTTTCTCATTAATTAAAGTTTATATGTTGATGTCATTGGTGACTTTTATTAGTGCATTGATAACCTCTGTGGCTAGCTGAGCGTTGATCGGGTCGCCATGCCTCTGCCCTCGCCTATTTATTAGATGCCTATGCATTCTATGGTCTGTAGAAAAGTAGGAGAAAGATAAATAGGATAGTCATAAGTAATCATTAAGGGTTTACTCGCCGATAAGATTAGAACCAACGAGAAAGGACTTAATCTCGGTGCGTTGCATCGAACTATACACTTCATATAACACTAGCAATAAAACAAGTGACAAACTACTTATCATAAGGACAGCCCTCTTATTGTCTCGAGTATTTATCTGTGTACGTGTGTGCTACTTGCTGATTCGTGCCTATTGGTTTAGTTTATTATTTAATTGCAACCAAATCGTGCCAGTCTCTCAGGCTGACCCCCTTGCATTAGATTAGATTATACAGCTAACTTAATATATTAAAATACTGATTAGAATAACTAGATAATACGTTCCACTCTTAGTGATCGACACTCTACTTACCATTATATTCATACTGACCGGGTACACTGCTCGTTAGGTGTGTGTGTTATTGATAAGTCGGCTAAATATAAATTTAAAACTTGAGTAGGCATTAAAACTGCTAAACCGCAACGACACACGCAGCACATCAAGTTTTTGGCGCCGCTGCCGGGGAGTGAATTGTTATTATCTGTTAATTTGATTAGTATTTTAATTAGGTTTTAATTTTTTTTGATCTAACCGCTAATTTTGTTGTGTATTAGATTAATTTGTATTCATTGTACTATTTTGCATATTTTCTGTTTTTGTGTGTTATTTGTTTGCTTTTGTTTGTGTTTATTTTCGTGTGTTTTTATTTGTTTTAATTTTTTGTATTTTTTTGTGTTCTGCTATCGTTGTACTGAGCTAAATCGAACGATACGGCGCATCTGATTTCTCAGATACGGCGTATTGCGTTCAATTTTTATAAAATACAACGCGTTTAATTAATTCGATACGACGCATCTTTTCCCCAAGATACGGCGTATCTGTTTTTGATAAATTTTTTTTCTAAACGTTAATGCCATACGACGCATCTGCTTTAGCAGATACGGCGTATCTATTATTTTTATTAAAAACAGTTTTCGAATTATTAAATAGATACGGCGCATCGACCTCTGTCGATACGGCGTATCTTCTGAATCAAAAATCTCGTATTTTGAAACGTAACGAAAATACGGCGCATTAACTTTCGTTAATACGACGCATTTAATTTTAAATAAATATCGATTTTTGATTAATTTAATTCGATACGGCGCATTATTAATTTCTAAGCGGCGTATCTATTTTCTGAATAAAGTCTGATTTAATTTTAACGATTATAAGATACGGCGTATCCAACTTTTTGGATACGGCGCATCGTCTGCAGATATCAGCTATTTTTATTCTTATATCCGTTTCTATATTCATTAATTTCTCTTCTAGCGAACAAATCCTACTGATGATTTTACCTTTGATGACAGATTTTGCTATGGAAGACATGTCAGTTAACGGATATCTTACTAAGGAATGCTTGCTTTCAGATTCATTCAATGTGCTCGTGATCGATGCAGATTTATTCTCTTGGGAGACACCTCTTGAAGCTGCTTTTAAGGAATTCATGCGTTTATGCAACATTGACAAAGGGGTATTCTCGTATGATGTATTTGTGAGGTACACTGGAGATGAACTGTTGCTCTTATGGCCTATCATTGAATCCAAAGGATTGAACTGGACTACTATCGAAGAAGATGATGGGAAATTCTATCTTGCATACATGGACTCGAGCAACAAAAGCTGTGGTGGAGGCAATAGCCAAATCTCTTACATGCCTTATTCCGAACAGCACTGGGGATTGAACGATAGCTGTCTGGAAGATGAAAAAATTTATGCTGTGGCGGAATTACTATTTCATGGCAAGTTGGTAAGATTGATGGACCTCTCCCTCAATGATTGGCTAGAACTTAAATATGGTAGTCCGGAATTCGCCCCTGCAAATGAAGTCAAGCAGATTATGACTTCATGGTTGACACGGAGTTTTAAGAAGCAATTTAACGAGCTCATGATGATAAGGAGGAATATGATTGGAAAAGCTTGCTTTGACATTGACCATGATCCTAATGATGTTGATTTTTCAAAATGGTTGGCTAGTAAGTTTAACAACCATAAGAGTATGGATCGAGCTACTAAGGATGCATTATGGGTATATTGGATGAGAGGAGAAGACGAAGAAGTAGAGAGCGACTATGGGTCGTCACTTCATGATTCAACAGTCAATGAGGGCATTGAAGAATTATTCAGAATAGACATTGACGTGTTCGATTATGAGACACCCTTGTGCAAGCAATTCAAGGAATTCAATTACCTTTTTCGAGTCGACGATGATGTTCTAACTAGAGATCTACCAGAATTTAAGACTTATGATGATTTTAAAAACACCTGGTACTATGAATGGAATGACCAAGTACCATGGGTTTGGGATAAACCATGGGAATTTGAGCACATTAATCACACTTGTACACCCTTCGTTTTCAAGGACGGGAGTAGTGTTTGGCCGACCTGTGATTATAAAAGTGACGGAACCTGTAATGGGGGAAGTATAATTGGGATGAAACGGGTTGGAAACGATGTAACCTTTGAAGATTATGAGTGGTACGATAATGTTGAAGACTGCCCACAAAAAGCGGAGGCTTTGCAAGAAAAGGGTAGAATTGAACGCTTGAAAGGACTTAAGGGGACATCAGATACTACTTTCTGGGAATGGGTGCATGAACAATTTGATGATTTTACGAAGCTTAGTCGACGGTTACAATGGGATTTGGAAAAAGAGTGGGAGGCGATTCAAGACAATAAGTCATTAATTGATGAACTTGATGACTATTTAATTAAGGATCCTTATTTTAAGTATGTTGATAAAGACGAGGAAGAATTCACCAAAAGAAAGTGTCAACTACTTGGGATTCCTTATAATGAGCCACCCATGATTATTTCCGAAAAATTTAAAATCATCAAATATTCTTTGGGACCTGATGAAGAGTATGTTGCGACGAAGACCAAGAATTATAGAAGGTTAAGTCGAACGGAAGAAAACGTCGCAATGCTATACGGGAACATCTTTCGGATGAAGGAAGAAGGATGGACCGTGACAAGAACTAAATGAAGAGCTGAACGTGAGTCTAACTTGAAGACTCTGGAATAAAGACAAGTGCTTACCGGGAGACAACCCGGATTTATCTTTTTATTATTCTGTTTTTGTGTCGAGTCAGTCAGGCCGCAGAGGATACGGCGCATCTCAATTCTGAGATGCGACGCATCTCCTGCAGATGGTCATATCTTATTTTATTTTTCTGCATTTTTATTTTCGAATTTAAAACTTTTTATCAGTTTATTTTAAATGCGGCGCATCCCTGGTTAAGGATGCGGCGCATCTTTTATTCTGATCCGTATTTATTCCAGGCTCGATACGGCGTATCTTCTTCCATAAGATACGGCACATCGACTGACCTGATGATTTTCATTTTTAATTTTTATGTTTTATTTTTACCTAACTACTAATGTGTTATGCAAGTTGAACCTTTCTTACCTTAGGTGTGTTTTAAAGCCTTGGTGGTATTATAGATTCCTGCATTTCCTGTGGATACATCGAATATGAAGCTTAAACGTTCTAATCCACAAGAAAGATGATTTTTGCTCTTATACTAATGGAGGATCATACTGAGCAAATCTCAGGGGAGTTTTTCTGTTCTAATTCTTTTATTTTCCAGTTTTTAACCTTTTATACAAACAACGAGGACGTTGTTTAACTTAAGTGGGGGGATTGGAGAATTAGAACACTTAACATTTACTTGTCCTAAACTTTTCAAAATATGCTTAAAATGTGCTTAATATATCAAAATTTAAAATTTTTAGCATGTTTTTGTTTAAAGTCTAAGTTGCATAGCTGCACACATGACGTTATTTTCAAAAATTGTGATTTTTCAAAATTCACAAATCTATGAGTGTGCCGGTGACTTGTAAACTTTAGAACTTGGCTTGTATACTATTCGAGACCACCATAATAAGTATTATTTTATATAATTGGAATGACTTGTCTAAATTGGTAAATTTCTAGGATTACACCCAAATAGCCTTTATATGTTATGTGTTATTAGCTAACTACACTGGTTAGTTAACCCCCGTATAAACCCTTTTGTTACTCTCACTTTTAGAGTAAGATACCACTAGAAAAACACTCAGAGCCATTCCTTTCGTTTCTTACACCTATGTTTAAAATGTTTCGTTACACCCTTACACCTTAGCCTACCCTGTAGATTAGAATCCGTGGTTGGTTAATTGCTATAGGCAAAATGTGTTTCCTTACATTACCTGTGTTCGTGTGCGTAATTCATTATCTATGGTTAGGTCGGGAAATTGCACAATGCAATTGGAGTGAAAGTAAATATTGTATATCTTTGTGTTTATTTTTTTTTCGTGTGTTTACTACTTTCACTATTACCGTTATTTCTGAAGTCATGAAAAGTATGGAAAAATTATCCAGATTTGTTGTTATAGTGATGTGGTGAAATTTTACACATCTATGTTTATGTTTCAAAAAAAAAAAAAAAAAAAAAAAAAAATCAAAAAAATGAAAAAAGAAAAAAAAAAGAAAAAAAAAAAGTTGGATGTTTGTTTTTAAACCAACGATGTAAAGTTATGTAAGTGGTCGATATCACCACTAGTTGTTATATCTATGGATTGAATGGGAGTTGGCAGTTATGGGAACGCCAATTAAGGTTTATTCTTTGATTAAGATCTCGTTGAGTATAATTCGTGTCTACCTAAAGCGTGTGTTTCAAGTGTTAAAGCGTGAGTTATTCAATGATATGAGTCTTATTCATGGGATGGTTGTGATAGTGATTAACCACACTTAGGATTTTAATTTATTTGTTTGTTTTGTTTATTTTTCATTTTACACCAATTTATATCCCAAATATTATCCATACCCTATTATTCTTTATCCAACCAAACCTTTGATTTATTGAGATTAGGGATTTGAGCAATCTTAAGTATCGTAGTCGTGGATTCGGTTATGTATTTATGATTTTGTCGCCCTTTTTGATATATTATTATTGGTGAAGTTTGGACCTATCTTTAGCCTGTTCGAGTTAAGGATTTGAGCAATTGCAAGTATCGTGTTCGTGGATTCGATCATGTATTTGTGATTTTGTCGCCTTTTCTGGAATTTGAGATCGATAGTGATTAAGAATAATTAACCCTTAAGCCTAAAAACCCTTTTTACCGCTTTAGACTTGTTATTCCTTAGCTTTAGTGGGGGAGATGTGTATACTTGCCAAGCTTATGATAGAATATTTGTCGCGACTGGACAGTTAAACGATTAGATTTGCTTTAATCAAATTATTTTATTTTACTTCTAATTCGTTGAGTGTTTAGTTGTGTGATTATGACAAAAGACGAATATATGCTTAAATATAAAAATAAATCCTAACAATTTTAGGATACATTTTCATAAGATTAATTCTAAGGTTTACTTGGGGACAAGTAAAGTTCAAGTGGGGGGATATTTGATAAACTCAAATAAGTACATTTTATTACTATCATTTATCCTATTAATTTGACTTGTTTTACTATATTATGTATGAGGATTGATACTTAATCGTTTACTTTTGTAATTCTCAGGTAAAAACAAGCATTTGGTGAAACTTAGCGATTATGGACTAAAAACGGAGTAAAATGATCAAGATTGGAATTGGTTGTTGGAATGAAGAGAATGAAGACCACTGCCTGACTTTGAAGAATGCGCCGCATGGATTTATCCCATGCGCCGCATATGAAACTTTGGTCAACGAAGAATAACCAACTTGTTCTACTCCAGATGCGCCGCATCTCACCTATCACATGCGCCGCATCACTATCAATATTTCACCAGATACGATCCAAGATACAAGAGGACATGCGCCGCATCCAAAGATGAAGATACGCCGCATCTTCTGGCGGTGTACGAATACTCCTGAATATTATAATCTTGGACCCCACGCGAAGTTAAGTAAATGCGCCGCATCTACTTACTAGATGCGCCGCATCTCACCCTCAGACAGAAACTATAAATACCCCAAAGACCAGACGAATTAAGAGTTCCGAAGTTTTAACAGAAGACCGAAGACCAGAAACCTAGGACGAATTCAGTCAAGGTAGCAGCACAAGACACACCCAAATCAAAGATACAAGAGCTGTAAGAAGGTGCTGCATGTGTTTTAATTCATTAAGTAGTTTTGTTTTATTGTGTTAGTAAACTTTAATTCATCAAGATTGGTGGCTTGTGTAATGTGACAACGGAAAGATTGCACTCCCTTAAAACTGCTTTCTCATTAATTAAAGTTTATATGTTGATGTCATTGGTGACTTTTATTAGTGCATTGATAACCTCTGTGGCTAGCTGAGCGTTGATCGGGTCGCCATGCCTCTGCCCTCGCCTATTTATTAGATGCCTATGCATTCTATGGTCTGTAGAAAAGTAGGAGAAAGATAAATAGGATAGTCATAAGTAATCATTAAGGGTTTACTCGCCGATAAGATTAGAACCAACGAGAAAGGACTTAATCTCGGTGCGTTGCATCGAACTATACACTTCATATAACACTAGCAATAAAACAAGTGACAAACTACTTATCATAAGGACAGCCCTCTTATTGTCTCGAGTATTTATCTGTGTACGTGTGTGCTACTTGCTGATTCGTGCCTATTGGTTTAGTTTATTATTTAATTGCAACCAAATCGTGCCAGTCTCTCAGGCTGACCCCCCTTGCGTTAGATTAGATTGTACAACTAACTTAATATATTAAAATACTGATTAGAATAACTAGATAATACGTTCCACTCTTAGTGATCGACACTCTACTTACCATTATATTCATACTGACCGGGTACATTGCTCGTTAGGTGTGTGTGTTATTGATAAGTCGGCTAAATATAAATTTAAAACTTGAGTAGGCATTAAAACTGCTAAACCGCAACGACACACGCAGCACATCAGCGCGGTTGCACTATTTTGTTGATTAGCAGATTGCTGTTGTTTGTAAGGTGAGTTTATAGCCCCATATTTTTATACGATTTTGTTTTATAAGCTTGGGGTGAGAAACATGCAAAACTGTTTTCATGGACCAAAAATGGATTTTGTTTTTATACACACTAGTATGCAGAAACCTAAGTTTAGCTGAATCCCATTGCGCCCACTATCATCAACCGTTAATTCCTTTCTAAGAAGCCGTTTTATATAAATAGATCTATTGGGGATGACACCCTCGTTCGGTTGGCTCGGCATAGTCAAGGCGAACGTATACCAATCGAATAATAGGCCGAGTATCTGGGGATTAACACTCGCGGGCACCCATATTTATTTGCTAATGCCAGTTGGGCATGCTGCGTTGTCATAGATCGGTTAGATGAGGCTTAGTGTTTGCATAGCTGAGTAGTGTGTATTTGCTGAATTGTTTGTTGAATATTGCTATTGGTCCATATGTGCTATTTACTTTAAACCTATGAACTCACCAGCGTTAGCTAACTTTTAGTATGTTTTTCTCAGGAAACTGTGGTGCGTTAGCTGAAGGCAGGGCAAGGCGATGGTCATAATAAATGTTGGAAATGTTTTTAATAATGCGTTAACTCTGAAATTTGGACCTCTTGTTTAATGGGCTACATTTTTGTTTGAAATGAATTTTATGTAAGACAACATGACTTAAATTATGTAATATATTTTAAAACGGATTTTTAATCCGTTCTCTATATCTTGTGTTGTGATTATCGATTTAGTAGCACCCAAAGTGTATGCTTCCGCAATATTATGATTTTGGGGGTGTTACATTAGTATTGACTTTGCTTAGTGTTGCCTTTATGTTGGGTTTATTCTAAATCATTCCACACACATATTATGTATTAGAGAGAGAAAGATGATATATTCTAGAGAGAGAAAGTGTAGCAACCTGTAAAATTCTCCAGTGATTTGTAAACGTTAATCAAGTTTTAAATTACCATTACATTTCATTTAACCATTTTTACGAGTAAAATTTAAAATTTTGTTTATCACATTACATTAATTCAAACACGTTGATACGTGATTCACAATACATTGGAACGAGCTCACACACGGACCACAACGAATCCAACACATTAATAATAAACCAAACGGATCCTTATTACTATTCCTGGCCCATTCTTGAGCCTGTTACTATTCAAGCCCAACCCAAGTTCTATATATTTATTTCATTTTCACTCGGTTGATACACCAATACTTAGCTTCGATATCTTTCGATTTCGACACTAAACCTATGCTACATTTTACATCACTCAATTCTCCACATTCCAAAGAATCGAGAATGCCAAATCTCACTTCCTAATCCGAACGTTTTATCATTAAACGAGACCTAAAGTAAATCTCACTCGACACTATTTCAAGTTCATCCAAATTCCATCCAATTCGACCCAAACTAATTTTCACTTATACATTTCATGTTTCTTAGTCGAATACAAGTTCACAAATTTATTTAAATCACTTCTAGATCAAATGGCCACGTTACATAATCGTTTGGACCCTTTTAAATGTGTCGAACACATTTACATTCATGCAACTTGACCCATAACTGAACCATACTCAAACCCTCTCCTTAACTCCTATATACTAGGGTGAATATTCCTTATATCTTATCTAATCCCTGCAAAACATCCAATCGACCTCAACTTGATTCATTTTTAAACAATATAATCGGTACATGCATGTATATATACGATCCCGACAAAAGTTCCATACGAAACAAGATTTATCTAAAGAACAAATAGGTAGATCTCAACCATTGATCCTCTCCTCATCCAATGGTTTAGATTAATTAGCATTTTAAAATAAAAATATATTGGAGGGCATTTTAGTCATTACCTAAAATTAATAAACTATCGATCTCTCTTCCAAATACACATAGTTTCATACTTTTCACACACTAGATCTAAAATCCATACATCTCCGTCTCTCTCTAAAACCACCGCCGATCTTGCCCTAATCCACCTCTAATCCACCGTCAAACCACCGCAATTCCTTAATTCTTTATATCATTCCGATCAAAATGGATATACGACAAGAAGCAGCTTTATCTAAATCCGCTTTGTTGGATAAATCGGATTCCGATCAAAATCCCCTTCCAAATGATGATGCTGGTATATTTTTAGGTTATTTCATTATATTAGTCACTTTATGTTCCTGCATTGCTTATTTTTTTGCTTCATGTTATGTGAATATTTCATTAATCTTTAGGTTTAGTGTGTTAGATTTCACTAAGTGATGATTGTGCTGCATTTTGATAGATGAGTCGAAATGTTATGTTGTTGTGCTAGGTTTGCGTGGTAGGTGATTAGAGTTGTAATGATCAGGCTAATTTGCGCGATGAATTAGGTTAGGGTTAAGTGTTAGTTGTGATAGTCGCTTTGCTGTTTCGTGCTGCTTAATCTGAGATTCTGAGATACTGCTTGTGGTCTGTGATTATGAAATTTGCCTTCTAGCAGAACCTATTAATGTGGAAAATGAAGTTTTTAAGCTAAATGTTTGATGCTAAAATGACCCTGTAGCAGGAGGAATAAGGTCCATTAGTTGCCATATCATGTTCTTGTCATATTTATCCATGGTGGTTGCCGTTGCTATTTGTTTTCCAGATTTTTGTCACCATCTAGTGTATTTTTTTCATTGTTTTTGTGTTACATGCTTAGCACTTCGTTATACTTTCTGCTTCTTGGGTAAATCCTATATGTATGTTCAGCTAGTTCGTTATAAGCTGCAATTGGATATGTTGATTTTATTTGAATCATGCTTATTTATTTTGATTTGCTAATGTGATTCTTAATGTTTTTTTATTATATAACTAATGCTAATGTTTTTTTTTTTTTTTTTTTTTTTTTTTTTTTTTTTTTTTTTTTTTTTTTTTTTTTGTAGGTGTTCTTAAAGCTACTTCTGGTGGTTTACCGAGGTTTAATCCTTATGACAATTTGGCTGACAAGAAGGCGAAGAAGTTTGCGAAGAAGAATGTTTTAAACCCAACACCAATTTCCAGGTATGATCCTTTTGACCAGTCGCCGACGAAGATAATTGTTTCAGCCAAGGCGGCTGTTGATGTTCAGGGCAAGTATAAGTCGCCGAGTATTGTTAAAGAGAAGGAGAAGGAGAAAGTTGTTAAGGATAAGGATAAGGAGAAGGAGAAGGAGAAGGAGAAGGAGAAAGTTGTTAAGGGTAAGGAGAATGAGAAAGAGAAAGTTATTAAGGATAAGGAGAAGTTGCAGGTTCATGAAGTTATTGTGAATGTTGTTTCTGATTTAGCAACTGAAAAGCCAAAGGAGAAGTCAAAGGAAAAGGTCAAGACGAAGGCTAAGGACCAGCAGGCACCAAAGTTGTCAAAGTCTGTTAAGAAAAATGCTTCTAAACTTTTATCGGAAGTGCCTATTTTGAGGAGTAAGTCGGTTGAGCTAGAAGATACACCCAAGCGGAAAAGGGTAAGGGTTGTATCAAAAGCTGATAAGAGTGAAAAGTTGCAAAAAGGTGTGGATCTGTCTTTTTATTTAATTGATACAGAATCCCATGGGATTCTATATGATCCCTTGTGATTGATATAGAATCCCATGGGATTCATACAGAATCCCATGGGATTCATATTGTATCCCTTGTGATCAAGTTGTTTATATTTTGTGTTTTTTTTTATGTAGACACTGTTGCTTTTCAAGATCCTCAACTAGATCTGAAAAAAAAAGAAACCGAAGGTGCAGGTGCAAAAAGGTGGGGATCTGTCTTTTTATTTAATTTATACAGAGTCCCATGGGATTCTATATGATCCCTTGTGATTCATATAGAATCCCATGGGATTCTGTATGAATCCCATGGGATTCTATATGAATCCCTTGTGATCAAGTTGTTTATATTTTGTGTTTTTTTTATGTAGACACTGTTGATTTTCAAGATTCTCAACTAGATCTGAAGAAAAAGAAACCGAAGGTGCAGGTGCAAAAAGGTGGGGATCTGTCTTTTTATTTAATTGATACAGAGTCCCATGGGATTCTATATGATCCCTTGTGATTCATATAGAATCCCATGGGATTCTATATGAATCCCTTGTGACCAAGTTGTTTATATTTTGTGTTTTTTTTTTATGTAGACACCGATGATTTTCAAGATGAGAAGAAACAGAAATTGAAGACTAAAGTTGTAACGAAGAGAAAGAGGGATGATTTGGGTTCTGATTCTTCCGATTCTGATGAGGATGTTGAAGTTAAGCCGAAGAAGAGTCTGATGAAAAAAAAGGTTGTTAAAGACGAGTCTGATGAGGATGTTGAAGTTAAGCCGAAGAAGAGAGGCAAGAAAAAAGAGAAGGAGTTGACGCCTCAAGAAGTAGAGCATGAAAAGTATCTTTTGGGTTTTCCGATTCTTCATGCTAGGACGGTACCTACTTCTCTATATAATGCCATCCGTGACTCCAAACAGGTTAATATGGAGAAAATTTTGTCTGAGATAGGTTTTAGTTCTTTTAACAAGCTGAATATAGATTACATACCATCTAAGTTGGGTAGATATGTTGTTTCTAAGTTCAATGCTCAGACTTACATATTGAATTTGGAGAATGGCAAGTCAATAGATGTGACTCATGCCAAAATTCATGAGATCTTAGGTATTCCAACTGGAGGCAAATCTTTTTTTTCTTTAGATTATAGACCAGTTGATGATTTTGAGAAGCGTTAGGTTGGTCAATTTTCTCCTAAGTCTGTAAAGGAAATAAGAGTGAATGATATTGCCCTTAAATTGATCGAGTCTAAGGAAGTTGACTTTCTTTTTAAAGTTAACTTTCTTACTCTTTTTACCAACACTATGGGCATGGTTGCCCGGTTGAAGGGGAAAATAAATATGGATGTTGTTAGGCGTCTTCGTGAAGATATGGACATAAGTGGTATTGATTGGTGTGACTACATTCAAAACTGCCTTCAATACAGCAAACTCCCTTCAACTCTTCTAAACCAGTACACGGGTCCATATCTCTTCCTCGTTGTAAGTTTTAAATTAAACGAAATTTTAAATTGTTTTCATGTTTGTGGCAACTTTCTTACACTTTTTATTTTTTGTTTTTTGTTTTTAGCTTATGTATTTGGATTCAACAAAGTTCGAGAGACTTTCTATTGTTTGCACTCGTCCAGCCATAAAAAACTGGTCATCATTGTTAATGGGCCAAAGGCAAGAGTTGGAGCTTAAAGAAGAGGTTGTGGGTAAGTTAGATCTTCACAAAGAATGGACCGAATCCGAGGTTAATGAGTCTGAAGGTTTTGTTGAGAGTGGTTCTTCTGAATCTTCTTTTAAAGAGGTTCGTTTAATTCTTTGGTTTTTGTTTTTCATTTATTGTTATTTAATCACATATGATAATGTTTAGAATCCTATGGGATTCTGTCTGAATCCCTTTTGACTTAGTTTAGAACCCCATGAGATTCTTATTAGAATCACTAACTAATCCAATGTGCTTATATTATTATGATTATTCCAGGATTTGTTGAAGAAAGTTGAAGAGAAGTTGAATGTTATCTGTAATGAAAGAAACGTTCTTGAGGAATACTTGAGGAAAGCTTTTTCAGAATACCCTTCTGATTTAAAGCTTCTTGAGCTTCATCAAAAGTATTCTCAGATTTTCAAAAGTCCAATTCGATTAGTTGATGGAAATGATGTAAATGATGGAAATGATGATGACAATGATGGTGGTGATGAAGATGAGAATGTGGATGAAGATGACAATGATGACAATGATGTAGGTGATGACAATGATGGAGGTGGTGTAAATGATGGAAATGGGGGTGAAGATGAGAATGCAGGAAATGTGGGTGAAGATGACAATGATAAAGGAAATGATGAAAGCAAATTGGGGTTAGAAGATTTAGGAATCGAAGAATCTGATAAAGAAATCGATGTAGATTCTGAAAAGCCGGTTGCTAATGATGCTGTTAATGATGCTGAGAATCAAGCTGATCCAGCCAATGAAGAAACTGGTGAAGAGGTTGAGATCACCAGTACACCGGAGAGTTTAACACAATGGTTAGAAGAGAATGTGGATTTTATTGATGACCTGATGATTTGTATAGCTGCCGAGAAAGATTATGTAATATTCTTGCATTCTTTCCTCTTTTTTTTACCTATTAATTGTTTCTTTTTAATTAAATCTTTTTTATTTTATTCAGCTCAAAGAAGGTTTGGCGGGAAAGGATGTTGTTACTCTAGCTACCATTACTCCTGAAAAAATGGATGCTCGTTCTTTGATTGATAATCCCAGTCCTAAGAAGCGTGTGGTGAAACCGTCTTCGTGCCTATTGTCTCCATATGTAAACAAGAAGACAAAGGTTGTGCCGAAAATTACCCAACTAGAGTTTATTCTTGGTAATAGTTTGTTTGCGATGCAAGGCGACAAGATGTAAGTTTACATGTGTTTTTTTTACATAAGTTTCATAGTATATTATAATCTGATTCAATGTGAAGGAATCACATGGGATTCAGCATGAATCCTAAGTGATTAAGCTAGAATCCCATGGGATTCATACAGAATCCCATGGGATTCTAGCTTAATCACTTAGGATTCATGCTAAATCATTTGGGATTCACATTGAGAATCCCATATGATTCTTAAATGATTATATTTTTATTTATTCATTTATTTTTTTCTTCTTATAGTGAAAGAGTTTTTGAATCAAATTCTGGGGAGATCGAGATATATTCGGTGCGTATCAATATGGAAACATTAGCACCTGGGTTGTGGATTGATGCTAATGTAGTCGATTGTTGGACTGCTATTCTGAATCATGAAGAGAGTTTTCATTGTGTTAGAAAACCGGGTTCTCCATTACGACACTTTTTTCCAACAGGATGTATTGTAAGTAGTTATTTTTTGATTTGCTTAATAAACTGCTTATCTCTTTATCTGACTTACCAAATACCCTCAAAGCAATGCATTTCGTAACATCATATTGTAAATTGCATATACAGACAAAAACCATGTTTGATGGAACCTTGTCGTCGGTGGATGCTAAATTTGAAGAATTTGAAAAGGAAGTGTTGGCTCAGTTTAAAAATAAAGTTAGTGGCTTGGCTCTCGATGGCATTGACTTGGTTTTTTTTTTTAATTTGTGTTTTTACTTTTCATCTTTTTTTTTTTATGTTTTTTGTTTTGTTTAAACAGGCTTTTTTTTCCAATTCGCAACGAAGGCCATTTTTATGTGGTTGTCTTCAGCCTCACTAAAGCAACAACAATGACAATTCTAGATAATAGTGATTCTGGAGCAACATATGCTGAAAAGTATGAAGATACTTGTGAACCACTTGTAAGTATTTTTAGTTTTCTGTTGTAAAGTATGAAAAGTATGAAGATACTTGTGAATTCATTAAGATGAATCCCATGTGATTCTAAATGAATCCCATATGATTCAGTATGAATCCCATGAGATTAAGTATGAATCCCATGGGATTCATTCATATGAATCCCATGTGATTCTAGCTGAATCCCATAGGATTCATTCATATGAATCCCATGTGATGAATCTCATGGGATTCATACAAAATCACAATTGACATTTTCCCCAGAATTCTTATTATTTATGCTTTCTTTTTCTTTTTGTTTAATCATTTTGTAGAAAAATTTGTTTGCTCGTCATCTCAAGATTAATGGTCACCCAAAGCATGCTGCCATTCGTAAAGTGAAGCCAAGAATCCCAAAGCTGAAATGGAGAACCAAGAAAAATTTCCGAGATTGCGGCATATTCACTATGTTGCATATGGAAAGCTACACTGGTGAAGCAGCAACGAAATGGGATTGTGGGCTGGTGGCTGAGTCAGAAGAGTAGTTTGACATGCTTAGGCGACTGAGATTCAAGTATGCAACAAAGATATTGTTGCATGAGATTAATGAGCATGCAGGTAAAATGTTTGAATTAGCAAAGGAGTTTGATAAAATTCCTCCTTCTGAAAGGTTTTCAATAATATCTGAAGCAGTTAGGAATAGGGATGCACGTGAGTGCATGCAGGTAGAAGAGTGAATGGTAGAAGAGTGAATGGTAGAATAGTGAATGGTAGATCAGTGAATGGTAGATGAGTGAATGGTAGATCAGTTATAACCAATCTTTTGGAAACATGTGAATGGTAAAACAATTGTTCAGTTAGTCATTAAGCTAGATCAGTTGGAAACATGTGAATGGTAAAACAATTTTTCAGTTAGTCGTTATGCTAGATTGTTCAGTATGTCATCAGTATTTCTTTTTATTCAGAATCCCATGAGATTCATCCTTGTTGCTTGTATCAGTTATAACTAATCTTTTTGCAAAAATGTGAATGGTAAAACGATTTTTCAGTTAGTCGTTATGCTAGATTGTTCAGTTACTTTCATCAGTATGTCATCAGTATGTATGAATCCTGAATCCCATGGGATTCAGCAGTCTTTTTATTCAGAATCCCATGGGATTCATCCCTGTTGCTTGTATCAGTTATAACTAATCTTTTTGTAAAAATGTGAATGGTAAAATGATTTTTCAATTAGTCGTTATGCTAGATTGTTCAGTTACTTTCATCAGTATGTCATCAGTATGTATGAATCCTGAATCCCATGGGATTCAACAGTCTTTTTATTCAGAATCCCATGGGATTCATCCTTGTTGCTTGTATCAGTTATAACTAATCTTTTTGCAAAAATGTGAATTGTAAAACGATTTTTCAGTTAGTCGTTATGCTAGATTGTTCAATTACTTTCATCAATATGTCATCAGTATGTATGAATCCTGAATCTCATGGGATTCATCCTTTGTTGCAGGTATTTGATATTTTTGACAAGTAAAAATCCTAATTGATTCATTCAGAATCATATGGGATTAACAGATGACTCACTTGTAATTCATATAGAATATAAGTAAGAAACATGAATAACAGTAAACAAGATATATTCTTTCAAATCATCTAAATATTCAAGTTAAGAAGAAAAATAACTAACAAAAAACTAGAATAAAAGTAACTTATGTTTGTTCATCAATTTGTATCGCTTTTTGCTTTGCCTTTGGGTTCTTTAGACAAGTTGTTTTCGTATGCAAGTTGGTCTTCTCTCCACAATGGCCACAAGGCTTCATTTGTTTCTTTTTAACTTGAAGTGCTTTTTCTCTTTCACTCTTTCGCCTTTCATTCCGTTCTCCTTCTGTAATATTTCCTTTGTTTCTTGCCTTTGTTGGATTTTTAACTGTTTGGTTATCGAGTTTAGAAATAGAAAAATGATCTCCAATTGCATCTCCTGTTTTTCTTGAAGGATGTTTTGGCACCTCTGCCTCAACTTCTGTTTTCAAACTCTTCAACTTTTCTACAAATGCTCCCATCTTCTCTACATTATTGCTCAAGCGAAATAAACAACCATCCACCAGACAAGTTGCTTTGTTTGTAAGTATTTCAACTTCTACATTTTTCCCCATACCTGTTTCTTTTTCTTCTCAATTCAGGTGGTATAATATCCCTTGTCCAACGCCTCAGAATATATTGTTTTGGGATGAATTTAATATCCCGATTCTTGATGACACAAAATATGTGTCGGCATAGAAAACCGTATCGTGCAAAATGTCTACAAGTACATACCACCGAACCATCTTCTATAGTACGTAGTACCTTTTAAAACACAAGAATTAAATAATTAAAATTCATCCTCAAACCCATGTGATTCAGCATGAATCCCATGGGATTCAAAATGAATCCCTTAGGATTTAGCATTAATCCCAAGTGATTCAAAATGAATCCCATGGGATTTATTATGAATCCCATGGGATTTATTATGAATCCCATGATCCCATGGGATTCAAAATGAATTATATGTAACTATTTGATGCATCTGGTGTCATATTATAGTAGTTTATAACAGCAAGAAACATACCTTATAGTCTACAAAACTTTCTGTTGATGTTTCACCTTCCTCTTCTTGTTCTTTTGCAACTTCCTTATTAAGGATTCTATAAACCAACGCATTTTTGTCTCTAATCATGACAATCTCACAACCTTCTTCCATTTTTAGATCTTGTATCGTACAAGTCCAGCATGCTTCAATTATTTCCTTTTGAACAAGAAGAAATATCGTTCTAGTATACACTCTTTCTGCATGACGTTCAATCGGTAATTGTGTTTCACATTTTGGAGCCGCATCTAGTGTTTTAAAGTCTAGATGTTCTTGAACATAACGTTGTCTTTCCATTGCTGATTCATAGGACATCATGAAACTAACTAGTGTTGCTCCTTGGCTTGTGAAACTTTTGAAGAACGAGTTTTCACTCTCAGACCTTGATGTGGTTCTCATCAATCCAAATAATGGTGAGTCGATAAAATAAGCTGGAATCCACATTTCTCGTAGTTTAAACATCTTGGTCATCCATTGTGGTTTTGCAAACCAAAATCTTCAATCAACTTAGCCCATTTCTCTTCAATTCCAATGGTTCCAAGAACATATTCCAAACGATCTTATTTAAACGCTTCCTGAAATCAGTTTCTTTGTATATTTCTTTAAAATCTGTTTTTGATAGAATAGAGTTTTAGAACCTTATTTTCAGCATAAATAACACAATATACACATGTAAATCACATGAAATTTATACAGAATCCCATGGATTCAATTTTGAATCCCATGAGATTCATAATGAATCCCATGTGATTCAGATAAAAACATTCACATGTTACCTTTGCTGGAATCTTTTGGTGAATATGCCACATGCAAAGTCTGTGTTTTGATCTAGTGAAAACGGCTTCAATGGCATTCTTCATTGCTCCATCTTGATCCGTAACCACCATGGTTGGTTCTTTATTGAAAGCACTCATGAATGCCCTTAGTAACCATGTGTATGATTCAGTGTCTTCTCTTAAAAGCATTCCCGAACCAAGTGTGACACACTTTCTATGATTATCAACACCAGTGAATGGTACAAACACCATGTTGTACCTAAAAAAATATAAGTTTTAGTGGCAGAATCCATGTGATTATATATATAATCCTATGGGATTCAGAACGAATCCCATGGATTCTAGCTGAATCCCATGGGATTTCATAGTGAATCCAAGATAAATGATAAAAAAAAAAAAAAAAAAAATTAAAAAAAAAAATCCACTTACTTTTACTCCTGAATGTTGTATCAAAAGATACTATGTCTCCAAACTCCTTATAATTGCATTTTGCAACTTCATCAGCCCAAAACATCGCAACTAACTCACTCTCTTCTACCTTATACTGACATGTAAAATTCGGCACATACATCTTTCTGTTTTCCATTTTATTTATAAGCATTTGTGCGTCACTTTCCCCAACGAACATATTAATATCCCGCTGATGATTCTTAAAATCATCAATTGTCCCATGAACCATACTCATACCCACCTTTCATACTCGTTAACAAGTGGTGAGCCCGTGTTGGACCAATTTTGTTTGTTGCCGCTTTGACAATAAACATTTTTTCTGCTTGTGTCATTTTTCTTTGTTTTTTTGTAAAATGTTTGTACTCTTTTGGTATAAGCAAATGGTTGTGTTTGGCAATAAACTGAACTAGCTTGTACCTTCTAGAAATGATATCCAATTCTAACCTTATTCGAGCTTTGCAACCGGTTACATGCACAATTGTATTCCTTCTTTGTTTGTCACTGTCTTTATGATCCAGAGTGTCGATATTAATATTTCTTGGAGCTCCTTCTTTGTTACACATGATGTATTTGAGTTGTACAATTCCAGATTTCGTTAATCGTTGTCCTGTTTTTTTATTTGAAAACCTCCTGCTTTCAGCATAGTTACTATACATTTCTAAAGCTTCATCTTGATGTCATAGTACTTTCCTCAACTGTACAGGAATTCCGTCTACATGAGGCTCCCAATAGATCGATCCGCCTGTGTCTCAGTGTGTTCATATAAAGTTGGTCTTGGTGATTTCATAGAATCTGTATATAAAAATCAGAATCTCAAGGGATTAAGATAACATAATACTGAATCTTAAGGGATGCATTAAATAGTCACATGTGATTCATGCTGAATCCCATGGGATTCATGCTAAATAACTTGGGAATCATATAGAATCACTTGGAATTCATGCTGAATCCCATGGGATTCATTATGAATCACTTGGGATTCATGTCGAATCCCATGGGATTCATTATGAATCACTTGGGATTCATGCCGAATCCCACGGGATTCATACAGAATCCCATGGGATTCATTCTGAATCACTTGGGATTCATGCTGAATCCCATGTGATTCAATATGAATCACTTGGGATTCATGCTGAATCACATGGGATTCATTATGAATCACTTGGGATTCATTACGAATCACTTGGGATTTATGCCGAATCCCACGGGATTCATACAGAATCCCGTGGGATTCATGCTGAATCAATTGGGATTCATGCTGAATCCCATGTGATTCAATATGATTAACTTGGGATTCATGCTGAATCCCATGGGATTCATTACGAATCACTTGGGATTCATTCCGAATCCCATGGGATCATTATCAATCACTTGGATTCATGCCGAATCCCGCGGATTCATGCTGAATCCCATGGGATTCATGCTGAATCCCATGGGATTCAGAATGAATTTCAAGTGATTCAGAATGAATCCCCTGGGATTCATGCAGAATCACTTGGGATTCATGCTGAATTTCAAGTTATTCATTAAGCATCACTTGTGATTCAATATGAATTTCAAGTGATTCTGTATGAATCCCATGTGATTCATTATGAATCACTTGGAATTCATGCTGAATCCCATGGGATTCATTATGAATCACTTGGGATTCATGCCGAATCCCACGGGATTCATACAGAATCCCATGGGATTCATTCTGAATCACTTGGGATTCATGCTGAATCCCATGGGATTCATTATGAATCACTTGGGATTCATTACGAATCACTTGGGATTTATGCCGAATCCCACGGGATTCATACAGAATCCCATGGGATTCATGCTGAATCACTTGGGATTCATGCTGAATCCCATGTGATTCAATATGAATCACTTGGGATTCATGCTGAATCCCATGGGATTCATTATGAATCACTTGGGATTCATACCGAATCCCATGGGATTCATTATCAATCACTTGGGATTCATGCCGAATCCTGCGGGATTCATACATAATCCTGTAGGATTCATGATTCATGCTGAATCCCATGGGATTCAGAACGAATTTCAAGTGATTCAGAATGAATCCCATGGGATTCATGCAGAATCACTTGGGATTCATGCTGAATCTCAAGTTATTCATTAAGCATCACTTGTGATTCATGCCGAATCGCTTGGTATTCATGCTGAATCCCATGAGATTCATAATGAATCTTAAGTGATTCATTATGAATGACTTGGTATTCATGTTGAATCCCATGGGATTTTATATGAATCCAAGTTATTGCTTCTAGTTACTGTTTCTCCTTATTGTTTCATGTTATTGTTAGTTTTGACAATTACAGCTTAAATGAGATGTAAAGAAGTTTGGTTTATACAGCAACACTAAACATACGATGTAGCTTGAAAAATACAAATAATGGCACCCTATTTCGCTTGAATATTTAGAATCTTATAATTTAGAATCGCAAGGGATTTTACCTTCAACCACATTAGATGGTGGTGATGTTTTCCGGTGAATCGGAATTAGAGGAACGGCGGCCACGGTGTTTTCTGGTGGGTTTGTTGATGAATCCAGCGAGTTTGTTGATGAATCCGGCGGGTTTGTTGATGAATCCGATTGGTTTGTTGATGAATCCGGCGAATTCATGTTGATTCCGGCGTATATTCCGGTATTATTGAGACTAGATCTGAATTTTGAGAAAAACTAGATCTGAAGAGAGTGAAAGTTGCGTAACAAATGAGATGGATTGACTTTTTTTTCCTTTTATTGAGACGCATAAAATTACTAAAATGCCCTTGTTTGATATATTTGGCTTCTATCTCAGCCATTGGATTGAATGTGGATGGATGGATGAGATCTTTCCATTTGTTTTTTAGATTCCACAATATTTTGAGGGATCTCACCTCATACGATCCCCCTTCATAACTCCCATTCACACTTGTAAAACTCACTCACACATACTCTCCAAGCCTTCTATACCTCCTGCCAAGTCATTCGAAGGAAGCAAGGGCCAGTTACTAACCATTCGAATCCATTTTCAAACGTACAAGCCTTGGTTCGAATCATTGTTGACCATTCGAACGTGTTACATACAAATCTCTTGAGTTCTAATTCATATTCACGTATTCTTCACCACCATTTGGTGATGTAAGTCCCTTTGAACTCCATTCATACCCATGATTGTGATTTTCAATGTTCATGCATAGTTATATATCTCGTACGATCCATATTTACTTTCTAATGATTTATACGTTTTATTATTATTTATTTTTACATTGCATTTGACCTCTTATTCATGGATGGCTAGAAAAATCATACAATACATTCGTTCGACATTTATTTCAACATATAACCACTTAACGAGACAAGTTTCTAACATATGTCGCATCGTACATTAAGCAGTGGTTATAAGCAGTGGTTATAAGTAGTGGTTATAAGCTGTTTGGTTATGATTTTAAGACCCTAAAATAAGCCCAGAGAAAAGCCCATTTCATTCTTAAACTCAACGATTCATAAAATGTTATTTGGCCTTTGTTATGTCTCGTTAAGGCCCAATAAGCAGGAAATAAGTTATTTCTGCAAATAAGCAGTTTAATAATACTCAAATAAGCATTTTAAAGATATTACAACTTTCGGAAAAGTTAATATACCACTTTTGTGAATTTTGGACTTAATTTGCAAAATATATTTCATTTCGGGTTAAAATTGTCACTTTCACATAAATATGTTTCAAACTGTCATTTTTATAACCTGAGGGTAGAAAATGTTCATCCAGTAAACAGAAGTAATAAAATGTAATATTTGACCTTTTTGGACTAAAAATGTAACTAATTACTAATCAGGGACTAACGGTGCAAATATTATTTCGTTAGGGTAGAAAATGTAAAATTCGTATAAGTTCAGGGACCATTCAGTAACATGATTACATATCTATTTCCATTACCTAATTTATACATTTACATGCATAAGGAACATTTTTACAATTCGTATAACATATTCAAATACGTTACGTTTATATTTATATAACGAGTTTCTAACGAATAACTTAACGTTTCATTTAACTACTTTCGAGGAAACGATATTTATGGATTCAATAACATAAAAACAAGATAATATTATATATAATATTATTTTTGAACTTTAAGCAATTTTAAGCATATCATTCACTCTCATCACGAACCAATTCGTTATCCGATGCACTTTTCACAATCGTTATTCGTATTAAACCAAAACTGTCAAAATCTTAGACTTCCCTATTATCCAGGTCGTGTGTTGGAGCCGTTCCCTTAATACATTTGATTTCACATTTCATCTTTGCCAGTTACATTCAAGGTGAGCTCATAGTCCCACTTTTATCTTTTACATACTTTCAAATACGTGGGGAGATACATGTTACAAAACAGAACACAAGTATTTTCTGTATGCTATACCTGGCTGATATTGCATAAGTTACCGTTATTTCCATTATTAAAAGTCCCTCCCATCATGAGCCATTAACCACTGCGGTGGACGCGAATATAGTGAACAGATCTGTGAAGGCTGACTGCCTGTTTGAACTATCTTGAAGATGGCCTTAGCGCTAGCTGGATAGGGCAAATACACTTTATTTGAATTTCAAAATAGGAAGTCGGCAATCTCCTATAGAGGGCCATAACTCATGCCATTAATTTGGATTGTTCATGCCGTTTGAGCGGTACCGTTAACGTTTGAGTGTCATGAGGCTTAGGGCAATATATCGACTGCAATATTATTATTACAAAATAATAGTACTTCTATGCAATTATAGACTTGTGTTCTAAACTGATTACAATTACAAACGCTATGATTTCACTCATCAATTTTGTTGACTTTTTAGCATGTTTATCTCAAGTAATTAGCAGGAGAATTCAAGGCACGAAGTAGGCAATTAACTGGTAGTTTTTTGTGTCAAATAAATTCTGTCATTCATATCAAACTTACTATATTTTTTGTGGAATATTAAACGTTGAAATTTCCTTTTTGTACCTGAATTTCTAAATGAATGATAATAACTTTCAAAATGCCTCTTTTGAAGTTATTTTCTATAATTATGAATATGATCCTTCCAGTAATACCCCTATTAGTCTTCCGCTATTAACTCAAAATTTAGAGTATAATAGCCTAGAACGTAAATTCTAAAATCCGTACTAATTTGAACTTTAAACCGAACCTAAGTAATTTCAAGTTAATACATGAGAACTATACATCATACAAGCCATAAATAGCCCTTATAAAAATTCAACACAAATATATAACATACATTATATATCACACGCCTAATATAACATATATGGGTCCAAAAAGAATTAAAACTTTTGTACACAACTTATGAATGGGAAAGATCTAGAGTTATTTTGAAATGGAAGAGATGTGATTTGGTCATAAATCCTTTCCCCCTCATCTCGGCATTTTCCTTTATTTCTTCCCCCCCCCCCTTTATTTTTCCAACCGAATAACACAAACAAATAAAATACCCAAAAAACCTTAGAACAAAAAAAAAAAAAAGGTGGCGGCCTCCTTCTTTTCTTCCTTTTTCAGTCGAGTAAAAGAGTTCCAAGAGCAGGGTACAAGGGCCTTCTGATTGTGGTTAATTCTCTGTTCGGCTAAGGCTTGGTGTGGATAGCTTAAGGTGTTCTTGTGGGTCTAAACTCTAGTATTTCCTGTCCTTGTATTGTCCTGTTTGTCGACCCAAAGGTATCACTCATCTCATCTCATCTCATTCTCCTTTCGACGTGAATACATGACATGCTATGATGAACAAGCTTTAACCAATTATTATTATATGCTAAATGAAGGACTAACGGATCACAAAATAAAGCAAATGAAATAATGAACTAAAATGCATATAAAATCAGAATATTGAAACATGTAATAGGGTGAGTGTTCAAGCCGATGTATAAGGTCTTATATGCTTTTTGATTCAATGTAAATATAAGTTAAGAACCTGATGATTAAACATGTTTTTGATCACCACAATACCACTCTAAATCTGGAACGAGAAGACACATGAATCAGTGCATAATACATGTCAAAATAACAATTAATTATGGGCTGTAACATCAGGTCTCATGTGCATGAAATATGGTTATATATTGTGCATGAAATATAGGTTCTGTGGTGCATAAAATAATGACCAATACATGTATAGTGGTGACTTATAATCGGGAGTTTAAAACGTATAAAAGGGGTGTTGAATGGGTCGAATGGGTATACTGAATTAGAGGACAAAATAGGGTAAAGAGTTATGATTTTATGTAGGTGTTGTTGTGATTTTGGTCTGATCATTACAAGGTTTGAAGTGTGATTTTATGTGTGTCAATTGGGTCGAATAGAGTGGTTATGAGGGTGTCGAATGGAGTCATTATGAGTGAGTTATAATCTGCTAAGATGGGTTGTTATGGTGTGTTGTGGGCTGTGTTGGGGATGTCGATTAGGGCAAAGAAAACAATGATTCTATGTGGTTATTGTGGGTGGTTCTAGTGTGTATAGTGTGTGTCGAGTGTATATTTTGGGGCGTCGAATGGGCTGATTAATGGAGTCCTTGTTGGGAATTATGGTTATCGTGTGAGGGCGCTAAGGATTGAACTAGGGTTGTTTTGATGCTTTTGTGTGTGCATGAAAGGTGTGTCGAACAAGAGGGGATAATTAGGGAGTGGGTTGCGAATTTATGTGAACATTATGGGTGTCATTAAGTTGCCGCATAGGCTGGTACTTGGACATTGCTTCACGTGGTCTTAGATGGAATCGATCTAGGCATATGTTGATTAAATAACTCATGTCGATATAATCAAATTAGGGGCTGTAAAAGCAGGTCTTATGTGCATGAACTTGGATCCGTATTGGGTATAAAATAACAAATTAGTATGGACGGTTATGAAAGCCCCTAATATGGAAATATGTACGTTGGTTAAAAGATTGCATCTTTGTGGGTCTAGTGTGACTATTAAATTAAATAACAAGAAGAGTTACTCTAAGTCTATTTTGGACTTGAACTGGCATGTATACTTGCGTCTTGAAGGGTAGTGTTCATGCATGGATTTTATCTTCGTGTGAGTTTAGTGCATGGGATACAACTAGGACTAGTTGGTTTGTCATTTCATGTGTGAGTGGGGCTGGAAATGAAGTAAGGTCATGTGCATATCTAGTGTCGAGTGGGGTTTTAAAACACAAGAACATAGGGTCGTGTATGGTTGTTGTGTCGAACTTCAAATGGGGTAAGTCACAAAGGGTTGCTAAGTTAAACAAAATGAGTTAGGGCATAAGAGGGACTATCAGATTATTGCATGTGTCGAGTTAGGGTTTAATTGCACAAGTCGAGATAAATTGCATAAGACTTTAATGAGGTGCTTAAGGTATGCGAAATATAGAAATTTCATATAATTACGTAATTTACACTTTAGTCCTAAAATCTAATAAATTGATATTCTGAACCCTAAACTATTAAAAGTTGGCATATTTACCCTTAAACTATAATGTTGATCATACTAAGTCCAAAAGTTATTCAATTGGCATTTTTAACCCTAAAAGTTATTAAATCGGAAAACTTGCTAATTATAGAAACTTACTAAATATAGAAAGTTACTAAATAAGGAAACCTACTAAATATGGAAAGTTTCTAAAAATGGAAAGTTACTAAAAATAGAAAGTTTCTAAAAATGGAAAGTTACTAAAAATAGAAGTTTCTAAAAATGGAAAGTTACTAAAAGAGGAAAGTTTCTAAAAATAGTAAGAAACCTTGAATGAGGAACCTTAATAACTATAAGCGGTAAACTTCTAAAATAAGCTGCTAAGTAATACGTTATCATTAAATTGTATAGGTGCGGCGAAGAAGGAGTGATTCCTTATTTCCGGTGTGCTTTCTTATTTCATTGGTTGAATTGCATAAGGTACAGATATTCTACTGTTGGGAATTAAACTTAAGCAGTTAGTACGGTTGAAGTATACAAAAACAGTTAAGACTGTTGATACAAGGACAGTTAAGACTGCTGATGGAAGAGCAGTTAGGACTGGTGAAGAAAGAAAAGTTTGGACTGCTTAAGAGATCAAGGTGAAATCGGTTTGAAGATAATTATAGAAAAGATATAGTATATATCTTATTGATATAGAATGATTCGGTTAGATGTTTAACGTGTAAAGGACTCTTTACATTATAAAAGGAGATCATTAGATTAGGGTTTCATACATATACATACACGAATACATATCATTCAGAGCTATTGTAATCGTTCAATATAGTGAAGTGATAAGTTTGGTTGATATCGTTGTTCTTATTGTTTTACTTAATCAATCACCAAACACAAACTTATATTCTTCTAAGTGCTTGATAGTAAATTCCGCGTGCTATTAAGTATATACTCAAAGTATCTCCAACACAAAGCGTGTGTTTAGATCCAGTCAACTGGTATCAGAGACCAAGGTTTTTGATACGTTGAGTTTAGAAGAATCGGAAGTATTTACTCACTAGCAATCTAAGAAGATGGACATGGAGACACCTCAAACCTTGCTAAACTCCCCATGCTGAAACAGAATGAATATGACTTATGGCGGCTCAGGATAGAGTAATACTTCATGGTGCAAGACTATGCATTATGGGACATTATTATCAATGGTGATTCCTTCAAACCAGTTGCTGTTGAAGAAACACGTGCTGATGGTTCCAAGGTCACAAAGCTTAACACTGAGCCAGTTACAAATGAGGAGAGAATCAAAAAGAAGAATGATCAGAAGGCTAGGAATTTGTTATTAATGGCAATTCCTAATGATCAAGTGCTGAACTTTAGCCATTATGAGTCGGCTAAAACTCTCTTTGAAGCAGTGGTGGAAAGATTTGGTGGCAATGAAGCTACCAAGAAGGCACAGAAAACCCTACTCAAGCAAAGTTATGAGAACTTCACTGCATCAAGCAATGAAACTTTGGATCAAATCTTTAATAGGCTTCAGAAGATCATCAGTCAACTTACTGTGTTGAAGATTGTGATACCTCAAGAAGACCTCAACATGAAGTTTCTAAACAGTTTACCTGCTGAATGGAACACTTATGTTGTGGTTTGGAGCAATAAACCAGAGCGGGAGAATATGACAATGAATGAGCTTTACAATAATCTCAAGATTGTTGAGCAAAAGGTCAAGAAGAGTGGTAGCACCAGTTCTAGTTCAGGGAATATGGCCTTTGTATCTTCTTCAAATAGTTCTAACCATGAAGATGAAGAAGCAGTTGGTATTGCTATACCAACAGTTAACACTGCTGGTGTAAAAACTAGCACTGCTGGCTTGACCGATGAGACTATATATGCATTTGTATCAGAACAGTCTGGTGGGTCAAAGATCTTTAATGAAGATCTTCTTCAAATTGCTGAAGATGATTTAGAAGCTATGGATTTGAAGTGGCAGTTGGCTTTGATAAGCATCAGGGCTAAGAAGTATTACCAAAGGACTAGGAATAAGATTACCTTCAATGGAAGAGATGTTGCTGGGTATGATAAGTCTAAGGTGGAATGCTTTAATTGTCACAAGTTGGGGCACTTTTCCAGGGAATGCAGAGGTCCAAGACAACAAAGCAACCAAGGTCAAGGGTTTCAGAATCAGCAAGGGTCAAGGAGAACTGTTAATGTTGAAGAGCCTTCTTCCAAGGCTATGGTAGCTGTAGATGGAGCTGGATTTGATTGGAGCTTCATGGAGGAAGAAGAGGAACCAGCTAACTTGGGTTTGATGGCTTTCTCAGACACTGAGGTATATAAACCTGAAAAATGTTCAATCTCTTGTCATGCTTTAAAAGATTATGAAAATATTAAGAAACAGTATGATGATCTTAGAGTTGAATATAATCAAATAGGTTTTAGTCTGTCAAATCATAAAAGAGGATTAGCTGTTTTGGAAGAACAAATTGTGTTTTATAAACAGAATGAGTCAAACTTTACTGATGAGATTGGTCTTTTAAAGAGGGAATTGGAAATAAAAGAAAATAAAATGAGTGGACTTGTATATGAACTAGAGAAGCTTAAAAAGGAGAAAGATAATATTCAGTTAAGTGTAGACACTCTTGAATATACTTCAGATGGAGTTAAGAAGATTGTAGAGAGTCAAATACTTAACAAAGCTAAATCTGGTTTAGGTTATAAGTCAGTTGCACCCCCCTTTAGAGGAATGTTTGCTCCACCAGGAATTAACTTAGCTCATACAGGATTAGAAGAGTTTAAGGATATGGATTTTCCTGGATATGGTGTAAAGATTAGTGAGAATCCTGTTAAATTTGTTAAGGGAGAAGATGCTTTTGTGAGTGCTGGTGATAAATCTCTTTCTGAGGAAAAGATGTCCTCTGATAGGAACTCAGATGCTCCAACTATTGAGGAATGGACATCTGATGATGAGAATGTAGAGGTTAAGGAAAAACCTAATGTTGTTAAAGTAGAAGTTAAACATGCTCCTAAAGTGGTTAAGACTGAAAACATAAAACCAGTTAGGAAAAATGTTAGATATGCTGAGATGTATAGGTCCAAGAACAGATCATCAAGTTCTGAGAGTAGTCATAGGAATTGGAATCATTCAAAATCTAAGAAAATGGATGATAGGTTTGCTATGATTAGAAAAGTATGTTTTGTTTGTGGAAGTTTTGAGCATATGGCTGCTTATTGCGATTCTAACTCATGGAAAAAGAGGGTTACTGGGAATGTAAGGGTGAACAGGAATAACAATGCTAGGGTAACTCAAAATGGTTCAACTAGATTGACAAACCCTAATGCAAATCATAAAATGTCACCTAAAGCTGTTATGTTAAAGACTGGCATCAAACCAGTTTCAACTGCTAGTCAAAATCAGTGGTTTAATAACAAGCAAACTGTTCCTAGTGCAAAACAATTTTCAAATCATGCACAAACAGTTAAAAGTCATTTCTATCAGAAAATAGCAATGGCAAATCAGAAGTGGTTGCCTAAGGTTAAACAAGCAGTTCCAACTGCTAGGTCAGCAGTTCCAACTGCTAGACCAGCAAATCCGACTGCTAGGCACTTAAATGCTAAGGGAAATTGGGGCAATGCTGTCAAGGCCTCAGCACATTGGGATAAACATTTTGCCAAACCCAATGGTGCATCAAAGACCTTAAACACGTTTTCTCATCTTGATGCACAAGGCAGATCCAAACCAGTGACGGTTTGGATCCCCAAAAGAAACTAACACCTTTATTTTGTATGCAGGAACATCCCTCTAATGACAAAGAAGATAGAGGATTTTCAGACAGTGGATGTTCAAGGCACATGACAGGCAACAAGTCATATCTTTCAGACTTTATTGCTCTGGATGAAGGACCAGTTGTCTTTGGTGGTGGTGTTGGAGGAAGAATTACTGGCAAAGGGGTAATTAAAAATGGTAACCTTGATTTTGAGAATGTGTATTATGTACCAGAACTTAAGTACAATCTTTTCAGTGTATCACAAATTTGTGATAAACAGAACAAAGTTTTATTTACTGATACTGATTGTCTTATACTTTCCCCTGATTTCAAGCTACCTGATGAAAGTCAAGTATTGCTTAAAATCCCCAGAAAGGATAATACATACAGTGTTGAGATGAATAAACTAGTTCCTAAGGTTGGACTTACTTGTCTTGTTGCAAAAGCCACATTGGAAGAATCAATGTTATGGCACAGGAGGCTTGGTCATGTTAATTTTAAAACCATTAACAAAATTGCTAAACAGGGATTAGTAAGAGGTTTACCAAACAAAACTTTTCTCAATGACCAAACTTGTGTTTCTTGCCTTAAGGGTAAGCAACACAGAGCCTCATGTAAGCCAAAGACCCAGAACTCTATTTCTCAAGCTTTATATATGTTGCATATGGTCTTGTTTGGTCCTACCTCTGTGAATAGCTTGAATTTTAAGAGATACTACCTTGTTATCACTGATGATTATAGTAGGTTTTCTTGGGTATTCTTTATGAAAACTAAGGATGAGACAAGTGAAATACTTAAGACCCTTATTGTTGAAGTAGAAAACCTAGTTGATAAGAAGGTTAAAGTAATCAGATGTGACAATGGGACTGAATTTAAGAATAGAGTGATGGATGACTTTTGCAGAGAAAAAGGTATTAAGAGGGAGTTTAGTGTAGCTAGAACCCCACAGCAAAATGGTGTAGCTGAAAGGAAGAATAGGACTCTTATAGAGGCTGCTAGGACAATGTTAGCTGACTCTAAGCTACCAACTTGGTTTTGGGCTGAAGCAGTTAGCACTGCTTGTTATGTGTTGAATAGGGTTTTAGTTGTACAACCTCACAATAAGACTCCTTATGAGCTTCTGAGAGGTAGAACCCCTGCTTTAAGCTTCATGAGACCTTTTGGTTGTCATGTTACTATCCTTAATACCAAAGACCAACTAGGAAAGTTTGATGGGAAATCTGAGGAAGGTTTCTTTGTTGGTTATTCTCTGCACAGTAAGGCTTTTAGGGTGTATAATACAAGCACCAAGCAAGTGGAAGAAAATCTGCATATAGAATTTTTGGAGAATAAACCAAATGTTGCAGGTATAGGTCCTGATTGGATTTTTGATATAGACAGACTTTCAGATTCCATGAATTATGTGCCTGTTACAGGTACAAATACTAACAATGATGCAGGTTCAGAAGAGGAAGATGATGATTGCATTTTCATACCTGTCATGGAAGAAAGTTCTGTGAATGAGTATTCTACAAAGAAAGATGATATTCCTTCATCAAGTGGTGTAGACAAAGAGAAGGATATTGCTGAAACAAGTGGTCAGAATGGTAAAGAAGCTGAAATTCCAACGAGCAGATCCAATGGAGTTAGCACTGCTCAACCTCAAGTTCCAACTGCTGAGCAAAATATTGAGACTGCTGGACCAAGTCAACCTCATTCACCAGTTGATACTGCTGAGTTTGATTTCTTTGGAGATGGTCTGCAAAACATGCCTACTAGCTATGCAGTTCCTTCTACTCCCCATACTATTGTGCATAAGAATCATCCACTTACCAATGTCATAGGAGATGTACAATCTGGAGTCAAGACCAGAAGGCAAATTCAAGATCCAGATCATCATGGTTTTCTCAGTGTGGTTTATGAGGAGAAATATCATGAAGATGAGAATGAGTGTATGTTTGTATGTTTTCTATCTCAGGTTGAACCCAAGAATGTGTTAAAGGCTTTAGAATCAGAAAGTTGGGTTGAAGCTATGCAAGAAGAGCTACTTCAATTCAAGATTCAAAATGTTTGGGTTCTGGTTGATCTACCAAAAGGAATGAGAGTGATTGGTACAAAGTGGGTATTCAGGAACAAGAAGGATGAGAGGGGCATTGTTATAAAGAACAAAGCAAGATTAGTTGCTCAAGGCTATACTCAGGAGGAGGGTATAGATTATGAGGAAGTTTTTGCTCCAGTTGCCAGGATTGAAGCAATAAGATTATTTCTTGCTTATGCTTCATTTATGGGGTTTATGGTCTATCAAATGGATGTGAAGAGTTCATTTCTTTATGGCACTATTGATGAAGAGGTTTATGTTACACAACCTCCAGGTTTTATAGACCCAGAGCATCCTGACAAGGTTTATAAGGTGGTGAAAGCTCTATATGGATTGCATCAGGCTCCAAGAGCTTGGTATGAAACTCTTGCTAAATATCTTCTGAAGAATGGGTTTCATAGAGGGAAAATTGATCAAACTCTTTTTATTAAGAAGGACAAGGGTGATATTCTACTGGTTCAAGTTTATGTAGATGACATCATTTTTGGTTCTACAAAGAACCAGATGTGTAAGGAGTTTGAAAAACTGATGAAAGACCAATTTCAGATGAGTTCTATGGGAGAGCTTACCTTCTTTCTAGGTCTTCAAGTACAGCAAAAGTCAGATGGTATATTTATCTCTCAGGATAAATATGTTGGTGAAATTTTAAGGAAATTTCAATTCACAGATGCCAAGGTTGCTAGCACACCAATTGACAAGGAGACACATTAGTTATTAAAGGATTACAGTGGTGAAGATGTGGATGTGCACATGTATAGATCTATGATTGTGTCCCTGATGTAACTCACATCATCAAGGCCTGATATTATGTTTGCTGTGTGTGCCTGTGCAAGATTCCAAGTCAATCCTAAGGTGTCTCATCTCACAGTAGTAAAAAGGATCTTCAGATACCTTAAAGGACAGCCTAACTTGGGGCTGTGGTATCCTAAAGAGTCTGCATTTGATCTTGTTGCATTCTCTGATTCTGATTATGCTGGCGCTAGCATGGATAGAAAGTCTACAACAGGTGGTTGTCAATTCTTAGGTCGAAGATTAATTTCTTGGCAGTGTAAGAAGCAGACTATAGTGGCTATATCTACTACTGAAGCAGAATATGTGGCTGCTGCAAGTTGTTGTGCTCAAGTTTTATGGATTCAAAGCCAGATGCTTGATTATGGGTATAATTTCTTAAACACAATTATACATATAGACAATAACAGTACAATGTGTATCATTAAGAATCCAGTTCAACATTCAAAAACTAAACATATTGAAATTAGACATCATTTTATAAGAGACTGTGCTGAAAAGAAGTTAATACAAGTTGTTAAAATACACACTGATAACAACTTTGCTGATCTCTTAACAAAAGGTTTTGATGTAAGCAGATTTCAGTACTTGGTAACAGGTATTGGAATGCTTAATCCTTCAAAAGATTAATGTGAAAATGTTTTTGGATTATGTACTGTTAATTGTGCTATTTGTATAGTTGAGACTGCTTGAATGGTGTTACGAGTGCTTGTGAATTTGTTAGTCAAATGGAATAATTGTTAAAAGAGAATATTATGTATTGTGTTTTCTTTGATTTTGGACTAACATTTCAGGTTAAGAAAAGCTTTTTGCTTTGGATTGTGTTTGAAAAGAATGGTGGTTTAGATTGTCAAGTGTGAATGCTTGTCACACAACAAATGGTACTTGATTCACCATGTCTAATCAACATAAGAATCAACTAGTCCAGATCAAACGGTTTCTGGTAAAGACTACTCAAATCCGTTTATGGTTGACAGTTTACCAAAAACTGGTTGGTTAACAACTCACCAAATCTAAGTGTGAAGAGTTGGCTAGTCCATAGCAAACGGCTATTGGTAAAGACAAGTCAAATCCGTTCATAGCTGATAGTTTGCTAAAAACTATAAGTCGACAAAACTGTTTTCGAATCCACAATTTAAAATTCAAACATTTGATTTTATCTCTGAAAACTTTTTGCTAAACAGTCTGAACTGCTGGTGTAAACAGTCTGAACTGCTGGTTTCATCAGTTTGTACTGATTGTTAAAAACTTAGTTCCTACTGAGTTTATGCTCTGTGATACACCTCTCTCAGAAGGTAATACATCTGGAAGTGTTGAGAGCAGTTTTAAACTTAAACAACTGAATTGATGGTAACTTGTACAAATGGTCTTATTGGATGCTGAGCTTGGATAACTTATGTTCTAGTTCATTTGATGGTGCGGATTCTTCCAAATAGGGGAGGAATTAAAGTTTGTTCTAAGTTGCTGTTAAAGATGATTGCTGATTATGAAATTCAGGGGAGGAATTAAGAAGTCAGAGATGAATTAAAATGAAGTGCTTAAATTTTATTCAGGTGGTTTCATTACAAAGCTCCATACGGATACAAGGAAAAACCAACAAAAACTACCAACTACCAACAAAACATTCTACACAACACAAAAGACAACACAACTACTCAAGCTTTCCTTTTCCTTTTCCAGTGATATTCGGCATGATTTTGCTGCGGGCTCCTCTGCTACCCATGAGTTCAGATACCTTCTTGCAGGGAAGTGCCAGTATTACTGATCTTGGAGATGGAAATTGCTGCTTCTCAGGCTTTTTCTTCTCAGGCTTCTTCTTTGGAACAGGGATCTTCACTGATGATGCTGCTTTCTCAAATTCTTTTGTGAGTAAGTTTGATAATTTTTGAAGTTCATCATCGTCAGAGTCAGAAGAATCAGACGAAGAGGAGGATGAATCATCAACATAAGGAGGAAGTTCATCGGAGGAAGGTTCATCGGACGAGGATACTTCAGTCTTTTTCTTTGAAAGATTAACTCTTGAAGTTGAAGAATAATTTGGTGGAAAATAGTTGTTCCATCCTGAATCTTCGGAATCAGAAGAAGAATCAGATGAAATTTCTATGATGATTGGTGAAGAAGACATTGTGATTAAAGAAGTTAAAAGATTTGTGTTGAAGAAGATTTGTATGGATATGTGAGTTTTATAGAGTTAATGAGGGTTTAATGGCATTCAATGCGTGGTTGATATGCAGAATTAACTTTGGGTTGGTATAAGGAATTAATTCCTTGATGGAATTAAATTAATTTTTGGTAATTTTTGAAGGGTTGGTCAAAAGAGTGTGATAAATGAAGATAATTCCCAAAGTGTTTCATGATTCAAGTCAAGTGTTTGAAAGAATCCACCTCATCAACAAAATCAGAAGTTTAATTTAAGAAACTTATTGATTTGCATCGAAATCATAAGTTTAGGGGAGGATTGTTGGGAATTAAACTTAAGCAGTTAGTACGGTTGAAGTATACAAGAACAGTTAAGACTGTTGATACAAGGACAGTTAAGACTGCTGATGGAAGAGCAGTTAGGACTGCTGAAGAAAGAAAAGTTTGGACTGCTTAAGAGATCAAGGTGAAATCGGTTTGAAGATAATTATAGAAAAGATATAGTATATATCTTATTGATATAGAATGATTCGGTTAGATGTTTAACGTGTAAAGGACTCTTTACATTATAAAAGGAGATCCTTAGATTAGGGTTTCATACATATACATACACGAATACATATCATTCAGAGCTATTGTAATCGTTCAATATAGTGAAGTGATAAGTTTGGTTGATATCGTTGTTCTTATTGTTTTACTTAATCAATCACCAAACACAAACTTATATTCTTCTAAGTGCTTGATAGTAAATTCCGCGTGCTATTAAGTATATACTCAAAGTATCTCCAACACAAAGCGTGTGTTTAGATCCGGTCATCTACCCTTTCTCAGTAAGGGTGCCTTTTCTCATGACTTTGATCCTTGAATCAGATTCATTTGATTTGATATGCTATGATCCCTCTGATAAGAATCCTTTGCTATGATCCTTAGATATGATTCTTTTGATATGATCTCAGTTATATGATCATCTGTTATGATTCAGTAATATATGCCTTTGCTATGATTCCCTCTGATATGATGATATGATATGATGTGCTTTGTTATGTTTGTTGCCCGAGCTAACTAGCCATGGAGGTACCATGGCTATGTCATTGAGGCACCGATGGCATGACACTTTCTGTGGAGGTGTGATTGATCCACGGCGTCCTCATTTGTTATGATATGATATGATATGAGATCTCTTGGCCATTTTGATATATGCGTATACTTGTCTAGTACATGGTACGTATATGATTTGTTTTGTGAGGGGCGTATGAATGCATCCTAGGCTTATATGATATGTGATATGATTTGTTTGGTGACTGGTTGTATGTACCCTATACCCCACTCATTGTTTGGTACTTAGAGGTCTCCCCTCTCCGTAAAACTTAGATATGATAGGTATATGTGATTATGTGGTCTATTCGAGTGGCTCGTTTAGACAAGCTTGTCGATATCTGTTAGGCATCTTTGGTCCATTCGAGTGGCTCGTTTGGACGTGTTCGTTGACATTTATTTCTTTTACTCTAGAGCTATTCTTACCATGATGCGTATACTTGTGTGCCATTTAATTCATATTCATTTGACTATGCTTATTATCGTTTCTGCTTTGTTTATATATCTGTTCACTGAGCGTTTTATGCTCAGCCGCATTTCTTTTCCATGCGGCAGGTAATAAGCGGGATGCGGGGCAAGAGAGTTGAGAGTAGGAATAGAAGACCTACCTTATTAGATTCCCCATTGTCTTGGAACTATTTAGAACTTATGTTATGGATATTTATTTCCTTTGTATTTCTTTTGAGATTGTTAAGTCTTTTGGGAACTTGTAATTTATAAGTCATGATGTTCTTGACTTAGTTTTATTTATGAAAGACTTCCGCTTGCGTTATTTTGTATGTTCTGATTAGACACCATAATGTGGCATCTTAACCAAGGTCAGGTTGGGGTGTTACAATTATGGTATCAGAGCCAGGTTGCGACTTGTAGTTCATAAGTTATGGCCTGTGAAATCTGGACCCTTAGGTTTCGCCCTGTAGGACTTAGGTTTTGACCGGTGAGGATTGGGTAGACATTAGGTTTCATTTCGGCACGATCATTCTTTCATATCTTGATCTTTAACTTCGTTTTTTCTTCGCTAATCCGTTTACGACCTTTCAGATGGAGAACACTCGTCATAACGAAAATTTCAGTAACAACCCTGCATTTGCTACTGCAGTCTAGCGGGCTGTAGAAGCATTGATTCCGGGCCTTACAGAATGGATCGCGACTGAGATCCGTCAGAGCACGGCCAGTGGTAGTGGAAGTGGTGGTTCGGGTGCTGGTGCTCCACCAGTGACCATTCATATTGAAATTATGCAGGAGAGGGCTAGGCAGGGTGTCAAGAGGAATCGTGACGGGGATCGAATGCGACCAGTTCAGGGAAGCAATCAGCAGGATAAGGATTCGTAGGATGATGATCAGCGGAGTTATGATAGGAAGGGCAACAACAACCAGAGGTCGGGACGTGATCAACAGCATCAGGATCAGCACCACCGTGGTTAACGACAACATCGTTTTTCAGGTTCTTCTAGTCAGAGGGGTGATACGGATCGGGCTTCGGCTACTGCTTGTGATAATTATGGAAAGTTTCACCCGGGGAAGGCTTGTTATAAGATTTCGGGTGCATGTTTCTCATGTGGTTCGAGTGATCATATTAGGAAGGATTGTCCCAAAAGCCGTGCAACCGACAACAACAGAAATGCCAGGGACAACAGGCCGAATCAGACAGGAGACTGTGCTCGCAACTAGTTTACTTAATTTCATTTTCATTTGATTCAGATGTCTTGACATTTATTTTCCTTTTCATTTTCATGATACGTGGGTGGTTCTAGTAAGTAAATCCTTTGAATGTTTTAAGTTCTCAATTGGTAATTTCGTTTTGTGGTAATCCTGCGTATGTTGGTTGATTTATTTGTTATGAGAATTTTGGGGAATCGTGGAAAAATTGATGCAATTGACGACGTACTCCACTTCTGATAGACATACTAGATTGCCGTTGCTTCTATAATAGTTTTGTTTCCCTTATTTTGTTTCGTTGATGAGAATTGATTTTGTTAACCTATGAGAGTAAAGAAGAACTAGGAGGTTTGATGAGTGGCCTTTTACTCATCATTTTATACCCGAAAAACCCCACGAAAATGACCAAAAACACCCAAATGGACCATATAATATTACAAATATCCTTGGATTGTGTTTCAGGTACAAAAGGATTGAAAACGGGGCAAATACGGACAAAACCGAGCTTGAGTTGGAAAAGAGCCGAAACCGGAGCCGGGAAAGACAATTTTCATATGGATTTTTATTCGAGCTCAAAAATTACAAAATGGCCCTTGGATTATTCTTACTTGGCAACAATGGTCCCTTGAAGAACTTTGAAAATGTGGCAGATTGGGTCCCTCAGCTTTACATAAATTACAACTTTGGTCCTTGGTTTATTAGCCATATTATTCTACACTAAACTAAAAAAAAGAAACCCGGATCCAAAACACTACCCAGCCCACACTACAAATACAAATACCCAGCCCATCCCTCCTCACCAAACCCGACCCTTACTAATACTAAAAACACTGGGTCAAATCCCTCTTTTGTGGTCAACATTCTAATCACACAACCCTAACCACTATTCACCCTCTTCATCCTCCTTAATCACCTGATAATCGTCCATCTCATCACCTCACCACACCAGTCCAAAACACCCACATGGTGTTGTCTTTGGTCCCCTCCATCCACCTCAGCGATCCGTGGACAAAAAAAGGAGAATCAACGATCAAGATGTGAAGATGTGGTGAACACGTTATGATCCAAGGGTCACAAAAGAAACACAAACGCAAGTGAGGGATACACTCACAAAAGAAGCACACGATGAAACTAGGGTTTTACATTTTTTTAGTATAAATAGCCGAATAGTAGCGGTTGTTTTTTTTAGGTTTATTTTAGCATTTTTATTTTTTAAGGTACTTTGTAATTTCAGTTGTAATTTACTCTAATTTTAATTTTAATATCAGTTTTTTTTTTCTTTCTTGAAAGTCGAATTAGTATAGCTTAATTTATCTGCTTATGATGTTTTTAATATCAGTTTATTTGCTTATTTGTTGATTTCTGTTTTGAGTTTATTTGTTGTCAGTTGCTTATTTGTTAATTTTAAAGAAAGTAAGAAAAAAAAAATAGCAGTCTGCATGTTCTTGTTTTTTTTGCCTCTTAAGCCTCTTTTAGATCTCAGATTTAGTATAGTTAAAATAGTATTTAGGTTTTAATTTTTGTCATATTAGTAGCTGCTAGTTTATCTTGATCTGTTAGTGTTTATTTTTTTCAAGTTGCCACTCTTAAAAAGAAAGTCAGGATTTTGGATTTTGCATTTTGTTTATTTGCATTTTGTTTGTGTTTATTGTTTGTGTTTGTGTTTATTATAGTTGGATTTGGATTTGGTAGTTAATCTTGGCCTGCAAAATTGCTTCAAATCAGCTCAGTTAGTATGCAGCTTATTTTAGCTTAATAGAATAGCTTGTGGCTTGTTTTGATCTTTGTGGCTTATTTTTCTCTAAACTGATTAATCTTACTAAGCTGTTTGGAGTTTTGTGTTTGAGTTAAGAAATTTCTTTTGTTTTTAAAAAAAAAGCCTTCTATTGAATACTAAAAGAAAGTCAAAGAAAAAAAAATTAAATTGCAAAAACTGACCTCTGGGGTTCAAACCCAGGTCAGTCCAATCACAACACAAGCAACCCAACCATTGCACTCACTTCTCTTTTTAATTAAACCTTACAACATTTAATTTAAAACCCTTTTCACCCCTTTTTCCTTATTAAGCTAATTTTTACTGTTAAACTTGTTTTTAGCTTATTTCTAAAACCAATTTCACTTTTTATATCTTTCTCAGCTTTCTAATAGTTTAAAGTATTCCCTAAAAAAATTTCAGATTTTATCTTTTTCATTTAATATTTTTTATCAATTATTTTCTTTTAAATAGTTTTTAATTTATAAAAAATTATTAAAAAGTCAAAAAAAATATTTTTCTTTTTTCCAAAATTTTCTTTTTATATTTAGGACTTAGGAAAATTATTTTGATACCCGTAGGATTAATTTTTAAATATTTTGACGTTTTTACTCGTTCGTAGTTTACCGTTCGCGTTTATTAATTTTCGTTTTATTTAAAAACCAAAACAAACTCTCGTCTTTTCAAGCACTTTAATTACGAACCGAAAACGATATCCTCAATTTCACGCCTCGTTGGGACCTCGACCCGGGTATTCACTTATCCGGTTATTAAATCGATTTTGCGTTAAGTGTTGCACGTTGACTTTTCTTCGTGAGAGGTTGACTTGTGATATATTTCGACGACAATCAAGGTTGATGATAGGTTGCTTATTCACAACTTGAGATAAATTATGACCATCATGAAGGTATATTTATATGATGCTAGTATTATGACGCGTAGCTAACGTGATAATACTTACATCATATAACGTACCTTTATTGTGATCATAGGATATTTCGAGGAGTGCCTAAGAAGCTTTAGATTCTGACATTAAAGAAGATTATCCGCGATTAGTGAGACCTTAGGTTCATTCTACCTATGCGAATACTCTGCTTTCATCATTAGACATCTGGATACGTTTGAATTCTCGACATGTATTTTTTGACCCTTGTTCATCTGTTAAGATTCTTAGGACTCATTGCAGAGCTTTCTACCGTTTGATTTTACCACCCAATCTGTTTTCTGTCCGTATATATTCCATGCGTTACTATGAAGAAGTACACCTATTGTCTGTTACATGTACGCTTCGTAATCGTTGTATCTGATTTATTATGATCTACTCTAGATAAGATCTGACGCCATCTGGGTTATTGTCGATCGTCTTACTAAATCCGCTCATTTCTGCCTATTCGTAAGGACTATTCGGGTAGCATGTTGGCACGACTTTTCCAGCAGGAGATTATTCATCTACATGGTACTCCTGTAGCTATTATATCTTATCGAGATCCGCACTTTACCTCACGTTTTTGCATGAGGTTGCACAAGGCTTGGGGTACTCGGCTTAATTTTAGTACAGCTTTTCATCCGCAGACAGATGGGCAGTCAGAGCGAACCATTCAGACCCTGGAGGATATGTTGAGAGCGTGTGCTCTAGAATGGCCGGGGCATTGGGATGATTACTTGTGTTTAGTGGAGTTTGCCTACAACAACAGTTGGCACGCCAGTATTAAAGGAGCTCCCTTCGAGTTGTTGTACGGGAGTAAGTGTAGGGCTCCTATATGTTGGAATGAGGTTGGTGAGCGACTCATTGAAGGCCCCGAGTTGATTGAGGTAACTAATGAAAAGGTTGCCATTGCTAAGGAAAAGCTCCGGGAGGCTAGGGCTCGACAGAAAAGTTATGCCGATCGTCATCGTCGTGAGCTAGAATTTTATCCTGGTGATCATGTTTTTCTTAAAGTTTCTCCATTCCGTGGCGTTAAATGTTTTGGCGTGAAAAGGAAACTCAGTCCGCGATTTATTGGTCCTTTTGAGATTTTAGATCGAGTTGGTGAGGTTTCTTATCGTTTGGCTCTTCCCCCGCAACTTGCCCATGTGCATAATGTGTTCCATGTATCTCTTCTGAGGAGATACAATTATCATCCGCTACATGTTGTTACCTATCCTTTGCATCAAATTCGAGAGGATTTGTCTTATATTGAGGAGCCTGAGGCTATTTTGGAGCGTCAGGATCGAGTCATGAGAAACAGAACCATTCCATTCGTTAAAATCCTTTGGAAGAATCATCCCGAGAGTGAAGCTACATGGGAAACCGAAGAGTCGATGCGAGCTAGTTATCCTCATTTCTTTTCATGATTCGGTACGTATTCGTTATTGTCTATTCCAAATTTCGAGGACGAAATTTTTTGTTTAGAGGGGAAGAATTATAATAACCTAGAACGTAAATTCTAAAATCCGTACTAATTTGAACTTTAAACCGAACCTAAGTAATTGCAAGTTAATACATGAGAACTATACATCGTACAAGCCATAAATAGCCCTTATAAAAATTCAACACAAATATATAACATACATTATATATCACACGCCTAATATAACATATATGGGTCCAAAAAGAATTAAAACTTTTGTAAACAACTTATGAATGGGAAAGATCTAGAGTTATTTTTAAATGGAAGAGATGTGATTTGGTCATAATTCCTTTCCCCCTAATCTCGGCATTTTCTTTTATTTCTTCCCCCCTCCTTTATTTTTCCAACCGAATAACACAAACAAATAAAATACCCAAAAAACCTTAGAAAAAAAAAAAAAAAAAGGTGGCGGCCTCCTTCTTTTCTTCCTTTTTCAGTCGAGTAAAAGAGTTCCAAGAGCAGGGTACAAGGGCCTTCTGATTGTGGTTAATTCTCTGTTCGGCTAAGGCTTGGTGTGGATAGCTTAAGGTGTTCTTGTGGGTCTAAACTCTAGTATTTCCTGTCCTTGTATTGTCCTGTTTGTCGACCCAAAGGTATCACTCATCTCATCTCATTCTCCTTTCGACGTGAATACATGACATGCTATGATGAACAAGCTTTAACCAATTATTATTATATGCTAAATGAAGGACTAAGGGATCACAAAATAAAGCAAATGAAATAATGAACTAAAATGCATATAAAATCAGAATATTGAAACATGTAATAGGGTGAGTGTTCAAGCCGATGTATAAGGTCTTATATGCTTTTTGATTCAATGTAAATATAAGTTAAGAACCTGATGATTAAACATGTTTTTGATCACCACAATACCACTCTAAATCTGGAACGTGAAGACACATGAATCAGTGCATAATACATGTCAAAATAACAATTAATTATGGGCTGTAACATCAGGTTTCATGTGAATGAAATATGGATATATATTATGCATGAAATATAGGTTCTGTGGTGCATAAAATAATGACCAATACATGTATAGTGGTGACTTATAATCGGGAGTTTAAAACGTATAAAAGGGGCATTGTATGGGTCGAATGGGTATACTGAATTAGAGGACAAAATAGGGTAAAGAGTTATGATTTTATGTAGGTGTTGTTGTGATTTCGGTCTGATCATTACAAGGTTTGAAGTGTGATTTTATGTGTGTCAATTGGGTCGAATAGAGTGGTTATGAGGGTGTCGAATGAAGTCATTATGAGTGAGTTATAATCTGCTAATATGGGTTGTTATGGTGTGTTGTGGGCTGTGTTGGGGATGTCGATTAGGGCAAAGAAAACAATGATTCTATGTGGTTATTGTGGGTGGTTCTAGTGTATATAGTGTGTGTCGAGTGTGTATTTTGGGGCGTCGAATGGGCTGATTAATGGAGTCCTGGTTGGGAATTGTGGTTTTCGTGTGGGGGCGTTAAGGATTGAACTAAGGTTGTTTTGATGCTTGTGTGTGTGCATGAAAGGCGTGTCGAACAAGAGGGGATAATTAGGGAGTGGGTTGCGAATTTATGTGAACATTATGGGTGTCATTAAGTTGCCGTATAGGCTGGTACTTGGACGTTGCTTCACGTGGTATTAGATGGAGTCGATCTAGGCATATGTTGATTAAATAACTCATGTCGATATAATCAAATTAGGGGCTGTAAAAGCAGGTCTTATGTGCATGAACTTGGATCCGTATTGGGTATAAAATAATAAATCACTATGGATGGTTATGAAAGCCCCTAATCTGGAAATGTGTACGTTGGTTAAAGGATTCCATCTTTGTAGGTCTAGTGTGACAATTAAATTAGATAACAAGAAGAGTTACTCTAAGTCTATTTTGGACTTGAACTGGTATGTATACTTGCGTCTAGAAGGGTAGTGTTCATGCATGGATTTTGTCTTCGTGTGAGTTTAGTGCATGGGATACAACTAGCAATAGTTGGTTTGTCATTTCATGTGTTAGTGGGGCTGGAAAAGAAGTAAGGTCATGTGCATATCTGGTGTTGAGTAGGGTTTTAAAACATAAGAACATAGGGTCATGTATGGTTGTTGTGTCGAACTTCAAATGGGGTAAGTCAGAAAGGGTTGCTAAGTTAAACAAAATGAGTTAGGGCATAAGAGGGACTATCAGATTATTGCATGTGTCGAGTTAGGGTTTAAATGCACAAGTCGAGATAAATTGCATAAGACTTTAATGAGGTGCTTAAGGTATGCGAAATATAGAAATTTCATATAATTACGTAATTTACACTTTAGTCCTGAACTCTAATAAATTGATATTCTGAACCCTAAACTATTAAAAGTTGGCATATTTAACCTTAAACTATAATGTTGATCATATTAAGTCCAAAAGTTATTTAATTGGCATTTTTAACCCTAAAAGTTATTAAATCGGAAAACTTGCTAATTATAGAAACTTACTAAATATAGAAAGTTACTAAATAAGGAAACCTACTAAATATGGAAAGTTTCTAAAAATGGAAAGTTACTAAAAATAGAAGTTTCTAAAAATGGAAAGTTACAAAAAGAGGAAAGTTTCTAAAAATAGTAAGAAACCTTGAATGAGGAACCTTAATAACGATAAGCGGTAAACTTCTAAAATAAGCTGCTAAGTAATACGTTATCATTAAATTGTATAGGTGCGGCGAAGAAGGAGTGATTCCTTACTTCCGGTGTGCTTTCTTATTTCATTGGTTGAATTGCATAAGGTACAGATATTCTACCCTTTCTCAGTAAGGGTGCCTTTTCTCATGACTTTGATCCTTGACTCTGATTCATTTGATTTGATATGCTATGATCCCTCTGATATGAATCCTTTGCTATGATCCTTTGATATGATTCTTTTGATATGATCTCAGTGTTATGATTCAGTAATATATGCCTTTGCTATGATTCCCTCTGATATGAGGATATGATATGATGTGCTTTGTTATGTTTGATGCCCGAGCTAACTAGCCATGGAGGTACCATGGCTATGTCATTGAGGCACCGATGGCATGACACTTTCTGTGGAGGTGTGATTGATCCACGGCGTCCCCATTTGATATGATATGAGATCTCTTGGCCATTTTGATATATGCGTATACTTATCTAGTACATGGTACGTATATGATTTGTTTTGTGGGGGGCGTATGGATGCATCCTAGGCTTATATGATATGTGATATGATTTGTTTGGTGACTGGTTGTATGTGCCCTATACCCCACTCACTGTTTGGTACTTAGAGGTCTCCCTTCTCCGTACAACTTAGATATAATAGGTATATGTGATTATGTGGTCTATTCGAGTGGCTCGTTTAGACAGGCTTGTGGCTATCTGTTAGGCATCTTTGGTCCGTTCGAGTGGCTCGTTTGGACGTGTTCGTTGACGTTTATTTCTTTGACTCTGGAGCTATTCTTACCTTGATGTGTATGCTTGTGTGCCATTTGATTCATATTCATTTGACTATGCTTATTATCGTTTCTGCTTTGTTTATATATCTGTTTACTGAGCGTTTTATGCTCAGCCGCGTTTCTTTTCCATGCGGCAGGTAATAAGCGGGATGCGGGGCAAGAGAGTTGAGAGTAGGAGTAGAAGACCTACCTTATTAGATTCCCCATTGTCTTGGAACTATTTTGAAATTATGTTATGGATATTTATTTCCTTTGTATTTCTTTTGAGATTGTTAAGTCTTCTGGGAACTTGTAATTTATAAGTCATGATGTTCTTGACTTAGTTTTATTTAGGAAAGACTTTCGCTTGCGGTATTTTGTATGTTCTGATTAGACACCATAATGTGGCATCTTAACCAAGGTCGGGTTGGGGTGTTACATAGGGGGTGTTACAGATTGGCATCAGAGCTATGGTTATAGAGAACCAAGTGTTTTTAAACATTGGACTATAACTATACTTTCAAAATGGACCACTTTACACCATACCACGTTACAATTACTATTTACGGGGTTATTACAGTTCCATGTCTACAATGTCATACCTTAGCACCTCATCATCGGACATGGAGTCCGAGGATACCTTATCATCTATCACCTCACCCATAGCTCCTAGCGCATCGCCTGCTACAGTGTCAAACATTGCATCAGACGAAATGGAGCCCTTCAAGGAGGAGAAGTCGTTGCTACACCACCTATGACGCCTGTTGCACTAGGTAACCCAGAATCACCCATCTCAGAAGACCCATACGTACTAGCTAGACGGGCATACATTTCACCTCCTCGCCCGGAGAACCATCCAGTATCTCCCACTTACACTCCACTTATAGATGATCAGTACATGCAGGCACAGCAATGGCTTCCTGCAGAAGATTCAGAGACACCATTACCTACACCACCACCCCCACCTGCACCGATAGTCCGGCGCAGACGAGTCAAGATCTTAGAATGTTAGGAACACGTTTTATTCACATTACAAGTCTTGATCATATAGTTTAAATATGTTGCACGTTAAGGACTTTAAGTTAGCATTAAGGTCCGGTCCATTAGAAGTCCATGGGCCGGCCTTCTTATCATTTTCCTTCTAGAAACATTCATGTAAGAGTTGCCCTAATCATCGCCTATAAATAGAAGGTTAGGGAGCTCATATTTGTTGTTGGTTATTCATTTCTTTTACCGAAGCTCTGTCAAAGTTATATGTGAATGATAATCATCCGATTCTTCTTCTCCTAATCTCTTCTCTATTCTTCTCTAATCTCTCGTATATCATTTACTTATTGTTGTTTACATTTCATAGCTTAGTTAGTAGTAGTTCGTAGTTATTAGCGGGGTTACGAGTGTGTGTTCGAGTTAAAGAGGACCTACAAGTGGTATCAATCGCCAAAAAGGTAGTTAGGATCGTGTTTTGAGTAGTCTTAATCGTTGTCTAGGATTGGTTTTAGCTTAAGTACGGTTTTTATTGTTCACAAGTTCAATCGATATACTCTTTTGTTGGTAGTTTTCTCTCGTGAAAAACCTCAAAAATCTCATCAAATCTTCATTTCGTACGTTATCACTCTTAAATTTCTTTATATTTTTGTGGTTACTAATCGTTAGAAATCAAACACAATCGATTTCCATTGATTTTCTATTCGTTTTAGTGAAATCCGCATAATTAGCGTATTGGGAAAGTTGATGAAAAGTGAGTACTTTGCTTCTGGGTGAATTCCGACAAGTTAGGGTTTATCGCAAATCAATTCTGACAAGTTAGGGTTTATCGCAATTGGCAAATCTTGGAATTATCGATATTGGGACTCAGTATTTTACCTCCTTGTATAAGAAAGTGAAAATACTTCGACTTGGTTGCTTATTCTCATCTCTTGTACAAGAGTTGAGAAATTATTGAAATTGAAAATTAGATAAAATTATCGAAATTGCCATATCTATCGCAATTCTGATAAATTAACGCAAATTGCTTTTTCTATTGCAATTTAAGATAACTTATTAAAATTGTCATATTTTATCGCAATTTTAAGTTTTATCGCTATTTCTAATTTTATCGCAATTAGGTGAACAGTGATTATCGCAATTGGGTGAACAATACTTATCGCAATTGGGTGAACAGTAGTTATCGCAATTGGACAAAATCTTCAGCTAACCAAAACCAACTTCACATAACTCATAACACAAATCTTAATTATCTTCAAGATCCAAACATGTCTCAACCACCACACTTCAATTACTACTACCAGCTACAGCAATATCCACAGCAACAATATCATCAGCAACAACAACAATTTCATCCTCAATATCCACAACAACATGCTTTTGTGCAACAACATCAGTTTTTCCCTCAACAATCAGTACCTCAGCAACAAATCCTTCCACAAACTCAAATGCAGATGCAAAATTACCAACCTTCATCAAGAGAACCTCATTGGTTTACAAAAATGTGTGAAGCTATCAGTAGTCAGCAATCCAGGCATGAAGCAGGATCGTTTGAAACTCCACCAATGCTGACTCCTGGAAACTATGTGCAATGGTCTAGCCGGTTTCTTCGATTTGTTGAACTAAGGAAACCTCATGGTCAATATCTCAAAAAGGTCATAATGGAAGGACCTTATCCACTTCCTTCTACATTGGTTCCGGGTGATCCAACTGCTATACCTCCACGAGAGGACACTACAACTCCCATTCCAGTATCTCAATATTCCACTGAACAAACTCTTCAGCAAGAAGCCAATGAGATGGCCATGGCTTACATACTCCAGGGAATTCCTAACCCAATCTTCAAGAGTATTGATGCTCAGAAAACAGCCAAGGACATGTGGGAGCATGTACATCTTTTGATGGAAGGCACAGAATTGAACCAAGAGGATCTGGAATCCAAACTTTACATGGAATACAATAACTTCATGATGGAACCAGGGGAATCTTTAGAATCATACTATCACCGCTTCACCAATGTTGTCAATGATCTGGAATGTCATAACATACCTCTACCAAAGATTGCTATCAACTCCAAATTTCTAGGATGTCTTGGACCAGACTGGCAGAAGTATGTGACATTCGTGAGGCAAGCCAAAAAGATTAATCAAGTTTCATATGGGCTTTTGTATGATTATCTCAAGCAACATCAAACTGAGGTAGACAAGGACATTGCAGCAAGAGGAGGTTACTCACCATCACCAACTCCAAACTCTCTTGCTCTGATAGCTCAGTCACACTTTCCACCCTCAAGTCAAGAATTTGTTCCAACACCATCTCAACCAAGTTTCCAACCACAACCAAACAATCAGATTGTTCCTTATGAAGCACCATCTCAAAGTTTTGATTACCAACTGGTCCCATACAACAATACCGACTCCATGTTCTATTCTAATGCTGATTATGATGAAGAAGATGATGTGTTTAACTCTCTCAATGAAGGATTTGCATTAATTGCAAGAGCATTCAACAAGTTCTCTAACAAATCAAACAACCATCTTCGTTCTTCATCAAACATCAGGAACCAAGCAGTCGTAAATGATGGTCTAGTTGAGATTCAGAAACGGTCTTCTGGTAGATTTGGGTCTGGAAACATGGGAAATTATGGTACAAGGTTTAACTCAGGGGGTCAGAGGTTCAACACAACTGGGGGAAGTAAAAACAATATGGGGAATGCACAGAGGGGAATTCAGAATGTTGGTACTGAAAGAAGAGGAATTGCAAATACGTCAATCACTTGTTACAACTGTGGAGGCAGTGGTCATATGGAAAATGCTTGCCCTAAGCCTAGGACTCAGGGTAGTGCATTTCATAAAGAAGCTCTTCTAATGGCTCTCAAAGATGAAAAGGCTGCAGGAATGTTGACTCAGAACGAGCAAAGCTTTATGGCTAACGCTTATTCCGATGATGAGATGGAAGATTTGGAAGCAAATGCTGCAGTGATGCTCATGGCCAACATGCAGGAAATTAATGTAAACGAGACGGGCCCGGTATATGATACCGATGGCTTATCTCAGGTACTTGAATCAGAATGCCTTATTCATGAGATTTCTTCACCATCTGCATCTTCACCTTCACAAGAAAATCTTGTTCAAAATGATTCATCATTCTCGTCTCAAGGTGATGATCAAATAAACACTGTTGTTTCATTTGATGATGATAACACCAATGTTTCATTTGATGATCCTATTGATGATGATAATCATGATCACCTTGAACAAGATGATCTTATGCCTGATCAAGATCCAGAGCTTATGACCTTATTGCTGACCACCCAATCACAATTGAATGCACAAAAGTCACAGATTGACAAATGCAATGAGATTAACCAGAACTTAAAAGCTAAAATTGCAATGTTAACAAAGGAAAATGAGTGCTATAAAACACAACTTTCAAGTTATGTAAAACAAGCACAACGTGAGAAAGGCTTTGAGGTTGCATTCCAAAAGACATACGTTCAGGTCAAGGATTTAGAGCATCAAGTTCGTGAGCTAACAGTTTCCAAAGCTGACTTGCTTTCTCAAAAAGAAAAGGAGCAATTTGAATTTAAAATACAAATTGATACTTTAAATTCTGAGTTGTTAAAAACTCAATCAGAGCTTTCAACATCTCAAAAGGATCTTCTTGAAGAAAAGCAAGCCACTAGGAAACGAGTTGACTCATATCTTGAGGAGATTGTGGACTTGGAATCCAAGCTCAAAGAATTTCAGAATGTTGTATATAAAACTGGTAATTCAGTGACACAAATTCAAAGACTAACTGTTAGACCGAGTCCTAAAGGATTTGGATTTGCAATTGGCTGTGACCAACCACGTTTTTTACAAAAAGTACTCAAAGATAATCCTAAGTTATCCAATGTAGAATTTCTAATTGGTGATACTTTTCAACGTGCTGTTGTGTATAGTAATGATGAAGAAACTGATTATCTTGAACATAAGATTGAGAGTCGATCAAAGTCAGAAAAAGAATTTTCAAGAGTTCCATATGATTATTCAGCAAGACCTCACATCAGTAAATCTTTTGTTCCTCCTAAGCACAAACCAGAACAAACACTGTTAAGAACTGAAACAAATCCTTCTTCTGAAGTTGCTCCTGTTACCACTCCTGTCGCACAAATCAATGGTTCAAAAGATAATGGTGATCCACAACTGCCTCAAGAATGTTGAATTCTTCGATATTTTAAGACATTTATGGATGTTGGGAATTCTGCTAAGGAAGAATTCTACTGACGGTTACTGCTGATGGAATCTGCTGAAGTGTTGGATTCTGCTGATGAAGTGTTTCTGCGGAAGTAAAGATTCTGCGTAGTTGGTTTCTGCTGATATAGATATTCCGCGTATTTTATTATTTGTTAGGATATGTACGAGTTTTATTAGGGAAATATTATGATTATCTTATTTAGTTTTTAGAAGATATGTTTCTTGTGAAACGGTTTAGGTTTTCTAGTGAAACTGTTTAGGGTTCCTTGTGTATAAAAGGAACACATTATTATGTATGATGGACGAGTTGAGAAAAACAAGTTCTTAATATTAATAAAAACATCCATAGAGGATCAATCGTTCTTAGTAATCTGTGTTCTTACTTGTGTTTAATTTCCGCTTTAGAATACAAGTATTAGAGACTTTCTATTAGTGTGTTTGTGATTACATAAACATTACTAATGATCCAAGTGTGCTCAAAGATCTATCAAGGTCTTAGGTTCTACAAGTGGTATCAGAGCCTTGGGAGAGTCTCTGTGATACTAAGAACATCTTTTCTTTTACACCCTCTCAATCAAAACAACCGAAACAATGCCTGGATCAGATGATGGTTCAGAAGTCAACAACAACCATAACACCACATCTTCATCTTTTCAACAACTCACTCTCACCAACAGCAATGCAAAGTTCCCATACCTCAAGAAGGAAGAATATGAATTTTGGGCTATGAAGATGCAGAACTGGATCACTAATGTTGATTAGAATCTTTGGGAAATTGTCAAAAAGGGAAATACTTTGAAGAAGCACATCAAAGATGCTGATGGTGTAGTTACCATTGTTGATCCTCAAACTGCTGAAGAGATTCTTACTGTACAGAGAGAGAATAAAGTTAGATCTATTATCCTTCAGGCTATTCCAGATGATCACATTGGTGATTTTCACTACATGGAGGATGCAAAGGACATCTGGATAGCCATCAAGGCTAGGTTTGGTGTGAACGATAAGTCAAAGCGGATGAGGAAATCAATGTTGAAACAGCAGTTTCAAGAATTCCAAATCTCTTAGGAAGAAGGTATTCACAAGGGGTATGACAGGTTTCATAAGATTTTGAGTCAATTGAATCAGCTGAAGGCCAGGCCAGACAATGAGGATTGCAATGCAAAGTTCTTGCGATCTTTACCTCCATCTTGGCTGCATGTGAGTATTGCACTCAAAGCTAAAGGTGGACTGGATATGCTCTCTTTTGATGATCTCTACAACAAGCTTAAAACTCTTGAGCCTGATGTTAGAAGTCCCATTCGTTCATCCACTCCCAGTTACTCAGCCTTTGTTAGCACCACCTCCAATAAGATGAATCAAGCTTCAAGCCCAAGCTCCTCAGCATCATCTTCCTACAACAACACTAGACCAAATTCACAACCAAAGTCTAGTGGTGTATTGGAAGATGTTCTTCACTCTTTTGTTGCTGATTATGATCATCAGCAGCAACTTGCTTTTGAGGATTTTGATCAGATGGATCCTTTGGATTTGGAAGAGATGAACTTGAAGTGGCAGGTGGCCATGCTCACATTGAACGTCCAAAGGTTTGAAAAGAAGTCTGGGAGAAAGTTTGGTTACAAGGGAAGAGATCCAGCTAGATTTGACAGGATGAAGATCAAATGCTATACTTGTGGACAGATGGGTCACTTCAAACGAGAGTGCAAGGATAGGAAGGCTGGTGAGGAGGTTAGGTATACTACCTATCAGCAGAATCAAGTGGAAGCTGGGAAAGCTGGAGCTTTGGTTACTCTGGATGACCATGTTAACTGGAAGACACATGAACCTGATAATGATGAAGCTTCTGGGCAGAGTGGATTGCTGGCAAGCTGTACTACAGAGGATCAGCATGATCAAGTTGCCTTTATGGGCATCTCTCAGGTACATAATTGTGTTTTTGGTTGTAGTGAAAGATATAATGAACTTAAGGAGGCTTATGATGAATTGAAACCTAAGTATAATAAATGTTATGTAGAAGTTGAGTCTTTGAAACAAGCTTTAAAAACTCTAGAAAAACAAAAGGTTTGGTTTCAAAAGAATCAGCTTGCTTATGATGAAAAGATAAGGGTGTTAGAAAGTGATTTGAAATGTTCTAGAATTGATTTAAAACGTACTGAGAAAGAAAAAGCTGATGTAGAATCTGAAAACCAAGTACTGAAAGAGAAATTAGAGAAGGAAATTGCTAATCATAACATTTGGTTAATGTCAGGTGATAAGTTATCTAACTTTCTCTATAATTGTCAACCTGTAAACTCTAGTATAGGTTTAGGTTTTAAAAAATATGTTGGTTTAGAGGCTAGGTTTGATATGGGTAAATCTACACCAGCAGGCTTAGCAAATTTTGTTAAAGAAGGAAAATTACATGCTGTACCTGGACCTATTAGAGGAGAACACATGCCCTCAAACACCACCACCACAGACTTTGATGGATCACACCATCTTTATGGCAAAAAGTCAAGTGACTTGCCAGACCCTGATTGTAATTCTACTGACTTTGTCTCTTGTTCTTCTAGTGACAAGTCCTCTGACCAAGGGTCTACAACCAGTTGTGATTCAAGTGAAAAGTCAGACCTTCCCAAGACCTCACCCAAGACCTCACCAAAGCCTACACCCAAGACTCCCTACAAGCCTGTTATAGTTGCTGCTGATGAATCAAATTCAAAGACAGTTTCCTCTGAAGACTTGTCATTTAATTCTTTGCAAAATAATTTTAATTCTGTCAAAAACAATTCTGTTAATGTTAGTGGTTTGAATACTTTTGCATGTAATGGAACATCTTTCACTTTTAATAAATCTTCTAAAAAGAAGAAATGTTTTGTTTGTGGAAGTAAATTTCATTTGATTAAGGATTGTACTTTTCATGAGCAAAGAATGGGTGTATGTGCTGATCAAAATAAACCTAGACCAATGTGGAAAAATGTTAATGAAATACCACCATATTTTCCACAAGCAACTCATAAGACCAACAATTCTGCTGATAGACCTTCTCCATCTTCTTGGAGAAGATGTGTTGCTAGACCATATGTGAGACCAACTAGTTCATATTTTCAGAATGGTTATTGGCCTGGATTTATTGACCCAATGTATGAGGGTAGGGGAGATTGAGATACTGCTGTTAAGCCCTCAGCAGGTTATTTTTGGACTAAAAGGGGACCTAATTTTCATAGCAGGTCCAAAAACAATGGTGGATCTTATACATCTACATGGCCTAACTCTTATGATCCACAAGGCAGGCTCAAGTCAGCAATGACTTGAGTCTCCAATGTGTACTTATATTTTGTATATTTTTGTTGTTGTTGTAGGATCATCCTCTGAAAAGTAAAGAAGTAGGCATAGTAGATAGTGGTTGTTCCAGGAGTATGTCGGGAAACATAGAGATGATGCATGATTTAGTACCCATTGAAGGAGGAGGCAATGTGACCTTTGGTGGAGGAGATGGCAGAATCACTGGGAAAGGAACCATCAAAACACCTAATTTGGACTTTGAGAATGTGTATTATGTGAAGGAACTGCAACATTTCAACTTGTTCTCAGTATCACAAATTTGTGACACCAAGAACAAAGTATTCTTCTCTGAGGATGAATGTCTTGTACTCTCTAAAGACTTCAAACTTCCAAAAGATACAACAATTCTGCTGAGAGTTCCCAGAAGTTACAATTTATACACATTCAATTTGAATGATGTTCAACCTGAAGGTGACTTAACATGTTTGGTGGCTAAAGCATCCCTGGATGAGTCTACAAAATGGCATAGAAGGATGGCTCATGTGAATTTCAAGACCATTAACAAGCTTTCTAAACTTGGTCTAGTTCATGGACTTCCTTCCAAAGTCTTCACCAATGAGCACAATTGTGTTGCCTGCAACAAAGGAAAGCAACATAGAGCCTGATGCGTGCGATGTGTCGTTGCGGTTTAGCAGTATTAATGCCTACTCAAGTTTTAAATTTATATTTAGCCGACTTATCAATAACACACACACTTAACGAGCAGTGTACCCGGTCAGTATGAATATAATGGTAAGTAGAGTTTCGATCACTAAGAGTGGAACGTATTATCTAGTTATTCTAATCAGTATTTTAATATACTAAGTTAGCTATACAACCTAATCTAACGCAAGGGGGTTCAGCCTGAGAGACTGGCACGATTTGGTTGCAATTAAATAATAAACTAAACAAATAGGCACGAATCAGCGAATGGCACACACGTATACAGATAAATACTTGAGACAATAAGAAGATCTGTCCTGATGATTAAGTAGATTGTCACTTGTTTTATTGATAGTTTTATATGAAGTGTATGTAGTTAATCCTTTCTCGTTGGTCCTATTCTTATCGGCGAGTAAACCCTTAATGATTACTTATGTCTAAAAGTTATTCCTAAGTGATCAATTTAGTAACAACCGTGGGAGCCACATTCTCTTCCGTAGTCAAATGCGCAGGCCACTAATAAACACAGAGGTTATCAATGCACTAATAAGTAGTAACCAAAGACATCAACATATAAACTTTAATTGATGGGAAAGCAGTTTTAAGGGAGTGCAATCTTTCCGTTGTCACATTACACAAGCCATCAATCCTGATGAATTAAAGTTTACTAACACAATAAAACAAAACTACTTAATGAATTAAACACATGCAACACCTTCTTACAGCTCTTGTATCTTCGTTCGGGTGTGTCTTGTGCTGCCTATTCGTCTGAATTCGGCCTTAGGTTTTTCTGGTCTTCGTACCTCGTATATAATATATGCGTCCTCGAAATTCGTCTGGTCTTGGGGTATTTATAGTTTCTGTCTGAGGGTGAGATGCGGCGCATCTAGTAAGTAGATGCGGCGCATTGACTTAACTTCGCGTGGGGTCCAAGATTAATATATTCAGGAATATTCGTACACCGCTAGATGATGCGGCGTATCTTCATTCTTGGATGCGGCGCATGTCCTCTTGTATCTTGGATCGTATCTGGTGAAATCTTGATAGTGATGCGCCGTATGTAATAAGTGAGATGCGGCGCATCTGGAGCAGAATAGTCTTGATATTGTACATTTCAGTAGACTCTTAACTTCTTGCTTGTTTTGCTCCATAATTAGTCTAAAATCGCCAAGTTTCACCAAATGCTTGTTTTTACCTGAGAATTACAAAAGTAAACGATTAAGTATCAATTCTCATACATAATATAATAAAACAAGTCAAGTTAATAGGATAAATGATAGTAATAAAATGTACTTATTTGAGTTCATCAAATATCCCCCCACTTGAACTTTACTTGTCCCCAAGTAAACCTTAGAATTAATCTTATGAAAATGTATCCTAAAAGATATTAGGATTTAATTTTATATTTAAGCATGTATTCATTTTTGTCATAATCACACAACCAAACACTTAACGAATTAGAAGTAAAATAAAATATTCTGATAAAAGCAAATCTAATCGTTTAACTGTCCAGTCGCGACGAATATTCTATCATAAGCTTGGCAAGTATACACATCTCCCCCACTAAAGCCAAGGAATAACAAGTCTAAAGCGGTAAAAAGGGTTTTGAGGTTTAAGGGTTAATTATTCTCCTTAATCTCTATCGATCTCAAATTCCAGAAAAGGCGACAAAATCACAAATACATGATCGAATCCACGAACACGATACTTGCAATTGCTCAAATCCTTAACTCGAATAGGCTAAAGATAGGTCCAAACTTTACCAATAATATTATATCAAAAAGGGCGACAAAATCATAAATACATAGCCGAATCCACGACTACGATACTTAAGATTGCTCAAATCCCTAATCTCAATAAATCAAAGGTTTGGTTGGATAAAGAATAATACATGGTATGGATAAATTTTGGGATATAAATTGGTGTAAAATGAAAAATAAACAAAACAAATAAATTAAAATCCTAAGTGTGGTTAATCACTATCCCAACCATCCCATGAATAAGACTCATATCATAGAATAACTCACGCTTTAACACTTGAAACACACGCTTTAGGTAGACACGAATATAACTCAACAAGATCTTAATCAAAGAATAAACCTTAGTTGGTGTTCCCATAACTGCCAACTCCCATTCAATTCATAGATATAATATACAACAACTAGTGGCGATATCGACCACTTAATACAAAACTTCACATAAGTTGGTTAAAACAAACATCCAACTCTTCTTCTTTTTTCTTTTTCTTTTCTATTTTTTTTTTTTTTTTTTTTTTTTTTTTTTTTTTTTTTTTTTAAACTACTAACATAAACATAGATGTGTAAAATTTCACCACATCACTATAACGATAACTCTGGATAATTTTTCCATACTTTTCATGACTTCAAAAATAACGAAAATAGTGAAAGTAGTAAACACACGAAAAATAAACTCAAAGATATACAATATTTACTTTCACTCCTATTGCATTGTGCAATTTCCCGACCTAACCATAGATAATGAATTACGCACGCGAACACAGGTAATGTAAGGAAACACACTTTGCCTAAAGCAATTAACCAACCACGGATTTTAATCTACAGGGTAGGCTAAGGTGTAAGGGTGTAACGAAACATTTTAACAAAGGTGTAAGAAACGAAAGGAATGGCTCTGAGTGTTTTTCTAGGGGTATCTTACTCTAAAAATGAGAGTAACAAAAGGGTTTATACGGGGGTTAACTCACCAATGTAGTTAGCTAATAACACATAACATATAAAGGCTATTTGGGTGTAATCCTAGAATTTTACCAATTTAGACAAGTCATTCCAATTATATAAATAATACTTATTATGGTGGTCTCGAATAGTATACAAGCCAAGTTCTAAAGTTTACAAGTCACCGGCACACTCATAGATTTGTGAATTTTGAAAAATCACAATTTTTGAAAATAACGTCATGTGTGCAGCAATGCAACTTAGACTTTAAACAAAAACATGTTAAAAAATTTTAAATTTTGATATATTAAGCACATTTTAAGTATAATTTTTGAAAAGTTTAGGACAAGTAAGTGTTAAGTTTAGGACAAGTAAGTGTTAAGTGTTCTAATTCTCCAATCCCCCCACTTAAGTTAAACAACGTCCTCGTTGTTTGTATAAAAGGTTAAAAACTGGAAAATAAAATAATTATAACAGAAAAACTCCCCTGAGATTTGCTCGGTATGATCTTCCATTTGTATAAGAGCAAAAATCATCTTCCTTGTGGATGAGAATGTTTAAGCTTCATAATAGATGTATCCACAGGAAATGCAGGAATCTATAATACCACTAAGGCTTTAAAACACCTAAGTTAAGAAAGGTTCAAACTTGCATAATACATTAGTAGTTAGAAAAAATAAAACTTAAAAATTAAAACTGAAAATCATCAGGTCAGTCGATGCGCCGTATCTTATGGAAGAAGATACGCCGTATCGAGCCTGGAATAAATACGGATCAGAATAGAAGATGCGCCGCATCCTTAACTGTTGGGAATCAAATGATCAAAGTCAAAGAGCCTGCCAAAGATATTGAAGAGCCTGCTAGTTGATTTTGAAGTGTATAAAGATGTTCTACCAGTACCTTCTGGGTAGAAGGTACTGCTGATTGATGAAGAGCCTGCCAAGCTTATGTCAAGTCGATTAGATATTTTGTAACAGATATTTAGTTGAATTATTAGTCTTTGTACATTGTTATACGTTATGTAGAAGTAGATTAGTCTTCTGTGGTGACAGAAGAATATTATCAGAGTTGTACATGGGTAGTTGTATTTAATTGTAGGCGCCAATATAGTCAAAGTATAGTATAATACTCTTCCACTTGACAACATGTAATAAGATATCCTTATCTTATAAAAGGATATCTTAGTCACTTCTTCAGGCATGCATCTTTCACAACCAATAACAAAAACCAAACTATCTCTCAAGTAACTTAGTTACTTCGAAACACAAATCCTTTTTACAATCTTAGATTCAAGATTACTTTGTAATCCCGGTGATATTTAGATCATCCGTATTATTTCATCAATAATATTGAATCGTATTGTGTTAAACCAAAGTTGTGTTCTTTGTTCATTGCATTCTCACGTTTACATAAACTCACTACCTTGTGTTCTTTTAAGTGTGTTGTAGTAGATTCCGCATGCTAAACACATTCAATACATAAATATCTCAATAAAGAACAAACCCGTTCCACAAGTGGTATCAGAGCTAGGCTTGATATTTACTAATTTAAAAGAACCATGGATGTTGAACATATTCAAACAAATGTTGCAGCTAAACTTCCATTACTTAAACAAAATGAGTTTGAAATGTGGCGACTTAGGGTAGAACAATACTTTCAAGTGCAGGACTATGCACTTTGGGAGATCATTGAACAAGGCAATTCATTTAAACCCCAAATCACCACTACAACAGTAAATGATGCTCTTGTAACAAGAATACAAGACCAACCATCAAATGCAGATGAAAAAGTTCAGAAGAGAAATGATCTAAAGGCAAGGAGTATGTTACTGATGACTATTCCAAATGATCAACTTCTGATCTTTAACAAATACAAAGATGCCAAAACCCTTTTTGAAGCTATTGTGGCTAGATTTGGTGGTAATGATGCTACCAAGAAAACACATAAAACACTTCTCAAACAACAATTTGAGAATTTCACAGCCACAACCAATGAGTCTTTGGACAGTATGTTCAATAGACTTCAGAAGCTTGCAAGTCAGTTAGCCATCCATGAAGTGATGATAACTCAAGAAGACCTAAACTCTAAATTTCTTAGGAGTTTACCTTCAGAATGGTCTATGCATGTCATTGTCTGGAAGAACAAGCCAGATATTGACCAGATGAGTCTCAATGATCTCTACAACAATTTCAAAATTGTAGAACATGAAGTAAAGAAGACTACTGGGTCAAGTTCAGGAAATATGGCTTTTGTTTCATCCCCAAGCATCTCAAAAGTTGATAATGAAGAAAAATGTGGCAGAGAAGAAGGTACTGCCAGTACAACCTTTGGTACTGCTAGTACTTCAAGTAGTACCAAATCCATTTTAGATGAAACAATTGGGTGTGCTTTTCTTACATCTCAACACAATGGGTCCATACTAACATTTGAAGATATTCAAGAGATTCATCCTGATGATCTTGAAGAGATGGACATAAAGTGGCAACTTTCACTTTTAAGCATTAGGGCTAAGAAGTTGATGATGAGGACTGGCAAGAAGATAATGATAAATGGAAATGAGCCTGCTGGCTATGATAAGTCAAAGGTGGAGTGTTACAACTGCCACATGAAAGGTCACTATTCTAGAGAATGTAGAAGACCTAAGAAGCAGGATGACAAAGGTAGAGGGTTTGACAACAGAAAGAAAGAAAGCTTTGAGAAGAAAGGAAGCTTTGAAAGAAAGAGTAAGGTTGTTGAAGTTGCTGAGCCAAAAGCAATGGTTGCTATTGATGGCATAGGTTTTGATTGGAGTTTCATGGGTGAAGATGAGTCAACTTCTGATGAATTGGCTTTGATGGCATTCTCCACTCCTGAGGTACAAACTATCAAATGTTCTAGCAATTGTAAATTTCTTAAAGAATTAGAAATTATAAGAAAATCTTATGATACAGAAATTTTAGAACACAGAAAAACCCAACAAACCTTTTTTAACCATCAATGTGGTATGGCCAAACTAGAAAAACAAATCATTCACTATAGAGAAAATGAACTTACATTTTCTGATGCTAAAACTGCTCTTAATAGACAAATATTTTTGAAAGATTCAGAAATAGAAATGGTAAGGAATGAGTGTACTAAAGTTACTTTGGCTAGAGATAATATTCAACTGACTGTTACTAAATTGGAAAATGCTTCTGAGTGTACTAGGAGCATAGTAGAGAATCAGATGAATAAGAGAATAAAATCAGGGATAGGATACAATGAATGTCCACCTCCTTATAGAGGAATCCCTTGTCCTCCAGGATCAAATCTTGATGCATCAGGTTTACATGAATTTGTTAACAAACCATTAGCTAAATCTGTAGTGATAAGTGAACCTTCTGAGAGTGCTAAGAATGTCTCACTCTCTAAGGTGCTCACTGATAAGAGACCAGATGTCCTAATTATTGAAGATTGGGTATCTGATGATGATGAAGTTGAAACTATTCCTATCAAAGGAATCAAAGTAGGACCAAACAGTCCTAAGAAAGTAGAAGTTAAAGCTAAGGCTAAAACTGTTTTGAAAACAGTTGAAAGTTGTAAAAATTGTAATAACAAACCTAGGGGAAGCCAAAGAAATTGGAACAACCTTAAGTCACAACAACTAGGTGATGACTTTGTTATGTTCAATAAGGCTTGTTATTATTGTGGTAGCTTTAATCATCTTCATGCTTATTGTAATAAATGGGTTTCTGGGAGTAAATCAAAGTCTAAAACAAATGTTACTCACCCCAGAAAAAGTTTTGTTGAGTCTAACACCTCAAATGTTAAACATACTGTTAGACAAAATAAGCCTGTTATTGCAAAACCAACTGATAAGGGTACAAGAAACACTTTCAAAAGTGTACCAAAAGTTGTGAATAGTCCTATACAAAAGAAATCTGTGGTCAAAACACAAATTTGGAAACCAAAAACCAAAGGTCCTGCTAGACCAAAAGGTCCTGCTAGACCAAATGGTACTGCCAAGATTGGTATTACCAAAATTGGTACTGATAAACCAAAGACCACACAATGGATTAAAAGGGAAAGTGCTGTTAAGTCCTCAGCATGTTGGATTTGGAAACCAATCCAATCAAAAGGTGCATCAACAATCCTGAAAAGGTTTGATTTCATTGATGCAAGAGGCAAACCCAAGTCTGTCATGGCTTGGGTACCCCAAGGAAACTAATATGTTTATTCATGTGCAGGAACATTCATCTGATATTGAAGATCAAGGATATGTTGATAGTGGATGTTCAAGGCACATGACAGGCAACATGTCATTCCTCTCAGACTTCAAAACTTTTGATGGAGGATATGTTACCTTTGGGGGAGGAATAAAAGGAAAGATCACTGGTAAAGGTACTATCAAAACCAGTAAACTAGATTTTGAAAATGTGTATTTTGTGAAAGAACTTCAGTTTAATCTTCTTAGTGTCTCACAAATGTGTGACAAAAAGAACAATGTTCTTTTTATTGACAATGAATGTATGGTTCTTTCTTCGGATTTTAAGATGCCTGATGAGAGTCAGATCCTTCTTAAAATTCCAAAAAGGAACAATATGTATAGTGTCAATTTAAAGAACATTGATCCCAAGGAAGGTTTAACTTGTTTGGTAGCAAAAGCCTCATTGGATGAATCTATGCAATGGCATAGAAGGCTTGGTCATGTAAACTTTAAAACAATCAACACTATTGCAAAATATGATTTAGTAAGAGGTTTACCCAAAAAGACTTTTCAAAACGACCAAACTTGTGTTGACTGTCTAAAAGGCAAACAACATAGAGCTTCTTGTAAGCCCAAGACCCAAAACTCTATTACTCAGGCTTTACATATGCTTCATATGGATCTCTTTGGTCCTACTAATGTGTGCAGCTTGAATGGAAAAAGATATTGTCTGGTTGTTACTGATGACTATAGCAGATTTTCATGGGTTTTCTTCTTAAGATCTAAACATGAAACTAGTGAGATACTTAAAACATATATCACTGAGGTAGAAAACCAATCTGATAAGAAGGTCAAAGTCATCAGGTGTGACAATGGGACAGAGTTCAAGAATAGAGTTATGGATGACTTCTGCAAGGAAAAAGGCATAAAAAGAGAGTTTAGTGTAGCTAGAACACCTCAGCAAAATGGAGTAGCAGAAAGGAAGAATAGAACACTTATAGAGACTGCTAGAACTATGTTAGTAGACTCTAAGTTACCTATTTCATTTTGGGCTGAAGCAGTTGGTACTGCTTGTTATGTGCAAAACAGGGTTCTTGTGACAAAGCCACATAGAAAAACATCTTATGAACTTTTCTTTGGTAGAAAACCATCTTTAAGTTTTATGAGACCTTTTGGTTGTCATGTCACTATTCTCAATACCAAAGATCATTTAGGCAAATTTGATGGAAAAGCAGATGTTGGCTATTTGATAGGGTATTCCTTGCAGAGTAAGGCCTATAGAGTGTTTAACACTTGCACTAGGCTAGTAGAAGAGAATCTTCACATAGAGTTTCAAGAGAAACTAACAAATGTGAAAGGAGTTGGACCAGATTGGATGTTTGATGTTGATAGGCTTTCAGAATCTATGAATTATGTGCCTGTTACAGGTACAAATACTAATGATAATGCAGGTTTTGAAGACAATATTGAAACTCCTAAAGATCAAGATTACATCTGGATGCCAATTTGGAAAAGTATGGATCTATCTTCAAGTCAAGAAGAACCTTCAAACACAACAAATGAAGGCAATGAAGATGATCAAGGAACTCAGAATCAAGAGAATCAAGAAAGTGGTGCTAATGACAATGGTACTGCCAGTTCTTCAGATGGTCCTGCTAGTTTAAGTATTGGTACTGCTGAGCCATTGGATGGTCCTGCTAGTTCAAGTATTGGTACTACTGAGCCATTGAATGTTCAAATAGATGATTCTTTTCAAGAAGAAGTTGGGATTAGCAATCTTCCAACTACATATGAAGTTCCTAAAACACCAAACACTAGAATTCTCAAAGATCACTCAACTGATGATGTGATTGGAAGCATAACTTCTGGTGTTAGAACAAGATCTCAAGTTGGTTTATCTCAAGTCTTATCTTCAGATGAAGAAGGGTTTATCTCCTCTATTTATGAAGAAAAGAATGATGATACTTCCAATATATGCCTGTTTTCATGTTTTCTATCTCAGGCTGAACCCAAAAACATAAACAAAGCTTTAGATGATGCAAGTTGGGTGGAAGCAATGCAAGAAGAGCTTCTCCAATTCAAGATTCAGAAGGTTTGGATATTGGTTGATTTGCCTAAAGGTCATAGGGCAATTGGAACCAAATGGGTGTTCAGAAACAAGAAAGATGAAAGGGGTATAGTGATCAGAAACAAGGCTAGATTGGTAGCACAAGGATATACTAAAGAAGAAGGGGTAGATTATGAAGAAGTGTTTGCTCCAGTTGCAAGACTTGAAGCAATTAGGCTTTTCTTGGCCTATGCTTCATTCATAGGCTTCACTGTCTATCAAATGGATGTTAAGAGTGCATTTTTATATGGTGAGATTGAAGAACCAGTATATGTATCTCAACCTCCAGGCTTCATTGATGCAGAGTATCCAGACAAAGTTTACAAGGTTACCAAGGCTTTGTATGGCCTACACCAAGCTCCTAGGGCATGGTATGAAACATTGGCTTGTTTTCTACTAGAAAGTGGATTCCAAAGAGGCAGGATTGATCCAACTTTGTTCATCAAAAGAACAAAGAAAGACATCTTGCTAGTGCAGATTTATGTTGATGACATAATCTTTGGATCAACAAACCAAGACTTGTGTGTACAATTTGAAAAACTTATGCACAGTAAGTTTGAAATGAGTTCCATGGGGGAACTTACTTTCTTTTTGGGTCTCCAAGTGAAACAATCCAAAGAAGGCATATTTATCAGCCAAGATAAGTATGTAGCAGAGATCCTAAGGAAATTTAATTTTACTGATTCTAAAGTTGCAAGTACACCAATGGATCCAGACAAAGGGCTACTCAAGGATGTTGAAGGAGAAGATATGGATTTGCACAATTATAGATCTATGATTGGGTCATTAATGTATCTTACATCATCAAGACCAGATATCATGTTCTCAGTATGTGTATGTGCAAGGTTTCAAATACATCCCAAGATCTCTCATCTCACAGCAGTCAAAAGAATCTTTAGATATCTTAAGGGTCAACCAAGGTTGGGTCTTTGGTATCCAAGGGAATCATCTTTTGAATTGGTGGCTTATTCGGATAGTGACTATGCTGGTGCAACTCTAGACAGAAAATCCACAACTGGTGGATCTCAATTTCTTGGTTGCAGACTAATCTCTTGGCAATGCAAGAAACAAACAATGGTGGCCAATTCTACAACTGAAGCAGAATATGTTGCTGGTGCAAGTTGTTGTGGGCAAGTTCTTTGGATCCAAAATCAAATGCTTGACTATGGGTACAATTTTCTTAACACCATTATTTATATTGACAATAGCAGTACTATTTGTATCATTAAAAACCCAGTTCAACACTCAAAAACAAAACATATTGAAATCAGACACCATTTCATAAGGGATTGCAATGAGAAGAAGTTAATTCAAGTAGTTAAAATTGATTCTGAAAAGAATTATGCAGACCTTCTCACCAAAGCTTTTGATTTAGGTAGATTCAAATATCTTGTAGGAGGTATTGGAATGATAAATCTTTGAAAATCATATGTTTTTGTTCATAAAATTAACTGGTATTGGATTTTAAACATGGTACTGCTAGTTAGTCAAAAGGTCCTGTTAATTCATAATTGGTACTGCTGATATAAAATTGCTATGTTTTGTTCATATAAAGGCTTGAATGTTTAAAATACTGGTAGAACATTTTGTTCTTTTGGTTTGCAACTAACACATTTCAGGTTGATAACAAAACAAGAGTTCTTCCAAACAGAAAGGAGCAACAAAAGTTATATTCATTTCAGGAGAGATAACAATCTCAGGGGAGGAATTAATAGCCCAGAATGGAAGAAAAACCAATTAATGAAAGGAAAGACAAGAGCATACAAGATGATGCAGAGTTGAAAAAGAGAGAGTTAGATCACATATCTAGAAGGGATGAAGCATTTCTCAAAGAGAAAGTTCTATCTAGATCAACCAAAGGAAAGTTTCAACTCAAAGGCATGACATTAGATGATTTCAATTGTTGAACCAATCATCCAAGATACACAGCATCATTGCCTCTTCAAATTTCCTCCATCCAAGGAAATTGCACCATCTTTGGGCCATCATGGCTTTTGGTATTCCACTCACCAAGTTTTTACAAACTAAAGAGTTGGCTAGTCCTTAAGCAAACGGCTTTTGGTAAAGACAAATCAAATCCGTTGATGGTTGATAGTTTACCAAAAACTATATGGTTGTTAACTAACCATACTTAATTGTAAATAGTTAGCTAGTCCTTAAGCAAACGGCTTTTGGTAAAGACAACTCAAATCCGTTGATAGCTGGTAGTTTGCTAAAAACTATAAGGGATTTTTATAAAACTTTCAAAGGTACTGGTAGTTCAAAATTGGTACTGCTAGTATAAAAAGGTACTGCTATATAGCCGTTGAGCCTGTCAGAAAAAGTTTTAGCCATTAGGCCTGGTAGTTAAAATTAGCCGTTGGGGTAGTTATGTAAATTACTGATGATTATATTATATTATATTTCACATATAAAAGATCTTTTTAACCGCCTATACATTTACTTATTATAATCTTTCTTATTGTCGGTTAAAAGTAATTCTCTCATATCTTCTTTCATCAGTCATTATCATAATTCACATACACCTTTCATCTTCTACCAGTACTACCAACAAATCCCACCATCATATTCAAAATTTTCATTATGGCTTCCACAGTTGTTCTAAATTTTGTCCAACGTCACAATCAGTTAGCATTTTTGGAGAAGTCAGAGGATAATGCCTCATTTCATCAAGTAGTGGACTTTTTAAACAACTCCTACATCAGGTTTGCTTTGCTAGTCAATCCCACTATTTATGAAAATCAAATTTTACAATTTTGGCAATCTGCTAAAATTAAAACTTCTGAAAATGGGGAACAAAGAATTAAGGCCAAAGTGGATGGTAAACATTTGACTCTTACTGAGTCATCCATAAGAAGACATCTTCATTTGGATGATTCTGATGGTATTAGTCAGTTACCAGATACTGAAATTTTTGAAAATTTACAAAGAATGGGGTATCATGCTGAGTCTAACAAACTCACTTTTCTGAAAAAGCATCTTACTCCACAATGGAGATTTTTGATTCACACAATCCTTCACTGTTTGAGCCAGAAGAAAACCTCTTGGGAGCAATTTAGTGGAAACATGGCTTCTGCTCTCATTTGCTTAGCCACAAACAGAAAATACAATTTTTCAAAACATATTTTTGAAGGGTTGATTAAAAATGTGAAAAGTGAAACAAAGTTTTTGATGTATCCAAGATTTATTGGGTGCATCATTGCAAAATTGAAACATTTGTTACTTCCCACAGACTCAATTTATGACACACCAAAACTTTCTCACAAAGTGTTTTCAAATATGAGAATTGGTTTTAGAGGGGAAGAAATACCACTTTTTGATGAAATGTTACCTCAACATTCAGAAGAACCAACACCATCTGCTGATACACCATCATCTAGTTCTTTACATGGTTACATTTCACCAACACATCAAACATCACCAATACCATCTCCAGTACCATCAGCAACACCACCACCATCATCACATCATGTATCACAAACCCAATCACCTCAGACAATGCAAGAACTAAAGGAGAAGGTGAAGATCTTAGAAGAAGCTCTTAAAAGTCAAAGTAAGAAGTTTTCTGAGATCAACATCAAATTAGTAAAGAGGGTAAAGAAATTGGAGGGTGAAGTAAAGAAGTTGAAGGGTAAAAGATCTGCAAAGACTGTTTTATCTAGTTCTTCAAAGTCAGATGATGATAGGATAGGTCACTCTTCCAAAAAGGGGAGGAAGGATAGGTCTGAAGATGAGGAAGAGGCTCAATTTGAATTCCATGATGGAACTCAAGTTTATGATGAAGAGCCTGTTGGAGCAGGGCAAGAGCCTGCTAGGCCAGAAGAAGAGCCTGCTAGGAGAGAAAGGCTGTTGGCTATGGGGTATAAAGGGTCTGCTGAGAAAGTGTATAAGAGAAAGAGGGTTTTAATTGCTGATGAGCAATCCTCTGCTCCATCACAAGATCAAACTCCAAAGGATAAGGGCAAAAGTATTCTGATTGAAGATGAGCCAAAGTCCAAGAAGTTGAAAAGAACTCAGCAAATTCAAATGGCTTTAGGAGAAGAAGAGGCAAAAAGGGTTCATGAAGAAGAGCTAAAAGCTCTTGAAGCTTCAAGAATGCTTCAAGTAATGAAAGAGCAGAAAGATGCTGAAGATGCTGCTCAAGCTCTTCTTGATTCTCAAGCTGCACAAATATTTGATGCACAACTACAATGGATTATCTCTATTGATCCAATTGTAAGAGGTCAAGCTTCTGTGTATGTGGATGATAAGTCTCTCAGTGTAGAAGAGAAGACAGTCAAGCTTGAAGAATTCATCACCAAAAAGTATAGAGAAGAAGCCTTAAATGATGTATTTCAGTAGATCATGCAGTATAAGGAGAAAGGGTTTAAACTGCCACATGATCAGAAAGAGCAGATGAAATTCTTCAGGTTATATCTGAAAAGGTCTGCAAATTGGAAGGATCATCAACTCAAAGGAAAATCATTTGATGAGTTGCAGCATCTATACATTGAAGCCTACAAGAAGAACCACTGCACTCCTCCTGATCACACACAAGAAAGGTCTTCAAAGAAGAAGGAAGATGCTCAGAAGAAAGAAGTAGCAAAATTGGACACAGAGCAAGTAAGTAAAATGTTGATTACTTTGCCTACTATCATACATGCTGATCCAATTAGGTCTAGACACCCTATAATTGATTGGGAAATACACCATGATAGATTTGGTAAGTCATGGAAAATATCAAGGGTTGGGGGACAGTCTACTATCTTTAAGAATTTTGAAAATCTAGTTAGAGCATCTGACAGAGCAGATTTAGAAGAATTGTGGAATCTAGTACAGATTAGGCTAGCCACAAATTCTAGCAATGATGTCAAGGAACAGGAATTATGGGTTGAATTCAATAGGATGTATGATCCTGATCCCAAAGATGATTATTGGAAGTTTCCATATTATGATCCCACTACAACCTGGGAATTCCTAAGTCATTGCAGTATTCATCATTTGTACACATCAAGTGGGATTGAACTCTTCATGTTGGCTGAGAAAGAGTATCCACTTAGTTATGAAGTGCTCTCAACTATGATCTCCAAGAGATTAAGGTGTGACAAAGATGATGAGAACTCAGAAATTGTTCAAAGTTTGCTAAGGAGCATATTTGAACAATGTGAAAGAAAAAGGAAGGATAGAAAGTAAAGGTTTTTGGAAGAGTTCCCTCAAATCCTCAAGGTATGTATTTTATTCATCAGAAACTTGTGTATTTTAATGGAAATAACAAGTTTAGGGGAGGATTGTTGGGAATAAAATGATCAAAGTCAAAGAGCCTGCCAAAGATATTGAAGAGCCTGCTAGTTGATTTTGAAGTGTATAAAGATGTTCTACCAGTACCTTCTGGGTAGAAGGTACTGCTGATTGATGAAGAGCCTGCCAAGCTTATGTCAAGTCAATTTGATATTTTGTAATAGATATTTAGTTGAATTATTAGTCTTTGTACATTGTTATACGTTATGTAGAAGTAGATTAGTCTTCTGTGGTGACAGAAGAATATTATCAGAGTTGTACATGGGTAGTTGTATTTAATTGTAGGCGCCAATATAGTCAAAGTATAGTATAATACTCTTCCACTTGACAACATGTAATAAGATATCCTTATCTTATAAAAGGATATCTTAGTCACTTCTTCATGCATGCATCTTTCACAACCAATAACAAAAACCAAACTATCTCTCAAGTAACTTAGTTACTTCGAATCACAAATCCTTTTTACAATCTTAGATTCAAGATTACTTTGTAATCCCGGTGATATTTAGATCATCCGTATTATTTCATCAATAATATTGAATCGTATTGTGTTAAACCAAAGTTGTGTTCTTTGTTCATTGCATTCTCACCTTTACATAAACTCACTACCTTGTGTTCTTTTAAGTGTGTTGTAGTAGATTCCGCATGCTAAACACATTCAATACATAAATATCTCAATAAAGAACAAACCCGTTCCACATTAACCAGGGATGCGCCGCATTAAAATAAACTGATAAAAAGTTTTAAAGTCGAAAATAAAAAAAATGCAGAAAAAATAAAGATATGACCATTGCAGGAGATGCGTCGCATCTCAGGATTGAGATGCGCCGTATCCTCTGCGGCCTGACTGACTCGACACAAAACAGAATAATAAAAATTTTCTCCGGGTTGTCTCCCGGTCAGCACTTGTCTTTATTCCAGAGTCTTCAAGTTAGACTCACGTTCAGCTCTTCATTCCAATATTTCATGTTCAAACTCCACCACCTCGTTCTCATTATCCTCAATTTTATTATCAAAGTATTTCTTCACACGTTGCCCGTTTACTTTGAATATATAACCATTTTTATCGCATATTTCAATAGTTCCATATGGATACACTTTCTTGACAACGAACGGACCCGTCCATCTTGATTTAAGTTTACCAGGATACATCTTTAATCTGGAATTAAATAGTAGCACTTTCTCTCCAAAAGTAAACATTTTATCCCCACGTAATCTCGAGTCATGCCATCTTTTAGTTCTTTCTTTGTAGATCTTAGTATTTTTGTAGGCCTCATCTCTTAGTTCATAGAGTTCATTAAGTTCCATGAAACGGTTCTTCGTTGCAGCTTCCATATCCATATTACAATTCGTTAAAGCCCAATATGCACTTTGTTCAATTTCGACCGGTAGGTGGCATGCTTTTCCGTATACAAGACGAAATGGAGTGCATCCCGTTGGTGTCTTATAGGCTGTACGGAATGCCCATAAAGCATCATTTAACTTGTCAGACCACCCTTTTGGATTATATCCAGTCGTTTTTTCAAGAATTTGCTTTATAGCCCTATTGGTTACTTCAGTTTGCCCATTGGATTGAGGATGGTACGCGGTGGAAACCCTATGATATACTCCATATTTTTGCAAGGCTCTTCCCAGATGGTGATTACAAAAGTGTGTTCCCCTATCACTAATCAATGCCTTAGGAATTCAAAACCTAGAGAACAAACTTTGCAAAAATTTAAGTACTACCTTGCTGTCGTTTGTTTGTAGTGCTTGCGCTTCGACCCATTTTGATACGTAATCAACAGCAACCAAAATATATTTATTACCTTTAGATTCAGGAAACGGTCCCATGAAGTCCAATCCCCATATGTCGAAATCTTCACACACATGGATATAGTTTTGCGGCATTTCGTTTCTTGATGTTATATTCCCGGATCGTTGACACGCATCACATCCTTTTATATAGTCTTTTGCATCATCCAACATAGTGGGCCAATAAAATCCTGCATCAAGGATCTTTCTTCTCGTGATGACTGCACCGTGATGTCCCCCCGTTGGCCCTGAATGGCAATGTGCCAATATTGCTGGGATGTCATCACCATCTACGCATCTTCGTATAATATTATCAGGACATAATTTAAAAGCATAAGGTTCATCCCAAATATACTCGCCAGCGCGAGTTAGAAACCTTCTTTTCTCTTCGGATGTTAGCCCTTTTGGAATTTCATTTGCAACAATAAAGTTTATAAAGTCGGCATACCATGGTCCATTATTATTGCTCTTAATTCCTACCATCATAAGGTGTTCATCAGGAAAGTCATCAGCTATTTCCCTTTCGTCAAGCACCTCCATATCAGGGTTTTCAAGTCTAGATAAGTGGTCAGCAGCTAGATTCTCGGCACCCTTTTTATCTTTAATTTCAATATCGAATCCTTGGAGCAATAAAACCTACCTAATAAGCCTTGGCTTGGCATCCTGTTTATTGAACAAATACTTCAAAGCAGAATGGTCAGTGTAAGCCATAGTTTTTGACAATATAAGATATGATCTAAATTTATCGAATGCAAAAACTACTGCTAAAAGTTCTTTTTCCGTGGTGGTGTAATGTTCTTGGGCATTATTCAGTGTTTTGCTAGCATAATAAATTGGCTTAAATTTCTTATCAATCTTTTGACCAAGTACAGCTCCAACAGCAAAATCACTAGCATCACACATTAGTTCAAAAGGCAGATTCCAATCCGGTGAAATTATAATTGGTGCAGAAGTTAGTTTTTCTTTAAGTATGTTGAATGCCTTTTTGCAATCTTTAGAAAAGTCAAACTTCGCATCTTTTAGCAATAGTTGGGTCATAGGCCTAGATATCATTGAAAAATCCTTTATGAACCTACGATAGAATCCAGCATGCCCTAAAAAACTTCTGACACCTTTTACATTAGTGGGGTAGGGTAGTTTGGCAATTACATCAATTTTAGCTTTATCGACTTCTATACCTTTCCTAGAAATCTTATGTCCTAACACAATTCCCTCTCTAACCATAAAATGACATTTTTCCCAATTAAGAACAAGGTTAGTTTCTTCACACCTAGCAAACATTTTATCAAGTTTAAATAGACAATCACTAAATGAGTTACCGAACACCGAGAAGTCGTCCATGAAGACTTCCATAAAGTCTTCTACCATATCATGGAAGATAGCCGTCATACAACGTTGGAAAGTAGCAGGGGCGTTGCATAGTCCGAACGGCATTCTCCTATAGGGGAAGGTTCCATAAGTGCAGGTGAAAGTCGTCTTCTCTTGATCTTCGGGGGCAATGGGTATTTGGAAGAAACCTGAAAAACCATCTAAAAAACAATAATAATCATGACCTGATAATCTTTCTAATATTTGATCAATAAATGGAAGAGGGAAGTGATCTTTTCGCGTAGCATCATTGAGTTTGCGATAGTCGATGCAAACTCTCCATCCAGTAACGGTTCTTGAAGGGATTAGCTCATTATCGTCATTGAGTACTACCGTCATTCCTCCCTTTTTTGGTACGACGTGGATAGGACTGACCCACGAGCTGTCGGAAATTGGGTAGATAAGTCTGGAGTCAAGTAATTTCACAATTTCATTTTACACAACATCTTGGACTTTTGGATTCAAACACCTTTGAGGTTGGATAGTTGGCTTGAATTCATCCTCCATAAGGATTTTATGCGTACAAAATGACGGGCTAATTCCCTTAATATCAGACATACTCCACGCTAATGCTCCTCTTCGTTTATATAGTACCTGCAAAAGGGATTCTTTTTCTTTTGGCGTTAAATCAGATGCAATAATAACGGGCGAATTAGTGTTCCCATTTAAGTAGGCATACTCCAAAGTAGGAGGGAGATCCTTAAGCACAGGTTTAACATTATCAATTTCAGTAGCACTAGCGGAATAAACTTGTTCTTTAACTATATCGCTGCTATCATCAGATAGATGCGCCGCATCGATATTTTTGATGCGCCGTATGACGTTAAATACAACAGAGTCAGCAGCTAAATCATTATCAATAGTATTCTCTTCAACTTGATCTTCTATAGCAATTGTGTTTTCTAGATTTTTAAGCAGAAAAGAATCAAGTAAATTATTTTTTAACAATTTCTGAGTAAATTGATTAATCGTGTCATCAGAAACATCGATATTATAGCATTCATCGTCATCGAAATTATCTTTACTCATAGATTGTTCCATGTTAAACTCAACCTCATCTTTTCCTATGGTAAGAGTTATCTTTTTATTAAAAACATCGATTATGGCCCTAGCAGTGGCTAAAAATGGTCGTCCTAATATTATAGGAGTTCTAGAATTTTCAGGCATATCGAGGATAACAAAGTCGATAGGTAATTCAAATTTATCAACTTTTATTAATATATTTTCAGCTATTCCTAATGGGTATTGTATGGACCTATCAGCTAGTTCTAAGCACATCCTAGTAGGTTTTGGTTCACCAAGACCTAGTTTATCATACATAGAAGAGGGCATAAGACTTATACTAGCTCCTAGGTCGGCTAAAGCATTTTCAATATGCAAATTTTTAATTTGACAAGGAATAGTGAAACTCCCTGGATCTTTTTCTTTAGACGGAAGTTCGTTGAGCAATGCTGCTGAGCTTCTTTTTCCCATTGTTATGGTGCAAGCCTCTTCAAGTTTAGACTTGTTTGTAAGCAAGCTCTTCAGATATTTAGCATATTTTGGCATTTGCACCAGGGCTTCCATAAATGGTATGCTTAGCTGCAGCTGCTTGAGATTCTCCAGGAATTTCTTTTGATAGGCATCTTCTTTCTCTTTCCTTACCCTATGTGGGAAAGGTAGTGTTGATCGTTTAGGTTCAACAGAAGGTTCTTCTCTGATTACAGGTTCTGGATCTGTCTCTTTTGGTTGCTCTTGCTCAGGTGATAAAGATTCAGGGGAAATCTTGTTTGTATCGTCATCCTCGGGTGTCTCTCCGATTTGAAAGGTTGACTTTCCGCCTCTAGTTGTAATCCCTTTCAAGTCTTTCTTTACTAAAAGAACCCTGTTAAGCACCGTTGACAATTGGTGCACTTCAATTGCCAATCCATAAATCATGTTGTTTTGTTCCTTTAGTAACAGCTCATGACTGCCTTTGAATTCATTAATAAAGTTTCTTGCTTCATGATGTTCTTTTTCATTGGCTTGAGTGATTTGTAGTGCAAACTCTTCCATGGTAAGATTTCTTTGGGGTCTTCCGAACAAGTTGGGGAAAATATCGAACATTGTTCCTGAAAATTAAAGAGAGGTAGATTTCAAAGTAAAAGTTTCCAGGTATAAGGGTCAGAGTATTTTCCGTTCGGAGATAAGAAAAATGAAAGTTGCTGATATCTGAAGACGATGCGCCGTATCCAAAAAGTTGGATACGCCGTATCTTACAATCGTTAAAATTAAATCAGACTTTATTCAGAAAATAGATACGCCGCTTAGAAATTAGAATGCGCCGTATCAATTTTAATTATCAAAAATCGATTTACTTATTAAAATTAAATGCGTCGTATTAACAAAAGTTAATGCGCCGTATTTTCGTTACGTTTCAAAATATAAGATTTTTGATTCAGAAGATACGCCGTATCGACAGAGATCGATGCGTCGTATCTGTTTAATAATTCGAAAACTGTTTTTAATTAAAATAATAGATACGCCGTATCTACTAAAGCAGATGCGTCGTATCGCGTTAACGTTTAGAAATTTTTTTTATCAAAAACAGATACGCCGTATCTTGGGGGAAAGATGCGTCGTATCGAATTAATTAAACGCGTTGTATTTTATAAAAATTAAACGCAATACGCCGTATCTGAGAGATCAGATGCGCCGTATCATTCGATTTAGCTCAGTACAACGATAGCAGAAAACAAAAAATACGAAAAATAAAAACAAATAAAAACACAAACGAAAATAAACACAAAGAAAACAAATAGCACACAAAAACAGAAAATATGCAAAATAATACAATGAATGCAATTTAATCTAATACACAACAGAATTAGCGGTTAGATTAAAAAAAAATTAAAAACCTAATTAAAATACTAATCAAATTAACAGATAATAACAATTCACTCCCCGGCAGCGGCGCCAAAAACTTGATGCGTGCGATGTGTCGTTGCGGTTTAGCAGTATTAATGCCTACTCAAGTTTTAAATTTATATTTAGCCGACTTATCAATAACACACACACTTAACGAGCAGTGTACCCGGTCAGTATGAATATAATGGTAAGTAGAGTGTCGATCACTAAGAGTGGAACGTATTATCTAGTTATTCTAATCAGTATTTTAATATACTAAGTTAGCTATACAACCTAATCTAACGCAAGGGGGTTCAGCCTGAGAGACTGGCACGATTTGGTTGCAATTAAATAATAAACTAAACAAATAGGCACGAATCAGCGAATGGCACACACGTATACAGATAAATACTTGAGACAATAAGAAGATCTGTCCTGATGATTAAGTAGATTGTCACTTGTTTTATTGATAGTTTTATATGAAGTATATGCAGTTAATCCTTTCTCGTTGGTCCTATTCTTATCGGCGAGTAAACCCTTAATGATTACTTATGTCTAAATGTTATTCCTAAGTGATCAATTTAGTAACAACCGTGGGAGCCACATTCTCTTCCGTAGTCAAATGCGCAGGCCACTAATAAACACAGAGGTTATCAATGCACTAATAAGTAGTAACCAAAGACATCAACATATAAACTTTAATTGATGGGAAAGCAGTTTTAAGGGAGTGCAATCTTTCCGTTGTCACATTACACAAGCCATCAATCCTGATGAATTAAAGTTTACTAACACAATAAAACAAAACTACTTAATGAATTAAACACATGCAACACCTTCTTACAGCTCTTGTATCTTCGTTCGGGTGTGTCTTGTGCTGCCTATTCGTCTGAATTCGGCCTTAGGTTTTTCTGGTCTTCGTACCTCGTATATAATATATGCGTCCTCAAAATTCGTCTGGTCTTGGGGTATTTATAGGTTCTGTCTGAGGGTGAGATGCGGCGCATCTAGTAAGTAGATGCGGCGCATTGACTTAACTTCGCGTGGGGTCCAAGATTAATATATTCAGGAATATTCGTACACCGCCAGATGATGCGGCGTATCTTCATTCTTGGATGCGGCGCATGTCCTCTTGTATCTTGGATCGTATCTGGTGAAATCTTGATAGTGATGCGCCGTATGTAATAAGTGAGATGCGGCGCATCTGGAGCAGAATAGTCTTGATATTTTACATTTCAGTAGACTCTTAACTTCTTGCTTGTTTTGCTCCATAATTAGTCTAAAATCGCCAAGTTTCACCAAATGCTTGTTTTTACCTGAGAATTACAAAAGTAAACGATTAAGTATCAATTCTCATACATAATATAATAAAACAAGTCAAGTTAATAGGATAAATGATAGTAATAAAATGTACTTATTTGAGTTTATCAGAAAGCAACACAGAGCCTCATACAAAGCCATTACTGCTGTGAGAACTATCTCAGAACCTCTTCAGTTGCTGCATATGGATCTCTTTGGTCCAACTCAAATCAGAAGTATTGATCACAAGTTCTTCTGCCTGGTAATCACTGATGACTATAGCAGGTTTTGTTGGGTATTCTTCTTGAAAACTAAAGATGAAACATCTCCAATTTTAAAAGAATTCATTACCCTTGTTTAAAACCAGCTAAACAAAAAGGTTAAAGGTATTAGGTGTGATAATGGGACAGAGTTCAAAAATGCTATTTTAATAGAACTTTGTCAGTCTAAAGGGATAAAAAGGGACTATAGCAATCCAAGAACCCCACAGCAAAATGGGGTTGCTGAAAGAAAGAATAGAACCTTAATAGAGGCAGCAAGATCCATGCTTGCAGACTCTAAATTACCCACTATGTTTTGGACTGAAGCAGTAAGCACTGCTTGTTATGTTTTGAACAGGGTATCCATCACTAGACCTCATTTCAAGACACCTTTTGAACTTCTCACTGGGAAAGTTCCTGATATTCATTATCTCAAACCTTTTGGATGTCAAGTGACCATTTTGAACACTAGTGATCCACTGGGAAAATTTGATGAGAAAGCTGATGAGGGGTATATTGTAGGTTATTCAGCACATAGTAAGGCTTATAGGGTATATAATTTAAATGCTAAAAAGATTGAGGAGACTCTTAACCTGAGATACCTATAAGACAAGCCTAATGTTCAGGGTCAAGGTCATGCTTGGTATTTTGACCTGGATTACTTAACTGATTACTTGGGCTATACTAGATATGTTGCTAACCAATCTGCAGGTTCTCAAGAGTCTCCCACAAACAATGTTGGTACCATGGATGTTGACTCAGATAGTGAGTCTGAGCATGATGAACAACCAATTGTTGTACCTTCTTTTTCTCCTAACCATTTTGCAGGTGATAGCTCTAAAGAAACTTCTGATGAGCTTGATGATGAGTCACACTATGCAGAGGACCTTGCTAGACTCAAGAAGCAGGAGCATGCAGCCAATCAAGAAGCTGAAAGACTTGGTGTGGAGTTAGCACAACTAGTCAGTGGAAACCAGGATTCTGCTGATAGTTCTTCTGTTTCCCCTGACATCACCAATTCTGCTGACAGTTCTCCTGAAGGTTCTCCCATTTCTCCTAGTGTGTCCACAGACTTTGAAGAGCCATATACACGTTTTCCAAGTCCTTCTGATCTTGGGAATCACCAACCCAAAGCTGGAATCTTCAACTCAGCCTCCTATGACAGTGATTTTGGACCCAATAAGAACAATCTTGACATCACAATTGATGTCAGCCCCAATGCTACCAAAAGGATCAACATTGCTCACCCCCAATCCAATATTCTTGGTGATCCTCAAGCACCTGTTAGAACTAGAAGTACTGTGAACAGTTCTAAGTATGGTCAAGTTGCTTTTCTTTCCTATGTCTCAAATCAGCAAAGGGACAATCTCACAGACTTTAAGCACTGTCTGTTTGCTTGCTTTCTTTCTCAAGTGGAGCCAACCAGTGTTGCTCAAGCTCTTGAAGACTCAAGCTGGCTTGAAGCAATGCAAGATGAGATGCAACAATTCAAGAATCAGCAGGTTTGGATATTGGTACCACTACCTGAAGGGAAGATAGCCATTGGGACAAAATGGATTTTGAAGAATAAAAGAGATGCAAGGGGTATTGTGGTCAAAAACAAAGCAAGATTGGTGGCTCAGGGGTTCAGACAAGAGGAAGGAGTTGATTATGATGAAGTCTTTGCTCCAGTAGCTAGAGTTAAGGCCATTAGAATCTTCTTGGCCTATGCTTCTTATATGGGTTTCCTGGTATATCAGATGGATGTGAAAGGTGCTTTTCTGTATGGTGAAATTGAAGAGGAAGTATATGTCACTCAAACCAAAGGTTTTGAAGACCCAGATAATCCAAAACATGTTTACAAGGTTGTAAAAGCTCTCTATGGACTACATCAGGCACCAAGAGCTTGGTATGCTAGGCTTTCTACATTTCTGCTGAAGCATGGATATAGAAGAGGTACCATTGACAAAACACTCTTCATTAAGAAGAATTCTAGAGACATCATTCTTGTGCAGGTTTATGTGGATGACATTATCTTTTGCTCCACTAAAGAAGCTTGGTGCAGGGAGTTTGAGGAATTGATGAAGGGAGAATTTCAGATGAGTGCTATGGGGGAGCTTACTTTCTTTTTGGGTCTACAAGTTTAGCAGAAACAAGATGGTATCTTTATCAGTCAGGATAAATATGTGAAAGATATCTTGAAGAAGTTTGATATGGAAAATGTCAGAACTGCCACTACACCTTATGAAGCTCCAAAACCAAAGAACAATCTTGAACCTGATCCAGCAGTGAATGTTCACTTATATAGATCAATGATTGGGTCATTGATGTATTTGACGGCTTCAAGGCCTGACATTACATTTGCTGTCAGTGCTTGTTCTAGACATCAGGTCACTCCACTTACTTCTCATTTGAATGCAGTCAAAAAGATCTTCAAGCACCTCAAAGGCCAACCCAACTTAGGTCTTTGGTACCCAAAAGAGTCTCCTTTTAAGTTGGAAGCATATAGTGATAGTGATTATGCTGGTGCAAATCTGGATAGGAGATCCACAACTGGAGGTTGCCAATTTCTTGGAAGAAGATTGATTTCTTGGCAATGCAAGAAACAAACTATTGTTGCTACCTCATCTACTGAAGCAGAGTATGTTGCTGCTGCCAATTGTTGTGGACAGGTTCTTTGGATACAAAATCAATTGTTGGATTATGGGTTTAATTTTATGAACACCACAATCTTTATTGATAATCAAAGTACCATTTGCATTGTCAAAAATCCAGTTTTTCATAATAGAACTAAGCATATTGAAATCAGGCATCATTTTATAAGAGATGCATATGAAAAACATTTGATTAAGGTGGTTAAGATTCACACAAATGATAATGTGGCAGATTTATTGACTAAGGCTTTTGATGGACCTAGGTTTCAACACTTAGTTGTCCATATTGGGATGGTTAACCCTTAAATGCTAAGTTTGAGGGGAGGCATATGCCTCAGGGGAGGATTGTTGTTGTAAAACTTGTAGTATTTTGTAGATTATGTTTGCTATTTGCTAACACACTAACCATCTAATGTACTTTAAGTTTTGTATGGATTGGTTTGTTTTATGTGTCTGTTTTGCAGAATGCCTTGATGTGTTGTTGCTGATCTTAAGTTGAAGTTCACCAAGATTGGTTAAATGGGACATGGTCAAGTAAGCTTAAAGATTGATTCTTCTGAATGGAAGTGCTGAAGCACAGTTCAAGTGATAATCATTGAAAGATAAAAGAGAAGTTGTTCATTCATTCAAAAGAAATTACAGCATACAAACAACTTCAAATTGAAATAAAAGACCATTCCTATACAAGATAACCTACACAGACTCTAGATCCTATCATCATGGTTTCAAAAGCTGTTGGAGATGCATGACCAGGAATGAAGATGCTGAAGAACCTAGTTTTATATCTTTGGTCCTTGGCAACATCTCATCATCAACTACTCCATTTTACCCTTTCCTTTTCCGGTCACCTCTGCACCCTTGCCCTTTCCTTTGTCTCTATGGTATGAAACACCAGACCTTGGAGCAGGAAGACCAATAACCACCTCCCTTGTCACTGGGAGTGGTGGATTTTTGGTGTGTGGCCTAGGTTGGGGTTGTGAAGGTTGGGGATTCTCTTCACTTGCTGTTGCTGCTTCCCTCTCCTCTTTCTCTCTCACCAATCTATTGAAGATTGGCTCTAGACGCTCTGTGGAGTCATCAGAGCCCCTAGATGAATCATTTGGATTCACCACACTATCATCTTCAGATGAAGGGAGAAAGGGGGACTTCAAAGGATGAGGTTCATCTTGATAGGGGTATCGAAATAAAGGACAACTATCCTCAGTGGATGATGATGATGGAGTTTTGAGTGGGTTGTTTGGTCTGCTTGATGAGCCCACATCATGTTTTCTCTTTTGGGCTTGTTCTTTGGTAAGACCATATCTTCTATGGGAAGGTCGTGAGGATGAATGGGAAGCTTGGTGTGTTGGTGGTTATTGGAGAATGTTATCTCCTGAGTCTGCTGATGACTCAGAAGTGAGATCAATTACTTTTGGCTGGTTGTTCATGGTGTTGATGATTGATTTTGGTTGAATGAGGGTTTGATGGTAAATTGGGGTTAATTGATTTGTGCGGATTGTGATTTGGGGTTATTTTATAGGCGAAGTCAAGGGTTGATGGTAATTAATGCGAGTTGGGTGGCAAAGTAAAACTCAAGATCTTTACTGAAGATATTATTACACTTGAGTTGATTCTGCTGATTGACTTCTCACTTCAGCAGATTGACCGTCATTTCTGTTGAAGAGTTAATTTTGAACGTTGGAGTTACTTTACACGTCAGATACGGTCAACAATTAGTTCCGATAAATTTTGACCATGATTGGGTAACTTCTATTTATAACCTACTTCATATAATCTTCGCCCAAAATCAACTGATTCTCTCTTCGACCAATTTAAACCCATTTTCCATTCACTTAATTCATACCCTATCTATCATAATTTCTTCAATGGAGGCCCTACAATTTAAGAAGGATCATAACAAAGTTGCTTTTCTGGGAAAAGCAAAGGGACATGAAATGTATGAACCTATGGTGGATTTCTTAAAGCGTTCCAAGATTCACTTTGCACTGACTCATTATCCAGATGTAGTACACGAATCTTTGGTCAAGCAATTTTGGGCATCTGCTGAGAAACGTTCTGATACAGAGATTGTAGCAATGATTGATGGAGCAGAGTATGTGGTGACTGAGTCATTGATTAGGACAAGATTGCAACTGGATGATGAAGGTGGTGTTTATCACACCAACACTGATGAGATACTTGCTGGGCTGAGAGCTGCTGGTTATCAAAGTATGGATACAATTATGTGGCTCAAGAACAAGTTTTGCCCTATGTGGAGGTTTTTGGTGCACACATTGCTTCAGTGCATCAGCAACAAGTCTGGAGGATGGGATCAATTCTCTACCCAATTGGGTTGTGGTATAGTATGTCTATCACAGGGTTTAACTTATAATTTCTCTAAGTTTATTTTTGATAATATGGTTGAAAATATTCAAAAGAAAAAGCATAAGTTTCTCATGTACCCTAGGTTTCTTCAGATAATTTTAGACATAAACACCCAAGACAGAGGCCATTATCCCATAGGAGCCCTTAGTGCTAAATTGTTTGCTTCAATGAAAACTCACTATGTTGGGGCACATCACCCTCTACTACCAGCTATGTTGCACATGGCAATGATGATGCTGATGAGGGTAATGCTGCTGGTGCCCCACCATCTCCCAATGCTGCTGATGATGGTACTCCATCATTTCCAAGTGTTACTGCTGATGGTAATCCATCAGTGGAAAGGGATGAGGGTCCTTCTACAACTGCTGAAGCACCCATTGTTTCTCCTGACCAACCTACACCTTCACCTTTACATGTTACACCCAGTCCTAGTCCAACACCAACTCATGAAGCTCCTGATGAGCTTGTTCCTGAGGTTGAGGAGACACTTCAGTCTCTTGACACTCATGTGCCTACACCTCTTGAATATGAGACTACCAGACTGTCCACTCCTAGCTCTTTTAGAGAACCAATTGATGAAAGCACTCCTACTTTTGAGCATATACATGTTTCTTCTGAAAGGCCCAATGAAGCTCCCTTTACCACTGAGAAATCTGCTGGTGGAGCTGAGGACCCTATTACTCTCACTTCTCTGTATAATTTGCTCAACAGGAATGTTCAAGAAATTGAGAAGTTGAAGAAAGAGCTTGCAGATACCAAATCCTCACTTGGTGGTGAGATTGTGGTGTTGAAAAAGAGGGTTCAGGAGTTAGAAGATCAACTTGGGCAGAAAAAGAAAAGGAAGTTTGTGTTTGCCTCTGATGAAGAGCAGGAGGATATTTATTTGGATCATCTTGATTTATTGGCTGAAGCTGCTCAGCAGACTCATACTTCTTCACCCAAAGCTGCTGAATCATCACAACAAAAGGAGCAGATCAAGTTCTATAGAAAGAGGGGAAGACAGTATTTGAGCAAGGATTCTAAGATGCCAAGTTTGAATGTTGTTCAAGAACAAGTTGATGGTGATCATGTTCAGGCAGATGCATCAATGATTGATGTGGCTTCTGCTGATGTCACACCTTCTGAAGTTTCTGCTGAAGTGTTTGTTGCTGGGAGATCTTTTGTCTTGCATCCTGATGCTGAGGTGTCTACTCCACATTTTGAATCTACCACTCAACATGTTTCTGCTGATGCTTCTATTGGTGTTTCTTCTGAGAATATTGACAGAGTTCCTGTTGTTGATATCTCTCATAATGATTCTTCTAATGAGCCTGCTACTCAAGTTCCTAGTGTTGACATCTCTGGCAATGAGCAAAGAGTGATGGTTGATGAAGATTTTGGTCCAGATCTTGTGAGTGACAAAGAAAGGAAGGAGAAAGCTAGACTAGTTAAAGAGTATGAGGATATGATGAAGAGTCAAGCTTTGGCACAAAAGATGACTGCTCAGTTTACTGCAAATTTGCCTCCTGAAAGGCAAAGAGAACTGGATGAGCAATCAGTTCATTTTACTGATGCACAATGGGATTCTTATACTCTACAAGCTGCTTCCAATTCTACTTTGGCTCAAAGCATCTTAGGAGCTGATTTTGATAGTAACAACTTTGCTGCACAAATGGTAGCTCTTGGTCAACAGAGGAAGAAAGCTGCAGCAGAAAGGAGAAAGGCTATTGCTGCACAGAAGGCCAAAGCTAAGAGAGATAAAACTCAGACTGAGGGACAAACGAAGAATTATATGAGAAATGTGGTCTATCACCAATATACTTCTGTGTATAATTCTGCTTTGACCAAGAAGCAAGTCTGGTCTTTACCTGAATCTGATTTGCATCAAATATATAATCAGATTATGAAGGCTATTCACTCACCTCCTACTCACTTGAAGAGGACTAGTGCAAGTATAGATGCTCCAGAAGCTAAACGGATCAAAACAGCTGAGCTTGGTACTTCATCTTCTGGTGATAAAGACCAGCTGCTCCCTCAAGCTGTTTCTGCTGAGGCAACTCCTGAAGGCAACCAATCTGCTGACACCTCTACTGAGGCTGCTACCATTCCTTCTTCTGCATCTGCTGAACAAGAGGGATCATTTATTTCCAACTACAATGCAGATTTGGTGAGGAAAGCTGAACTAGAAGCTGCTGAAGCTAGAAAGGCCAGAGAAGATACTGAGAAGTTGCATGCAGAAGGTGGTTCTGTTCCTACATCTTCTATTCCTCCTGAAGATGCTTCTGGTGCATCTGAATATGTTAGTCCTATGGGGATATATATACCTGGAAGGAGGAAGAAAAGGATGGCACACAGAAGACATATTGCCATCAGAAGATCAGTGAGATTAGCTAGGAAGCAGGTTTCTAGAGCACATAAGTCTCACAAGGTGAGTTCTTCAAAGCATGTGGATCTCAAGGCTGCTGATACAACCTTTATTAAAGTGGGTTCTTCTGAGACTTTTCCTGAGGGTTCATACAATGTGTTGGTCAAATGGACATTGACAGATGGACAGATTAACACCATCTATAGGCAGGATCATTCCTATATGGAGTTTACTTTCTTACAAGAAATACTTCACTTGGTGGATAGGCAAGATTTGCATACTCTCTATGGAATGGTCACAGAGTACTATGCCTCTCATACACCACAGGGGGCTGGTTTGTACTTATTGGGAGATCTGCAAGTTCTGTTTGATTCTCACTCTCCTAATGGAAAAGGCTACTCAATCTGGGAGAATTCACACAAATGGAGGGTTGATACTTGGAGGTTTTACCCTATGCCTAATGTGCATGTTGTTGAAACAAAGTCTGGCATTCGGGTGTGTATGTTTTCTGATCAACATTATCCTTGGTCCATTACTTTGATGAAACGTATGCTTCAAAGAAAATTGGAAGTTCCTCCTGATCCAGTGGCCAATGATAAGACTCATGCTGAACAGCTGGTTGGGTTAATCAAGTTCAAGCTTCTGCAACACCAAGCTTCTACTTGATTCTGGTATTGTGTATTATTTTTGTATCTTATTTTCCTTTATTTCATTTATTTCTTATTTCATTCTTTTTCTTAGTAAAAAAAAAAAAATAAAAAAAAAAAAAATTTGTATATTTGTACTAACTTTTCTGCAGGTTTGTTGTATAACTCTGTTGATGGTTATCAACTCACCAGATGTGACTTGTGTCCATCAAAGAGTTGGCTAGTCCAAAGGGTACAACTTTGGTAAAGACACATCAAATCTGTTGATAGCTGTAATAGCTTGCTCAAAGCTATAGGGTACTTCAACTCACCGATGGTTCATTCCTAAGAGTTGAAATGGTTCTCAATTCACCATGGATGTAACCCTTTCTGGGATCCAAAGAATTGGCTAGTCCACAAAAGTATGGTTTGTGGTAAAGACATTTGGTATCCATATTTGGTATTCAATTCACCAAGGTTCAGTTGACACCAAGAATTGGCTAGTCCTGAGCAAACGGCTACAGGTAAAGACATCTCAAATCCGTTTATAGCTGATGATTTGCTAAAAATCATATGGTTATCAGTGTACCATAGTTTTCGAACTTAAACATTTGGCTACTCCAGTAGTGATGGCTATTGGTAAAGAGACATCAAATCCATTATTTTCAATGATTCACCTCTCACAGGAGTTTACACACTTGGATGTGATGAGAATAGTATGAAACTAAACTGTTTTGATGTACATTTTGTCATTTGTTGCTGCAAAGACCTGAAGTTTAAAGTTTTGCCATTCATAGAGATGTGGTTCATTTGATTCTTTGCTGATAATGTTCGAATTCAATCCTCTTTTTCTGAAGTATTAGAGATCTATCAAGAATCTTGAACTTAACCATGTCAAATTCAAGATTAGGGGAGGATTGTTGGGAATTCTGCTAAGGAAGAATTCTACTGACGGTTACTGCTGATGGAATCTGCTGAAGTGTTGGATTCTGCTGATGAAGTGTTTCTGCGGAAGTAGAGATTCTGCGTAGTTGGTTTCTGCTGATATAGATATTCCGCGTATTTTATTATTTGTTAGGATATGTACGAGTTTTATTAGGGAAATATTATGATTATCTTATTTAGTTTTTAGAAGATATGTTTCTTGTGAAACGGTTTAGGTTTTCTAGTGAAACTGTTTAGGGTTCCTTGTGTATAAAAGGAACACATTATTATGTATGATGGACGAGTTGAGAAAAACAAGTTCTTAATATTAATAAAAAGATCCATAGAGGATCAATCGTTCTTAGTAATCTGTGTTCTTACTTGTGTTTAATTTCCGCTTTAGAATACAAGTATTAGAGACTTTCTATTAGTGTGTTTGTGATTACATAAACATTACTAACGATCCAAGTGTGCTCAAAGATCTATCAAGGTCTTAGGTTCTACAATGGATGACATTAAACTTTTGGAACAGGTGATAGAAATTAATTCTGAAATCAAAGTCTCTTCTCTCTTTTCCCCCGCTGAGAAAGAAAAAAGAGAAATTTTTCAGAAACAATTCCTACCACATGTTAAACACCTGAGACTTTGCGCAACAATGTGGGAACAAGAACTACAGACTGAAGTTGGATCAATGAAGAGTATTTTTAAAGCTAAAGATGACAAAATTGCAAAACAAAAGTGTCAAAAGAAAGCTTTAGAAAAAGAGGTCGATCGACTCTTGGAACGTGTTTTGTGTGATGATGTGATTTCTGTGATTATGATTTCTATCTTTGAATCCTGTCATGCAATGCTTGTTGATGATCATACTGTGAATGTTGAAATGTTGCAAATTGAGATTGATAATTTGGTAAAAGAGAATGAGAGTCTTAGAAAGATCAACTTTGATGTGGAAAATAAGTGTGAAAATGAAGTTTTCAAACTTAACAAAAGACTGGAATGGTGTCAAAATCAAAGTATTGAATTTGAGTTAAAATACAAAAATCTAAAAGAATCTTTGTCATTCCAAAACAGTCATGCTTCAGAAAGTCAGAATAACAATGAAATTGATGTTTTGCGAAATAAACTGTTTAAATATGAGAAAGACATAGATGAAGTTTCTCAAAACAGAAATGACACTGTCCGGTTAAACAGAATTTTGGATTCAAAAAATCAAGAACTCCAATAAATCATTGTTGATTTGAAAAAGAAACTCAGAGTTTTAGAAAAAAGGAAAAGTTGTAATTTCCCCAGGAATGTATTCAGTAGACAAACCAACTAAGCAAGCATCAAATCAAACCACTAATGTGACTACTTCCACTTCCACAGGACTAGGAAACACCTCTAAGGCTAGCAAGTCAAGAAACACCAAGAGACCAAGGAAGTTTAGTATCTGGCGCCCTAAGAGTGGACTATCTAAGACTGAAGAAGTAGTAGTTAATGTTAGCAGTTTGAATAAAAAGCATGATATGTCAGAAGTAGAATCACACTTGTCTAAGTCTAGTTCTATAGATGATGTAATGAATGCTAAATCGCTGAATGTTATGAATGATATTATGGTTGATGCTAGTTGTGTATTTTGTCATGCTAGTATATTATCTGAAATCATGAGAAATGTGTTGCTAAAACTCTGTTGAATCACAAAAAGAAACGATCTAGTGGCATTTCCTCTAGGCCCACTACTGCTGCCAAGTCCATATTAGGAAAACCACCACTAGTAGTTTCTGATGAATCAGTTGACAAACCCATAGCTACATCTAGGACAAACAAATCACCAAGTGCATTTATTAGGAGAATGGCTGAGACTAGTTGGATGTGGCAGCGTTGGTTACAAAAAACACATAGCTTTAAATGGGTACCAAAAATGATTAACTCATGTGTTACTAACCAAACGGATTCCACCGTTACCAAACTTGCCTCTGTGTCAACTTCTGGTGATGCAGGTGATCCAAATTGTTCTCTGGATTGTTGATAGCGGCTGTTCCCGACATATGACCAGCAATCTCAAGCTTCTTGTAAACTTAGTTGCAAAGTTCATTGGAACGGTCAGATTCGGGAATGATCACTTCGCTGCTATTATGGGTTATGGAGACTATGTAAATGGGAACATCGAAATTAGCAGGGTTTATTATGTCGAGGGCCTAGGTCACAACCTCTTCTCAGTTGGACAATTCTGTGATGGTGATTTGGAGGTGGCATTCAGAGAGAAAACTTGTTTTATTCGGGATCTTCAAGTAAATGATTTGATGAAAGGGAAACGCGGCACCAGTTTATACACAATTTCCTTCGAAGGCATGACAGCTTCCTCTCCCATATGCTTACTTTCAAAGGCACATCCCACAAAGGCCTAGCTATGGCACAAACGAATGTCTCATTTAAACTTCAAGACGATGACCGATCTTGCTAGGAAAAAGTTGGTCGACGGTCTTCCCAAATTCAGATATGCCAAAGATCACTTGTGTCCTGCTTGCGAACAAGGAAAGAGTCATCGTGCTCATTTTCCTCCAAAAGCAAATCACAGCACAGATCATGTCTTACAACTGCTTCATATGGATTTGTGTGGTCCTATGCGTGTTCAAACCATCAACAGGAAACGGTACATCTTGGTAATAGTGGATGATTACTCGAGGTGGACTTGGGTCTACTTTCTTCGTACCAAAGACCAAGCCCCTTCAATGATCATTACTTTTTTCACGAAGATTCAAGTTCAGGTTCGAAACACCGTCAGAATCATCAGAACAGACAATGGTACTGAATTCAAGAATCAAACTCTTCGGGAGTTCACTGAGAAAAATGGTATTGTTCATCAAACGTCAATTGCTCGCATCCTTGAACAAAATGGAGTAGTCGAAAGTCGCAACCGTACGTTAGTGGAGGCAGGAAGAACTATGTTTATTAATGCCCAATTACCAGACTACCTATGGGCTGAAGCTGTCTCAACTGCTTGTTATACCCAGAACAGATGCATGATCACCAAACGCCATGACAAAACACCATATGAGCTTATCCATGGTCGAAAACCAAATATCAATTACTTTCATGTCTTTGGAGCTCTCTGTTATCCAAAGAATGATCGTGATGATCTTGGTAAACTGAAAGCCAAAGCAGACATAGGAGTATTTGTTGGCTATTGTGAGAATTCAAAAGGATTCAGAATTTGGAATCGTCGTACTCGGGAAATTCAAGAGCCAATCCATGCTAATTTTGATGAGCTCACAGAAATGGCTTCTGAGCAAAACAGCTTAGAACCCGCTATCAACCGTCTAAATTTTCCTGAATCTTCAGCTGAACCATTACCGTTCAACAGAAAGGATATAGAAGACTTGTTTGCTCCTCTGTTCGATGACTCTCTAGTTAATCGTGCCTCTGCTGTATCCACCAATTCCGCTGCTCAAACCGTAAACAATCAAGCACCTGCAACCACTTCCACAGCAGTTGCTGACGAAGCACCTCAACCAGAACCATCATCGTTAATAGATCAAACACCTTCCACCACTTCTACACCCACAACTGAAGATTCCACCCACAATTTTGTTGAAGTACCCACACCATCAGGTTATGACGGAGATGCATTCTTTAATCCATTTGCACCTGCACCAACCATTCCTGATATTGCAGAATCTTCTACACGCAATTTGGAAATGTCAAACCTGCACCATAGTTATCAACACTATCCATCCACTCATAAATGGACAAAGGACCATCCCTTAGTAAACATCATTGGTAATCCAGAAAAACCAGTCATGACAAGACAAAGACTCCACACAGACGGTGAAACCTGCATTTATGCACTCACCGTTTGTCAAGATGAACCCAAAAACATCAAGGAAGCCCTCACTTATGACAACTGGATTGAATCAATGCAAGAGGAGTTGGAACAATTCAAACGGTTAGAAGTTTGGGAACTGGTAGAGAGACCAGATGGGGTTTATGTCATTGGATTGAAGTGGATCTGGAAAAACAAGTTAGATGCAGATGGTACTGTGATTCGTAACAAGTCCCGCCTGGTCGCCAAAGGATTCAGTCAACAGGAGGGAATCGACTTCGAAGAATCATTTGCTCCAGTCACAAGGCTTGAGGCTGTTCGCATGTTCCTGGCTTACGCGGCTCACAAGAACATTACTGTCTACCAAATGGATGTGAAGACTGCATTTCTCAACGGCCAACTCCGGGAAGAGGTGTACGTTTCTCAACCAGAAGGCTTCGTGGACCAAGAACATCCGAATCACGTATATCGGCTAAAGAAAGCCCTTTACGGCCTTAAACAAGCCCCAAGGGCATGGTACGACAAGTTATCTGCTTTCTTACTTGCAAACCATTTTACTAAAGGAACTGTGGACCCGACTTTGTTTATACAAAAACACGGGGAGGACATTCTCATCGTACAAGTTTATGTCGATGATATAATTTTTGGATCAACACATAAAAAATATTCAAATGCTTTTGCAAAACTGATGAAAAATAAGTTTGAGATGTCCATGATGGGTGAACTGAAGTTCTTCTTAGGACTACAAGTTCATCAATCACCCCGTGGTATATTCCTTAGTCAGTCCAAGTATGCTCAGGAAATACTGAAAAAGCATGGTATGACCAGCTGTGACACCTATAATACACCTATGTCCTCCTCATCCCCGAAGCTAGATGCTGACATAAATGGGACACCCATTGATCCTACAAAGTATCGTAGTATCATTGGGTCAATCATGTATCTCACAGCTAGCAGACCGGATGTTGTATTTGCCACGTATCTATGCTCCTGATATCAGTCAAGACCAACTGAGCGGCATTTGTCAGCCGTTAAAAGAATCCTTAGATACATAAAGGGAACCATTAATTTGGGGATCTGGTATCCAAAGGATTCTGGCTTTGAACTTGTAGCTTTTTCAGACGCTGACCATGCAGGGTGTTTAGACACGAGAAAAAGTACATCTGGAGGAGTACAGTTTTTGGGTAACAAGCTCGTCTCTTGGCAGTCAAAGAAACAAGATTGCACATCATTGTCTTCAACAGAATCTGAATATGTAGCCATGTCTGCCTGCTGTGCTCAAGTCGTTTGGATGCGATCACAACTGATGGACTACGGATATGTATTCAACAAGATTCCTATGTATTGCGACTCCAAGTGTGCCATTGCCATTTCATGCAACTCCGTGCAGCATTCCAAGTCCAAGCATATTGATCTCCGATACCATTTCATCAAGGAGCACGTGGAGAAGGGTACTGTTGAACTGTATTTTGTGGGTACTGAACACCAATTGGCGGATCTGTTCACAAAAGCCTTTCCTCATGCAAGATTTGTGGATCTGGTTCACCGGATTGGTATGAGATGTTTGACTCCGAGTGATTTGGAAAATTTTCTCAAAAACAATTAAATGAGTCAAATATCTAAACTATCTATGTAAATATTTTCCAAAAAAAAAAATATATAATATAATAAAAATGCAAGTACAAACCCCTTTTACAACACTTTGTTCATTTTTTTTAACATGTCAAATATTATTTTTCGAACAAGTGTTGAGGGGGAGATACAAAATCTAAATTTTTTTTAAAATTTGTACTTGCATGCTTTCTGAAATTCGTTGCTTCACAATATTTTTGGTGACAATCTCAAATGATGGAAAAGTTGTGTGCCTATTTTGCTAAGTTTGAGACATATAGTTAGTTAAATGGTAGGTTAGGACTAGGCATAAAATGTTTCAAGGTTAGGGGACTAGATGTGACAATGAGTGCAAAGTATAACTTAGTTATATAAAAGTCAAAAACTACCGCAGTTAATACACTGCATTTCACTGACATACATCACTCTCCCTATTAAATACCGTCACCCACCAAAATCAACGGCCATTGTTCAATCCGAAAATCTGCTTAAGATCATCCAAATTTGTGATTACTTTCGTGTTTAATGAGTCATTTTAACAAACGGTTTTAAATTATATCTTGATTCAACGGCTAGATTTATCGCAAATATGAATTAAAGTTCTAGGGTTTGCGTTAAATTAGGGATATTCGATTTTGAGTATTTAAGATGTGTTTGTTTGAACGATTGTGCTTAGATATTGATTATGAACATCGTTTGCATGCTTAATTGTACCCAGAAACATCAAATAGTCATAATCTTGTTTTAGGGTTTAAGCGTACAAAATTGGGGAAAATCGTATGTGAGTGTTATAGTGTAATTCATGTGTTGAGATGTTGGTGTTATGCTTTGAATTGAAAGATTGCGTGCTTTGATTGAACCCAGAAACACCATAAGAACGTTAATTAAGTTTTAGGGTTTAAGAAGAACGTATGAACACTAGCAGATTGAATCTTGAGATTTTGTGGACAAATATTGTTATAACTTGGTCAGATTACCTAAAACCATCATAGAAAATGTTTGAGATAATTTGTGGTTACAAAATTTCAATTTATGATAAATTTCGATAAATCTGAGAAACTATTCATCTTCAGTCGTTATCGGAAACTCTTGTACAAGAGTTTATTGAAAATTACCAATAATTATCGCGAATGCCATAATTATCGCGAATGCCATAATTATCGCGAATGCAATAATTATCGCGAATACAATATTTATCGCAAAAGCCATGATTATCGCAAATGCCATATTATCGCAAATGTGATTTCTATAGAAATTGATCAATGTCCTTAGATATTTCAATGTCTATCGAAATGGAACAAATTCTATAGAAATTGGTAATTTTTGATTAAGGATGATAACCTCTGTGGTCAAACATGTAAAACACCAATTTTAGCTACAAAAGGATCACATGTGTTGCATTAAGTCTTAACATCTGCTAACAATTATGTATCCTGCATATTTGTACTTGATTGATGTTTCAGAAATCTTCAATGGCTGCACCTTAACAACATCCACTCCCATTACTCACTAAAGCCGATGTTCTTCCTCACGGATACTCATTAGAGATTGGCAGCAACAATGCACGGGTAGTACTCGATAAGATCAAGTGCTCTAAACCAAGTTGCCAAATTGCTGTGGAAATTCTCAAAGTACACGAGTGTAGAAACCTTCTAGGCAGCTCAGATAACATTCCAGAATTATACATTCACCAATTGTGGAATACTCTCGAGCTGAACAATTATGACAAATATTTCACATGTACTTTGGATCGTAAGAAGATCAGAGTCACACCAAGTCATCTTCGCAGAGCCTTGGGTCTTCCAAATGCACCAGAACCTGCCAACCGATTCTACCCAACCCCATCTGAATCTGAAGTCATGCAGTTCCTTATGGATATTGGTTATGATGTTCAACCTGATACGCCATTAACCAAAATCTCGAAAGTCAATGCCAAATTCATCCCACAACCATGGAGAACCCTCTTCTACATCGTGACTCGTTCAATATCAGGAAGAGATAGTGGCTTTGAACACCCACGGTTACTTCATCTTCAAGTCTTCTGGGGGTTCGTGAATGAAGCAAAGATTGACTTTGCTGCTCTTATTTGGGAAGATATGATATTTCAAATGCGCAAAGCTTTCACAAAGATCCCTTTCATTCATTACACCAAACTACTCATTAGTCTTCTGACTGACGAACACAAGGACATTAATCCACGTCCTAATGATAGAGAAATGCATCTATACAAGATGGATAAGACTTTCAGTAATGTCTACTTTCCCAAAGAAAGCACACATAAACAAGGAGCTAGGCTGCCAGAATTTCTGATGACTGAAGAAGTGAAGGAAACACAAGCCTATCATGACTATGACAAGGCATTCAATGAAGGTCGAGTGGGGCTCTCTAAACTTGTAGAAGGGTCAGGATCTACAAGGACCCGTTCAAGAAGCAGCAAAAGTAAAGCGGGAAGTTCATCAAGTGCCTCAAAACAACCAAAGAAACATCCCAGAACACTCAAAAGAAGAGTGTCAACTGAACCCAAACCCAAAGTTGAAGCCGTTGGAATATATGATGAAGCAACCGACCCAGAAGAAACAGAATCCGAAGAAGAAGTAACAGTTAAAATGACTGATGCAGAAATTGAACTTCAAAATGAGCTCGATATTCTTAATGCAAAGAAGGCCAGTATGAAATCAACAAAGGAAAATGAAGCCAGAAGGGCAAAATTGACAGTTGAGAAAATGAGGGAGTATGAAGAAAAGAAAGGAGCTGGAGCATCAGGAACTGTTCAAGAAGCCGCTTCGACCCACTCTGATCCGGTTAATCAACCCGGAGGGTCTGGAGTAGCTACATCCATAGTTCAGCCTGACACGGTTAATCAACCCGAGATGGCTGAATCTGTTATTTCTAAACCACCAAGCTCGGTTAATCAACCCGACTTGGAAGCTCAAACGTTGGAAAAGGAGAGAGATCAAGAGAGTAACATAGTCTTAACCGATAAAGAAATTTCAGATTCCATGTTTAACGATGACCAGGAGGAGAAACAACACCATGATGATGGTATAGACTGGAACCCTGAAGAAGAATAGGAAATAGTTGGACATAAATCTCTGGAAGCTGCTGCAGAGCTTGAGGCTGAGCTTAAGGCAGAATTAGAAGGAAAGGATGAAGAAATGCATGAAAAGGAAGTTGAAGAAGCAAACAAAGAAACTGATAGCTACATTCACAGTCCTCCACAAAATGCTCTCATCGTCTTTAATCCTCAACAATCTCCTCAACCGGCTCAATCTCCAAAGAAACTAACACCTCCTGATTCACCTCCAGTACCATCACCAAAATCTACCACACCTCCTGTGTCACCTCCCAAGAATCCAACACCACCCTCCTCATCTCCTAAGGAATCTGTTCCTCCTAACTCACAATCATCAATCCCTTCACTCACTCCATCCCCCTCAAGATCACCATCACCAAAAGCCAAAGCAACAGTTTCTGAACAAATCAAATCAGCCATAAAAGGTAAGAATGTGAGAAGAATAGCTCGAGTGACTAGAGTTGAGGTTGTCTCACCTGCTGCAAAGAATGTCAAGAAAGCAGTTAAACTAGCACAAGCCAAGAAAGTTAACCAAATGAGTGCACAACTGGCTGAGATGCAAACCTTAGTCAAGAATTTGTCTCAACAAATGGGAGAGCTGCAGCAGACAAAGATGAAAATGGATGAGTTTCTAGCTTATGATGTTGGCGATAAAGTCAAAGCCAACACAAGACATTACGTCAAGAAGTTCCTGCCAGATCTTCAGGAAAATATTGAAGCTCACATCAACACAAAATTCGAAGAGAAGGTTAAAGATCTAGCACTCCAACAGAAACATCTTCTTGAATACTCTGTTGAAGAACTTCAAGATGCCCTCCTAACCAAATTGCTTGCACAATCCACACTTAACTACACTGAAATTCCCATCATGGATGCTATTCGAGCCAACATGGAATCATGTAAGACTGCAGCCGATAAAGGCAAGCGTAAACATGATAATGATGACCAAGATCCAGACACCACCACAAAGAAACAAAGGTCTGGTAGCGGATCTGGGATTCACCTTACAGAGCCCACAGGAACAACAACTTCACCTCCACCTCAAAAGAATCCAGAATCTGGTCCGACTGCAACAGAACATCATTATGAGCACTTTCACGAAGAAAATGTTGAATTTCAACCACAAGATGATCAACCTCACTCATAACCACCGTTACCACCACAAGACCCTCAAGCAGCAAAAAGTCTTATAAAGAACCAGCTGTCGTGACATGGCTTGATGAAGATGAAGATGAGCAAGGAAATGAATAGTTTGATCAACTTGTGAATGCTCAGATCCAAACAGATGAAGATTATAAAGTTGAAGATAGCACGTTTGCCGTCACACAACAAATAAAAAGTTCTCTGAATATCAAAAGAATGACCAAACGAGAGCTTCGAAGGATCAAGAATGATGCTTTCAATCTTCTGAAAGACAAATCTCACAGTGCTGCTGAACTTGAGTATCATCTTGAAAACATTGCTCGCGCAATGTCAAGTGAATTTGACTGGACTAATCCAGACATCTTCAGGGTTGGTGGTCGTGATAGCAAAAACCGTCCATACATCACAGATTGGACCAAACCACTCCCCGTGATATGAAAGCATCATGTTTCAGAAATCCCGTTCCAATTCTTCTTCAATAGTGATCTTGAACTTCTCAGACTCGGAGCAAAAGGAAAGACAAAGTATGCTACTTCAATCACCTTCACACCAGCACCAGATTACACACAACCTGCAATCGAGGAAACTGCCAGTCATCATCACCTATACGTCAAACAATTGGTCGACTATGATCGTGATGCTGAGTTGGGGATATTTCACTGGTACGAGAAAAGAAGAACATGGTACAAAAGCAAACTCACTGAGAAGTCTCTCGAACCAGTATACAGTGACCTCAGGATTCTGGCTGTAACAAGTGTGACAGGGGCAAAACGGTATGACTACACCTACTTGTCTGAGATAACAGTCCGACGACACGACCAAAAACTCTACACATTCTCTGAGGCAGATTTCCCAGATCTAAGTCTGAATGATATTGAAGACATGTACCTCATCAAGGTACAAGGAAAACTTACTCATCTCACACCCGAACTTCAATATGCATTCAGTACCGCAATCTGTCACTTCATTCGAAGAACTATCATCAAATAACGAGTGGAAGATATTCAACTGGGGGTAGAGAGTTATCAGAAGGAGTTAAATCTGGAACAGCCCATTCTCTATCCAGACGGTATATCTTCTGAAACTCAATACAACATGAAGCACTGACCAACATTCGAATTTGTCTACAAAAGTGAACTGACACAACTATGCTTCATGTCATTTCACGAAATCCACAAGTTTTGTGATGACACATTGAAGAGTGTTCGAGACGGGTTGGTTAGTCGGATTCGGGATCAAGAATTGGGGATAACAAGGAGATGGAATAGCGATCAACTGAGACAAGTGAAGAAGTTTATCTTAAAGATTGAAAGAAGATTGTTCCGCAGGGATCAAATGCGGAGACTGGAAACTTATGTTGGAGGTCGTCCACCCTTCTCAATAAGAACCTTTCAAAGGACGGATCCAACATTCATCACATTTTCATAAGGAGGCTGATGTAAGAATTTGATTTCAATATTTTCATAATTCTTATTCATTATTCTTACCATATGACTGTGACATTACGGCTTGTGTACTCATAACAGTGCACAACCCGGACCCAAAAGAAAGGACCCTGAGGTATGCTTCAGTGCCTCAATCCTGATCAAAGGAGCGAAAGCTTCTTTCTTATGAGTAGAAATAAACCGAAATGTTTTTTCTAAGTTTTTTCAAACATTCTGCTCATAAGGACAAGTATTCTCTCGTCAAGGGGGAGTATTTGAAAAATAATCATTGTTCTGAAAAACAAAAGTTCTTGAAATTCTTCCCTAAAACTCAAAAACAGCATATTTTAATCATAAAGTTTTTCAAAAACATCATGAGTATGCTATTTTTGAGGGGGAGAAGTACAATATGATTAAAATATGGTGTCTCAATGCTGGAATCTCATAAGTGCTCGACTCAGAATTGACCCTCAAATTGACGGTAGGAAAAAGTCAGTAGTCGAAAGGACATGTCCCGGACGGGTAATAATTTCAAGCCAGTTCATCTGGTGATGTAAACGTGTCTCGCAAAGGATGTGTCTGAGTATAATGTACCAATTTCGAGCTATTTTCCTTGAATGTGATCTGGACGGGTAATAATTTCAAGCCAGTTCATCTGGTGATGTAAGCGTGTCTCACAATGATCATGTTCATTGAAAATCAATCAATTCAAAAAGTGCCAACTCTACCCAGCATTTGCAAATTTACTTTAACTATATATGAGCACATGTTAAGGGGGAGTCTTTCAGAAAAACGCAAAACTCTCATGGTGTCAATAAAATGTTTTTACAATCATTGACACTTTGAGAGATTTTCAATGGTTTGGTTTATGGCATCATTAGGATAGTCATGGAGTTATAAGGTGACTAAGGTTTAGGAAAAACCGTCCTATGATCCGCCAGAGCCGGAGGGATCTACCCAAGGACAATACCAATAGTTTAGAACTAGAAAGTCCTAGGTATGATATAAAAAAGAAGAAATGAAATGAAAGGAGAAAGAAGGGGTTGAAGAATTAAAAAGAAAAGCAAAGAAAAGGGTGAAAAGAAATAGCCCTCCATTTGTTCAACCTTAGGGCAGACACCGGGTTCAATACATAATCTACTGGTTGACTGAGCATCACCGGTATTGAAGACAAAAGACGTCATGGACCCAGTGACGCACTACACTAAACCTTCTAGCTACTCAAGTGTCTCTCAAAAGATACTTGTTTCATTTCACACGGAGAACCCTTCATAATCTATCGACCTCTCACTACGAGATGAGTTGATATTGAAAAGGAGGCACTCTGCTCCACACCTCCGAGGACCAAAAAAATGTGCACTAATCGAGTCTAGAGCCATGAGATTCATCAAAGATCTCTTAGGAACACTTAGTATTACTCTGATGTTCTACATCATGGGCATCAGTTGTAAAATTAAGAAAGAGTCCTACGCAGATCTTAGCAATCTGCCTAGAACATTCATGAGAAAAGTCACAATTGTGATTATCAATGATTGAATGGAAATCCTGCCAGGGTCAACATCAAACAGCCCTGACAGCAGGTCACTTCGGTAACTCCTTGTGGGTTACGCTTAGTGTATGCTCCAAACGGTCTACAGTCGTGGGGTGATCTCCAGCGACTCACTGAATCGTGGGTGCACTTCGGTGTGTCCGTGTAAGCCCTTTCGAGGGTATCCGATTCAGAACGGCCTGGGCGAGGATTAGAGAAAGTCTTCACACTATGCTGTTGACAATCTCGAAGTCTAAGCCTGTAAGTACCGGTTGGTTCGTGCTGCTGCTGCTGGTGCTAATGCTGCTGAGGATCTGGAGTTCGACCATCAAGACTCCATCATGCTCATATCCTGAAGATATGTTCTCTCAAAGACTCTGAAATAACAAAAGTTCAAAAAATGATAAAGTAAAGTCAAAAGTTCAAGCACCACAATCTTTCTCAAGTTAAAGATTGAAAAGTGAGAACAAGCTGCTGAACAAAAGTCAAAGACATATGAGCATGATGGAAACGACGAGACGACATTGGAGATTGGAAGATCGAGACAACACCATAACATATCAATTCAAGACAAAGAACAAAGATTATCAAGACATCGGAAGCCTAAGAAGCAAAGATGACATCAAGCAACATTGATGACCAAGACTTAGGGGGAGATTGTTAGGAACACGTTTTATTCACATTACAAGTCTTGATCATATAGTTTAAATATGTTGCACGTTAAGGACTTTAAGTTAGCATTAAGGTCCGGTCCATTAGAAGTCCATGGGCCGGCCTTCTTATCATTTTCCTTCTAGAAACATTCATGTAAGAGTTGCCCTAATCTTCGCCTATAAATAGAAGGTTAGGGAGCTCATATTTGTTGTTGGTTATTCATTTCTTGTACCGAAGCTCTGTCAAAGTTATATGTGAATGATAATCATCCGAATCTTCTTCTCCTAATCTCTTCTCTATTTTTCTCTAATCTCTCATATATAATTTACTTATTGTTGTTTACATTTCATAGCTTAATTAGTAGTAGTTCGTAGTTATTAGCGGGGTTACGAGTGTGTGTTCGAGTTAAAGAGGACCTACATAGAACCCTATGAACCCGAACCATTTATGACACCATTTCGGAGCCACCCCAATGGCCCTATCAGGATATATACACCTCGCAAGAGGGTATGACTACCTATAGTTCCAATTATACCACCATCACCACCTCTATCCCCTACTTCACCCCTAGACATGATCAGAATAATGCCACCGTTATCTCCTGAGTATCAATATACATTGCCACCACTACTATCATCACTCCCTCCAACCCGAGTCTTCGAGGCTGGAGAGAGCTCCCAGGCAGCAGGTGACCGCACACCTACCTCATCCACCATCATGACGCGTTTGGAGTGTCACGAGGAGCAGATCGATGCACTTCTGAGACTCGTGGAAGACATGCAGGTCTAGCATCAGACTGACATATAGAGACTTCTGGATCAGATTTCAGAGCTCACAGGACCCATAGATGAGACTTCCAGCTGTTAGACATAGTGTACATCTGTATAGTTTTGAGGCGTCTTAGCCTATCGCATATGGCATTAATAAAAGTCCTTGTAATCATTCTATTTTGTAACACAATTGATTCAAGTTATTAATATATGTTGTTGGTTATGATTTACTATATATTGATGTTGATTTATGCTACTGTGGTTGTTCATGTGGATTGTGATTCTATTCAGACATGTCGTGATGTTACTTATGATTGTTATGGCTCTTTGAATGTTACAACTGGGGTGTAATTACAAATTTATAATGAAGAAAATTTTAGAATAAACTTGATGAATGTAGAGAAAGTTGCTGAATTTCAGCTTTTGTAGATGATGAATCAGTTTGTTCCTTAGCAATCCTATACCAAGAGTTGATCATTTATTTACGATAGTATCCAAACATGTCATGATTTTATGATTCTCAGTTGGTTGTGATTTCACATTATGACCGTATTATTAGGACTTTTATGCAACTACCTTGTTACTCGAATTATTCTAACATGGTCATTATGTGGATTCTAAATTTGTGTTTTCTTGTGGTATTAATAGACTTATGGCTCGCACAAGAAAGGAAACTACCGCTCCCGCACAAGCAATGACTCCAGCGTGAAAAATCGGTATCTATTGCCCAGGATTGATGATTTGTTTGACTAGTTGCAAGGATCGAGTTTCTACTCGAAAATTGATCTGAGGTCGGGTTCTCATCAGCTAAGAGTCCGGGAAGAAGACATTCCCAAAACAGCCTTCAGAACAAGGTACGGACATTACAAATTTCAAGTAATGCCATTTGGTCTCACCAATGCACCCGCAATGTTCATGGACTTGATGAACCGAGTATGCAAACCATACTTGGACAAGTTCGTGATCGTGTTCGTCGATGACATCCTAATCTACTCACGCAGCAAGGAAGAACATGCTGAACACTTGAGAACCATTTTAGAGTTGCTCAAAGAAGAAAAGTTATACGCAAAGTTCTCCAAATGTGATTTTTGGCTCACAGCGGTACAATTTCTTGGCCATATCATCAACATTCAAGGTATCTACGTAGACCCTGCCAAGATTGAGGCGATTAAAGGTTGGGCATCTCCTACAAACCCAACAGAGATTCGTCAATTTTTAGGTCTCGCTGGTTACTACAGAAGGTTCATAGGAGATTTTTCAAAGATCGCAAAACCTCTGACTGAATTGACCCAGAAAAACAAGAAGTATATCTGGGAAGAAAAACAAGAGTCATCTTTCCAACTCTTGAAGCAAAAACTCTATGAAGCACCCATCTTAGCACTACCCGAAGGAAGTGAAGACTTCGTAGTGTATTGTGATGCGTCACATCATGGTTTAGGCGCAGTACTGATGCAAAGAAGCATAGTAATAGCCTATGCTTCTAGACAGCTCAAGAAGAAAGAAGAAAACTACACCACTCATAATCTAGAATTAGGAGCAGCAGTCTTTGCTCTTAAGATATGAAGACATTACTTATACAGTACCAAGTGCACGGTTTTCACTGATCACAAAAGTCTTCAACACATCCTGGATCAGAAGGAGCTGAACATGAGATAGCGCCGATGGTTAGAATTGCTCAACGACTACGATTGTGAAATTCGCTACTACCCAGGGAAAGCGAATGTTGTGGCTGATGCCTTAAGCAGAAAAGAACGAATCAAACCTCTCAGAGTCCGATCTCTGGGAATGACCATTTGTTCACCACTTCCATCCCAGATCCTCATAGCCCAATCAGAACCTCTCAAGGAAGAGAACAGACCCCATGAGAAAATTTACGGTATGCCTGAGAATGAAAATGGTTTTTTTAAAAGATCAAACGGAATGCTGTGTTTCAAAGAAAGAAGTTGGGTTCCTCTCTACGGAGGTATTCGTGATATCATCATGCATGAATCCAACAAATCTAAGTACTCTATTCACCCGGGTTCTGATAAGATGTATCAGGATCTCAAGAAGATCTATTGGTGGCCAAACATGAAAGCCGACATCGCTGAATATGTTGGGAAATGTTTGACTTGTTCAAGTGTCAAGGCGGAAATTCAAAATCCGTCGAGATTGCTTGTACAACCTGAACTACCAGTATGGAAATGGGAAAGAATTACTATGGATTTCATCACCAAACAACCAAAGACGTCAACCGGATTGGACACCATCTGGGTCATCATTGATCGTCTCACCAAGTCCGCACATTTCTTACCAATCAAGGAAACTGACGAGATGAGCACTCTCGCACAGTTGTATCTAAAAGAAATAGTGACTCGACATGGCATTCCGAACTCCATTATCTCAGACAGAGATAGCCGATTTACTTCTAGATTTTGGCAGTCTCTACAGAAAGCCCTTGGTACACATCTAGATATGAGCATCGCTTACCACCCACAGACTGATGGGCAGAGTGAAGGAACGATATAAACCTTAGAAGACATGCTTAGGGCATGTGTGATAGAATTCGAAAAAGGTTGGGATAAACACTTGCCATTGGCTGAATTTTCCTACAACAACAGTTACCATGCCAGCATTAAGGCGGCACTGTTTGAAGCACTTTATGGTCGAAAGTGTAGGTCGCCTGTTTGTTGGGCTGAAGTAGGCGACGTACAACTCACAGGACCAGAACTGATCCACGATACAACGGAAAAGATTTTTAAGATCAGACAACGACTACAAGCCGCTCGTGACAGACAAAAGAGCTACGTTGATGAAAGGCGAAAACCCATGGAATTTCAAGTTGGAGACAGGGTTATGTTGAAAGTTTCCCCATGGAAAGGGATGGTACGCTTTGGAAAGCGTGTAAAGTTGAATCTAAGGTACATTGGACTGTTTAAAATTCTTGAAAGGATTGCTCCAGTAGCTTTTAAGCTTGAGCTCCCAGAGGAACTCAATAGAGTACACAACATATTTCACGTATCGAACCTGAAGAAATGTTTGTCAGATGAAACTCTTGTCATCCCAATGAAAGAAATCCGACTTGATGACAAGCTCGTGTTTACAGAGGAATTAGTGGAAATAATGGACAGAGAGGTGAAACAGCTAAAGCAAAACCGTATTCCCATTGTCAAAGTTCGATGGAACTCTAAACGAGGACCAGAGTATACATAGGAATGTAAGGACCAAATGCGCGACAAATACCCACATTTATTTCCATAGACAACCCTAACCACTACCTTAGACTTTAATTCCGGGACGGAATTCTGTTTGATGGGTGGGTATTGTAGCAACCTGTAAAATTCCCCAGTGATTTGTAAACGTTAATCAAGTATTAAATTACTATTACAGTTCATTTAACTATTTTTACGAGCAAAACTTAAAATTTTGTTTATTACATTACTTTAATTCAAAGACATTTATACGTGATTTACAATACATTGGAACGAGCTCACACACGGACCACAACGAATCTAACACATTAATAATAAACCAAACGGATCCTTATTACTATTCCTGGCCCATTCTTGTGCCTGTTACTATTCAAGCCCAACCCAAGTTCTATATATTTATTTCATTTTCACTTGGTTGATACACCAATACTTAGCTTCAATATCTTTTGATTTCGACACTAAACCTATGCTACATTTTACATCACTCAATTCTTCACATTCCAAAGAATCGAGAATGCCAAATCTCACTTCCTAATCCGAACGTTTTATCATTAAACGAGACCTAAAGTAAATCTCAGTCGACACTATTTCAAGTTCTTCCAAATTCCATCCAATTCGACCCAAACTAATTTTCACTTGTACATTTCATGTTTCTTAGTTGAATACAAGTTCACAAATTTATTTAAATCACTTCTAGATCAAATGGTCACGTTGCATAATCGTTTGGACCCTTTTAAATGTGTCGAACACATTTACATTCGTGCAACTTAACCTATAACCGAACCATACTCAAACCCTCTCCTTAACTCCTATATACTAGGGTGAATATTCCTTATATCTTATCTAATTCCTGCAAAACATCCAATCGACCTCAACTTGATTCATTTTTAAACAATATAATCGGTACATGCTTGCTTATATACGATCCCACCTCATAACTCCCATTCACACTTGTAAAACTCACTCACACATACTCTCTAAGCCTTCTATACCTCCTGCCAAGTCATTCGAAGGAAGCAAGGGCCAGTTACTAACCATTTGAATCCATTTTCAACGTATAAGCCTTGGTTCGAATCATTAATGACCATTCGAACGTGTTACATACAAATCTCTCGAGTTCTAATTCATATTCACGTATTCTTCACCACCATTTGGTGTTGTAAGTTCCTTTGAACTCCATTCATACCCATGATTGTGATTTTCAATGTTCATGCATAGTTATATATCTCGTACGATTCATATTTACTTTCTAGTGATTTATACGTTTTCTTATTATTTATTTTTAGCATGCATTTGATCTCCTATTCATGGATGGCTAGAAAAATCATACAATACATTCGTTCGACATTTATTTCAACATATAACCACTTAGCGAGACAAGTTTCTAACATATGTCGCATCGTACATTTTATAAGTCACATATACATTTTGTACCTATTGATTTCTCGACTAAGAAACAACCCTATATAATCCATTTCGTTAACACAACACATCTATTTTATTGCTCAACTTGATTCTCAATAAGCTCAACTAACAAGCTGTTGTAATAAGCTCTTGTCATGATCACTTAAAAGCCCTTTTTGGAACCTAAACCAATCGCTAGTCAAACAGTTTTCCATATCCTTTATTATTAACGATAGGGCTTTAAAGCCCATTAAGCAATTATTACGCACTATGAATAAGCAGTGGTGATAAGCTATTTGGTTATGATTTTAAGACTCTAAAATAAGCCCAAAGAAAAGCCCATTTCATTCTTAAACCCAACGATTCATAAAATGTTATTGGGCCTTTGTTATGTCTCGTTAAGGCCCAATAAGCAGGAAATAAGCTATTTTTGCAAATAAGCAGTTTAATAAGACTCAAATAAGCATTTTAAAGATATTACAACTTTCGGAAAAGTTAATATACCACTTTTGTGAATTTTGGACTTAATTTGCAAAATATATTTCATTTCGGGTTAAAAATGTCACTTTCACATAAATATGTTTCAAAATGTCATTTTTATAACCTGAGGGTAGAAAATGTTCATCCAGTAAATAGAAGTAATAAAATGTAATATTTTACCTTTTTGGACTAAAAATGTAACTAATTACTAATCAGGGACTAACGATGCAAATATTGTTCCGTTAGGGTAGAAAGTGTAAAATTCATATAAGTTCAGGGACCATTCAGTAACATGATTACATATCTATTTCCATCACCTAATTTATACATTTGCATGCATAAGGAACATTTTTACAATTCGTATAACATATTCAAATACGTTACGTTTATATTTATATAACGAGTTTCTAACGAATAACTTAACGTTTCATTTAACCACTTTTGAGGAAAAAATATATATGGATTCAATAACATAAAAACAAGATAATATTATATATAATATTATTTTTGAACTTTAAGCATTTTAAGCATATCATTCACTCTCATCACGAACCAATTCGTTATCCGATGCACTTTTCACAATCGTTATTCGTATTAAACCAAAACTGTCGAAATCTTATACTTTCCTATTATCCAGGTCGTGTGTTGGATCCGTTCCCTTAATACATTTGATTTCACATTTCATCTTTGCAAGTTACATTCAAGGTGAGCTCATAGTTCCACTTTTATCTTTTACATACTTTCAAATACGTGGGGAGATACATGTTACAAAACAGAACACAAGTATTTTCTGTATGCTATACCTGACTGATATTGCCTAAGTTACCGTTATTGCCATTATTAAAAGTCCCTCCCATCATGAGCCATTAACCACTACGGTAGACATGAATATAGTGAACAGATCTGTGAAGGCTTTCTGCCTATTTGAACTATCTTGAAGATGGCCTTAGCGCTAGCTGGATAGGGCAAATACACTTTATTTGAATTTCAAAATAGGAAGTCGGCAATCTCCTATAGAGGGCCATAACTCATGCCATTAATTTGGACTGTTCATGCCGTTTGAGCGGTACCGTTAACGTTTGAGTGTCATGAGGCTTAGGGCAATATATCGACTGCAATATTATTATTACAAAATAATTGTACTTCTATGCAATTATAGACTTGTGTTCAAAACTGATTACAATTACAAACGCTATGATTTCACTCAACAATTTTGTTGACTTTTTAGCATGTTTATCTCAGGTAATTAACAGGAGCATTCAAGGCACGGAGTGGGCAATTTACTGATGGTTTTTGGTGTCAAATAAATTCTGTCATTCATATCAAACTTACTATATCTTTTGTGCAATATTAAACGTTGAAAATTCCTTTTTGTACCTGAATTTCTAAATGAATGATAATAACTTTCAAAACGCCTCTTTTGAAATCGTTTTCTATAATTATGACTATGATCCTTCCAGTAATACCCCTATTAGTCTTTCGCTGTTAAATCAAAATTTAGGGGGTGTTACAGAAAGAAACTAGAGAGAATTTCTCTATTTTATTAATGACTAACTCACTTCCTCTCAAATGAAGTGTGCCGTGTTTACCTATCTCACTCATTCGACATTAAAGTAAATACTAAGACTAAACTAGACAGCACACTTCTACTATTACGTAGACTATATTTTTACCATTCTAACGAGCTATTACATGACCATATTACAAGACACATTGAATCGACAATGATCGTCACTTCAAGCATTCCCAACAATCTCCCCCTAAGGGACGATCATTGAGATCTCTCTTTGATTATATTTATGATCATCACTTTTGCATTTCCAACAATCTCCCCCTAAAGGGGTGATCATTGAGATCTCTTTTGTGACCTGTGAGTTATGGGTCCATCAATAGAAATGGATGATCATTTAACTTCTTTGATGCTTCCTGTCTTGAATTTTGAGTCTTTGTGTAATAGCTTTTCTAGATTCTTTGTTCCAATCATGCTTTGTGATCTTTGTTCTTCATTCTTGTTCTTGTGATCATTTGTGGTATTCGCTTTCCTTTCATCAACATCTTCATTAATGGTGTCTTTACGTCTTTTCCAACATGCTCATACTTCTTGTTAACTTTGAGTTTCATACATTTGCAGTTCCCATTCTTTGACTTTGATCTTTGTCTCTTTACTTTGCAGATTCTTTGACTTTGACGTAGAATCGTTCTGAACTTTGCTTTGCTTTGATCTTTGATGAGATCAGTCTACTACGATTGTTTTACTGATGAATGTCTTGATTCCATTCACCTTGATCGGGCACATCAGCCGTCCGAATCCCGTTGAGGGACAGTTATCAATACTATGGATAGATTCCAAGTAAAGACCCACATCTTCAGGACTCGATTCGTGAAAGGAATCTCCTAGCGGGATTTCCAGCACTTACAGGCTTGGATTTTGAGAGAATTAACAGCATAGTGTGAAAACCCTTAATAATCCTTACAAAGGTTGTTCCTGAATAGGATACCCTCAAGAAGGCTTACAAAGATATACCGAAGTATACCAACAATTCAGGTTAGCCGCTAAAGTATACCAAAGTATCACTTCATGATTGTAGACCGTTTGCAACATAGTAACAACCACCATGATGTAAGTGGTAAGATCTGAAGATCTCATGAAAGACTCTTACAACTTGTGCTCTTTTTGGCGAACACAAGTGTATGAATAGGAAAGTGTATCCTAGGAGATCTATTGATGAATCTCGTGGCTCTAGACTCGATTAAGTGCGTTTTGGTTTTAATCATCGGAGGCATGGAGCAGAGTGCCTCCTTTTCAATACCAACACATCTCGGAGTGAGAGGTCGGTAGGTTATGCAAGGTTCTCCGTGAGAAATGAAACAAGTACCTTTTAAGAGATACTTGAGTGGCTAGGAGGTAGAGTGCAGTGCGTCACTGGGTCCATGACGTCTTGTCTTCAATACCGGTGTCATCTTAGTGACATGCGGTAGCATATGAATTGAACCCGGTTTCTTCCCTAAGTTGATCATTTGAAGGGCTATTTCTTTTCACCCTTTTTCTTAACTTTTCTTTTTAATTCTTCAACCCCTTCTATCTCTTTTTATTTCTTTACTCTCTTTTTTAATCATAGCTAAGGACTTCTAGTACTAAACTATTGTTGTTGTCCTTGGGAAAATCCCTCCGGCTCTGGCGGATCATAGGACATAAACCTAACCTTAATCACCTTATTACTCCATGATTATCCTAGGTTGGTTTGTTGATCTCATGCCATAAAACCTTTTGTAAAATCTCTCAAAGTGTTTATGATTATAAAACATATTTTGATAACACTTCGAGAGTTTTTCTTTTTCTGAAATACCCCCTTCACATGTGCTCATAAGTTTCATGATAAAATTGCACATGTTGGGTAGAGTTCGAACTTTTGAATTGATCGATTTTCAGTGAACATGACCGATTCGAGACACGCTTACATCACTAGTTAGACTAGATTGAAATTATTACCCGTCCTGATCAAGTCCAAAGTAAATCTCTCTAGACGGTACACTCTACTCAGACAAGTCTTATTCGAGACACGCTTACATCACTAGTTAGACTAGCTTGAAATTATTACCCGTCCAGGACAAGTCTTTTCGATTACTGACATTTTTTTTCTCGTCAATTCTTTGGTTATACCTAAGTAGAGCTCCTTGAGATATCATAACGATCACATTTTAATCTCATTTCTCCCCCTCAAAAATAGCATTTCGATGGTATTTTTGATATCGATTGATTAAAATCTTTGTTTTTGGAAAGCTAATAGGGAGAAACGGATTTGCATGAACTTTTAGAACATATTTGTTTTTGAAATACTCCCCCTCAAAACATGCATAGGTTTTGAGAATTTTAAAATGTTTAAGGTTTGAGGGAATGAGTCTTCTTGAAGCAAAATTCTGAAAGATTTAGAAATTTCGGTTTGAAAAATTCTTGAATAAATTTTGCTTCAAGGTAACTATGTTGATGCAAATAATGTTCTAAAAACGTTATTTATATCTTTCGATAACTTCACGTTTTGAGGATGACAAAATGTGAAAACACTTTACGTTAAAATTAACGTAAACAAGTTTTTAGTCGAAAGATCCCATTTATACATAAATTACTCTAGGTATGCACAAACAAATTTACAACTTAACAAAATGATCAAAGAAGTGAATTTGTGTTTAAGACTTCACATTTTTAATGTGACAAAACATTTTTTAAAAAATATACTTTACAAATTATTTTTGAATAATTAAGAAATGTTTTATTGGAAAAATAAGTTCAAATATCATAACAGCTATTCCCCCCCGCCCCAAAAATCAGCTCCAAACTTTCCCAAATAAGTTTTCACCAGAAAAGACATAAAGAGGAGCGTTTTTGTCTGCCACGGTACCACGGTACCACTAAATTTAGTGGTACTGATGAACTCAAATAAGTACATTTTATTACCATCATTTATCCTATTAATTTGACTTGTTTCATTATATTATGTATGAGGATTGATACTTAATCGTTTACTTTTGTAATTCTCAGGTAAAAACAAGCATTTGGTAAAACTTGGCGATTTTGGACTAATTATGGAGCAAAACAAGCAAGAAGTTAAGAGTCTACCGAAATGCACAAGATCAAGACTATTCTGCTCCAGATGCGCCGCATCTTGCTTATTACATACGGCGCATCGCTATCAAGATTTCACCAGATACGATCCAAGATACAAGAGGACATGCGCCGCATCTATTTATGGAGTTACGCCGCATCTTCTGGCGGTGTATGAATATTCCTGAATATATTAATCTTGGACCCCACGTGAAGTTAAGTCAATGCGCCGCATCTACTTATTAGATGCGCCACATCTTACCCTCAGACAGAAACTATAAATACCCCAAGACCAGACGAATTTTGGAGCACATATTATATACAAGGTACGAAGACCAGAGAAACCTAAGGCCGAATTCAGACGAATAGGCAGCACAAGACACACCCGAACGAAGATACAAGAGCTGTAAGAAGGTGCTGCATGTGTTTAATTCATTAAGTAGTTTTGTTTTATTGTGTTAGTAAACTTTAATTCATCAGGATTGATGGCTTGTGTAATGTGACAACGGAAAGATTGCACTCCCTTAAAACTGCTTTCCCATTAATTAAAGTTTATATGTTGATGTCTTTGGTTACTACTTATTAGTGCATTGATAACCTCTGTGTTTATTAGTGGCCTGCGCATTTGACTACGGAAGAGAATGTGGCTCCCACGGTTGTTACTAAATTGATCACTTAGGAATAACTTTTAGACATAAGTAATCATTAAGGGTTTACTCGCCGATAAGAATAGGGCCAACGAGAAAGGGTTAACTACATACACTTCATATAAAACTATCAATAAAACAAGTGACAATCTACTTAATCATCAGGACAGATCTTCTTATTGTCTCAAGCATTTATCTGTGTACGTGTGTGCTATTCGCTGATTCGTGCCTATTGGTTTAGTTTATTATTTAATTGCAACCAAATCGTGCCAGTCTCTCAGGCTGAACCCCCTTGCGTTAGATTAGGTTGTATAGCTAACATAGAATATTAAAATACTGATTAGGATAACGAGATAATACGTTCCACTCTTAGTGATCGACACTCTACTTACCATTATATTCATACTGACCGGGTACACTGCTCGTTAAGTGTGTGTGTTATTGATAAGTCGGCTAAATATAAATTTAAAACTTGAGTAGGCATTAATACTGCTAAACCGCAACGACACATCGCACGCATCAAGTTTTTGGCGCCGCTGCCGGGGAGTGAATTGTTATTATCTATTAATTTGATTAGTATTTTAATTAGGTTTTTAATTTTTTTAATCTAACCGCTAACTGTGTTGTGTATTAGATTAATTTGCATTCATTGTATTATTTGCATGTTTTCTGTTTTTGTGTGTTATTTGTTTTCTTTGTGTTTATTTTCGTCTGTGTTTTTATTTGTTTTATTTTTCGTATTTTCTGTGTTCTGCTATCGTTGTACTGAGCTAAATCGAACGATACGGCGCATCTATTTTCATAGATACGGCGTATTGCGTTTAATTTTTATAAAATACAACGCGTTTAATTAATTCGATACGACGCATCTTTTCCCCAAGATACGGCGTATCTGTTTTTAAGGAAAATTTTTTCTAAACGTTAACGCGATACGACGCATCTGCTTTAGCAGATACGGCGTATCGATTATTTTAATTAAAAACAGTTTTCGAATTATTAAACAGATACGGCGTATCGATTTTTATTGATACGGCGCATCTTCTGAATCCAAAATCTTATATTTTGAAACGTAACGAAAATACGGCGCATTAACTTTTGTTAATACGACGCACTTAATTTTAATAAATATCGATTTTTGATAATTGAAATTGATACGGCGCATTCTAATTTCTAAGCGGCGTATCTATTTTCTGAATAAAAGTCTGATTTGATTTTAACGATTATAAGATACGGCGTATCCAACTTTTTGGATACGGCGCATCGTCTGCAGATATCAGCTATTTGTATTCTTATATCCGTTTCTGAATTCATTAATTTCTTTTATAGCGAACAAATCCTACTGATGATTTTACTTGTGATGACAGATTTTGCTATGGAAGATATGTCGAAGAACGGATATCTTGCTATGGAACTCTTGCTTTCGAACTCATCCATGGAAGTTTATGATAATGTCAACTTCAATGTACTCGAGATTGATACGGATTTATTCTCTTGGGAGACCCCTCTTGAAGCTGCTTTTAAGGAATTCATGCGTTTATGCAACATTGACAAAGGGGTATTCTCTTATGATGTATTTGTGAGGTACACTGGAGATGAATTGTTGCTCTTATGGCCTATCATTGAATCCAAAGGATTGACTTGGACTACTATCGAAGAAGATGATGGGAAATTCTATCTTGCATACATGGACTCAAGCAACAAAAGCTGTGGTGGAGGCAATACCCAAATCTCTTACATGCCTTATTCCGAACAGTACTGGGATTAAATGAGAACTATCTGGACGATGAAAGAATTTATGCTGTGGCGGAGTTACTATTTCATGGCAGGTTGGTAAGATTGATGGACCTCTCCCTCAATGATTGGCTTGAACTTAAATATGGTAGTCCGAAATTCGCCCCTACAAATGAAGTTAAGCAGATTATGACTTCATGGTTGACACGGAGTTTTAGGGAGCAATTTAACGAGTTCATGGAGATAAGGAGGAAAATGATTGGAAAAGCTTGCTTTGACGTTGACCATGATCCTAACAATGTTGATTTTTCAGATTGGTTAGCTAGTAAGTTCAATAACCATAAGAGCATGGATCGAGCTACTAAGGATGCGTTATGGGTATATTGGATGAGAGGTGAAGACGAAGAAGTAGAGAGCGACTATGGGTCGTCACTTCATGATTCAACGATCAATGAGGGCATTGAAGAGTCATTCAGAATAGACATTGACGTGTTCGATTATGAGACACCCTTGTGCAAGCAATTCAAGGAATTTAACTACCTTCTTCGAGTCGACGATGATGTGCTAACTGGAGATCTACCAGGATTTAAGACTTATGATGATTTCAAAAACACCTGGTACTACGAATGGAATGACCAAATACCATGGGTTTGGGATAAACCATGGGAATTTGAGCACATTAATCACACATGTAAACCTTTCGTTTTCAAGGATGGGAGTAGTGTTTGGCCGACCTGTGATTATAAGAGTGACGGAACCTGTAATGGGGGAAGTATAATTGGGATGAAACGGGTTGGAAACGATGTAACCTTTAAAGACTACGAGTGGTATGATAATGTTGAAGACTGCCCACAAAAAACGGAAGCTTTGCAAGAAAAGGGTAGAATTGAATACTTGAAAGGACTTAAAGGAACATCGAATACTACTTTCTGGGAATGGGTGCATGAACAATTTGATGATTACACGAAGCTTAGTCGACGGTTACAATGGGAATTGGAAAGAGAGTGGGAGGCAATTCAAGATGATGATAACAATAAGTCATTAATTGATGAACTTGATGACTATTTGATTAAGGATCCTTATTTTAAGTTTGTTGATAAAGACGAGGAAGAATTCACCAAAAGAAAGTGTCAACTACTTGGGATCCCTTATAATGAGCCACCCATGATTATTTCTGAAAAATTTAAAATCATCAAATACTCTTTGGGACCAGATGAGGAATATGTGGCGACAAAGACCAAGAGTTATACTAGACTAAGTCGTACGGAAGAAAACGTCGCAAAGCTATACGGGAACATCTTTCGGATGAAGGAAGAAGGATGGACCGTGACAAGGACTAATTAATGAGCTGAACGTGAGTCTAACTTGAAGACTTTGGAATAAAGACAAGTGCTGGCCGGGAGACAACCCGGAGAAAAATTTTATTATTCTTTTTTTGTGTCGAGTCAGTCAGGCCACAGAGGATACGGCGCATCTCAATCCTGAGATGCGACGCATCTCCTGCAATGGTCATATCTTATTACTTTTCTGCATTTTATATTTTAACTTTAAAACTTTTTATCAGTTTATTTTAATGCGGCGCATCCCTGGTTAAGGATGCGGCGCATCTTCTATTCTGATCCGTATTTATTCCAGGCTCGATACGGCGTATCTTCTTCCATAAGATACGGCGCATCGACTGACCTGATGATTTTCAGTTTTAATTTTTAAGTTTTATTTTTTCTAACTACTAATGTATTATGCAAGTTTGAACCTTTCTTAACTTAGGTGTGCTTTAAAGTCTTGGTGGTATTATAGATTCCTGCATTTCCTGTGGATACATCAATTATGAAGATTAAACGTTCTAATCTACAAGAAAGATGATTTTTGCTCTTATATAAATGGAGGATCATACCGAGCAAATCTCAGGGGAGTTTTTCTATTCTAATTCTTTTATTTTCCAGTTTTTAACCTTTGATACAAACAATGAGGACGTTGTTTAACTTAAGTGGGGGGATTGGAGAATTAGAACACTTAACACTTACTTGTCCTAAACTTTTCAAAAATTATGCTTAAAATGTGCTTAATATATCAAAACTTAAAATTTTTTAGCATGTTTTTGTTTAAAGTCTAAGTTGCATTGCTGCACACATGACGTTATTTTCAAAAATTGTGATTTTTCAAAATTCACAAATCTATGAGTGTGCCGGTGACTTGTAAACTTTAGAACTTGGCTTGTATACTATTCGAGACCACCATAATAAGTATTATTTTATATAATTGGAATGACTTGTCTAAATTGGTAAAATTCTAGGATTACACCCAAATAGCCTTTATATGTTATGTGTTATTAGCTAACTACACTGGTTAGTTAAGCCCTGTATAAACCCTTTTGTTACTCTCACTTTTAGAGTAAGTTACCCCTAGAAAAACACTCAGAGCCATTCCTTTCGTTTCTTACACCTTTGTTAAAATGTTTCGTTACACCCTTACACCTTAGCCTACCCTGTAGATTAAAATCCGTGGTTGGTTAATTGCTTTAGGCAAAGTGTGTTTCCTTACATTACCTGTGTTCACGTGCGTAATTCATTATCTATGGTTAGGTCGAGAAATTGCACAACGCAATTGGAGTGAAAGTAAATATTATATATCTTTGAGTTTATTTTTCGTGTGTTTACTACTTTCACTATTACCGTTATTTCTGAAGTCATGAAAAGTATGGAAAAATTATCCAGAATTATCATTATAGTGATGTGGTGAAATTTTACACATCTTTGATTATGTTCAAAAATTAAAAAAAAAAAAAAAAAAAAAAAAAAAAAATCGAAAAAATAGAAAAGAAAAAGAAAAAAAAAGAAGAGTTGGATGTTTGTTTTAACCGACTTATGTAAAGTTTTGTATTAAGTGGTCGATATCACCACTAGTTGTTGTATATTATATTTATGGATTGAATGGGAGTTGACAGTTTTGGGAACACCAACTAAGGTTTATTCTTTGATTAAGATCTTGTTGAGTATAATTCGTGTCTACCTAAAGCGTGTGTTTCAAGTGTCAAAGCGTGAGTTATTCAATGATATGAGTCTTATTCATGGGATGGTTGGGATAGTGATTAACCACACTTAGGATTTTAATTTATCTGTTTTGTTTATTTTTCATTTTACACCAATTTATATCCCAAATATTATCCATACCCTGTATTATTCTTTATCCAACCAAACCTTTGATTTATTGAGATTAGGGATTTGAGCAATCTTAAGTATCGTAGTCGTGGATTCGGCTATGTATTTATGATTTTGTCGCCTTTTTGATATAATATTATTGGTAAAGTTTGGACCTATCTTTAGCCTATTCGAGTTAAGGATTTGAGCAATTGCAAGTATCGTGTTCGTGGATTCGATCATGTATTTGTGATTTTTCGCCTTTTCTGGAATTTGAGATCGATAGAGATTAAGGAGAATAATTAACCCTTAAACCTCAAAACCCTTTTTACCGCTTTAGACTTGTTATTCCTTGGTTTAGTGGGGGAGATGTGTATACTTGCCAAGCTTATGATAGAATATTCGTCACGACTGGACAGTTAAATGATTAGATTTGCTTTTATCAAATTATTTTATTTTACTTCTAATTCGTTAAGTGTTTGGTTGTGTGATTATGACAAAAATGAATACATGCTTAAATATAAAAATAAATCCTAATATCTTTTAGGATACATTTTCATAAGATTAATTCTAAGGTTTACTTGGGGACAAGTAAAGTTCAAGTGGGGGGATATTTGATGAACTCAAATAAGTACATTTTATTACCATCATTTATCCTATTAATTTGACTTGTTTCATTATATTATGTATGAGGATTGATACTTAATCGTTTACTTTTGTAATTCTCAGGTAAAAACAAGCATTTGGTAAAACTTGGCGATTTTGGACTAATTATGGAGCAAAACAAGCAAGAAGTTAAGAGTCTACCGAAATGCACAAGATCAAGACTATTCTGCTCCAGATGCGCCGCATCTTGCTTATTACATACGGCGCATCGCTATCAAGATTTCACCAGATACGATCCAAGATACAAGAGGACATGCGCCGCATCTATTTATGGAGTTACGCCGCATCTTCTGGCGGTGTACGAATATTCCTGAATATATTAATCTTGGACCCCACGCGAAGTTAAGTCAATGCGCCGCATCTACTTATTAGATGCGCCGCATCTTACCCTCAGACAGAAACTATAAATACCCCAAGACCAGACGAATTTCGGAGCACATATTATATACAAGGTACGAAAACCAGAGAAACCTAAGGCCGAATTCAGACGAATAGGCAGCACAAGACACACCCGAACGAAGATACAAGAGCTGTAAGAAGGTGCTGCATGTGTTTAATTCATTAATAGTTTTGTTTTATTGTGTTAGTAAACTTTAATTCATCAGGATTGATGGCTTGTGTAATGTGACAACGGAAAGATTGCACTCCCTTAAAACTGCTTTCCCATCAATTAAAGTTTATATGTTGATGTCTTTGGTTACTACTTATTAGTGCATTGATAACCTCTGTGTTTATTAGTGGCCTGCGCATTTGACTACGGAAGAGAATGTGGCTCCCACGGTTGTTACTAAATTGATCACTTAGGAATAACTTTTAGACATAAGTAATCATTAAGGGTTTACTCGCCGATAAGAATAGGGCCAACGAGAAAGGGTTAACTACATACACTTCATATAAAACTATCAATAAAACAAGTGACAATCTACTTAATCATCAGGACAGATCTTCTTATTGTCTCAAGTATTTATCTGTGTACGTGTGTGCTATTCGCTGATTCGTGCCTATTGGTTTAGTTTATTATTTAATTGCAACCAAATCGTGCCAGTCTCTCAGGCTGAACCCCCTTGCGTTAGATTAGGTTGTATAGCTAACATAGAATATTAAAATACTGATTAGGATAACGAGATAATACGTTCCACTCTTAGTGATCGACACACTACTTACCATTATATTCATACTGACCGGGTACACTGCTCGTTAAGTGTGTGTGTTATTGATAAGTCGGCTAAATATAAATTTAAAACTTGAGTAGGCATTAATACTGCTAAACCGCAACGACACATCGCACGCATCAGGTACCGTGGGTGATTTAACGGTACCGTGTCCCCATAACGGCTAGAATTTTTCTGCCTATAAATACCAGCCCTCTTCACAGTTTTTGGGCATCCTTTTTCACATAGAACTTTCTGAGTTCAATACCCTTATCACATTTTCTCTTTTTGATCATTTAGTTTAGTTTTCTTTTGTTTAAAGAATGATCCAATCATCCAACCAAGTGATCCTCTTCATTCCTTTTCTAGTGCAAGAGAAGAACACAAGGTATCCAAGAAGATACAAAGTGTTGTAGTTGTAGTTAGAGCACTTGTAACACTTGTTACACACTTGATTGTATCTTTGTATACATCAAAATCATTTTTTTTAGAGTTTGTGAGAGAAGATCATTGTGATCTTATAGAGATATTGAATATCTCTTGTAGCTTGTGAGCTAGAGTGTTGATCAAGTTGATCAAGGGTAGATAGAGTAGATTGAGTCAAGTGAGGGTTGATCATTGTGATCTTGTCGAGATCTTGGAGATTGTTTGAAGCTTGTGTGCTTAAGTGATTGATCAAGTGGATCAAGGGTAGATCGGGTAGATCGAGTCTAGGGTGTTGATTGTGTGAAGTAGAAATGATCAAGTGGATCGTAGTAGATTGGTGTTAGCTAAGATTAGCACTCGATATCTAGCTTAGTGTCGGAAATAGGATAAGCGACGTTGTACGGTTTTCTCCGCCTGAAGGGAGGTTTGTTGACATAGTGCTTGAAACTCTCGAGTGTGGTACTCGGGGAGTGGAGTAGGGCGAAGAAGAGCTTCGTGACCGAACCACTATAAATCTCTTTGTCCCGGTTTGATCTTTCCATCTCTTTTCTTTACTTTTATTATTTACATTAGATAGTTTAGTTTAGTGTTCATATTGGTGTTGATTGATTACGCATAAGATTCGAATCAAAGTTTTTTTAAGAAGAATTAAAAATCGGTAAAACTATTCAACCCCCCCTTCTAGTTTTCCACAATTGGTATCAGAAGCCAGGTCAGTCAAGATTTTAAAGTAAATTGTATTTTAAAACTTGAATAGATCAATGGATTCCGACAAATATCTAGAAAGGCAATCTATGCAAAACCACCACTTTTCGAAACCTATTGTTTTATATATTGGAAAACAAGATTCGAAATGTATGTGAAATCAAAAGACATTGATCTTTGGCATATTATTACCGAGGGTGAATTTCAACTGATTCAAAAGAATTCGGAAACTAAAAGGGATGAAATAGTTCCTTATAATAAACAAAGTGATGAACTTAAAAGAAAATTAGCCAAAAATGATGAGGCTAAAATGATGATTTATAATGCTTTGCCTAAAAGGGAATTTGAAAGAATTTTCATGTGTAATACGACAAAAGATATTTGGAAAACTTTGTTAGTCACTCACCAAGGTAATAATCAAGTCAAAGAGAACAAGATAGATCTTCTTGTGCAACAATATGAACAATTTTCCATTTTGGAAGATGAATCTATTGATAATGCTTTTGCTAGATTTAATACTATTATTACTAATCTTAAAGCTCTTGATGAAGGTTACTCTAGCAAGAATTATGTTAGGAAGTATCTTAGGGCTTTACATCCTAAATGGAGAGCAAAGGTCACCACCATTGAAGAGTCAAAGGACTTGGCGACATTATCTCTTGATGAACTAATAGGAAATTTGAAAGTTCATGAGATGATAATTAAGAAAGACTTCGATATAGTCAAAGGCAAAAGTGAGAGAGTTAGATCTCTAGCATTGAAAGCCAAAAAGGAGTCTAGTGATGAGGAATGTTTGGGTTCCGATAGTGAAGATAAAGAGTACGCGTTAGCCGTTAGAGACTTTAAAAAGTTCTTTAGGAGAAGAGGTAGGTTCGTTAGGGAACCTCATGATGATAAGAATCCGTCACAAAAGAACCGAGTTGAGAAGAAAGGGAAGAGTGATAGGAAATGCTTTAGATGTGGAGATCCTAATCACCTCATAAGAGAATGTCCCAAACCACCGAAAACCAACAACCAAAGTGCTTTCATAGGAGGCTTTTGGAGTGATAGCGGTGAAGAAGAAGAGAAGAAGCCCAACGATGAAACATGCCTAATGGCTCAGGCTTCTAATGAGGTACATTCCGACTCTTCTTATTATAGTAATGATAATTCATCAGTAGATGATAACAGACTATATGATGAGTATAATCAGCTATGTGAAGTAAGTTCTAATATTTTAGGTAGAAACAAAACACTAAAATTGAAATTACATGAACTCGAAGTGCAAGTTTTAGAACTAAAGGATCAAGTCAAAAGACTTGAGAGAAATAAAGAAGTAGACGTAGGATGTAGGTCATGCATAAGTCTTCAAGTAGGAAATGAAAAACTCAAAGAAAATGCTTTGAGGATCATTAAGTTTGAAAAAGGAACAAAGACACTTAATGATATACTTGAAAACGTTAGGAATGGTCAACATACCGAAGCGGGCTTAGGATTTGACCCAAATAAAGCTTCGACAAGTAAAATGAAACAAGTAAAATTTGTCAAACCCACAAGTTCTATCAAAACAGTAGACGGCACCACTAAAGATACAGACGACACCATTAAATTTAATGGTACTGTGGTACCGTCCGGTACTGGAGACAGAACTGAGTCGAATTTGAAAAATAATTCAAGACCTAAACCAAGTCACATAGTTGTAAATGGTACCATAGTATCTATTGCTAGTATAAAGGAAGTCAAAAGATTTTACAAACCTTTGTCAACCCCCTGGCTTGGCTTTGTAAAACCCGACACTAGGTCAAAGACTCCTCCACCTAGAAAAACAAGTGTTCCTAAACCTCGGTCAAGAACTCCTCTACCGAGAGGTAACTCTAGAAGACAAAGTTATCCAAGTATGTATCCCGTAACTTGGAATAACCGTCAACTACAAAGTTACTTACCATGGGAAATTTGTCCTCCGTTCCAACATCCAAACCAAATGCAACTAATGCATGGGATGTTTAATACTAACAACTTTGGACCCATGAGATATTGGGGACCAAATGTTTGAATATTTATCTTAATCAATAGATATACTTGGGAATCGACTTGGAGCCTGACGAATGGGTCAAGGATAGTGGATGCACTAATCATATGACGGGTAACCGAAGTCTATTCTCATCATACAACGCATACAACGGAGAAAATGTCACTTTCGGTAGCAAACTTAAGGGCAGCATAATAGGCAAAGGTACGATTACTCAAAACTCCCTCACTATTAAAGATGTTGAGCATGTAGATAACTTATGATTTAACTTGCTTAGCATTAGTCAAATGGTAGACAATAAGTGTAGGGTTATATTCTTCGAAGAGGGTTGTGAGATCATTAAGAATGGTAAAACCATAGGCAAATGAGTTAGGAGGAATGGCTTATTTGTTATGAAAATAGGAAATAAGCCTCAGGATAAGATTTGCTTAGCAACCACAGATGATAATTCCATTCTATGGCATAGGAGATTAGGTCATGCCAATATGCGTTTGATACAATCATTGGCTTCTAAGGAACTAGTTAGAAACCTACCTAAGATTAAGTTTGATAAACACTTCTGTGACGCTTGTAAAGTTGGAAAACAAGCTCGTTCTAGTCACAAAGCTAAGAATATGGTCTCGACCTCTAGATGCCTAGAACTCCTTCATATGGACTTATTTGGTCCATCCGCCGTACGGAGCTACGGAGGAAATTACTACACCTTAGTAATAGTTGATGACTACTCTAGGTATACTTGGACTAGATTTCTTAAGAATAAGACACAAGCTTTCGAGGAATTCGAAATCTTTTGTAAGAAAGTCCAAAATCAACCAGGATGTACAATAGTTTCTATTAGGACGGATCATGGTCGGGAATTTGATAATGAAGTGCAATTTGGAGTATATTGTGATGCTAATGGTATTACACACAATTTCTCGGCTCCACGCACTCCACAATCAAATGGGGTAGTTGAGCGGAAAAATCGTACTCTACAAGAGATGAGTAAAACGATGTTGAATGAACAATCAATTCTGCAAAAGTTTTGGTGTAATGCAGTGGACACCTCAACTTACATACTAAATAGGATTCTAATTAGACCTATCTTAGGAAAAACACCATATGAAATCTTGAAAGGTAGAAAACCTACTCTAGATTACTTTAGAGTGTTTGGAAGCAAGTGCTTCATGCTAAACACTAAAGACAACCTCACCAAGTTTGACCCAAAGTCTTACGAAGGTGTTTTCCTAGGTTACTCCCAAAATAGTAAAGCCTATGTTATCCTCAACAAGGAAACAATGAAAGTCGAAGAATCACTAAACGTGACATTCGATGAAAGCCCTCCACCAACTAAGACATCACCCTTGGTGGATGATGACTTAGATGAGGAAGAAGCCATTAAGGTTAATGGCAAGAAAACCTTAGAGAATGACATTGAGGATGAGATATTTGAAGTTGACGAAGTTGTCAACATTAAGGAATCCAAGAACCATCCTATTGAAAATGTCATAGGAAACCTAAACCAAAGAACCCTTAGGTCACAAGCTCAAAACAAAAGTAATTTCTTTTGTTTTATATCAACCGTAGAACCTAAGAATGTCGGTGAAGCGATTAAGGATGAAAGCTGGGTAGTTGCCATGCAAGAGGAGCTTAATCAATTCACCGCAAACCAAGTTTGGGATTTAGTAACTCCACCTAAGAATCAAACCATCATAGGAACTAAGTGGGTGTCTAGAAATAAACTCGACGAAAATGGCGTCGTAACTAGGAATAAGGCAAGGTTAGTAGCACAAGGTTATAACCAACAAGAAGGAATAGATTACGATGAAACATATGCACCCGTAGCTAGATTAGAGTCTATTAGGATACTCCTTGCCTATGCTTGCGCCTTAGACTTTAAATTATACCAAATGAATGTGAAAAGTGCATTCCTAAATGGTTATATCAACGAGGAGGTATATGTTGCACAACCTCCGGGATTCATTGATTTCGAAAAACCGAATCATGTTTATAAACTCAAGAAAGCACTCTATGGTCTCAAACAAGCTCCTAAAGCTTGGTACGATAGACTAAAGGCATTCTTGATTGAACATGAATATACCATGAGAGTGGTTGACAACACACTTTTCACAAAGAAACGTAATTCACATCTCATCATTGTTCAAATATATGTCGACGACATCATATTTGGCTTAACTTGTCCATAACTGTGCGATGATTTCTCTAAGATCATGTGTGACGAGTTTGAGATGAGCATGATGGACGAATTAAATTTCTTCCTTGGTCTACAAATAAAACAAATGGAAGATGGTATCTTCTTTAATCAATCTAAGTATAGTAAGGAGATGCTTAAGAAATTTAGTTTAGAAGAGTCTAAGCCCATGAAAACTCCCATGCCCTCGGAAACCAAACTCACGAAAGACGAAGAAGGTGAGTCCATGGGTAGCACTAAGTATAGAGGTATGATAGGAAGTTTATTATACCTTACGGCAAGTAGGCCCGATATCATGTTTAGTGTTTGCCTTTATGCTCGCTTCCAAGAGGATCCCAAAACCTCTCACCTTGAAGTGGTTAAGCGTATCTTCCGATACATTAAAGGAACTATACACTTGGGATTATTCTATCCCAAGGGGACCAGTGTAGAAACTGTTGTCTATGCCGACTCTGATCATGCGGGAGATTATGTGGATCAAAAAAGTACGAGTGGCATTTGTACCTTTATGGGTTGTTGTCTAACTTCTTGGTTCTCTAAGAAACAAACGGCTCTTGCTATCTCCACGACCGAAGCCGAGTATGCAAGCACCGGAAAGGCATGTCAACAAGCACTATGGATGAAACAAGCTCTTAATGACTATGACATCCATCTAGACGAAGTTCCCATTATGTGCGATAATAAAGGTGCTATTGACTTGAGCAAAAATCCCGTTCAACACTCTCGTACTAAACACATTGAAATTCGTCACCACTTCCTTCGCGATAACGTTCAGAAAGGAAACATTTCTATTGAGAAAGTTCCTTCTAAAGATGTTGATCCCAGTTGAGCTTCACGATCTTATTAATTACTTTAGACAATCTTAAAGCAATCGGTATAGAAACTGATCTTGAGTTGTATATCAAATAATATGCGGAACTTAATATTTGATCTTAAGAAGAATTAAACACAAAACGAATTCTCAAACAACACTTCAATATATTAATACGATTGCTCAATAACAATAGGTTTACAAGAAACCTTGAAGTGTAAAACAATAATGATACGTATATCTAACCTAACCCTAGATCCTCCTTTTATAGCGTAAGGAGTCCTAGTCGGTTTACAAGACTTTCTATACAAGAAAAATATCTTTACGTATCTTTTCTATACTTATCCTTAACATACTATACATATCTAATAAGCAGCAGAGTAACTAGTCTAGCAGCAGAGTCTTCGTGGGCTAGCAGCAGAGTTACACTTTGCTTATTCTTCCAAACCAGCAGAGTCATAAACAGCAGAGTCACTAAGCTAATCAGCAGAGTTACTTAACTGATCAGCAGAGTTATACTTAGTGTATATCTCGAATAGCAGCATCTTTAGACCCAACAATCCTCCCCTAAACTTGATATTTTTCTTCAAAAATTATCAAGTTTCCTTTAAACCCGATTAACCACTAGGAGGATGCTTCCAAACACTTTACTGTTTTGAAACCTTCTCTTGCAGAATCTTTCTATATTTCTCAATTAGTACACCTGCTTGATAATCTGATACAAATGGTCTTTGCATCATCAATTTTCCTGGTTGCAGCATATCAGTGAGAACATCAACATTGTTGTAGAAAGGATAATCTTTTTCTATCAACATGTAAACACCAAGTCCACCATCTCCAATCAGTTCATGTACTCCACATGACTGATATAAGTACCATTTAACAACTCTATTTGACCTTCTTAATTTTTCCCATTCAGCATACATTGCATCAGGCTCAAATATGTTACTCAGCCAAAGATAATGTACTCTTTCAGGCACTGACTCTGGTTTCTTGTCACCATATCTTTCCTTGTAAAGTTCCCAGATTTTACAATATCCTCTCTATCCATGTACTCCAGCATCTGATCAAATCTAACATATTTTTCACATTTCAAATCAGATCTCATCACCTCCCATTTAGCATCACAGACATCAAACACATCAGCAGTATAAGATATAATTGGATACTTTGTTGACAAGGGAACTGCATTGATTATCTCAGGTTCTGATTGTGGTTTAGGTACTGGTTGTGGTTTATGAACTATGAAGTCCATAATAGCTTTCATAGCATCAGCTTCTTCCTGTTTGTTCTTATAACAATCTTCAGTTTGAACTTTTCTTTTCTTGCTAGCACTCATCTTACTTCTTATACCAGTCCTTTTATAACCAATGACATTCTTAACTTCCTCCCTCTCAACCTCCATGGTTTGCTTGTCATCTTGATTCTCCAAAACACTTCCAGATGCTTTCATATTGTCAGATTCCATAACCTCTGGCTTTCTCTTCTTTTCAGTTTGGAAACATTTTCTTGGATTCAGCTTAGCATAAGTTTCATAAAATTCCTTTTCAATTATGGCATCTGATTTTCCCTTGAAATCCTTCATCTGATAATTTCTTGCATTCTTCAAATAATACTTCATGTCATTAACTAATGCTTTCCTTGTAGATGACTTTGGTTTGTATACATGCTTCTGTCCTTCTTTAATCCTCAGAATCAGCTCTTCCCACTTAGCTACTCCATTCTTTCTGAGTATAAACTCCACAATCTCTTCTGTCTTTTCATTTGCATCCAACTGCTCATCTTTAGTTATCAAGAAAGCTTGACCTCTTACAATCATATCAGAATCTAAGAAATATTGCAATTGTTCATTAAACTCTTCTTGATTAACCTCTTTAGATTTGGAGCTTTCCATAAATTCAAACATATTTCTTTCCTCATCAGCTGCCACACTCCTTGCATATTCCTCATCATGAGCAATCTGAGCTTTTTCATCAGCTAAGGCCTTTTCTTGAAGTTGCCTTTCAAGTTCTTCAGCAGCTTCTTTATCATGATGTGTAGATTTAGCAGCAGGTTGTTGTTGTGATGGTGTAGGTGTTTTAGTTCCTCTGTTCATGTTCAAAAGTACTTGAGCTAAGGTCATCTTTTCATCATCTGATTCAGCAGATTCCTTTTCTCCTGCACTCTTCTCTGTATCAACAGCAGAGTCCTTTAACCCATCAGCAGAGTGTTCTGCTCCAGCAAAGTCAATCTTTTCACTCTCATCACCAATACCAGCAACATTTTCACCTGATTCCTTGACAACCTCCCCTGAACCTATTGTACCCTCCTGATCCTGATCATTCCTCCCCTGTTTGGAAGCATCCTCTTCCAAACATGGTTTGGAACTCTTCTTCAGCCTCCCCTCAAGATGGGTAACCCTGAGCTTAAGTCTTCTGATCTCAGCACCTTGAGAAGCTTTGACTGTTGTTAACTCCTTTCTAAGACCAAGAACCTCCTGTGACAATTTTGTACATGTATTCGTCAATTCCTGTAATTGTTTCATGATATCCTCACAACTTCGGTCTGTGTTATCTGACCCGAGAGGTTGATCACTGGAATTGGCATTTTGTATAGGGGTTTTAACCGTCAAATCATCTGTTTCAAGTTCAATGCTAGCCTCAACACTTCGACCTGTGTAACCTGGTCCGAGAGGTGTATCATAGGCATTGTCATTTTGTACATCAGTGTCCATCAATTCATATGTTTCATTTATGTCCTCATCACTTCGAGATGTGTTACCTTCTCCGAGAGGTGAATCTTTAGACACAAACTCAGTCTCAACCCTAGGTCGAACAGCTGAGCCCCCCATGGTAGCCATTTGGCTGGGGTTACCACCAGTTGTATTAAGTTTTTGAGAACTTTCTACAAAAGATGTTGCCATGGTTGACGTCTTAGTTATGTTAGCACTGTCCTGCTCAACTACTAAGTTGAAAACAGTAGTGCCAGCCTGTTCCATCATGGTACCTACATCACCTGTACCAGCCTCATCTGCATCCATACTGACATTGGTCTGAGGTGGCACAATGTCCTCTTGTTGTGAAGTCCTAGGTGATTGGGTATTTTGTGGTTCAGTGGATGATGAAACATTTAAGCTTGTTGATGAGGATGTGTGATGGGAAGCTGTGGGAGTTCCAGCCTCTTCATCCTCATTCACTGCAACCACAATATTCAAGATGTGTTCAGTTAGGGGAGTTATAGCACCAGAAAAACCTTTCCCAGGCTTCTTCAGAAAAGCAAACATCTTGATAGCCATCCTGCTACTAGGCTCAATATGGGTATGTTCCAAGGGTTCTTTAAGTTGATTGTTGATAATTAGCTGCAAAAACCTTGGATACAAATAAAACTTCTTCTTAACAAACTTCTTCATACCCTCAAAAATCATTGATGAAAAATCAAATGGTTGCCCAGTAGCCAAACAAACTAAGGACATGGCTTGAGAAGCACTAAACTCATTCCATCCTCCTACTTTGGGAAACAAGCAGTGTTGAAGAGTATGTAACAAAAACTTCCAATGTGGATAGAGCAGACCTTTATAAAAAGTTCCAGTATTTTCAGGTCTTTCATACCCAATTCCCTCAAGCTCAGTTAAAATAACCTCGGTGGTAAAATTAGGTGGTGTTGGAACTCCTGATAGACGAAGGGTTCTCTTAATAGTTGTCTCACTAACCACAATAGTCTCTCCATCTACACTACCTATTAACCTTTCCTCCCCGTCGAGTTTATCTAACTTAACAGTTGACCAATACTGGTGCATATGAGATTTAATAATTGGTGGATCAACTGTTAAAGCATACCTTAGTCGAGATGCACTAAGAAAATCCATAACTTCATGAAATCCCGCAGCTGCTGAAACCTTACTAAGAAATGCAATCTGATTATGCTCTTCCGGAAACTTTCGTCGAGCCATTATGATTTGGGGGTTTTGGATAAAATGATATGAATTAATGTTCTTGGGAGAGAATCGAATGTAATTTTGAGCAATTAAAAGTTAATGAGATCGAAATGGTGTGTGAGACCGTTTTGATCTAATTAGGTTTTAAGACGCGCCAAAATTTTCAATATTAACCCCTTTACTTTCAAACTCAACAGCAGAGTTATGAAAGGTTTGACCAAAAGTCAACATTCCCAAAAACTTCAAATTTAATCCCCCACGCAGCTTAAATGCACTACCAACTCCTCATTAAATTCTATAAATCCCTCATTCGCTTAACAAATCCCCAAATTCACAAACCCTAAATCAAAAACAACTAACCATGAGTTCATCCAAAGCTTCGATTATCGACATATCATCAGATTCATCTTCAGACGATTCACAAGGATGGGCAAATTACTTCCCTCCAAGTTCATCTTCAGCACAACAAAAAGGTAAATCAGTTGTTGAAGAAGAATATTCTGACCCACTTCCATCGACACCATCCTCCTTTGAAGATTCTAGCGATGATGAAGAAGTAACAGTATGGCCAAAATCCATGACATACTATCAAGATTCTTGGGAAATCGATCCACCTAACCATCCTTTAACTGTCGAGCTTCAACGACAAATGGAGAATGCTGCTGCCGCCTTCGCGAAAAGTGTCAATCTGCCTCGTCCAAAGCCAAGTACGGTGGAGCAGGAACCCCCTGTTCCAAAGAAGAAGCAGCAGAAGAAACAAGCTCCATTAACAAGCCAACAGCAGAGTCCACCATCAAGACCAGTGGTACTTGCACTTCCCTGTCCTAGAGTATCTGAAGCCATGGGTACTAGAGGACCTCGCAGCAAGGTCATGCCTGACTTTGTGGGAAAGGGAAAGTAACAAGCTTGATTTGTGATAGGTGTGTTTAGGTTGTGAATCCTATGGCCTTGTTGTCTTTTGAACTTCCTTTGAATAGCATGGATGTATGGAAACTGTATGTTGTACTTTTACCTTTATTATCAATGAACTTTCTCTTTCCATGCTTTACTTGATTGTGTATGTATGTATATCTGCAAAAAGGTTAGTAGAACACCACAAACACAAGCAAGAAAATTCCATAATAGCAGTAGAGTAGACATAGCAACAAACAACTAACCAGCAAACAATTTAAGAAACATCAAATTTTGACTAAACACCAGACATTGACTAAACAGCAGCACAAATCCTTTACAAACTTTTACAAAAACATACAGAGATAAGATGTTTAAAGATTTAAAGATTGATCATACCAATACTAGCAACTAAAAATTGAAACCTACTTATATCAAAACTTTTGGTAAGTAGATCAGCAACATTATTGTCAGTGTAACACCCCAACCCGACAAGGGCAAAGATGTCACAAGTATATGGTTTCATATCAGAACAAACATAGCATACTATAATAAAACAACGGAAGTCTTAACATTAAATCCAAAATAAGTCAACATGACTTATACCAAATGCAAGACAAAATAACCGAAGTACAAGATCCAATAATCAAATGCCTAAACAATGGCATAACAAAAAAATGAAAGTCCATATGGTAAAGCTGAATAACTAAGGTCAAAACTCCAAGTCAGATTGCTCTCATCCCAAAGCTAAAACCCAGCTTCCTAGCTTAAGTACCTGCCGTACATGAAAAGAAAACGTACGGCTGAGCTACAAGAGCCCAGTGAACAGATATATGGATAACGGAAACGATAACAAGTAGCAGGTAAAACAAATCAGGAATACAAACAATATCGATACAGAATCAAAGTGAAAGCATAGGAAAGGAATAAGAGAAGAATGAAAAAGAATAATTAAACAAATCAGGTTTAGAGAAAAACAGTAATCTATCACGAGCCCAGAGAACAAAACATATAATGCAACAAACCTGTATAGAGTGGCCAAACTCTCAGATAATGTGAAAGACGTGTATCGCACACACCATCAGTCACCAGATATAATAAACAGAAAACATATAACAGATATCAGATCAAATCTAGAGTGCACCCATACGCCCCACAGATAATCAATAATCATAACATAATGGCCATAGCAGATAATAAATAAGGGACGGAACAGGTCATCACTCTCCTGCCCTAGAGTCATGTCAGAGGTGCGTCAATGACATGGACATGAAACCCTCATGCCTAGTGATTGGCTCGTAATATCAAACTGTAGGTCAAAGGTCAGATATACTATCAAAGTCAGAAGGTCATATCTTAAGGGTACATGCAAACAGGTTCATGTCAAGTCTAGAAAGAAATGCCAAAGGTTCAAAATCAATGTTTAAGTAAGGTTCAGAAAAGAATCATGGCAGACGGTTCAAAACAAAGGTTCCAGATAAACAGGTCACAACAAAGTTACACACAGAAGGGAACATAGCAGTGGTATGGGGAATCCTAATAAGGAAAATGAAATACTGAAAGAAAAGGAAATGAAACGCCCTTACTGAAAAAGGACAGAATATCTGTACCTTATTGCACAGCAGAAAAACAAACAAACACAAAGATCAAAGTCAGGGCTTCTCCTTCTTCACACCTAAGGAAGAGGAAGACAGAATTACTAGAGATTCTAATTCAGATTATTACTCTTTCAGATTAAGTTAAACTCTTATTCAAAGATTATTATGGAATAATGATACATTTTATCAAGTTACAGAAGTTTAGATTTAATTATGACATGTTTACATAGTTTAGGGTTTTAAATGTAACTTCATCAATTTCCAAGGTCATTAGTGAAATTACTTTAAATTACAGAATTATATACACATTTTATTCAGAATTACATTTTATTCACCTAAGTTTCATAATTTACATATTACACCCCTTTAGTTACAAATTTACAAAACCAACCTTATAATTATATATTTTACAATTTAAACCCTACAATATCCATAATTACCAACCAAGCATATTATATTTCATATTTACATAATATATCATCAGAAGTTAGTACTTTACATATTTGACACCTCAGAATTCAGAATTTACATATTTAGTCCTTTAACTTTACAAAACATATATATTAAGTCATAATTCCATAACAATTACATAATTAGCCCAAAAATCCTCAAAATTTCCCAACAACCTTTTTATATCAGTATTAACACAAAACAACTTCAGAATTCCAGATTTACACTTTTGGTCCCTCACTTTAAAATTATTTCCATTCGAAACCCTAATTTCCCATTAATTCATTATTATGCAAAATTTACACTTAGGACCCCTAAGTTATATTTTTCCCACATTCCTACAGATGTATATGATCTTACAAAAATATCCCAGAAGTTTCAAACTTGGCAAAACAGGTCCTTATGCAATTAACTTCAAATCGGTAACACTTTTTATAAACAATTACCAACCCTAATTTTCACCAATCATTGGACCATCATTTATTTATCCTTAAAACCACATTAATGACCAGATTCATGTCCAAGAACCCTAACCCTAGAAGCCACGATTTCCATTTATTTTATTTCTTTGTTTTTTTCTAAAATCCGGTTATTACAATAATTAACCTCATTAAATTAAGCTTCTAAAAATCAAAACCATATTTTTCCCAGATCATATTACTTATAAGGAACCCACGAAAAATAGTGAACATGCCCAGAAAATTCGTTTAACATATATTGCATATTTACGTATGTTTTAGATACTAAAATTACAACGACTTGATTTAGGCCACCATAATTCGATCTATCATTTTTCCCAGGTCTAATACATCATAAGAGGTCTAAATAAAATAGCCATCATGCCCAGAAATTCGGATTTCATATATTTGCAATTTACATGTTCTATAGCCATTATATTATCATACGCATAGAATTAGCATGCATGGATCGATTTTGATATTTTATATGAGTTATATAACATCTAAATATCACTGGAAAAATTCCATATTAATTTTATCACGTTTGGTTTAGTCGCAAGAATTATTACCTTGATTTTGATCTACTCGACAAGAAATTAAGAACAAGGACCAACCAAAGAGAAAACACAGCAACACCTAATTTTCCTAGCTTCCTTGCACCTCCAATAACACCAGAAAAATGCTTGATCAAACCCAAAAGTCGTGGAGCAGCCTTGGCGAATTATTTTGGATCGCTAGGGTTTTTTTTGATTTAGTCGGTATTGTGTTTTTGTAGAATAAAAGAAAAGGATTTGTTTTAATATTATGGAACCGACCTTAGGGGGGGGGGGGCAAATCAGTATAATTCGGCCCATGATATCCAGAAAATATTGGGTTTGATTTTGTTCCATATTTCCTTATTTTATTTTATATGTTATTTAATAAAAAGAATAAAACATTATTTTTAGTTAAATGTATAATTTTCGGATTTAATTAGTTAATGTGCATGATTATTTTTTTGAACATTTAAAATGATGAACATTGTCTCAGAAATTATTTTGTTTCAGATATAATTCGATTTCAGATGTTTTGGAATTATTTCGGAATTTTATAAGTTATTTTATAAGGTTTTATATTATCAGGGGTAATTTGGTAATTTTACGGGTTATCTGAATTTCAGGTATTACAGTCAGTATGTATTTTAACCACTTGAATTAACTTTTTCTCATAACAATCTCTAATAAAATGATGTCTTATCTCTATGTGTTTTGTTTTAGAATGAAAAACAGGATTTTTGATAATACACATTGTGCTGTTGTTGTCAATATAAATTTTGGTGTTCATGAAATTGTACCCACAATCCAGCAGTTGGTTCTGAATCCAGAGCACTTGTCCACAGCAGCTAGAAGCAGCAACATATTCTGCTTCAGTTGTTGAGTTAGCCACAACAGTCTGTTTCTTGCATTGCCATGAGATTAGCCTATGACCAAGGTACTGACAGCCTCCAGTAGTTGACTTTCTATCCATACTAGCTCCAACATAGTCACTATCTGAGTATGCTATCAAGTCAAAAGGTGAATTATTAGGATACCAAAGGCCCAATTTAGGTTGACCCTTTAGGTACCTAAAAATTCTTTTGACCACTCCCAAGTGTGAAACTTTTGGGGACACTTGAAATCTTGCACAATCACACATAGAAAACATGATATCTGGCCTTGAAGCAGTCAGATACATCAATGAACCAATCATTGATCTATACAAATGAACATCAACCTCTTCCCCATCTTCATCCTTGATCAAAGGTTTGTTTTTATCCATTGGAGTCTTAGCTGCCTTCACATCCTTGAAACCAAATTTCTTCAACATATCAGCCACATACTTGTCTTGGCTAATAAAAATCCCATCTGATTTCTGCTTAACTTGAAGTCCTAAGAAGAAAGTTAGTTCACCCATAGAGCTCATCTCAAACCTGTTGTGCATTAGCTTTTCAAATCCTTCACATAACACCTTATTTGTAGACCCAAAAATGATATCATCTACATAAACCTGAACTAGTAGGATATCCTTTTTGTCTTTCTTAATGAACAATGTTTTATCAATGGTTCCTCTGCAAAAACAATTATTCAACAAATATGTGGATAAGGTGTCATACCAAGCTCTAGGAGCTTGATGTAGTCCATACAATGCTTTCTTCACCTTGTAGACTCTATCAGGATACTTAGGATCTTCAAAACCAGGTGGTTGCATCACATATACCTCATCAGGAATCTTTCCATACAAGAAAGCACTTTTCACATCCATTTGATACACAGGAAAATTCTTGTATGAAGCATATGCCAAAAATAGTCCGATGGCCTCAATTCTTGCAACTGGGGCAAATACCTCATCATAATCTATTCCTTCTTCCTGAGTGAATCCCTGAGCCACTAATCTAGCCTTGTTTCTGATAACAATTCCTCTCTCATCTCTTTTGCATCTGAACACCCATTTAGTACCAATTGCTCTTTTTCCATTAGGCAAATCCACCAATGTCCAGACTTCTTGAAGCTTGAACTGCAGCAACTCCTCTTGCATAGCTTCAACCTAACTTTCATCTTTCATAGCCTTGTGAATAGTTTTGGGTTCTTCCTGAGATAAGAAACAGGCAAACATACAATTTTGTAAATCCTTGTGGCTATTCCTCTTCTTAAGAGTTTGAGCAAACAATCCCTGATCAAGCAAATCACTCAACCCTTTTGATTTACTTCTGGTCTGCACAGCAGAGTGAACATCACCAATTATCTGCTCCTTTGGATGATTCCTGTGGATTCTGGTTGTTGGAGTGGGACTAACAGGTATCTCAGTCTCCAAATTTGATAAATCAGCTTCAGCACCAAAAACATCAACAATTTCATCATCAGTATCCACATAAACTTCTTCTAATTCGGGCATCTCTTCAGAAGAATCATCATTTGAATCACCATCTATATCAGCAGTAGAGTCCTTGTGCATAGTAGCAGAGTCACCAAACCTAACAACAGAGTGTTTTGGCCTAACAGTAGAGTGTTTTGGCTTATCAGCAGAGTGTTTTGGCCTGGCAGCAGAGTTGAGAGAACTGCTGCTATGTTTATTCCCTTGTTGCCCATCAACTTCTGACTCTTCATTCCTTTCCTTATCACCATTCTTGTCATCATGAGAAGGTTCATCAACACCTTCTACATTAATCTTTGGTACTTCCGTATGAACAACATCATCATCTGAACTCTTTCTTTCTTTTTCTGTTGGAGAGAAGTACTGATCAAACTTCCACTTTTCAATCAAAACAAACTCTTCTGCAGATCCATCCTTCTTTGCTTGTGTACCTGCATTAGGGTTAGTTTGTGTACCTGCAGACATGTTAGTAGTACCTGCAATGACTGGTTGATAATTCATACTTTTGGTTAAAGAATCAATATCAAACATCCATTCAGGACCTTTTCCATCAACATTAGGTGTGGTTTCTCTAATTTTAACATGCAAATTTTCCACCACATGCCCAGTCCTTTGATTGAAAACTCTAAAAGCCTTACTTTCAGTGGAGTATCCAACAAAGTAACCTATGTCTGCTTTCTCACTAAACTTGCCTATGTGGTCAATGGTGTTTAAGATAGTGACAGGACACCCAAATGGTCTAAAGAAATCTATCAGTGGTTTCCTACCATGCAATAACTCATAAGGGGTCTTATTGTGAGGCTTAACTATCTTACTTCTATTTTGCACATAACAAGCAGTGTTGACTGCTTCAGCCCAAAAGATAGTGGGTAACTTAGACTCTGACAACATAGTCCTAGCAGCCTCAATTAATGTTCTATTTTTCCTCTCAGCAACACCATTTTGCTGAGGAGTTCTAGCCACACTAAATTGTCTAGTTATCCCCTTTTCCTCACAGAACTGATTCATCACATGATTCTTAAATTCAGTTCCATTGTCACATCTGATGATCTTAACCTTGTGATTAAATAGGTTTTCTATCCTTGTAATAAAAGCCTTAAGAATGCCAGGTGTCTCATCCTTAGTAGCTAAGAAGAATACCCAAGTAAATCTACTAAAATCATCAGTGACCACTAAGCCATACATCTTTTTTTTCAAACTTTTCACATAAGTAGGTCCAAATAAGTCCATGTGTAACATAAACAAGGGTTCAGTTATAGAATTCACCAATTTGGACTTACAAGATGCTCTATGTTGCTTTCCCATTTGACAAGCAACACATACTTCAGGATTCTCAAAAACCTTTGAAGGTAATCCTCTGACCAAGTTCCCTTTCACCAACTTGTTGATAGCCTTGTAGTTCAAATGACCAAGCCTTCTGTGCCATAGTTTGGATTCATCAATAGTGGCTTTGGCAAACAGACAAGTTAAATCTCTTTTGGGAATAATGTTCTTTATGTCCACACTGTATATGTTGTCATTTCTAGGGACTTTAAGAAGTACTAATTTATCATCAGGTATCTTATAGTCGGGAGATAAGACAAGACATTCAGTGTCTGTAAAAAGAACAAAATTCTTTCTGTCACACATTTGTGAGACACTAAAAAGATTGAACTTTAGTCCATTCACTAAATACACTTTCTCAAAATCTAATTTTCCAGTTCTGATGATGCCTTTTCCAACGATTTTACCTCCTTTAGGGTCATTCCCAAAGGCAACATATCCACCATCCAAAGCTTCAAAGTTTTCCAAATTGCTCTGGTCTCTAGTCATGTGTGAAGAGCATCCACTATCAAAAATGCATTTATCCTTTAGCTCCTTTTGTAGATTTCCCTGCACAAAAAGTAAGAGAATTAGTTTCTCTTTGGGACCCAAGCCATTACTGACTTGGATCTGCCTTGTACATCAAAGTAGTCAAATTTCTTCAACTGCATTGGTGCACTGCTGTGTCTGAGAACATGATCTATAACTTTAACTTTAGGTTTCCAGACCCAGCAAGCTGAGGCCTTAACAGCATAGAAATGGTTGCCCACAACAGTATCAGTAACAACTTTAGGCAAAACAGCAGAGTCTGCCTTAACAGCAGAGTTTGCCTTAACAGCAGAGTTTGCCTTATCAGCAGAATTAACTATATCCTTCTTTATGGGCCCTTTTTGTGCAATAGGAGAGATAACTCTAGAAGTACCATCTCTCATCAAAACTTCCTTGGGAACCAAGTTTCTTTTGGGGTGAGGGCTAGTCTTTCTAGCAAAGTTTCTATGGTTCACCCTTGTATACTGGTTCCAAACTGGTTTTTGATAGTAGTAACACTCATCTTGCAGATGTTCAAAACTACCACAACTATAACATGCCTTTTTAAGTAATTGAAAATCAGTACCTAATCTTTGTGAAACTAGGTTGTTCCAATTTCTCTGGTTTCCTCTAGGCAAGTTATTGGTTTTCTTAGGATATACTCTAGGTGTGTTTTCATATTCAGCCATCTTCCTAGAGATACCTTTACCTAACTTAGGCTTAACAAACTCAACCTTTTTAGCCTTAAGTGCATTTGTTTCAACAACAGCAGGAATTTCTTCCTTTTTGTTCTTAGGGGTTGAATCAGATTCCACAACTTCATCATCACTGTCAGACTCCCAATCTTCAATAAGGGGTGCATCAGACCACTTTTTCTCAACCTTAGGTGACTCTATCTTTGTTTCACTAGTTTCACCTACAGATTTAGCCTCAGACTCAGGTATGAAAGACAATGTCCTTGTAGAAGGGGCATTGGCACTAAGTTTCTTAGGGTGAGCTACAACATTATATCCTAGACCACTTCCTGAGTCTGCAAAGTGTCTTCCTATAGGTTTAATGAGAATGTCAGTGGCAAATTGTTGTTTTTCCACCCTAACAATGTGTTTTTCAGTCTCACTTATAGCTAAATCTTTAGCCTTTTCAGCCTCTTCTACTTTATCCATAAGAACCTTAATCTCACAATCTTTCTTAATAAGCTCATTTTCTAGAATAGTGAACTTATCAAGATATTCAATTTCAGCCTTTTTATAAAATTCTAGCTTCTCTTCTAAATTCTTTAAACCATATTCATAACTAAGATTGTCTAACTTAAGAGTTTCATTTTCCATTTTAAGGTTCCCATTGCTAGACTTAAGTATTTCAATTGTATCAGAACATGATTTAAAAGAACAAGATGATTCATTGGATACCTCAGAGTCTGATCCAGAGGAAGAGTAAGCCACGAGAGCAAAATGTTGTACTTGAGGTTCCTCTTCAGCTATCAATGCACAATTTGGACCATCTTCAGCATGATCACTCTAGTCATATTCTCCTAACCCATCACATGACACCATAGCAGTAGTAGGATTTGGCTCTTCATCAGTAGACTTCTTGACATTCTCATTGTTCCTTTTTGGTGCTCTGCACTCTCTTGCAAAGTGTCCCTTCTTTCTACAGTTAAAACATTCAGCCTTTGATTTGTCAAATCCCACATTCTTGTTCCTTCTAAACTTCATCTCCTTACCAGTTCGTTTAAGAAACCTTCTTGCCCTCATAGTTAGCATTGCAAACTGCCATTGCATATCAATCTCTTCAACATCATTAGGATCAAGTTCATCCAAATCTTGAGGCATGACTGAAGTACTTGTAGTAAGTTCAGCCAAATAAGAACAAATAACAGCATCACTGATGGTGTTGGTGTTGGCAGAGTCAGCAGCAGAGACATGTGAACCAGCAGCAGGAACAAAAGTACCAGCAGCAGAGTGCTGTTCTTGATGACTACCAGAATTCTTGTTGCTTGATGAAAATAAAGCAAGATTATTTGTGGTAGAAGATGAACTTGACAATCCTTTAACTTCAGATTCATACACTTTTAAGTTGTTATACAGATCATCCAATGTCATATTCTCAAAATCTTCCTTGTGCCTCCAAACCACTGTGTGAGTGTTCCATTCAGAAGATAGACTTCTCAGAAATTTTAGATTGATATCTTCTTGAGGTACTTCAACCTTCAAAAGAGCCATCTGACTGGTCAACTTATGAAGTCGATCATAAGTTCCCTCAATATTCTCAGAACTCAAAGCAGTAAAAGTTTCAAACTGATGCTTCAGTAGATTCTTTCTTGATTTCTTGGTAGCTTCATTCCCACCAAATCGAAGTTCAATTGCTTCCCATAACTCCTTAGCAGACTCAATATGATTAAAACTTAATTGATAATCATTAGGTATTCCCATCATGAGAATACTATGAGCCTTGACCTCCAATCTTCTCTGTGCTTTCTCCTCACTTGTCTTGAGAGTCAAGACAGATCCAGTAGCAGTCTTGGCTGGTTGACTGTCACCATGCACAACAACTTCCCATAGTGAGTAATCAACCATTCTCATGTATTGTTGAATTCTCATCTTCCAGATCTCGTACTCTCCAGTCTTGAGCATGGGGACTCTTGATGCAGTATCCATGTGTGTTGAATCAGATTCCATTGCTTACTTTGATGATGAACATATCTTGTATTCAGTAATTCTACTTGGTACCAGTTTCTAGATCACAAGCTCTGATACCACTTGTTGATCCCAGTTAAGCTTCACGATCTTATGAATTACTTTAGACAATCCTAAAGCAATTGGTATAGAAACTGATCTTGAGTTGTATATCAAATATTATGCGGAACTTAATATTTGATCTTAAGAAGAATTAAACACAAAACGAATTCTCAAACAACACTTCAATATATTAATACGATTGCTCAATAGCAATAGGGTTACAAGAAACCTTGAAGTGTAAAACAATAATGATACGTATATCTAACCTAACCCTAGATCCTCCTTTTATAGCGTAAGGAGTCCTAGTCGGTTTACAAGACTTTCTATACAAGAAAAATATCTTTACGTATCTTTTCTATACTTATCCTTAACATACTTGATGCGTGGTTTTGCAACCTTACAACAGGTTTTACCTCTCGAGGGATCTCAAGAGGCTTACAACCCCACCAGGCAGTGTACCTGACCGATGTAGTATAGTGTAGTGGTAAGTACGGGGGATTGATCGTTCTCCACAGGGAATAGTGTTCGTTAGGTATGAAAAACTACTTTAGTAGGTCTAAGGGTGAGGGAAGATTCTTTTTGTATTTTTTTTATTTTTTTATGAAAGCAAGTAAAAATCTCGGGTTTGAAGGAGTGGGCGGAATTAGTTGCTAGTCAACTAACCCAAATAACTACGAATGCAAATAAAATAAAATAATAAAAATGAAAAGGTTGTGAAACTTATGTCGAGAGAAATGTGTTTACTTAGATTTCCTTACTCCCTAACTATCTTTTACCGGTTGATTAGTGTGTATTAATTGCGTGGATGACGGGTGTATTCCTTAATACCAATCGTGGGGTGGCGTACGTACTTCCCCAACTCTACAAGCTCCTACTTCACTCCTATGTCGAGCCGGCTAGGAAGCTCCTAACATGGGATCACTAGAATTCGCTCATGCATTAAATACAACCATAAAAACCTTAGTACGCATTGGTTCATGTTTCTTAAGACGTTCAAGCAAGTTACCGAATAGGAGGTTAGCCAGTTTTCTTAAGCCTAACATAGATAAACAATCATCCAATACAACTAATAACCAATAATCAATAGCTAGGTTTCATTAGATCTAAGCAAACACAAGATAAATCTAGCCTAGCATGTTAATTAAAAGACAAGAACAAGATATAATCAAACAACACATAGACATATTGATTGATTAAATGAACACTTATCTTCAATTAAAAATGGGAGATCCAAGGGTATGAAAACCCTTAAAAATGGCAGAAATTCGTCTTTAGGGTTTCTCCTCACAAAGTTGCACACTAATGACATAAAATTGCAAAACTATATATAGAGTTTAAGGGCTGACGGCGTCACATTATAGGACTTGACGCCGTCACCTCGCCGTGTCTTGGGTTCCCGAATGGCCTTCCTGACGCCGTCCCTCTTTAGACCTCCAAAATCCGCTCTGGCTTATCAAAGCTTGACGCCGTCAGAATATGGCTTGACGCCGTCCCTCTTTAAGTTAAGCCGTGACGACCTTGATCACTTCAAAGGGTGACGCCGTCAGACTTTCCTGTGTAAATTTCTCTGGCTTATCATGAGTAATTTTCATATCCACCACTTTTGCCAAGCCATGACGCCGTCTGGACCAATCCCTGACGCCGTCAAAGGTACTTTCCAGCATAATTTTGAGACTTTGTCGTTTTCTTCACTTTTATGCTCCAAAAACGTCCAAAATGCTTCCTTTTCCAGATTTCTTCTCCAAAGTACCTAAAATGACAAAAGGAACGATTTAGGGCAATATTTGATCAAATAAATACGATTTAGGGCTTAAATGACCCCCTAAAAGCGGTACACATTTCGCTTCATCAAATACCCTTACACTTGAGATTTGCTTGTCCTCAAGCAAATGCGCTTTTATTCTAATCAAAATACAAGTTAGGGGTCATTTAACGCTAATATAAAAGTAATTACAACAAATAGTCATTCCACTTCAATCATAATAAGCACGGAGATTACAAACTAGCACCTCACAAGTAGTGTTTAGATACTCACATCTCTCAAGTGTCATCAAAATAAATCTCATAAATGAAAACGGATAATATCTCTCACTACCTGTCATAGCAAATAGATTACCATAGGCTTGGGAAAGGATCGATAACCTCCTCCACTAGGCGTAAGCACCTAAGATAAACTATCAAAGAGGGCTTTTAAACGGGTTATAACGTTAGGTGTAGGGATATGATAAACACGGTTTTGTTGGATAAGGGATATTTTACTGGTGGCGAGTTAAAGATCTTGATTAATTACATGTACTATACAATGTTGCTAAGCTAAGACTAGACACAATCTTAAGAACAAAATAACAAAAACATAAAGCAAACATAAAATGAAACGGGATGGTTATGTTTTTTTTCTATTTTTCTTTTTCTCATTTTTTTGTATATATATATATATATATATATATATATATATATATATATATATATATATATATATATATATATATATATATACATATTTTTTCATACACTCTTGCCCTACCATCCAAAATAATACATCATAGGGGCGTTGCATTCCCCTTACACTTGAACTTTTACATAACTTTACAAATACTATTCTAATGACTCGAATTAAGATAATCGAAACACTTGGAGTACTTTTAAAATATTTAGCACATATGGGGGTAATAATGATGTTCTTCCCCATTACTCCATTACACTAGTACTTTACCCATGAGTCCCAATCGTCCCAAAACAATATGTACAAGGATATGACTCGACTTAGCAACCATGTAATCAATTAGATAATTAACTTGGGTTTAAACAAATGTTGTCACAATAATGCACTAAAAATGAGTGCATACAAGGTAGGCTAAGGCGATTTGGGTGTACATTTTAGTGGGGTGTAACAAATTCTTCCTTTAAGTAAAATGCTTAAAGGTCGAAACGAAAAGATAGGCTCTGAGGGGTGTACTAGGGGTATCGTGTACTAAAAATGAGTACAACGCAAAGGGTGTGGGAGAATTACTTGACCAATGTAGCCAATGTAATTATAACAAAAAACACAGGTGTAAAACAATGGGTTAATCCTAATGCCTCTTATCATGTAGTAAATCTAACTACACGAATGTAGTCTCACTTGTGGCCTCGGAATGGTCCTAACGCAAGTTCTAGAATCTAAGTGCTACCGGTACACACATCATAGCATAAATGCTTTTCCTACCAATTCTAGGGGCGAACCTCACATATTTGGGGGTGGAAAATTTTTTTTTGTGGTACGGTTTTGTGCTAGTCATATAACTCCTATCTGTGAGATGCTCATTAAGACCAAAGTTTCACTCCTATATGTTGTAAAAAAATTTAAATTTGGCACTAAAATTGCCCTAACAGGTATTTCTCTCAGTTTTATTACACATTTACTACTAAACAAACAAAAATCAAGCGTAAAAGCATTCTCTAAAGTATCGTACTTTTACCCCCCCTTACACTTAAGATGAACATTGTCCCCAATGTTCAAATAACAAGATGTAAAAGCATAAAGTAAAAGAATGAAATCAAATACTCCCCTGATTCGTTTGGTGGATAAAGAAGTAACATGGTTAGATCTTCTTCCAAGGTAATGTTGAAGCTTCACGACTAATGCATCGCCATAAGCTTGATTCCACATACATTTCCTTGTCCAAAATAACCTGTTAAACCTGAGAAAACAAACACGAAAACCTGCATAACATCGGCGGGATAAATTCTATATATAAGGATATAATGCTTGTGGAGTGATTATTTTGCAGATTCCTGGAGATTATAAGTTAGAGATTTAATAAAAACTTTTTATGAAAACAAAACTTTCAAAATTTTCAGAAAATTAAAACCTGACGCCGTCAGGTTGTAAAGCCTGACGCCGTCAGAAATGATCTGACAGAATTCTCATGTTAAGTTTCCGAAAAAATTTTGGAAAAACCTATACCTTACTTCCTGGAATTCCTGCAAAACATCATTATGACTCGATACAAGCATTTGACTCAAACAAATACTAATATGTATGTTAATTTATTATTATTACGATTCATGTTCATTTGTGTTCTAATAAACCGATTTGGATTTCCCTTACACTTAACTTTTGCAAAATACCTTTATATGTAGTTAAGACGAAGTTAAAAACAAGATAAAGCATTTTCACAAATTAGTTTTGAACATGAATCAATAATAATAAAAAAATTAAACACACATACGGAAACAAATAAAATCAAACAAACAAATAAATAAACACACAAAGCAAATAAAGCTTGGGTTGCCTACCAAGAAGCGCTTTTCTTTATTAACGAGTCTTGTAGCTAGACTCAAAGTCCCCGTTCATTACGTGACTTCTTCATCAAAAGTTATGTCTTCCTCATTGATCATTTCATTACCATTCTCTTGATAATGCTTGACTCGTTGTATATTCACAGTGAATTCTCTATCCTCGTTGTCAATTAACACAACGGCTCCGGTTTTAGAGGAGCTCCTTACAGTAAAAGGTCCATACTATCTAGATTTAAGTTTTCCCAGAAATAGCCTTAAGCGAGAATTATATAATAATACCTTGTCTCCTTCCGAAAACTCCTTGGGTCTCTTAATCCGTTGGTCATGCCATCTTTTTGCCCTTTCTTTGTATGTAATGGAAGATTCATAAGCCTCTAGTCTCAATTCATCGAGCTCTTGGAGCTGTAAGAACCTATTTGTTCCCGCAACCGTATAATCTAAATTACAAGCCTTAAGTGCCCAATATGCCTTGTGTTCCAGTTCTACTGGAAGGTGGCATGCCTTGCCATATACCATACGGAACGGGGTTGTCCCGATTGGTGTCTTATAAGCGGTTCGAAATGCCCACAAAGCTTCATCGAGCTTAAAAGACCAATCTTTTCTATTTTGATTGACCGTTTTCTCTAATATTCTCTTTATGGCTCTATTAGTGTTTTCGACTTGACCGTTGGTCTGAGGATGGTAAGCGGTGGAGAATCGGTGAGAGACTCCATATCTTTTCATAATTTTCTCCATTTGCGAATTGCAAAAATGGGTTCCCCTGTCACTAATAAGAGCCTTCGGAATTTCGAACCTAGCGAATAATTTTTTTAAGAAATGAATTACTACCCTAGCGTCGTTAGTCCTAAGGGCTTGTGCTTCCACCCATTTCGAAACATAATCAATGGCCACTAAGATGTATTCATTCCCTCCTGAAGATGGGAAGGGTCCCATGAAATCAATTCCCCAAACATCAAAAACCTCGCAAACTTGTATATAATTCTGCGGGGCTTCATCCCTCCTAGAGATATTCCCCGCTCTTTGACATGCGTCACAAGTTTGTATCATTCCCTTCACATCATGAAATATTGTAGGCCAATAGAATCCCGCGTCGAAGACCTTTCGTGCAGTAGTGTTCATTCCGTGATGTCCTCCAGATGGACCTGCATGACACTCTTTCATAATTCTGACAGCCTCCTTTTCCGAAACACAACGCCTGATTACCTGATCCGGACATCTTCGGAATAAGAAAGGTTCATCCCAAAAGTAATACTTTAATTGATTGAAGAACCTCCTTTTTTCATGCCTGCTCATATGTTCAGGAATGACTCTACTTGCCAGGTAGTTAGCATAATCCACATACCATGGTTCAGAATCATTTATTGACATGAGCTGCTCTTCAGGAAATGACTCTCGAATCTCACTCTTGTCAGATTCAGCGAGGCTGGGGTTTTCGAGACGAGAGAGATGATCAGCCGCAAGATTCTCTGCTCCTTTCTTATCACGAATCTCTATATCGAACTCTTGTAATAGTAAGATCCAACGAATTAACCGCGGTTTAGCATCCTGTTTAGCGAAAAGATATCGAAGAGCTGAATGGTCCGTAAAAACAACCGTTTTAGAAAGGACAGGATACTGGCGAAACTTATCAAAAGCAAATACCACGGCTAGCAATTCCTTTTCAGTGGTAGTGTAGTTTTCCTGGGCAGGATTCATGGTTTTGCTAGCGTAGTATACTGGCTGAAAGTGTTTGTTAAGCCTTTGGCCTAATACTGCTCCAACCGCATAATCGCTAGCATCGCACATGATTTCAAAGGGTAACTCCCAGTTAGGGGTGACCATAATTGGAGCTTGGGTGAGTTCCTGCTTCAATCGATCGAATGCATCCTTGCACTCTTGAGAGAAGTCGAACGGGGCATCCTTTACGAGCAACTGAGTCATTGGTCTAGCTATCTTCGAGAAATCTTTAATGAATCTCCTATAGAAACCAGCATGACCCAAGAAGCTATGGATTGCCTTGACAGTTGTTGGATAGGGCAGTTTGGATATAGCTTCAATTTTTGCCCGGTCTACTTCAATTCCATTTCCTGAAATTTTGTGCCCTAGGACAATCCCTTCTTTTACCATAAAGTGGCACTTTTCCCAGTTTAGTACCAAGTTAGTCTCCTCGCAACGTTTGAGCATTTTCTCAAGGTTAGCAAGACAGCGATCAAAAGAGTTTCCAAAGACCGAAAAATCATCCATGAAGACCTCCATGCTGTCTTCCATTAACTCATGGAAGATTGCTGTCATGCAGCGCTGGAAAGTGGCGGGGGCGTTACATAGTCCAAAGGGCATTCGCTTGTAGGCGAAGGTTCCATAAGGGCATGTAAACGTAGTCTTTTCTTGGTCCTCAGGAGCGATAGGGATTTGGAAATACCCTGAGAACCCATCTAGGAAGCAATAGTACTCATGCCCTGCTAACCTTTCCAACATTTGGTCGATAAATGGGAGAGGGAAATGATCCTTTCGGGTTGCATCATTCAACTTCCTATAATCGATGCACACACGCCATCCAGTTACTGTTCGTTGAGGCACTAACTCATCCTTATCGTTCTTCACCACCGTCATTCCTCCCTATTTTGGTACAACCTGTACAGGACTTACCCATGGACTGTCCAAAATTGGGTAAATTAGCCCTGCATCTAGGAGCTTAATGACTTCCTTTTTTACGACTTCCTTAATGTTGGGGTTTACTCGCCTTTGAGGTTGCACGGTGGGTTTATAATCTTCCTCCATGAGGATTTTATGCGTGCAAAAGGTAGAGTCAATCCTCTTGATGTCGGCTATACTCCATGCTATAACTCCTTTATATTTTTTTAAAACTCCTAAGAGTTTATCCTTTTGTTCACTTTTCAAAGAAGAGCTTATGATTACCGGAAGTTGATCTTCTCCTTGGAGGAAGGCATATTCAAGGTTGTTTGGGAGTTCCTTGAGTTCTAACGTGGGTGGCTCGATGATGGAAGGTTTAAGTTTGTTCTCGGGTTTACGAAGCTCTAGCTGTTCGATCTCTTGTCTGGGATAGAAGGAGACTGCATTCACATCCATAGTCTCCTCCTCCTCTAAGATGGGTAAGAAAGCTTCATCTCGCAACCAACCAGCTTCCACCTGTTCATCTATACAATTGTCAATCTAGTCGGATAGTTCATTGATTTCTCCGATGAAATACAGCTGATTATCTGCCTCGAGAGAAAGATTCATTGTGTCCTTGATGTCGAAGGTTAAGCTATCGGCCCCCACTCGTAAGGTTAGTTTGCCGTCATGAACATCAATAACAGCACGAGCAGTTGCAAGGAATGGCCTCCCTAGAATGATGGGCACTAGGTCATCTTCTTCCATCTCTAAGATGACGAAGTCAACTGGAAATTTGAACTTCCCTACCTTAACCAGCACATTCTCACATATCCCTAAGGGGTATTTGACTGATCTATCGGCTAGTTGGATGTTCATACGGGTTGGTTTCAATCCAGAGTACCCTAATTTGAGGAACATGGAATGCGGCATAAGATTGATACTTGCTCCTAAGTCGGCTAAAGCATTCTTGACTGAAAGAGATCCTATTGAGCAGGGCAAGGTGAAACTACCTGGATCGTCCACCTTCTTTGGCAGCCCTTGTTGAGTCACCACAGAACATTCTTCTCCTAAGGTCACAAGACCCTCGAGCCCTTTTTTGTTGGTTAGCAGCTTCTTGAAGTATGTACTATATTTGGGCATATGGTAACATGCATCAAGAAGGGGTATGGTGACGACCGAATTCTTCAAATATGACAAGAATCTTTTATTATCATTTTCGACCTTTTGATTCTTGAGGCAGGACGGGTATGGGACTTTAATGGGCTGTTTGGTTGGAGTAGGTGGAGAGGGAGTTACCGGAGAGGTTTGTTCGGGATTTTCATCGCCCACATTACCTTCCTCCTCATGTGGGGTGTTGGGTTCCATGACGTTAGATTGTTGAGCTGGGTAAGGTGGATCCTTAGTAGTTGTTCCAGCACGAGTGGTGATGGTGAGTAAGGGATCTCTTTGATGAGGTTCGCCAAGGCCGTCGAGAGTGGCGTTGAGTTCTGCGAATTTGGCCCTCATGTCGTTTTGCTGGCTATTGATGAGGTTGTCGAGACCATTTAGTTGCAGATTCTTTTCAAGCGTGAAATGCCCAAGATCATCCTCAAAAGTGCTCCTAACCTTGTAGTCAGGATATTCTCCTCCTCCCTTTTCTCTCACAAGATTTCCCCAAGGGGTAAAATCATTGTTTTGGTAGAAAGTTAAGAGCGAAGGATCATTGAAGATGTCGTGGCTTGACAAGCATACTCGTTCGGTGGTGGTATCATCCCCGCATTCCTCCACTTCATGCGGGCTACCACATTGGTCACAGATCAAGTATGGGTTTGATAACCGTTTAGTCGGTTTTGACTTGTCAAGATAAGATACTTGATCATTCAATCTACTCAACCGGCTAACAAAAGGAGGCTCTTTCATGATCTTGGAAACGCCCATGATCGAATCGGGTTCATCCCAGGCATCGTCTTGATCATTTGCGTATTCCTCAATTCTATCCCGTCCTTCCTCAGCGCTTAGGTTGGCTATCTTTCCTTTCACCGAATTATTAATGCCAAATTGGTCGCTTTTAGGGACACTATCATAAAAGATTTGGACAAGAAGCCAGAGTTCAATGCCATGATGAGGGACTTGTCTAATTAGGTCTTTGAATCTGATCCAGGATTCGTGAATGGGTTCAGCTGGTCCAACATGGAAGCGGAAGATTTCGTCTCTTAATGCTGAAGTTCTTCCTATTGGAAAGAATTTCTCATAGAATTTTGAGATAAGCTGTTCCCATGTGAAAATGGACTCGGAGGGAAGTTGGTTATACCAGTCTCCGGCTTTTTCATAAAGGGTGAAGGAGAAGAATCGCAGCCGGGAGGTATCTCTAGTGGCCCCGTCCGTATGGAGGGTATCCACTATTTTCAAGAAGTCCTTGATGTGTTGGATTGGATCTACATTTTTCAATCCGTGGAACTTGCATACACTTTGGACAAGCCAAATATCGGTTGCACGCAAGACCCCATTCGTGTGTTCATTTGGAAAAACGATAGCATTGGAAAAACCACGAGGGGTGGGAGAAGAGTAGTCCTTGAGGCATTTAGGGATTGGGTTTTCGGGAACCTCCATATCGTGATTGGTTTGAGGACTAGGAGGTGTAGAGTGAAGATTGGATTCTTCCTCGGAGAGGGCATCATCGAAATTGATCGTGGAGGGTTCAGCCGCTTGGTGGTGTCGTCTTAATTTATGCATTTCCCTTTCGGGTTCAGCATAGGGTGGAATAAGGTCTCTTAGTGAACTACGGCTCCTGGTGACTCTAAGGTTGGAGAGATCTTCGTTTACCATGATGGCCAAGGAAGATTTGAGTAATGGATAGAGCAGAAAAAGATAGACTAAAGAAAACCTAGAAAAATAAAATAAAAATCTCACTAGAAAGGAATCTAGTGAGTAGACCTATAAAAATAAAAATTCAACCTAAACAATAACTATTCCCCGGCAGCGGCGCCAAAAACTTGATGCGTGGTTTTGCAACCTTACAACAGGTTTTACCTCTCGAGGGATCTCAAGAGGCTTACAACCCCACCAGGCAGTGTACCTGACCGATGTAGTATAGTGTAGTGGTAAGTACGGAAGATTGATCGTTCTCCACAGGGAATAGTGTTCGTTAGGTATGAAAAACTACTTTAGTAGGTCTAAGGGTGAGGGAAGATTCTTTTTGTATTTTTTTTATTTTTTTATGAAAGCAAGTAAAAATCTCAGGATTGAAGGAGTGGGCGGAATTAGTTGCTAGTCAACTAACCCAAATAACTACGAATGCAAATAAAATAAAATAATGAAAATGAAAAGGTTGTGAAACTTATGTGGAGAGAAATGTGTTTACTTAGATTTCCTTACTCCCTAACTATCTTTTACCGGTTGATTAGTGTGTATTAATTGCGTGGATGACGGGTGTATTCCTTAATACCAATCGTGGGGTGGCGTACGTACTTCCCCAACTCTACAAGCTCCTACTTCACTCCTATGTCGAGCCGGCTAGGAAGCTCCTAACATGGGATCACTAGAATTCGCTCATGCATTAAATACAACCATAAAAACCTTAGTAAATATTGGTTCATGTTTCTTAAGACGTTCAAGCAAGTTACCGAATAGGAGGTTAGCTAGTTTTCTTAAGCCTAACATAGATAAACAATCATCCAATACAACTAATAACACACTAATAACCAATAATCAATAGCTAGGTTTCATTAGATCTAAGCAAACACAAGATAAATCTAGCCTAACATGTTAATCAAAAGACAAGAACAAGATATAATCAAACAACACATAGACATATTGATTGATTAAATGAACACTTATCTTCAATTAAACATGGGAGATCCAAGGGTATGAAAACCCTTAAAAATGGCAGAAATTCGTCTTTAGGGTTTCTCCTCACAAAGTTGCACACTAATGACATAAAATTGCAAAACTATATATAGAGTTTAAGGGCTGACGGCGTCACGTTATAGGACTTGACGCCGTTACCTCGCCTTGTCTAGGGTTCCCGGATGGCCTTCCTGACGCTGTCCCTCTTTAGACCTCCAAAATCCGCTCTGGCTTATCAAAGCTTGACGCCGTCAGAATATGGCTTGACGCCGTCCCTCTTTAAGTTAAGCCGTGACGACCTTGATCACTTCAAAGGGTGACGCCGTCAGACTTTCCTGTATAAATTTCTCTGGCTTATCATGAGTAATTTTCATATCCACCACTTTTGCCAAGCCATGACGCCGTCTGGACCAATCCCTGACGCCGTCAAAGGTACTTTCCAGCATAATTTTGAGACTTTGTCATTTTCTTCACTTTTATGCTCCAAAAACGTCCAAAATGCTTCCTTTTCCAGATTTCTTCTCCAAAGTACCTAAAATGACAAAAGGAACGATTTAGGGCAATATTTGATCAAATAAATACGATTTAGGGCTTAAATGACCCCCTAAAAGCGGTACACTTTTCGCTTCATCAATACTATACATATCTAATAAGCAGCAGAGTAACTAGTCTAGCAGCAGAGTCTTCGTGGGCTAGCAGCAGAGTTACACTTTGCTTATTCTTCCAAACCAGCAGAGTCACAAACAGCAGAGTCACTAAGCTAATCAGCAGAGTTACTTAACTGATCAGCAGAGTTATACTTAGTGTATATCTCGAACAGCAGCATCTTTAGACCCAACAAAAGACAATATCGCCGACATCCTAACCAAACCGCTCAAACAAGAATCCTTCAACTACCTTCGTCTAGGTCTAGGAATGATGGAACATATTCCATAAATCTCATGACTATTAAAGTCATCCCGCATATCCCTCTCATAACTATTTAAATATTTCACTGGAAATATTGAAGTCATCTCGTGTGTCTCGTCTCATGACTCTTTAGAGTCATCTCCTTTCGGTTAGTCTAGGTTCTCCTCGTCAAAAGAATTTATTAGGTATAAATTCTTTCCTCGTGTCAAAAAGTCTCTCTAAAACAGCGAGACTTATTCGTCAAAAATCAAAATGGGAGGAAAATTCATCCCTACGGATCACGGCACCACTAAAGTGGTACGGAACCATTAAATTTAATGGTACCGTGTATCTGATACATACCGTATTTAAGTCCCTTCTTCCCACATTACTCATTTTTAAACTTTCCCAACTTATACAATTGCTGCCAAAACCAAACCTCACAACCCAAAACTCAATTACACCCTTTCAAGATCATATTCAAGGCATTAGTTTTCAAGATTATCAACTACTTTCACCTTTTCAACATAAATTGTAACAAAAATGTCTCATGAGTATGATTTTGAACAACTTCTAACTGACACCTATACTCCCGAAATCTCTCGTGAACCTGCCACACCCGGTTTTCACATTCGTGTCTATGTTAATCTTGAAACCCATCAGTTTCATGATGGTCTAGTAGTTGATCCATCCCTAGTTTATCATCGGGATATCAACACCTCATTTAGAGCTATAGGATTCGATTGTTTGCTTCACATAAACGAGCACATTTGTCCTCGCTTTGTGTTGGAATTCTTTCGACAAGTTAAACTTGTACATAACGAGGATCAATCTTTGTCACTCTGGTTTTGGGTCCAAAATTTCAAATTTGTCCTAACTCTTGAGCAATTTTCTCAAATTCTCTGAATCCCAATCATGGGCAATGTGCCTATACTGAAGATTGGTGTCTTGAGTCGCTCTTCAACTATCGTGAAGAGGATAGTCCGTATTGTTCCTACATACCCTCTCCAACCAAACTTACCAAAATCATTCGTACTCATAAGTACTCCGCTTACCCAAATCCAACAAAAATTCGTTTGGAAGTGGTTCGTTATGAACTACTTTCTTAGGCAGTCATCCTGCGGGAAAATGTTCTAAGTCTAACAGAAAATCATGAGCAACTTTCGGCGTGTTGTGCTCATATGATTTACTGTCTTCTTACTTAATAACCGAACAATCTTGCCTACTTCTTCACTAAGCGAATTGTACATCTCAAGGGTAACAAAAATAAATTGATACCTTATGGGATGTTCCTAACTCGTCTTTATCACCAACTTATGAACTATCACCCATACCTTAGTGGTCCTCAATACTCACTCTTTGATCCCGTCATGAAACCCCTCAATGAGTCGTATGTCTCATCCATCCTCATTTCCGAATCTTTCACTCACTATGCACCCTTTGATGATTCAAATCATGAGGAAGAGATGCATGCTCAAGACGAGAATGTGATAAGAACGGGAGAATGCTCAAGTCATAAGTAGTTAAGGAGGGATTTATACCTCTTATTAGGATTTATCTATAATAAATTATATTAGGGATTAATACTCTTTGTTATCTTGCATGCTTGACATTTAATCTATCACCTTGCATGAATATTTTATGTGATATTTGGATGATAGCTTATTTAGTCACTTATGTTTGCATGCTTATGGATTATCTTGGCAAATTACATGATAATCTTTATTTGCTAGGAGTAGCTTAATATGGGACATATTAGGCAAATAAATCTTTAGTGATTTGAGGCAACAACATTTCCTGCAAATAGTCCCCTAGAAAACTCCCTTAGCTGCCCAGAACTAGGCTGCACAGGAGAATTCGTGACTCTAATGTCGCGGTACCGTTAAATAGGCCACGGTACCGTAATATTTCATCAAAGATATTGAATCGTTTTGTGTTACTAAAGTTGTGTTCATTGTTCATTATAACTCACGTTTACATACTCACCACCTTTGTTTCTTTTAAGTGTGTTATAGTAAATTCCGCGTACTACGTCACATTCATTCATAAATATCTCAAACACATTATTAAGATTCACATCCCAAGTGTTTGTATAATCCTTCACAAACAAATCCCCTTGAGGCTCTAAGTCCCTCTTTCTTTTGTACACATGTTCAGCAGTACCTTTGTAGTCCATAGCCAAAAGCCTCTCAATCCTAGCAGGCTCTTTTGAACTAGCAGGCTCTTGCTCTGCACCAACAGGCTCTTCATCAGATACTTGAGTTCCTTCATGAAAATCAAATTGAGCCTCCTCTTCATCTTCTGAGCTACCCATCCTCCCCTTTTTGGAAGAGTGACCCAAACCTTCAGCATCTGATCTTGAAGAACTAGATAAAACAACCTTTGAAGATCTTTTACCCTTTAGCTTCTTCACTTCATTCTCCAATTTCTTTACCCTCTTAACTAACTTGATGTTGATCTCAGAAAATTTTGTGTTCTGACTTTTAAGAGCATTCTCCAAGAGCTTCACCTTCTCTTTTAGTTCTTTCACTGTTTGAGGAGATTGGGATGGTGATATATGATGTGATGGTGTTGGTGGTGTTGCAGATGGTACTGGTGTAGGGATTGGTGATGTAAGATGAGTTGGTGATATGTAACCAGGTGAAGAACTTGATGATGGTGATTCAGATGATGGTATTGGTTCTTCAGCATGTTGTGGTAACATTTCATCAAAAAGTGGTATTTCTTCCCCATGGAAACCAATTTTCATGTTTGAAAACACCTTGTGTGAAAGTTTTGGTGTTTCATAAAGTGAGTGTGGGGGAAGTAACAAATTTTTTAATTTTGAGATGATGCATTGAATAAATCTTGGATACATCAAAAACTTTGTTATACTATCCACATTTTTAACCAATCCTTCAAAAATATGTTTGGAAAAATTGAATTTTCTGTTTGTTGCCAAGCAAATGAGAGCAGTAGCCATGTTACCACTAAATTGCTCCCAAGAGGTTTTCTTTTGGCTTAAACAATGAAGGATTGTATGGATCAAAAATCTCCATTGTGGAGTAAAATGCTTTTTAAGAAATGTGAGTTTTGTAGAATCAGCATTATACCCCAACGGTTATGTTTAACTACCAGGCCCAACGGCTATAATTTTTATCTAACAGGCTCAACGGATATCTAGCAGTACCATTTTACTCTACCAGTACCAAAATTTGAACTACCAGTACCTTTGAAAGAAAATTTTTACTTGGCAGTCTCTTTGAAATTTTAGCAAAAATCCCTTATAGTTTTTAGCAAACTATCAACTATCAACGGATTTGATTTGTCTTTACCAAAAGCTGTTTGCTTATGGACTAGCTAACTATTTACTGTTAAGTATGGTTAGTTAAATACCATATAGTTTTTGGTAAACTATAAACCATCAACGGATTTGATGTGTCTTTACCAAAAGCCGTTTGCTTATGGACTAGCCAGTTCTTAAGTTTGTAAAACTTGGTGAACTGAATACCAATTCCATATTGACCTGAAAGATGGTGCAATTTCCTTGGATGGAGGAAATATAAGAGGCAATGATGTTGTGTATCTTGGATGCTTGGTTCAACAAGTGAAATCATCTATTAGCATGCCTTTGCATTGAAACTTTCCTTAGTTTGATCTAGATAGAACTTTCTCCTTTAGGAATGCTTCATCCCTTCTGAATATGTGATCTAGTCTAATCATTTTCAACCTCTACATCATCTTGTATGCTCTTGTCTTTTCCTTCCATTTATTGGATTTTCTTCCATTCTGGGCTATTATTTCCTCCCCTGAGAGTGTTACCTCCCCTGAGATATAAACAACTTATATTTCCTTCTTTTTGTTTGGAAGATCTCTTGTTTTGTTATTAACCTGAAAGTTGTTAGTTGCAGACCAAAAGAACAAAGTGCAAAGCACTTGTTTTATAGCATTGTAAACATTTAATCATCAAGATGAACAAAACATAGCAAACTTTATACTAGCAGGACCAAATATGAACTGACAGTACCTTTTGACTAACTAGTGGTACCATGTTTAAAAGCCAATATCAGTTATTTTATGTACAAAAACACATGTTTTTCAAAGATTAATCATGCCAATACCTCCTACTAGGTATTTGAATCTACCTAAATCAAAAGCTTTGGTGAGAAGGTCTGCAAAATTCTTTTCAGAATCAATTTTGACAACTTGAATTAACCTTTTCTCATTGCAATCCCTTATGAAATGGTGTCTGATTTCAATGTGTTTTGTTTTTGAGTGTTGAACTGGATTTTTAATGATACAAATAGTACTGCTATTGTCAATGTAAATAATGGTGTTAAGAAAATTGTACCCATAGTCAAGCATTTGATTTTGGATCCAAAGAACTTGTCCATAACAACTTGCACCAGCAACATATTCTGCTTCAGTTGTTGAGTTGGCCACCATTGTTTGTTTCTTGCATTGCCAAGATATGAGTCTGCAACCAAGAAATTGACATCCACCAGTTGTGGATTTTCTGTCTAGGGTTGCACCAGCATAGTCACTATCAGAATAAGCCACCAAGTCAAAAGATGATTCCCTTGGATACCATAGACCCAACCTAGGTTGACCCTTGAGATATCTAAAGATTCTTTTGACTGCTGTAAGATGAGAAACTTTGGGATGTACTTGAAACCTTGCACATACACATACTGAAAACATGATATCTGGTCTTGATGATGTAAGGTACATCAAGGAGCCAATTATTGATCTATAATTGTGCAAATCCACATCTTCACCCTCAGCATCTTTTAGTAACCCCTTTTCTGAATCCATTGGTGTACTTACAACCTTAGAATCAGCAAACTGAAATTTCCTTAGGATCTCTGCTACATACTTATCTTGGCTGATAAATATGCCTTCATTGGATTGTTTCACTTGGAGACCCAGAAAGAAAGTAAGTTCCCCCATGGAACTCATTTCAAACTTACTATGCATAAGTTTTTCAAACTCTACACACAAGTCTTGGTTTGTGGATCCAAAGATAATGTCATCAACATAAATTTTCACCAGCAAGATGTCTTTCTTGGTTCTTTTGATGAACAAAGTTGGATCAATCTTGCCTCTTTGGAATCCATTTTCTAATAGATAGAAAGCCAATATTTCATACCATGCCCTAGGAGCTTGGTGTAGACCATAAAGAGCCTTGGTAACCCTGTACACCTTGTCTGGATACTCTGCATCAATAAAGCCTGGAGGTTGAGAGACATACACTTCTTCTCCAATAGTACCATATAAGAAGGCACTCTTGACATCCATTTGGTAAACAGTGAAGCCTATGAAAGAAGCATAGGCCAAGAATAGCCTGATTGCTTCAAGTCTTGCAACTGGAGCAAAAACCTCTTCGTAGTCCACCCCTTCTTCTTGAGTATATCCTTGGGCCACCAATCTTGCTTTGTTTCTGATCACTATTCCTCTTTCATCTTTCTTGTTTCTGAACACCCATTCAGTTCCAATTGCCCAATGACCTTTAGGCAAATCAACCAGTTTCCAAACCTTCTGAAGCTTGAATTGAAGAAGCTCCTCTTGCATTGCTTCAACCCAACTTGCATCATCCAAGGCTTTGTTAATGTTTTTGGGTTCAACCTGTGATAGAAAACATGAAAAAAGGCATATGTTGGCAACTTCATGATTCTTTTCTTCATAAATAGATGAGATAAACCCTTCTTGGTCTGAAGTCAAGACTTGAGATCTTGTTCTAACACCAGAATCAATGCTACCAATCACATCATCAGTGGAGTGATCTTTGAGAATTCTTGTGTTGTGTGTTGTAGGAACTTCATAGGTAAGTGGAAGATTGCTAATCCCCACATCTTCTGGTAAAGAATCATCTGATTGAACATGTAATGGTTCAGCAGTACCAACTTGTGAACTGGCAGTACCATCTGATGAACTAGCAGTACCATTCTCATTTGCACTACTTTCTTGATTCTCTTGACCCTGAGTTCCATGATCATCTTCAGTACCTTCATTTTTTGTATTTGAAGGTTCTTCATGACTTGAAGATAAATCCAACCCTTTTCCAAATTGGCATCCAGATGTAATCTTGATCTTTAGGAGTTTCAACATTGTCTTCAAAACCTGCATTATCATTAGTATTTGTACCTGAAACAGGCACATAATTCATAGATTCTGAAAGCCTATCAATGTCAAACATTAAATCTGGCCCAATGCCTTTCACATTTGTTAGTTTCTCTTGAAACTCTATGTGAAGATTTTCTTCCACTAGCCTAGTGCAACTATTATACACTCTATAGGCCTTACTTTGCAAAGAATACCCTATCAAATAGCCTTCATCAGCTTTTCCTTCAAACTTTCCTAAATGATCTTTGGTATTGAGAATAGTGACATGACATCCAAAAGGTCTCATAAAACTTAAAGATGGTGTTCTACCAAAGAAAAGTTCATAAGGAGTCTTTCTATGTGGTTTTATCACAAGAACCCTGTTCTGTACATAACAAGCAGTACCTACTGCTTCAGCCCAAAATGAAATAGGCAACTTAGAGTCTACTAGCATTGTTCTAGTAGCCTATATTAGTGTTCTATTTTTCCTTTCTGCTACTCCATTTTGCTGAGGGGTTCTAGCTACAATAAATTCTCTTTTTATTCCTTTTTCTTTGCAAAATTCATCCATAACCCTATTCTTGAATTCTGTCCCATTGTCACATCTGATTACTTTCACTTTCTTATCAGCTTGGTTTTCAACCTCAGTTATATAAGACTTAAGAATTTCACTTGTTTCATGCTTAGATCTTAAAAAGAAAACCCAAGAAAATATGCTGTAATCATCAGTAACTACAAGACAATATTTTTTACCATTCAAGCTACTCACATTAGTAGGACCAAAAAGATCCATATGAAGCATGTATAAAGCTTGAGAAATTGAGTTATGGGTCTTGGGCTTACAAGAAGCTCTATGTTGTTTGCCTTTTTAACAATCAACACAGGTTTGGTCATTTTGAAAAATCTTTTTGGGTAAACCTCTAACCAAATCATATTTTGCAATTGTATTGATTGTTTTAAAGTTTACATGACCAAGCCTTCTATGCCAAAGCATAGATTCATCCAATGAGGCTTTTGCTACTAGACAAGTTAAACTCTCCTTAGGATCAATGTTTTTTAAATCAACACTGTACATATTATTCCTTTTTGGGATTTTAAGAAGGATCTGACTTTCATCAGGCATTTTAAAATCCGAAGAAAGAACCATACATTCATTTTCAGTAAATAGAACATTGTTCTTTTTGTCACACATTTGTGAGACACTAAGGAGATTAAGCTGAAGTTCTTTCACAAAGTATACATTTTCAAAATCTAATTTACTGGTTTTGATTATACCTTTACCAGTAATCTTTCCTTTGATTCCTCCCCCAAAGGTAACATATCCTCCATCAATTGTATTGAAGTCTGTGAGGTAAGACATGTTGCCTGTCATGTGCCTTGAACATCCACTATCTACATATCCTTGATCGGCAATATCATTTGAATGTTCCTGCACATGAATAAACATATTAGTTTCCTTGGGGTACCCAAGCCATGACTGACTTGGGTTTGCCTCTTGCATCAATGTAATTAAACCTCTTTAGGACTGTTGATGCAACTTTTGATTGGAGTGGTCTCCAAATCCAACATGCTGAGGACTTAACAGCATTTTCCCTTTTAATCTATTTTGTGGTCTTTGGTCTATCAGTACCAATTTTGGCAGTACCATTTGGTCTAGCAGGACCTTTTGGTCTAGCAGGACCTTTTGGTTTTTGATGAACTCAAATAAGTACATTTTATTACTATCATTTATCCTATTTATTTGACTTGTTTTATTATATTATCTGTGAGAATTGATACGTTAATGTTTACTTTTGTAATTCTCAGGTAAAAACAAGTACTATGTTGAACTTGGCGATTTTGGACTAATTATGGAGCAAAACAAGCAAGAAGTTAAGAGTCTACTGAAATGTACAAGATCAAGATCATTCTGCTCCAGATACGCCGCATCCTACTTATTATATACGGCGCATCATTATCAAGATTTCACAAGATATTATCCAAGACGGCAAAGGACATGCGCCGCATACAAGAATGGAGTTACGCCGCATCTTCTGGCGGTGTACGAATATTCCTGAATATATTAATCTTGGACCCCACGCGAAGTTAAGTCCATGCGCCGCATCTACTTATTCGATGCGCCGCATCTAACCCTCAGACAGAAACTATAAATACCCCAAAGTCAGTCGAATTTAAGGAGCTTTGGTTCGTGCAACAGAAGAAGACCGAAGACCACAAAACCCTAAGCCGAATTCAGATGAAGTAGCAGCACAAGACACACCTTGAACGAAGATACAAGAGCTGTAAGAAGGTCCTGCATGTATTCAGTTCATTAAGTAGTTTTGTTTTATTGTGTTAGTAAACTTTAATTCATCAGGATTGATGGGCTTGTGTCATTGATTTAATCATGCACTTTAACTCCCCTTAAAATTGCTTTCCCATTAATTAAAGTTTATATGTTGATGTCTTTGGTGACTTTTATTAGTGCATTGATAACCTCTGTGTCTGGCTGAGCATTGATCGGGTCGCCATGCCTCTGTCCTCGCCTATTTATTTTATCACCTATGCATTCTATCGTCTATAGAAAAGTAGGAAGAAAAGGTAAATAGGATAGTCATAAGTAATTATTAAGAGTTTACTCGCCGATAAGATTAGAGCCAACGAGAAAGGGATTAATCTCGGTGCGTTGCATCGAACTATACACTTCATATAAAACTAGCAATAAAACAAGTGACAAGCTATTTAACTATCAGGACAGGTCTTCTTATTGTCTCAAGTATCTATCTGTGTACGTGTGTGCTAATCGCTGATTCGTGCTTATTAGTTTAGTTTATATTTAATCATAACCAAAACCGTGCCAGTCTTTCAGGCTGAACCCCCCTTGCGTTAGATTAGGTTGTATAGCTAACTTAAGATATTAAAATACTGATTAGAATAACTAGATAATACGTTCCACTCTTAGTGATCGACACTCTACTTACCATTATATTCATACTGACCGGGTACACTGCTCGTTAAAGTGTGTGTTATATTGATAAGTCGGCTAAATATAAATTTAAAACTTGAATACTGCTAAAACCACAACGACATACCGTGGGTATAAATTAGAGCACAACATACGCACACCATCAAGTTTTTGGCGCCGTTGCCGGGGAGTGAATTGATATTATCTGTTAATTTGATTAGTATTTTAATTAGGTTTTTCTTTTTAATTTTTATTTCTAACCACTAACTCTGTTGTATATTAGTTAAATTGCATTCATTGTATTATTTGCATATTTTCTGTTTTTGTGTGTTTAATTTTTGTTTCTTTTTTCTTGTTTTTATTTTTCTGTTTTTCTTGCATACTGCTATCGTTGTACTGAGCTAATTCAAACGATACGGCGCATCTATTTTTATAGATACGGCGTATTGCGTTTAATTTTTATAAAATACAACGCGTATAATAAATTCAATACGGCGCATCTTTCCCCAAGATACGGCGTATTCTGTTTTTAATAAGAAATATTTCTAAGCGATAACACCATACGACGCATCTGTTTTAACAGATACAGCGTATCTATTATTTTAAATTAAAAACAGTCTTCGAATTATTAAACAGATACGACGCATCGATTTCTATCGATACGACGTATCTACTGAATCAAAAATCTGGTATTTTGAAACGTAACGAAAATACGGCGCATTAACTTTTGTTAATACGACGCATTTAATTTTAATAAAAATAGTTGATTTTTGATAATTAAAACTGATACGGCGCATTCTAATTCTAAGCGGCGTACCCATTTTCTGAATAAAAGTCTGATTAAATTTTAATGATTGTAAGATACAGCGCATCGACTGCAGATATCAGTAACTTTTATTTTTCGTATTCCGTTTTCGTTGTTAATTTTCTGATATATTACTTTCTTGAACATACCCTACTGATGCTTTTGTGATAGTTTCAGGAAGTGCATGACCAGGAGTTCAACTAAGAACTTGATTCAACCTTTCGAAGATCCTGAACGAGCCTTTCATTCTCTTAAAAGGCTTTTCAACACAAAAAGCTTTGATATCTCAAGTTCGTTCGAGCTTGATTATTTTTCTGAAGAAAAGGAGGAAGAAGAAACAGAAACAATGGCGGAAAACACTACAATGGAGGAATACATGAACAAAACCCGTGCCGATTACACTTCAGGAGTTGCTAGACCAAAGTTTGATGAAAAGTCAAAATTTGAGTTGAAGGGTCAATTTCTCAAGGAGCTAAGAGAAAATGCTTTCAGTGGATCGGAACATGAAGATGCTAATGAACATGTTGAAAAGGTCCTCGAGATTGCAGATTTGTTTACTACGGAAGGAGTCACTGACGATCAACTCATGCTAAGAATCTTTCCAATTTCACTTAAAGAAGCTGCTAATAAGTGGCTAAGGAATGAACCTGCTAGTTCAATCACAACGTGGGAAGATTTGAAGAGCAAATTCCTGAAGAGATATTGTCCACCTGCTAAAACCGCTAAAAAGATGGAGGCTATCAACAGTTTCAAGCAAGAGCCTGATGAAACTCTTTATCAAGCTTGGGAACGATTCAAAGACCTATTGATGAAATGCCCTCAACATTATCTAAGTGAAATGCAGGAGATAATATTGTTTTATCAAGGATTGGACGTGCCTACTAGACAAATCTTGGATGCTAAGGGAGCTGTGCCTCAAATGAGTGCAGCCAATGCTAGAAAAGCTATCCAAGAAGCTGCTGATCATTCTCAAAAATGGCACGATGGGCCTCTACTAGATCTAAGAGCAGCACTAATTTTGACGGGTTTGCTGCTATTCAAGCTCAATTGGATAAAATTAGTAGAGAGATGAAGAAGCATGATGAGAAAGTGTATGCTGCCCAAGTTGGATGTGAAAGATGCAAAGGAACTCACTACACTAAAGATTTCCCTAATAAGAATGAAAGTGAGACATTTGAAGAAGCATACTACACACAATTTGGACAACCATTCCGATCTTCAGGAAGATTTAGGGAAGCTACTCCGGGATACTATCAAAAGAACAACTTTAATCCCACTTATCAAGAAAGGAGGCAGACTTTAGATGATACTCTAAAGCAAATTATGGCCGATGCTGCTAAAAGACATGAAGAGAATACTGCTATGATCAAATAAATCCGAGCCTCAATGGATACTATTACAAGAAATCAAGGAGCTTCGATCAAAGCATTGGAACAACAAATTGGACAAATGAGCAAAGTTCTTCAAGAAAGGGGATACGGAAGTTTACCGAGCTCAACTGAAACCAACCCAAGAGATCATGTCAAGGCCATAAGCACCACTGAGGAAGTCACGCCTAACATACCTGAAAGATCGATGAATGGTAATGATGCTGCAAAACCCGAATTTTTCTTTAATTCTTCAATCAGTTTAAGGAGGCTACTCAAAGAGAAGGTGAAGATTGAAGAAGAGATCAAGGCTACAATGAAAGAAGAGAGCTCTGCAACCGACTTACATGCCTTGCCTCATAAAGAAAAGGACCCAGGAAGTTTTACTTTACCTTGTTCAATTAATGATATATCTTTCAATAATGTGTTAGCTGACTTAGGAGCTAGCGTTAGTGTAATGCCCCTTAAGACATTCACTACCCTAGGACTAGGAAAATTAGCACCAACTAAGTTGCTTATTGAATTGGCTAATAAAACGGTAAAACAACCTGAAGGGATTGCTAATAATGTGCTAGTTAAGATTGAGAAATTTTTTTTCCCCGTAGACTTTGTTATATTAGATATGCCCGAGGATGTTAAGATTCCTTTAATCCTTGGAAGACCTTTCTTGTCTACCGCCCATGCTAAGATTGATGTGTTTAAGAGAAAAATCTCATTAAGGGTAGGGAATAATAAACTAGTCTATAAGTGCCAAGATCCTGTTAAAAGCATAATTAGAGGCGTCTATGTGCTAGGATTACGAGAGCGTATGAACCTCGATCTTGAAGCTAGGCTTATGGGAGAAACATTGATTCAAAACAACTCAACTAATCCTAATCATGAGAACTTTGAGGAATTTATTGACCTTAATGTACCTACCGAACTTAGGCGCGATATTGTTAATGATTCTGATGATGAGTGGTATGAATGCATAGTACTTAACAAACGTAGGAGAATAGTTGAGAATACAAACTTGAATGATGTGGTGTTTATTGAACTACCACCCCACCTTACTTATTTATGCCTATATAATAATAAGAATTTCCCGTCTATCATTTTGTCATCTCTACCCGAAAGGGACAGAACTTTGTTTATACAGATATTAAAGAAGAATGGCGTGGAAATTGAGGACGAGCAAGGAGTGTTCAATATTACTGGACTGGAGATGAGAGAGCGCGATGCTTCTGACTCTCTCAGTGATCGGTATTAAGGAGCTGAACGTGAGTCTAACTTGAAGACTCTGGAATAAAGACAAGTGCTGACCGGGAGACAACCCGGAAAATTTTTACTATTCTGTTCTGTGTCCAGTCAGTCAGGCCCGCAGAAGATACGCGCATCTCAATCCTTAGATGCGACGCATCTCCTGCACTGGTCATATCTTACTTTATTTTCTGCATTTTTATTTTTAACTTTAAAACTTTCTGTCAGTTTATTTTAATGCGGCGCATCCCTGGTTAAGGATGCGACGCATCTTCTATTCTGATTCGTATTTATTCCAGGCTCGATACGGCGTATCTTCTTCCATAAGATACGGCGCATCGACTGACCTGATGACTTTCATTTTAATTTTTTTTAAGTTTTATATTTACTAACTACTAATGTATTATGCAAGTTTGAACTTTCTTAACTTAGGTGTGTTAAAGTCTTGATGGTATTATAGATTCCTGCATTTCCTGTGGATACATTAAATATGAAGCTTAAACGTTCTCATCCACAAGAAAGATGATTTTTGCTCTTATACAAATAATGGAGGATCATACTGAGCAAATCTCAGGGGAGTTTTTCTGTTCTAATTCTTTTATTTTCCAGTTTTTAATCTTTGACACAAACAACGAGGTCTTTGTTCAACTTAAGTGGGGGGATTGGAGAATTAGAACACTTACTTGTCCTAAACTTTTTCAAAATATGCTTAAAATGTGCTTAATATATCAAAATTTTAAATTTTTAGCATGTTTTTGTTTTAAGTCTAAATTACATTGCTGCACACATAACATTATTTTCAAAAATTGTGAACTTTTAAAAAATTCACAAATCTATGAGTGTGCCGGTGACTTGTAAACTTTAGAACTTGGCTTGTATACTATTCGAGACCACCATAATAAGTATTATTTTTATAATTGGAATAACTTGTCTAAATTGGTAAATTTCTAGGATTACACCCAAGTAGCCTTTATATGTTATGTGATATTAGCTAACTACACTGGTTAGTTAACCCCCGTATAAACCTTTTGTTACTCTCACTTTTAGAGTAAGATACCCCTAGAAAAACACTCAGAGCCATTCCTTTCGTTTCTTACACCTTTGTTATAATGTTTCGTTACACCCTTACACCTTAGCCTACCCTGTAGATTAAAATCCGTGGTTGGTTAATTGCTTTAGGCAAAGTGTGTTTCCTTACATTACCTGTGTTCGCGTGCGTAATTCATTATCTATGGTTAGGTCGGGAAATTGCACAATGCAATAGGAGTGAAAGTAAATACTGTATATCTTTGAGTTTATTTTTTGTGTGTTTACTACTTTCACTATTTTCGTTATTTCTGAAGTCATGAAAAGTATGGAAAAATTATCCAGAGTTATCGTTATAGTGATGTGGTGAAATTTTACACATCTATGTTTATGTTTCAAGTCTAAAAAAAAAAAAAAAAATAAAGAAAAAAAAAAAAAGAAAAAGAAAAAGGAAAAGTTGGAAGTTTATTTTAACCAACTTATGTAAAGTTTTGTATTAAGTGGTCGATATCACCACTATTTGTTATATATTATATTTATGGATTGAATGGGAGTTGGCCGTTATGGGAACGCCAACTAAGGTTATTCTTTGATTGAGATCTTGTTGAGTATAATTCGTGTCTACCTAAAGCGTGGTTTCAAGTGTTAAAGCATGAGTTATTCAATGATATAGTCTTATTCATGGGATGGTTGGGATAGCAATTTACCACACTTAGGATTTTAATTTATCTGTTTTGTTTATTTTTCATTTTACACCAATTTGTATCCCAAATATTATCCATACCCTATACTATTCTTTATCCAAACCTTTGATTTATTGAGATTAGGGATTTGAGCAATCTTAAGTATCGTAGTCGTGGATTCGGCTATGTATTTATGATTTTGTCGCCCTTTTTGATATAATATTATTGGTAAAGATTACTTGGTCCTATCTTTAGCCTATTCGAGTTAAGGATTTGAGCAATTGCAAGTATCGTGTTCGTGGATTCGATCATGTATTTGTGATTTTGTCGCCATTTTCTGGAATTTGAGATAGATAGAGATTAAGAAGAATGATTAACCCTAACCAACAAACCCTTTTTACCGCTTTAGACTTGTTATTCCTTGGCTTTAGTGGGGGAGATGCGTATACTTGCCAAGCTTATGATAGAATATTCGTCACGACTGGACAGTTAAACGATTAGATTTGCTTTTATCAAAATATTTTATTTTACTTCTAATTGTTAAGTGTTTGGTTGTGTGATTATGACAAAATGAATACATGCTTAAATATAAAAAAAAATCCTAACATCTTTTAGGATACATTTTCATAAGATTAATTCTAAGGTTTTACTTGGGGACAAGTAAAGTTCAAGTGGGGGGATATTTGATGAACTCAAATAAGTACATTTTATTACTATCATTTATCCTATTTATTTGACTTGTTTTATTATATTATCTGTGAGAATTGATACGTTAATGTTTACTTTTGTAATTCTCAGGTAAAAACAAGTACTATGTGAAACTTGGCGATTTTGGACTAATTATGGAGCAAAACAAGCAAGAAGTTAAGAGTCTACTGAAATGTACAAGATCAAGATCATTCTGCTCCAGATACGCCGCATCCTACTTATTATATACGGCGCATCACTATCAAGATTTCACAAGATATTATCCAAGACGGCAAAGGACATGCGCCGCATACAAGAATGGAGTTACGCCGCATCTTCTGGCGGTGTACGAATATTCCTGAATATATTAATCTTGGACCCCACGCGAAGTTAAGTCAATGCGCCGCATCTACTTATTCGATGCGCCGCATCTAACCTTCAGACAGAAACTATAAATACCCCAAAGTCAGACGAATTTCAGGAGCGTTGGTTCGTGCAACAGAAGAAGACCGAAGACCACAAAACCCTAAACCGAATTCAGACGAAGTAACAGCACAAGACACACCTTGAATGAAGATACAAGAGCTGTAAGAAGGTCCTGCATGTATTCAATTCATTAAGTAGTTTTGTTTTATTATATTAGTACACTTTAATTCATCAGGATTGATGGGCTTGTGTCATTGATTTAATCATGCACTTCAACTCCCCTTAAAATTGCTTTCCTATTAATTCAAGTTTATATGTTGATGTCTTTGGTGACTTTTATTAGTGCATTGATAACCTCTGTGTCTAGCTGAGCATTGATCGGGTCGCCATGCCTCTGTCCTCGCCTATTTATTTTATCACCTATGCATTCTATCGTCTGTAGAAAAGTAGGAAAAAAAGGTAAATAGGATAGTCATAAGTAATCATTAAGGGTTTACTCGCCGATAAGATTAGAGCCAACGAGAAAGGGATTAATCTCGGTGCGTTGCATCGAACTATACACTTCATATAAAACTAGTAATAAAACAAGTGACGAGCTATTTAACTATCAGGACAGGTCTTCTTATTGTCTCAAGTATCTATCTGTGTACATGTGTCCTAATCGCTGATTCGTGTTTATTAGTTTAGTTTATATTTAATCATAACCAAAACCGTGCCAGTCTCTCAGGCTGAACCCCCTTTGCGTTAGATTAGGTTGTATAGCTAACTTAAGATATTAAAATACTGATTAGAATAACTAGATAATACGTTCCACTCTTAGTGATCGACACTCTACTTACCATTATATTCATACTGACTGGGTACACTGCTCGTTAAAGTGTGTGTTATATTGATAAGTCGGCTAAATATAAATTTAAAACTTGAATACTGCTAAAACCACAACGACATACCGTGGGTATAAATGAGAGCACAACATACGCACACCATCAGTTTTGGTCTCCAATCTTGTGTTTTGACCACAGATTTCTTTTCAATAGGATTTTTCACAACTCTAGGTGCATGTTTGAAAGTGTTTCTTGCACCCTTAGTAGTTGGTTTTGAGGTAACAGACTTATTTGGTCTAACAGTATGTTTAACTTTTGGTGTGTTAGACTTCACAAAACTTTTTCTGGGGTTTGTTCCATTTTTTTTAGACCTTGATTTATTCCCAGAAACCCAGTTGTTACAATAAGCATGAGTATGATTAAAACTACCACAGTAATAGCAGACCTTATTGTACATAACAAAATCATCACCAAGTTGGTGTGACTTAAGATTGTTCCAATTTCTTTGGCTACCCCTAGGTTTGCTATTACACTTAGCACAACATTCAATTGTTTTCAAAACAGCTTTAGCCTTAGTCTTAATCTCTACTCTTTTAGGACTGGGTGGTCCTACTTTGTTTCCTTTGTTTGAAACAGTCTCTTCTTCATCATCATCAGATGTCCAATCTTCAATAATTAGAACATCTGATTTCTTATCAGTGAGCACCTTGGAGAGTGAAGCAACCTTAGCACTCTCAACAGGTTCACTTTTCTCTACAGGTTTAGCTAGTGGTTTGTTGATGAATTCATGTAAACCTGATTCTGCAAGATCTAATCCTGGGGGACAAGGGATTCCTTTATAAGGAGGTGGACAAGTATTGTATCCAATCCCAGATTTGATTCTCTTGTTCATTTGATTTTCAACTATGCTTCTAGTACAATCAGAAGCAGTTTCCAAAGTGGTAACGGTTAGTTGAATATTTTCCTTTGCCAAAGTCATTTTAGCACACTCAATTCTTAACATTTTTATTTCAGCATCTTTCAAAAATATTTCCCTATTAAGGATGGCTTTAGTGTCAGAAAAAGTGAGTTCATTTTCCCTAAAATGGATTATTTTCTTTTCAAGTTTGGCCATACCACACTTATGGTTAAATAGGTCTTGATGAGTTTTTCTTTCTTCTACTTTCAGTTCATCATAAAGTTTTATAAAAGTTTGTAATTCTTCAAAAACTTTACAAGTATTAGAACATTTAGTAATTTGTACCTCAGGAGTGGAGAAAGCCATTAAAGCCAATTCATCTGAAGTTGACTCCTCTTCACCCATAAAACTCCAATCAAAACCCATCCCATCAATAGCAACCATTGCTTTAGGCTCAGTGATTTCCACAGCCTTGCTCTTGCTCTCAAAGCTTCCTTTCTTCTCAAAGCTTCCCTTGTTCTTGTTCTCAAACCCTCTTCCTTTATCATCCTGCTTCTTTGGTCTTCTACACTCCCTTGAGTAGTGACCCTTCATGTGGCAGTTGTAACACTCCACTTTAGACTTGTCATACCCAGCAGGCTCATTACCATCTATGATAATCTTCTTTCCAGTCCTCATCAGTAACTTCTTAGCCCTTATGCTCAGAAGTGAAAGTTGCCACTTTATTTCCATTTCTTCAAGATCATCATCATTGATCTCTTGAAGATCTTCAAAAGTCAATATGGTACCATTGTGTTGTGATGTTAGGAAAGCATAACCAATTATTTCATCTAGAATTGTTTTGGTACTGCTAGAAGTACTGGCAGTACCAAAATTTGTGTTGGCAGTACCTTCTTCTCTACCATCTTTTTCTTCATCTACAACTTTTGAGGTGCTTGGAGATGATACAAATGCCATATTTCTTGAGCTTGAAATAGTAGTCTTCTTCACTTCATGCTCTACTATTTTGAAGTTGTTGTAGAGATCATTAAGACTCATCTGATCAATATCTGGTTTGTTCTTCCAGACAATGACATGCATGGACCATTCAGAGGGTAAACTCCTAAGAAATTTGGAGTTTAAGTCTTCTTGAGATATCATCACTTCATGAATGGCTAACTGACTTGAAAGCTTTTGTAGTCTATTGAACATGCTGTCCAAAGACTCATTTGTTGTGGCTGCAAAGTTTTCAAACTGATGTTTGAGGAGAGTTTTCTGAGTTTTCTTAGTGGCATCATTTCCACCAAATCTAGCCACAATAGCTTGAAAAAGGGTTTTAGCACATTTGTACTTGTTGAAGATCAAAAGCTGATCATTTGGAATAGTCATGAGAAGCATACTCCTGGCTTTAAGATCATTTCTCTTTTGAATTCTTTCTTCTGCGCTTGTTGGGTTTACTTGCACATGTGTTACTAGTGCATCGTTTATTGTGGAGGTGGTGATTGTGGGTTTGAATGAGTTTCCTTCTTCAATAATCTCCCAAAGTGCATAATCTTGCACTTGGAAGTATTGTTCTACCCTCAGTCTCCACATATCAAACTCATTTTGTTTGAGTAATGGAAGTTTTGCAGCAACATTTGTTTGAATGTGTTCAACGTCCATTGTTTCTTTAAATCGTAAATATCAGCCTTGCTCTGATACCACTTGTGAAGCATTATACAAACACTTGGGATGTGAATCTTAATAATGTGTTTGAGATATTTATGAATGAATGTGATGTAGTACGCAGAATTTACTATAACACACTTAAAAGAAACAAAGGTGGTGAGTATGTAAACATGAGTTATAATGAACAATGAACACAACTTTAGTAACACAAAACGATTCAATATTATTGATGAAATAATACGGATGATCTAACTATCACCAGGATTACAAAGTAACCTTGAATCTTTGATTTGTTAAGGATTTGTGAATTTAGTAACTAAGTTACTAGAGAGATGTTCTATTTTGGATATTGCTAAGTTCTTTGTTTGGAAAAGAGATTCTACAAAGGTGGTGACTAAGGGATCCTTTTATAGGATAAGGACCCCTTATTACAAGTTGTCAAGTTGCACAATATAATAAGATACTTGGACTTTTCTAGCCTACTATTAAATACAACTACCAACGTAAACTACTCTGTATATTCTTCTGCACAAACATGGAAGACTGAACTACTTTCTACATAACGTATTACATTGTACAAAGACTAATAATACAACAAATATCTACAAATAAATATCTATCAACTTGATCATCAACTTGGCAGGACATTCATTAACTAGCAGTATCTTCTTACCCAGAAGGTACTGTTAGTACATCTTCAACTTCTTCAAAATCAACTAGCAGGCTCAATAGCTCATCTGGCAGGCTCTTTGACTTGAACATTTTATTCCCAATACTATTCAGCCCCCCTTCTTGTTTTCCACAAACTAAAACGTTATATAGTGAAATACTCCCCCTAAAACTAGCATATGTTTTGACATTTTTTAAACTTTGAAGCGAATTGGGGAGTAATGTTTTGAAAATCATGAGCAAAATTTTGAAAAGTTTTGAAAAAAAAAAAAAAAAAAAAAAAAAAAAAAAAAAAAAAAAAAAAAAAACCTTTTGAAAATTTTTGAATAAATTTTGCACAAGATTAAGAAGTTTTTGATAAGCTTTACGTGAGAACTTCTTATCTGTTAGGATTGTCGCACTAAAATGTGCAACATGGTCCTTTTTTAGGATAAGTGCACCTTTGTTTTTTTTTAAATAATGGTTTAGCGAGGCACTTTCCTTTCTTTGAAACCCGAGTTGTACACTGTAATGTGTGCACAAGTCGTAATGTTTAAGTACAAGTCCTTAGCTGAAGTACTAAGAAGTCATTTTTTTGGAAAAAAAGTCAGATTAGACAACAACCTTGGGAACCCATTTAAGCACGGTGCCAACAGGTTTACCAAATTTTGAAATCCATTTGTAAGTTGTGTCAATCTGATTTAAAGATGTTGAATTCCAACGAGGACTGAAAAACGGTGTTTCATTTTGAAATAACACTCCTGGAATCAATGGAGATTTAAAACTCTTTTTCTGTTGAAAATTGTTTGAGAAACCCGTTGTCTCTCTTGGAGTTTTAAAATCTGAAGAAGAAGATTTCCTTTTAGTGTTAAACCTCATTGGTTCTCTGTGAAGATTTGATTTTGTGATAAATGGAAACCTTCTGGTATTTGCAATATTCAAAGCAGAGTCATTCTTATGTTGCAGCGAAAGAAATTCTGATATTGAATATTTGAAAGGTTTTGAACGACTTTGCTTTGGTCTCCACACTTGCTTTACCGGTGTAAAACGAGAGTATGGAGTTTGAAAAACTTGATTCTTTACATTTGAAGCATTTGGGGGTTTTAAACAACTTTTCTTTGGTCTCCACACTTGCTTTACCGGTATCAAATGAGAGTGTGGAGTTTGAAAAATTTATTTCATTTTACTTGAAGCATTTGGATTTGAAAACTTTTGAGATGTAAATGTTTCAGAAAAACTTGGTTTCTTCAAAAACTTCCTTCCTTTTTGCAAATAATAGGTTGTAAACTGGGAAACCTTTTTTGAAAATGGCTTTGAAGATTCACCTGTGTAAACCTTCTTCGAAGCACTCACCTCTGGTGTTGAAAATTTTGAAATTGGAGCTTTTCCCTTTGATCGGTTAAGAGAATCAAACTTCACTTTTAAAACATTGTATGAAGTTCTCAAATCACTGTATTCCGTTTGAAGAGAAAGATGATTTTGGGATGCCAATTTTGATTCTAAAGAAGCAATTTGTTTCAAAAGTTGCTTCAAAGAAACGTTCTTCAAAAACATTATTTAAAAACAAACATTCACTTATCCTAAAACGAGACCCTGTTGTACGCCTCAGTGCAACATTCCTTTTCATAAGAAAGAGAAGTCTTTATTAATCTTTTTTAAAAACCTTGATGCAAAATTTATTCAAGAAGGTTTCAATAACTGAAATTTCTTACTCTATCAAAATTTTGCTCAAGAAGACTCCCTCCCTCGAAACGTTTCAAAAGTTAAAAAAAAAAAAAAAAAAAAAAAAAAAAAAAAAAAAAAAAAAAAAAAAAAAAAAAAATCACAAAAATAGACCTTGTTTTGAGGGGGAGTATTTGATAAAACAGCAGTTGCTTTATGATTTCTAAACACTCAGTTTAGGACTCGTGCTTCAAAAATATGGCTTGTAGGTATTTCAGCTTACAACCCGGGCTTAAACATAATGGCTTATGCACACATAACAGTTATAACCCATTTTTCAAAGAAATTTTTTGGAATACGTTTTAGTATTATCAAGTGTCGGTCATTAGAATTAGTAATAGGTTGCATAGTTTATATTAGTAATATGTAACTAGGCTTAAGACTAAAACCCATGGGCCTATGTCAAGCCCATTTCGTGCGAAAGGAAGGAAGAGGGAGTGTTGCCCTAGCTTCCTTCCCTATAAATTCTACATGTAACATACCATTTTACTTGTTGGTTAGTTCATATTGATATCAAACTTTTGCTATTTTATTTCTTGATCTAATCGACCAAACTTCTATCTCTCTCTCTCATTTCTATCTTATCAATACTAGTGTGTTTACAATATGGCGGCCTAACAAGTAATTGTTGGGAATGCTTGAAGTGACGATCATTGTCGAGTCAATGTGTCTTGTAATATGGTCATGTAATAGCTCGTTAGAATGGTAAAAATATAGTCTACGTAATAGTAGAAGTGTGCCATCTAGTTTAGTCTTATTATTTATGTTAATGTCGAATGAGTGAGATAGGTAAACACGGCACACTTCCTAATTCTCCCTTATGTAATGACTATATATATTGTATCCTCTCGTTTGAGAGGAAGTGAGTTAGTCATTAATAAAATAGAGAAATTCTCTCTAGTTTCTTTCTCTCTCTAGAATATATCATCTTTCTCTCTCTAATACATAATATGTGTGTGGAATGATTTAGAATAGACCCAACAAATGGTATCAAGAGCCTAACAATGATTTAGGAGTCTCTTGTGTTTTGGTTCGAAATATTTTCAATATTTCTACTCATTATTTTTCAAAAAGAAGCTTACTTTTCATGCTTTATTGTGGTTTTAACACTTTTTGATTACAAACTAGTGTTATAAACCCTTTGTCATAAGAAAGTTTCAAGCTTTTTGGAAAAATTTGAGTTTTGAAAATCGTACTTTTTGTGTTCTTGCAAAATTTCGAGCTAGCTTCTTTGGTCTTAAAAGTGTTAAAGTTTGCAACTTTCTTTAAGTTTCAGTGTTTTTAAGGTCGGTTGTACAATAAAATCTTGGTTAGAAACGTTTCTTGGTCGAATTTTTAGAGTTTTGAATTTTTCTGGCAAAATTTCGAACTAGCATAAACCCTCATTTTTTGAACTAGGTCATAAAACCCTAAACTTTCAAACTAGCTCTTCAGGCAGTATCTTCAGGATTTGTGGATTACTCAATGTTATTCTTTCTTGTATAAGCTAGAAAAACACTTCGACTCTTGGAAAAACTTTCAATTCGTACGAATTAGAAAGTCTTAGAAAGTTTGGAACTAGCTTGAAAATTTCGAACTAGTCTTAAAATTTCGAACTAGCAGAAAGTTTCGAACTAGCTTGAAAATTTCGAACAAGCTCGAAAATTTCGAACAAGCTGAAAATTTTTGAACTAGCCTTAAAGTTTCGAACATGCAAAAATTCGAGCAAGGTCAAAAAGTTTCGAACAAGGAAAAGTTCCGAGCAAGGACAATAATTTCGAGCAAGTGTTGACAAAACTTCAAACGACTATAAATTTTGAACCGTAACTCCGTTTTCGACGTAATACCTATCAAAACGACCCTGAGACCGAGGAGAACAACACAATGAAGAAACGAAAGTTTATTCAACTCAACCTTCGAGGCCCAAATCCACTCCCAAAAGAAGTTATCGACATTTTTTTAAGTTTTTAGACCAAATTTTCACTACAACAACTTGCATTAACCTACAAAAAACTCAACTCCTATGTTGGGAACACGTTATTATTCATCAATTATTGATCATAGATCGTAATAGGTTGCTCAGGCCTTTATGTTAGTTTTATGACTCAGCCTATGTAGAAGGCCCATGGGCCGTGTCTATTTATTTATGTTAATTATCTTGTTTAGGGCAAAAGCCCAACCTCTTTGTAAGACACTATAAATACCCCCTCCCATTCAAGGGAGAGGGTTTGTTGGTTAATTGATCATTTCATTTCATTAGTCTTAAGATAACCATCCATTCTCTTTCTCTCTCTAGATCTAAGGTGAATTAGTAGCTTGTGTGATAAATCTAAGTAATATCAAGTCGTGTCAATCGCCTAGGGGTAATTTAGGTTGTTTAAGATTAGATCTAAGTGAAATTTGAAGAAATTCAATTCGGTTACTGTTCACGTACCAATTCCTCCGACTTTGGACTGATTTTGAGAAATCCTTCGAATTTGAAGGTTTTCTCCGAGTTTCTAAAATCCTTCGACTTTCTCTTCAAGTTTGAAGAGGTTGTCGAGCTTGTTCAGTTTCTCCGAGTTTCATAGATCCTCCGAGTTTCTAAGTTCAAAACCTCTGACTTTCTAAGTTCAGAATCTCTGAGTTTCAAAAGTTGAGAATCCTCCAAGTTTCTAAAGTTTAGAATCCTCCGAGTTTCTCAATATTAAAACCTCCGAGTTTCTAACAAAGAATTCTCCGAGTTTCTAACACAGAATCCTCCGAGTTTCTAACAAGGAATCCTCCGAGTTTCTAACATTGAATCTTCCGAGTTTCTAGAGTAAATTCCTCCGAGTTTCAAAGATTGAATTCTCCGAGTTTCTAGAGTAAAATCCTCCGAGTTACAAAGAGTGTATCCTCCGAGTTTTAAGCGATTTTCCGAGTTTGGATTCTTTAAGTTTCTTGGGATTTTCTTCAAGTTCTTCAACATACGAACCTAATCCTCAACAACAAATGTCATTATCCTTTAAAGATCCTACATCCACAAGTTACTTCAAAATGTCTCAACCACCATATCATAACTACTTCTATAATCCACAACAACAACAGTATTGTCAACAACAGTATCCTCAACAACAATATCAACAACACATGTTAATGTAGCAACATCAATTTCTTCCACAGCAACAAATCCCTCAACAACCGATGCAAACCAACCTCCTTCAAGAGAACCACACTGGTTTAACAAAATTTGCGAAGCTATAAGCAGTTAACAGTCGAGACATGAAGCAGGATCTTTCGACACACCACCAATGTTAACACCAGGGAATTATGTGTAGTGGTCCAGTCGTTTTCTCCGGTTTATCCAGCTAAAGAATTGTTGGGAATTAAACCAACAGTTAGTACTGCCAGGCTAAATGTTTCAACTGTTGGAGAATAACACAAGCAGTACTAACTGCCAGTACAAACAATTTGTACTGCTTATGTTCTGAAAACGTGTAATATGATAAGTATAGAAAAGATTTAGTGAATATATTATTATTGTAGATTGATACGAATATTATAGTTTACCTGTAAAGGACTCCTTGTACTATAAAAGGAGATCCTAGGTTAAGTTTTCAATATCAGAAAATACGTATCTTTGTAAAAGCTTCAAGGTTGTAGAACCCTAGTGATAATCTCAGATCACTCATATTATCAATAATATTGAAGCTATTTGGTTGTTTAAACATTGTGTTCATACTTTCACTGTTTCATACACATCACAATACACATAATCTTCTAAGTGCTTCGTAGTATATTTCGCGTGCTACTTAGCATATACTCAAAGTATCTCTAACACAAGGCGTGTGTTTAGATCCTATCAAGTGGTATCAGAGCCAGGTTCTGATATTTTGAATTAGAAGATCCAAAAGTACCTTTTCTCTTTCAACAAGGAAGATGGATATGGAAACTCCACAAACCTCAATCCTTGCCAAACTCCCAATGCTCAAACAAAACAAATATGATCTCTGGAGGCTCAGAATTGAGCAGTACTTCATGGTGCAAGATTATGCACTATGGGATATCATTCTCAATGGTGATTCTTTTAAACCAACAACTTCTGAAGAAACACTTGCTGATGGTTCCAAAACTACTAAGCTCAACACTGAACCAGTCACCAATGATGAGAGGATCAAGAAGAAGAATGATGTCAAAGCCAAGAGTTTGTTACTCATGGCAATCTCCAATAATCAGGTGTTGAACTTCTGTTATTATGAGACTGCAAAGACACTTTTTGCAGCTATTGTAGAGAGATTTGGTGGTAATGAAGCCACTAAGAAGGCACAAAGAACACTGCTGAAGCATAGCTATGAGAATTTTAGTGGCACAAGCACTGAAACTCTCGATCAAATCTTTAACAGGCTACAGAGAATTGTAAGTCAACTTGCTGGTTTGAAGATAGTGATTCCACAAGAAGACCTAAACTTAAAGTTTATAGTTTATCTGCTGAATGGAACACCCATGTTGTTGTTTGGAGCAACAAGCCTGAACTGGAGAGGATGACACTCAATGAATTGTACAGCAATCTTAAGATTGTTGAACAAAAGGTGAAAAAGGCAGGAAGCACCAGTTCTATGTCTGGAAACATGGCATTCTTGTCAAACCCCAGCAATAGCAGTCCTGAAAAAGATCAAGATGTTTGTACTGCTAGCCCTAAAGTTAGTACTGCTAGTGTAAAAACTAGCACCGCTAGCTTGAATGATGAAACTATCTATGCCTTTGTATCTGAGCAATCCAATGGGTCTCAAATCTATAACGAAGACCTTCTTCAAATTCATGAAGATGACTTGGAAGCAATGGACTTGAAGTGGCAAATGGCTTTGATAAGCATTAGGGCAAAGAAGTACTTTCAAAGGACTGTAAACAAGCTTACTTTCAATGGAGGAGATGTTGCTGGCTATGACAAATCCAAGGTGGAATGTTATAATTGTCATAAGATGGGACATTTTGCCAAAGAATGCAGAAGCCCCAGACAACAGGACAACAAGGGTAAAGGGTACAAAAGTCAGCAGGGAAATAGGAGAACAGTGAATGTGGAAGAGACTTCTTCCAAGGCAATGGTAGCTGTTGATGGAGCTCGCTTTAACTGGAGCTCACTTTAGTTTATCCAGTTGGGGCATAGAAAGAAGACCTGAACTCGGAGGAACCAGCCAACTTTGGATTGATGGCCTTCTCTGACTCAGAGGTACATGAGGTTAAAAAGTGTTCTAATTCTTGTCCTACTTTGAAAGAATATGAGTCACTTAAGAAACAATATGATAATCTTAGAACAGAGTTTAATGATGTGAACTTTAGTCTTTCAAATCAAAAAAGAGGAATAGCTGTTTTAGAAGAGCAACTTACTTTTTATAGACAGAATGAATCAAACTTTAGAGATGATATAGCTGTCTTAAAAAGTGATTTGCAACTTAGAGATGATAAGATGAGTGAGCTTAAGTATGAACTAGAAAAGCTTAAGAAAGAAAAGGAGAACATACAGTTAAGTGTTGACACTCTTGAATATACATCAAAAGGAGTTCAGAAATTAATAGAGAGTCAACTGGTAAATAAAGCTAAATCTGGTTTAGGATATAAGGCTGTTGCACCCCTCAATAGAGGAATGTTTGTACCTCCAGGAATTGACTTAGCTCATACAGGCTTAGAAGAGTTTAAGGATGTTGAATTTCCTGGATATGGTCCTAAAACCAATGAGAGTCCTACCAAGTTTGTCAAGGCTGAGGATTCTTTTGAAAGTACTAGTGATCTATGTAGTTAAGGACAAAAATTTCGGTGTTTCGGTCATGGACCGAGATACGAAATTTTTGGTATTTCGGTGGTATTTCGGTGGTATTTCGGTAATTTTTTTTATAAAGCTATTAATTTTGTATTTTTTATATATAAGTTTAAGACTTAAATGTAAACTATTAAAGATAGAGGGGTCAAATGTTTAAATACACAAACTTATTTTAAGGTTTAGACACTAAATGTAAAATAGTAAAAGATAGAGGGGCTAAATCTTAAAAATTCTAAACTAATTTAAACCCTAAAACACTACCACAATCTTACCAGCCGTATCTTTTAAAAAAAAAAAAGTTCCAAGCCTTTCTTCCCTCTTTCCTCTCCTCCCTCCTTGGGTTTCTGCCGGAAGTTGTAGCGCCGCCGCCGCCGTCGGAATTCATCACCGGAAACGGATTCAAGGTACAAAATCAATACTATTGACTGATTTGGCCCAAAAAAACATAACAACCGGTAAATGGCGGTAATACCGCCTTTTCCACCGAAATTTTGGGTCAAATTTCGGTATATTTTCGGTCATTTTCGGTCAATTTCGCCGATAATTTCGGTACCGAGATTACAAACGAAATTTTGAAACGAAATTTTGTAGGACCTCCGAGATCCGAAATACCAGTGGTATACCAGTGGTATTTCGGCGAGATTGACTACACAGCTAGTGATACATCTTTAGTTGAAGAAATTGTGTTTGAGGTTAAGACTAATGAGAGTATGTCTGAGAATAAGTCTGAGGTTAAGTTAAAAGTAAAAGATGTTCCAAAAGTGGTTAAAAATGAAAATATAAAACCAGTTAGGAATACTGTTAGATATGCTAAGATGTATAGGTCTACAAGTAGATCTTCAGTTCCTAGGGGCAATCAAAGGAACTGGAATAACTTAAAATCTCAACAACTTAGTGATGATTTTGTTATGCAGAATAAAGTATGTTTTGTGTGTGGTAATTTTGATTATTTGGCTGCATATTGTGACTCAAATCCATAGAAAAAGAAGGTTTTTGGGAATGCAAGGGTGTATGGGAATACAAATGTTAGGGTAAATCAAAACAGTCCTACTAGATTGACTAACCCTAATGTAAATCATAAGATGACACCCAGAGCAGTCATGTTGAAGTCTGGGAACAAATTAGTTTCTACTGCTAGACCAAACAAGGTTTTAATTACAAACAAACTGTTTCAAGTGCAAACCCATTTTCAAATCATTACAATCATGCACAAACAGTTAACAGGCCTTTTTTAAGGAAAACACCCTTGTATAATAAAAAATGGATGTCTAATGTCAAACATGTCAAGCAAGCAGTTTCTACTGCTAGGTCATCAGTTTCTACTTCTAGGCCAGCAATTCCTACTGCTAGGCATATGAATGGTGTTAAGGGTAAATGGGGCAATGCTGTGAAGGCCTCAGCACGTTGGGTATGGAAACCTACCAAACCCAATGGTGCATCAATGACTTTCAATAGATATAATTATATTGATGCACGAGGCAGATCCAAGTCAGTGATGGCTTCGGTCACCAAAGGAAACTAATTCTTTTATTTTGTGTGCAGGAACATCCTACAAAAGATGGAGAAGATAGAGGATACTCAGATAGTGGATGTTCAAGGCACATGACTGGTAACATGTCATACCTTTCAGATTTTACACCGCTGGATGGAGGACCTGTTATCTTTGGAGGTGGTGTTGGTGGCAAGATTACTAGTAAAGGTATTATTAAAACTGGTAATCTTGACTTTGAAAATGTGTATTTTGTACCAGAGCTTATGTACAACCTTTTTAGTGTGTCACAAATTTATGACAAATAGAACAAGGTGTTATTTACTGACACTGATTGTCTTATTCTTTCTCCTGAATTTAAGCTACCTGATGAAAGTCAAGTGTTGCTTAAAATCCCCAGAAAGGGTAACACATACAGTGTTGAGATGAATAAACTTGTTCCCAAAGAAGGTCTCACTTGCCTTGTTGCAAAAGCCACATTGGATGAGTCAATGTTGTGGCATAGAAGGCTTGGTCATGTTAATTTCTAAACCATTAATAAGATTGCTAAATATGGTTTGGTAAGAGGTTTACCTAATAAGATTTTTCAAAATGATCAAACCTGTGTTTCTTGCCTTAAAGGTAAACAACACAGAGCTTCTTGTAAGCCCAAGGTTCATAACTCTAATTCTCAAGCTTTATACATGCTTCATATGGACTTGTTTGGTCCTACTTCTGTTAATAGCTTGAATCATAAAAGATATTGTCTTGTGATTACTGATGATTATTCCAGGTTTACATGGGTTTTCTTTTTGAGAACTAAGGATGAAACTAGTGATAAGAAGGTAAAAATAATCAGATGTAATAATGGGACAGAATTTAAAAACAGAGTTATGGATGAGTTTTGCAAAGAAAAGGGTATTAAAAGAGAATTTAGTGTAGCTAGAACCCCACAGCAAAATGGAGTAGCTGAAAGAAAGAATAGGACACTAATAGAGGCTGCTAGGACTATGTTAGCTGACTCTAAGTTACCTATTTCATTTTGGGCTGAAGCAGTTAGTACTGCTTGTTATGTTCAGAATAGGGTTTTAGTGGTGCATCCTCATAATAAGACTGCTTATGAACTTTTTAGAGGTAGAACACATGCCTTAAGTTTTATGAGACCTTTTGGTTGCCATGTCACTATTCTTAATACCAAAGACCAATTAGGAAAGTTTGATGGGAAATCTGATGAGGGTTTCTTTGTTGGTTATTCTTTGCATAGTAAAGCTTTTAGGGTGTATAATAAGAGCACCAAACATGTAGAGGAGAATATGCACATTGAGTTTCAAGAAAATATACCAAATGTTGCAGCTAGTGGCCCAAATTGGATTTTTGATAGTGATGGGTTTTCAGAATCTATGAATTATGTGCCTGTTATAGGTACAAATACTAATGATAATGCAGGTTCAGAAGATTCTGATGAAGATCATATCTTGATGCCTATTTTGGAAGACAGTCCATTGTATGATTCTTCTTCAAAGAATGATGATACTCCATCATCAAGTGATGCTGGTAGAGAGAAGAATGCTAGTGAGAACAGTGGACAAGATGGTAAAGAAACAAAAGTTCCCACAAGCAGTACAAATGGAGCTAGTACTGCTGAGCCAAATGGAGTTAGTACTGCTGAGCCAAATGTTCCTACTGCAGGTTCAAGTCATACTACTGCTACACAAGTTGATTCTTTTTGACACATTTGGAGCTGGTTTGCACAATATGCCTAATTTCTATGAAGTTCCTGCTACTCCCCAAACTAGAGTTCAAAAGAATCATCCTCTTTCTAATGTGAATGGAGATGTAAAATCTGGTGTAAAACCTAGAAGACAGACACAAGATCCAGATCATCATGGTTTTCTCAGTGTTGTATATGAAGAAAAACACCATGAAGATGAGAATGAATGTCTGTTTGTGTGTTTCTTGTCACAAATAGAACCAAAGAATGTGCTTAAGGCATTAGAGGACTCAAGTTGGGTTGAAGCAATGCTAGAAGAACTGCTTTAATTCAAGATTCAGAAGGTATGGGTTCTTGTTGATTTGCCAAGGGACATGAGGGTTATTGGTACTAAGTGGGTATACAGAAACAAGAAACATGAAAGAGGTATAGTGATAAAGAATAAGGCAAGACTTGTGGCTCAAGGCTATACTCAAGAAAAGGTGATTGATTATGAAGAGGTTTTTGCTCCTGTTGCAAGAATTGAGGCAATAAGGCTTTTTCTAGCTTATGCTTCATTTATGAGTTTCATGGTATACCAGATGGATGTGAAGAGTGCCCTTCTATATGGTACAATTGATGAGGAGGTATATGTTTCTCAACCTCCAGGTTTCATTGATCCTGATCATCCTGACAAAGTATATGATGCGTGGTTTTGCGACCTTACAACAGGTTTTACCTCTCGAGGGATCTCAAGAGGCTTACAACCCCACCAGGCAGTGTACTTGACCGATGTAGTATAGTGTAGTGGTAAGTACGGGGGATTGATCGTTCTCCACAGGGAATAGTGTCGTTAGGATTGAAAAACTACTCTAATAGGTCTAAGGGTGAGAGAAGATTCTTTTTGTATTTTTATATTTTTATAAAAGCAAGTAAAATCTCGGGTTTGAAGGAGTGGGCGGAATTAGTTGCTAGTCAACTAACCCAAATAACTACAAATGCAAATAAAATAAAATAACTGAAAATGAAAAGGTTGTGAAACTTATGTGGAGAGAAATGTGTTTACTCAGATTTCCTTACTCCCTAACTATCTTTTACCGGTTGATTAGTGTGTATTAATTGCGTGGATGACGGGTGTATTCCTTAATACCAATTGTGGGGTGGCATACGTACTTCCCCAACTCTACAAGCTCCTACTTCACTCCTATGTCGAGCCGGCTAAGAAGCTCCTAACATGGGATCACTAGAATTCGCTCATGCATTAAATACAACCATAAAAACCTAGTACGCATTGGTTCATGTTTCTTAAGACGTTCAAGCAAGTTACCGTATAGGAAGTTAGCCAGTTTTCTTAAGCCTAACATCGATAAACAATCATCCAATACAATTAATAACACACTAATAACCAATAATCAATAGTTAGGTTTCATTAGATCTAAGCAAACACAAGATAAATCTAGCCTAGCATGTTAATTAAAAGACAAGAACAAGATATAATCAAACAACACATAGACATATTGATTGATTAAATGAATACTTATCTTCAATTAAACATGGGAGATCCAAGGGTATGAAAACCCTTAAAAATGGCAGAAATTCGTCTTAGGGTTTCTCCTCACAAAGTTGCACACTAATGACATAAAATTGCAAAATTATATATATAGTTTAAGGGCTGACGGCGTCACGTTATAGGACTTGACTCCGTCACCTCGCCGTGTCTAGGGTTCCCGGATGGCCTTCTTGACGCCGTCCCTTTGTAGCCCTCCAAAATCCGCTCTGGCCTATCAAGGGTTGACGCCGTCAGAATATGTCTTGACGCCGTCTCTCGTTAAGTTAAACCGTGATGGCCTTGATCACCTTAAAGGGTGACGCCGTCAGAAATTCATTGTAAAATTCTCTGGCTTATCATGTGTATTTTTCATATCCACCTCTTTTGCCAAGCCATGACGCCGTCAAGAGCAATACTTGACGCCGTCAAAGGTACTTTTCCAGCCGATTTTGAGACTTTGTCGTTTTCTTCACTTTTATGCTCCAAAAACGTCCAAAATGCTTCCTTTTCCAGATCTCTTCTCCAAAGTGCCTAAAATGACAAAAGGAACGATTTAGGGCAATATTTGATCAAATAAATACGATTTAGGGCTTAAATGACCCCCTAAAAGCGGTACACTTTTCACTTCATCAGTATACAAGGTGGTGAAAGCTCTCTATGGCTTGCATCAAGCTCCAAGAGCTTGGTATGGAACTCTGGCTACTTATCTATTGAAGAATGGGTTCCATAGGGGAAAGATTGATCAGACTCTTTTTATCAAAAAGAACAAGGGTGATATCTTATTGGTTCAAGTATATGTGGATGATATCATTTTTGGTTCTACCAAAAAGGATATGCGCAAAGAGTTTGAAAAGCTAATGAAGGATCAGTTCCAGATGAGCTCTATGGGTGAGCTCACTTTCTTTTTGGGACTTCAAGTACAGCAGAAACTAGAAGGAATATTTATCTCTCAAGATAAATATGTAGGTGAAATATTGAGGAAGTTTCAATTCACAGATGCTAAAGATGCTAGCACGCCTGCTGATAAAGAGACACATTTGCTTTTGAAAGATCAAAGTGGTGAAGCTGTGGATGTACACACATACAGGTCTATGATTGGCTCTTTGATGTATCTCACATAATCCAGACCTGATATTATGTTTGCAGTATGTGCTTGTGCAAGATTTCAAGTAAATCCCAAGGTGTCGCATTTGACTGCAGTGAAGAGAATCTTTAGGTATCTTAAAGGTCAACCAAACCTAGGTTTGTGGTATCCTAAAGAGTCTCCATTTGATTTGGTAGCATATTCAGACAGTGATTATGCTGGTGCTAGTATGGATAGAAAGTCTACAACTGGTGGTTGTCAGTTTCTACGATGCAGACTCATCTCATGGCAGTGTAAAAAGAAAACTATGGTAGCCACTTCTACAACTGAAGCTGAATATGTGGCTGCTGCTAGTTGTTGTGCTCAAGTTCTTTGGATTCAGAATCAGTTACTTGATTATGGGTATAATTTCTTGAACATAATAATTTTCATAGACAATAGCAGTACAATGTGTATCATTAAAAATCGAGTTCAACATTCAAAAACTAAACACATTGAAATTAGACATCACTTTATAAGAGACTGTAATGAAAAGAAGTTAGTTCAAGTTGTCAAAATTCATACTGATGACAATTTTGCTGACTTATTAACAAAAGGTTTTGATGTAGGGAGGTTTTAGTACTTGGTTACAGGAATTGGAATGCTTAACCCTTGAAAGTTAAATGTCTAAGTGTTTTTGTTATAGAAAGGATTTAGTACTGCTAGTTGTGTCTGATGAAACTGCTATGTATGGTTTGTACTGATTGTACAAATTTTGGTACTGCTTATATACCCATGTTAGTCAATTTTGATAATTGTCACATAGAAAATACTTTGTCTTGTTTTTTCTTTGGTTTTGGACTAACAATTACCGGTTGACTTGGGCAAATTACTTGGAGTTTGTGAATTAAGTGCTTTGGAAAGTATGGGAAGCGGTATATACTGGTAATTGTAAATGGGAAGCGGTATATACTGGTAATTGTAGATGACTTTTCAAGATGGACTTGGGTTTACTTTCTTCGCACCAAAGATCAAGCTCCTCCGATGATCATCACCTTTCTCACAAAAATTCATGTTCAGGTCCGCAACACCGTCAAAAAAGTTCGAACAGACAACGGAACCGAATTTAAGAATCAGACTCTTCGGGAGTATTATGAGAAAGTGGGTATTGAACATCAAACATCAATTGCACGCAGCCCAGAACAGAAAGGAGTGGTCGAAAGACGAAACCGAACATTAGTGGAAGCCGCAAGAACGATGTTGATAAATGCTCAACTACCGGATTATCTCTGGGCTGAAGCCGTTTCAACCACCTGCTACACCCAAAAAAGATGTATGATCACCAAAAGGCACACCAAAACCCCATATGAAATTGTCCATAGAAGAAAACCGAATATAAATTACTTTCATGTCTTTGGGGCTCTCTGTTACCCAATGAATGATCGTGATGACCTTGGAAAGTTAAAAGCCAAAGCTGATATAGGGATTTTTGTCGGATATTGTGAAAATTCAAAAGGATTTCGGATCTGGAACCGTCAAACCCGAGAGATTCAAGAGACTATACACGCTAATTTTGATGAACTTACGGAAATGGCTTTTGAGCAAAACAACTTAGGACCCGAATCTAACCGTCTAAACTTCCCCGATCATTCGGCTGCACCCCTCTCTCTTAACCGCAAGGACTTAGAAAATTTGTTTGCTCCGCTATTTGATGATACGCTCGTTAGTCGTGCTTCTGATGTATCCACAAGTTCTGCTGCACAACTCGTCAACAATCAAGCACCTGATACACCAGTAACTACCACAACAGATGTTGCTGAAGATTCACCTCCAACGGAAACCTCATCATCAGTAGAACAAACAACTTCTAACACCGCGACTACAGCTGAAGATCCCCCTCTACATTCTTCTGAAGTACCCACACCAGCAGATTATGACGGAAACACTTTCTTCAATCCATTTGCTCTAGCTCCTACCATTCCAGACATTGGAGAATCGTCCACGAGCAATTTGGATCCGTCAAATATGCATCAAAACTTTCAACACTACCCTTCAACCCGTAAGTGGACTAAGGATCACCCTCTAATGAATATAATTGGCAATCCAAAAAACCCGGTCATGACACGTAAACGACTCCACACAGACGGTGAAACTTACATTTATGCACTCACCGTTTGTCAATCAGAACCCAAAAACATTAAAGAAGCCCTTACCTACGACAATTGGATTGAGTCGATGCAAGAAGAACTTGATCAATTCAAAAGGTTGGAAGTTTGGGAATTGGTAGAAAGACCAGATAGGGTATACGTTGTTGGGCTGAAATGGATCTAGAAGAATAAGTTGGATGCGGATGGCACTGTAATTCGTAACAAGTCCCGGTTTGTAGCTAAAGGATTCAGTCAAGAAGAAGGAATCGACTTCGAGGAATCTTTCGCACCAGTGGCAAGACTTGAGGCTGTTCGAATGTTCCTGGCGTACGCTGCTCACAAGAATATCATTGTATATCAAATGGACGTGAAGACGACATTTCTCAATGGACAACTCCGGGAAGAGGTGTACGTTACACAACCAGAGGGCTTCGTCAATCCAGAGCATCCGAACCACGTCTACAGGCTCAAGAAAGCCCTCTATGGCCTTAAGCAAGCCCCGAGGGCATGGTACGACAAATTATCTGCATTCTTACTAGCTAATCATTTCACTAAAGGATCAGTTGACCCGACTTTGTTTATACAAAAACACGGGGAGGATATTCTCATTGTTCAAATTTATGTGGATGACATCACTTTTGGTTCAACCTATAAGAAATATTCAAACGCTTTTGCAAAATTAATGATACAAAACTTTGAGATGTCCATGATGGGTGAACTCAAGTTCTTCTTAGGACTGCAAGTTCATCAATCACCCCGTGGTAATTTCTTAAGTCAGTCCAAATATGCTCAAGTGATTTTGAAAAAGCATGGTATGACAAGTTGCGATACTTATAACACCCCAATGTCTGCATCATCCCCGAAGCTAGATGTTGATCTACATGGGACACCCATTGATCCTACAAAATATCGTAGTATGATTGGGTCTCTCATGTATCTCACAGCTAGCCGACCGGATATTGTATTTGCCACTTATCTTTGCTCCCGCTATCAGTCTAGACCAACTGAAAGACATATATCTGCTGTTAAAAGAATCCTTTGATACATAAAGGGAACCATTCACTTGGGGATCTGGTATCCAAAGGATTCTGGTTTTGCACTAATAGGTTTTTCAGACGCCAATCATGCCGGATGCATAGACACAAGGAAAAGTACATCTGGGGGAGTGCAATTTTTGGGTGACAAGCTTGTCTCTTGGCAGTCAAAGAAGCAGGACTCTGCATCACTGTCGTCTACCAAATCAGAATACGTCGCCATGTCAGCATGCTGCGCTCAAGTCATCTGGATGAGGTCACAGCTGATGGACTACGGATACGTCTTCAACAAGATTCTAATGTACTGCGACTCCAAGAGTGCCATTGTTACCTCGTGCAACACCGTCCAGCACTCAAAATCCAAGCATATTGCTCTCCGTTATCACTTCATTAAAGAGCACGTGGAAATGGGTACAATTGAAATTTATTTCGTGGGTACAAAACACCAATTGGCGGATTTATTCACCAAAGCTTTGTCTCATGCAAGATTTGTTGAATTGGTTCACCAGATTGGTATGAGATGTTTGACTCCAGACGAATTGAACAATTTTCTTAAACAAAATTAAGTGAGTCAAACATCAAAACTATCTTTGTAAATAATTTATTAAAAACACGAAAAGATTTTCCAATTTTTATTGTTAAAAAAAAAAAAAAAAAAAAAAAAAAAAAAAAAAAAAAATCCTCTTTAAATGTGAAAAAGTCTAAACGAATCAAAATATTTTCTCGTCATTACAAATTTAATCAATTTCAAATCACGAACATATTTTGAGGGGGAGAATTTTTTTTAACTTTTGCACATTTATTATCTAAATTCTTCATCATTATTAAAATCTTCATCGAACAATATTTCTATGATATCTTGAACTACCAAGTTTGTTAAAAATTAAAAATATGTATTAGTTCAAGGGGGAGAAATGGACTTAAACAAATTTTTTCATCAAATTGGATCAAAGTTTCAACCATTACAAACATCAAGGACTGAAATTGTCAAGTTGTTAAAAGTTGTCACAATAGGACTTAAGTGAACTAGGAGTCTAGTTAAAGGACTGAGTTTGTCAAAGTGAAATAAGTTGTCACTTTAGGGCAATGTATCAACTAGAACACTAGTTAGGGGACTGAAATTGCCAAATGAGCTAACTTGGTCAAATATAAGTCAAAAACTGATTGTTTCCCTCTCACTAAAACACACATTATCACTCATATCTCTCTCACTAAAAAACCCGCCAAAACTCACTGAGATAACAAGATTTTTCGATTCTTCATTAAACATCAATTTGTAAGTGTTTAATTCAAGCATTTATACCTTAGAATCATTCGTGCATCATTCTTGTAGCTAAATATCAGATTTTACGATTTAGGGTTTAAGGGCATGAATTTGGCGTTTCTTGTATATTGTTGTTTAGTCTAATTGAGTTAGTATATTAGCTTCATAACATGATTTATAATGCTATGCACATGCTTAATTAGATTCAATAACATCAAGTTAGGCAACTCGATTGAATTAGGGGTTAAGGTGTCGCGTTTGTGAGCTGAGATAAAAGAGTGATGTGGTTGAATGTTTAAATGGTGGGATATGCTTATTTGTTGTTCTTGATTATGCATTTAATGTTTCATAACACAAATCTAAAAGTTAGTCTTGGCTCGAATGATTACATTTGTTCATATTGACTGAGAAGAACAAAGTGTGGCTGTGAATGAGTTTTCTAAGTGTTTATGGTTGTTTAGGACATGGTTAGGATGAAATGTTCATTGCTTGTGAATCATGAATGGAATACATGAAATATGGTTAATCTAATTGTTTCCGAGTTTCTATATCTTCATCCTTCGACTTTGTGTGAAAAAATCCTTCAACTTTGTTGTTTGTTTGAATCTTTCGACTTTGTGCTAAAATGCTTCGACTTTGTTGGATAACTTGAAATCTTTCGACTTTGTCTCCGAGTTAGGAGACTAAAGTCATGGACTCTCCAAGTTTCTAGTAACTTTTCGAGTTTCTAGACATTCTTCGAGTTTCTATAAACTCTCCAAGTTTCTATAAACTCTATGAGTTTCTATAAACTCTCTGAGTTTCTATAAACTTTCCGAGTTTCTACAAACTTTCTGAGTTTCTACAAACTTTCCGAGTTTCTATAAACTTTCTGAGTTTCTGTAAACTTTCTAAGTTTCTAAGAACTCTCCGAGTTTATAAAAATTCTACGAGTTTCTAAGATTTTTTCGAGTTTCTAAATTTTCCGAGTTTGTGATAAGTTCTCCGAGTTTGTGTATTTTTCAAACTTAGAGTATTTTTTTGAATAAACTTAGGAAAGTGCAAAAAGATTAAAAGAATAAGGATTGCTTGTTTATGGATTGCTTGATTGATATGTGATTGATTTTCATGATTTACTCCTACTATGTGATGCATCATACAAGTTAGGCTATTATCATGTAACAAATATCATTCACTAACACATATATGCGATGTCTATTGTGTATTTTTGTTGGTGTATGTGGTATACAGGCTAACCATGTCTCAAGGATCCGTTACTCGAAAGGAGATGATACCAGAAGGAGATGAGCGTAAAATCAGTGACTCCAACTCAAGAGTCGACTTTGAGAATCTACCATGTCATGATTCATGTCAAATAGTGGTGGAAATACTCAAAAGGCACTATGTCAGCTCTGTTATGACTAAGACATCAAGCGTTCCTGAAGTTTATATGAATCAGTTTTGGCACTCCATGATCATAGGTAGAGACAACGCAACCATGGCAATCACCGTTGATAGAACAGAGATCGAGTTTGATGTTGCAACTCTTCGTAATATTCTTGATCTTCCGTCAGAAGCTTCAGGCCCAAGAGGCAGATTCCATGATGACCCAACCTTTGAAACCATGGCTGAAACCTTAATACGCCTCGACTATGATGATCAGAGTGTAGAGCTCACCTCTCATTCCAGAGTGGACAGAAAGTACATCCCTCAGCCTTGGTTGACTCATTACACCATCATTATTCATTGTATAACCGGAAAAGCAACTGGACTTGAACACCCGAGACTGGAACAGTTACAATTCTTCTAGGGTGTCGTCAAATTCTACTACATGGACTTCGCTAAGTTCATATGGAAAGATATGATTTACCAAGCCCAACAGTTCCAACAAAAGAAGGGATACAAGATACTCTTTCCCCGATTCACCAAGCTGATAATTTCACATATCATGAAAACCCATCCTGAAATAGATAGACGTTTAAATGAGAAAGCACATATCGAACAGATGGATCACATTCTCACCAAGGTTAAAGTGCAGATGACAAACACCAAGAAACAGTGTCTGAGAATCCCACCAAGTATGTTGATAGAAGCGGTGATGGGAACTGATGCTTACCAATGGTACGATGAAGCTGAAAAAGCCGGAAAGGTAGGAATTACATTTAAGGGAGCAAAATCAACCAGGGGTAAAGGTAAAGCAACAGGAAAAACTGTCCCAGCAGCTTCTTCTCGAACAAAGAAAGCCTCAATACCTGAGAAGAAGAAACTGATAACCAGAGATAAGTCCACTGAATTGAAACTCAGAGATGAACCAACTGACAAAGATGAAGAAGAAGAAGGAATAGATCTAAGAAAAGGAAGGAAGAAGAAAGAACTTGAAAAAATGAAGGCAGTGTTGGCAGAGACAGAAAAAAGTTTGGGCAAGGGAAGGGGAAAATCCATCAAATTTACAGATCAATTGTTTAAACCCATTGAACCACCAATGACTGAAGAAGAAGAGAAAGAACAATTTGAGAAAGCATCAAAGGCAAACTGAAAGAAATATCTAGCTGATCAAGAAAAGATTGAAAAAAGAAAAAGAGGCGAAGGATCAGCTTCACAACCATTAGCTCAATCAGATGAAGAGTCAGAGACTACAAAGTATGCTACACTTAGTGAATCTGAGGGTGATACGGAAGAGTCAGGATCTGAATCAGATGAGAATGACAATGATGAAGATGAGGAAGATGATGAAGAAGAAGGTGAAGAGGGTAAAAATGATGAAGATGATGAGAACAAAGACGATGAAGGCAATGATGAAGAAGACGAACAAGATGATAACCAAGGGGAAAACCCTATCCCATCTCCACAACCATCTTCTGTGGGTCAATCCCCTAGTGAGCTCAATGAACTAAAAGTGCAACTAAGTGCACTTCAAAAGAAGGTCTCTGCACTTCAACAATCAAAAGAAAGTGAGCACAAAGCTTTAAATGAACAGCTCACTGATGTGCAAAAAAAGGTGGATATACAGAAATTTCACATCGATAATATCAAATCATTTGATCTGGAAAAAGCAGCAGAACAATATCTAAGAACACATGTCCCTCAAGAACTCAGCTCTCAAGTACCCCAAGAAGTCGGAAAACATCTTCAAGAGGCTCTCCCAGAAATTCTTAAAGAATATGTTAGACGAAATCTGGAAAAGACTGTGGCTAATCTCATGTAGACAATACCAATGACAATCCAGACTTTGCCACCCAAGGCATCTACTGCTGACCTCAAGGGAAAACTACTTGCAGACATCATCGATGATCCCAAAGAGGAAGAACTCCGTAAGGCATTGCTTAATTCCATCAAGAAAGCTGAAAAGAAAGTAGAGGCATGTAAGAAGGATAAGCCAACCAAGCTTCGTCGGGATGATCCTGACAAAGACGATCAAGGGAAGAAAAGAAGGAAACCGTCTAAATCAACTGGCCACTCTACTACTGCACATTCTTCTGGTACTACCAAGCAATCAAGTCATGACAAGTTCGTTCCTCTAGAAACCGGGGCATTCGATGAGACTGAACCTCATGATGCTTTAAGTGACGATCAAGAGACTGCTGTTGCACCACCAAGAGTTCCAAATGTTCCAGCACCACCAGCAGATGCTCCACTTAAACCAGCACCAGAATGGGTAAACCCGAACGCTCCAAGGTTCGATTGGTTTGAAACAATGGTGGATGCATATCAAGAAGCTCCAGCTGAGAATGAAGCACCTGTTGTAGGTTCAATTGTAGACTTCACCAAAAGGTTAAAGAAGGTGATGAGAGTTCAGAAATTAGGATTGTCTGATATCATCAGAGTTCGCAAAGAAGGCTTCTTGGAATTCAAAACCGTCACAACTTCAGAGCTGGAATTTGAATATAACTTGGAACAAGTGGCAAGGGCTCTATCAGAAAATATTGACTGGGAACATGCACGGGCTTCACATCCATCTGATAACTTTCGAATTCATGATTACTCGCAACCATTACCCCTCGTAGGTCCTTCTCACAACCCAAAGATACCTAAAGCATATTTTTTCAACAACGATTTGGATAATCTGGTATATGGAAACACAAAACCAGAAAAATGCTATGTTACTTCACTCACCAAGTATCTGGCAGCATCTTATGCATTGGAAGGTGTTGAAGAACAGATCAGCGATTTATTCGTCCAAAAAGTTAAAGAATACAACGACGAAGCTGCTCTTGGAATTTATCATTGGCCGGATATGCGGAAATGGTTCTATAAATGGATGCTTACAAAAACGACAAAGACTGATGTTTATCACAAAAGTAAGATCCTCTCAATCACAAGCGCTGAAACAGAATCAATGTTTGGCTACAACTTTCTGAAGAAGATCACCGTGAGGAGGCTGGATGATCAAGAATTCACATTCAGTGAAGCAGACTATCCCTACCTGCACATCAACGATATTGAAGACATGTATCTCCTGAAAGTTCAAGGAAAACTCGAACATCTTCTTGGACGTCTTCAGTATGAGATCGTCAACTCGGTTCTGTTGTACATCCGCAACATTGTCATCAGATCAAGAGTTGAAGACATGCATCTTGGGGTAGAAAGCTACCAAAAGAAATTAAATTTAGTCAAGCCTAATCTCAGACCTTCGGGGATAGCAGATAAGAAGCCTTATTCATTCGGTGATAGACCATTCGGGGTAGCATACTTGTCAAGAAAAAATTCAACAAGGTTTATGGGTTATCAAGATCTCAACAAGTTCAGTGATGAAACTTTGCTACTTGTCGAGTCTGAACTTCAAAAGATTCTGGAGAACCATAGAAAGGGGTTGAAGTCAGGGTGGCTAAGGCATATGATTTGGGATAAGAATGATGTGAAGCAAGCTATCAAATTCATGGAGAAGATTGATCAAAGAATCAAGTTTCGGGTGACGATGAGACGATTGGAAAGCTATGTGGGAGGACGCGCCAGAATTCCTAACATTCACACATTCCGTCGTCCTGAGCAGTAATCATTGGTACCATTGTCATATTTCATCATCTTTCATCATTTATTATTTTTTACTATGGCTTGTGCACACATCACAGTGCACAACCCGTTCTTGTAATGAAAGGACCCTGAGGTACGCTTCAGTACCTCAATCCTGATCAAAGGAACGAAAGCTTCTTACTTATGAGTAGAATTAAACTAGAACTTTTCTAAGCTTTTCAAAATTTTGCTCGTAAGGACAAGTATTCCCTCGTTAAGGGGGAGTATTTGAAAAATAATCTTTGTTCTGAAATCAAAAGTTCTTGAAATTCTTCCCGTAAACCTCAAAAACGGCATATTTTAATCAAAAGTTTAACAAAAACAACATGAGTATGCTATTTTTGAGGGGGAGAATAAAGATGTGATTAAAATATGGTAATAAAAGTTGAAATCTCATGTGACCTCGACTCAGAATTGAACCCTTGAATTGACGATAACAAAAGTCAGTAATCGAAAAGACATGTCCTGGACGGGTAATAATTTCAAGCCAGTTTATCTGGTGATGTAAACGTGTCTCGCAAACGATGTGTCTGAGTAGAATGTACCGATTTCGAGAGATTTTCCTTGAATATGATCTGGACGGGTAATAATTTCAAGCTACTTCTACTAGTGATGTAAACGTGTCTCGCAATGATCATGTTCATTGAAAATCAATCAATTCAAAAAGTGCTAACTCTTCCCGACATGTGAAAATTTACCTTAAATACATATGAGCACATGTTAAGGGGGAGTATTTTTGAAAATCACAAAACTCTCAAAGTGTTAACAAAATATGTTTTTACAATCATAAGCACTTTGAAAGATTTTTCAAAAGGTTTGGCTTATGGCAACAATAGGATAGTCAAGAAGTTATAAGGTGACTAAGGTTAGGAAAAACCGTCCTATGATCTGCCAGAGCCAGAGGGATCTACCCAAGGACAACACCAATAGTTTAGAACTAGAAAGTCCTAGGTATGATGAAAAACGGAGAAATGAAATGAAAGGAGAAAGAAGGGGTTTAAGAAAAGGGGTTTAAGAATGAAAAAGAAAAGTAAAGAAAAGGGTGAAAAGAAATAGCCCTCCATTTGATCAACCTTAGGGCAGACACCGGGTTCAATACATATGCTACTGGTTGTTACTACGGTAACACCGGTATTGAAGATTAAGCCGTCATGGAACCAGTGACGAACTGCACTAAACCTTCTAGCCACTCTGGTGTCTCTCAAAAGGCACTTGTTTCATTTCACATGGAGAACCCTTCATTATCTATCGACCTCTCACTCTGAGATATGTTGATATTGAAAAGGAGGCACTCTGCTCCATGCCTCTGACGACCAAAATTAAGCACTTAATTGAGTCTAGAGCCATGAGATACATCAAAGATCTCTTAGGTACACTTAGCATACACTAGTTGTTCAAACAAAAGGAACACCAGTTGTAAATTATGAGAGTGTCCTTCGCAGATCTTAGCAATCTGCCGAGAACATTCATGAGAGAATTCACAAATTGTGATTCTCAGCGATTGAATGGAGATCCTGCCAGGGTCAACATCAAACAGCCCTGACAACAGGTCATTTCGGTAATCCCTTGTGGATTACGCTTAGTGTTAGCTCCAAAAGCGGTCTACAGTCGTGGGGTGATCCTCAGCGACTCATTGAATCGTGGGTGCACTTCGGTGTGTCCGTGTAAGCCCTTTCGGGGGTATCCGATTCAGAACGGCCTGGGCTAGGATTAGAGAAAGTCCTCACACTATGCTGTTAACGATCTCGAAGTCCGAATCTGTAAGTGCCGGATGATTTATTGCTAAATGTTTACCTGCAGCTAATCATGGAGACCTGGAGTTACATCATCACCATTCCATCATGCTCATATCCTGAAGAAAAGTTCTCACAAAGACTAAGAGATAACAAAAGTTCAAAGAAGTTAAAGAAAAGTCAAAGTTCAAGCCTTACAAACTTTCACAAGTCAAAGATGAAAGCTTATAAAGTGAGAACCGTTTGAAGAACAAAATTCAAAAGACATATGAGCATGGTGGAAAAGACGTAAAGACAAAGTCATCAAAGAACGTTGATGAAAGGCAGATCAAGAGATTGCCATATCACATATTATCAAGAACGAAAGAACAAAGAAGCAAATGATGTCAAAGCCAAAGAAGCAAAGACGACGTCAAGCAACCTTGATGACCAATACTTAGGGGAGATTGTTGGGAACACGTTATTATTCATCAACTATTAATCATAGATTGTAATAGCTTGCTTAGGCCTTTGTGTTAGTTTTATGACTCAGCCTATGTAGAAGGCCCATGGGTTGTGTCTATTTATTTATGTTAATTATCTTGGTAAGGGCAAAGCCCAACCTCTTTGTAAGACACTATAAATACCCCCTCCCATTTAAGGGAGAGGGTAGGTTGGTTAATTGATCATTTCATTTCATTAGTCTTAAGATAACCTTCCATTCTCTTTCTCTCTCTAACTTTCTCTCTCTAGATCTAAGGTGAATTAGTAGCTTGTGTGATAAATCTAAGTAACATCATCCTATTTCATTAAACCGATCCAAGATCAACATTATCATTTCACACCGAAATTTAAATGGAATCAAGTTCAAAAAGGAGAGAGATGCCTAAAAGTCTAAAGCTCGCAATGCACTCTAAAGAAAACTGTTTGGCACATTTTGAATCAGTTAAGATTAAATGTAAGGTTCTCTCTGAAGCAAGGTTTTCATCGTGGAGTTCCTTTTCAATTTTCTTCGGATCTGAAATAGACCATCTAATCTTCCAAAGGGAACTCCGGCACAACATAGTCCAAATATAGAGAAGCAAATTGAACAAGGAAGTGACTGCATGGTAGAATTTAGAGTGCTGAAGACACTATTAAAAGGGTTCATGTCCATGGATTTTAGAGTGTTCAAGACTTCTTGGAACTATGAATCGCAAAGCAAGTCATGGAAAGAGAACGTCACTAGTATGGATGCTGAAGCCTTTAGAGACCAGCTTGTTTCACTAATGAACATACTAGAAATGGTGCTTAATGAAAGATCACTTCATCTGAGGGATATGCTGTATGAGAGAGAATTCAAAGAAATGGAGATGCAGAAACAGGAAAGAGAATTTAATGAACGAGAGAATGGAAGAAAAATGCAGACACAAAAAGGAACAGTCAGCAAAGTAGGGACATCGGATGATAATTTGGTATTCACGAGTAACAGTGCATTATCAGAGCAGCAGAAAGAAAGCAGCACTCCAGGGAATGATTCGGATGCTGACGGGAAACTAAACAGTATGGATTGTTTGAAGAATACAGCTGCTAATGTCGGACCTTCACATTGTTCAGACACATTGGTTAAGGTACATCAATCAACTGATGATATCAATATATTTGATAATGTGTTTGCTTATGAGACACAAAGTCATGGACAACCTGAGTACATTAAAGACACATATGTGGTGAATCGAGATGATAGAAATATTATTCCTGAGACTCCACATATGGATCCTAATGGAGGTATGATTGAACATGACAATGTGAATCATGATCAAGAATGTGCTTCAATTGCTTTGTCAATTAAGAATATGCAAAACGAAGTTGCTCGATGTAATGAGCTTAATTGTGAACTAAAAGCACAAAATACGTCGTTAACTGAAAAGCTCGAGAATTATAGTAAACGTATAAATGATTTTGAAACAAAAACTAATCGTGAATACAGCTTTGAAGTTGAATTTCAAAAATCATATGTGAAAGAACAAGACTTGCAACATCAAATGCGAGAACTAGTTGGTTCCAACAATGAAAAGGTTTGAAAACTGGAAAAAGAAAAGCTTGACCTTCAAAACCAAATTGCAAAATTAACAATAGAGGTTTCAACATTAACATAAAAGGTCTCAACATGTCATACAGATCACAAAACATTAAGAACACGATGGAAAAACAGGGAAGACTCGTATCTTAACGACATTGTTGATTTGGAAGAAAATTGAAAGATGTTGATGCAAATAATGTTCTAAAAACATTATTTATATCTTTCGATAACTCCACGTTTTGATGATAACAAAATGTGAAAACACTTTACGTAAAAATTAACGTAAACAAGTTTTTAGTCGAAAGATCCCGTTTCTACGTAAATCACTCTAGGTATGAACAAACAAATTTACAACTTGACAAATGATCAAAGAAGTTAATTTGTGTTTCAAACTTCACATTTTTAATGTGACAAAAGATTTTTTCAAAAATATACCTTACAAGTTATTTTTGAATTATAAAGAAATGTTTTATTGGAAAAATAAGTTTAAAAATCATAACAGCTATTTCCCCCCCAAAATCAGCTCCAAACTTCCCCAAATAAACTTTCACCACTAAAAACAAAAATTGAAGCGTCCTTGTCTGGCACGGTACCACTAAATTTAGTGGTACCTTGAGGTATTTAGTGGTATCGTGACCCTATAACGGGAAAATTTCTTCTGCCTATAAATACCAGCCTTCTTCAGAGTTTTTTGGCATCCTTTTTTCACACACAACTTTCTGAGTTTAAAACTCTTATCACATCTTCTCTCCTTTGATCATTTAGTTAAGTTTTCTTTTGTTTAAAGAGTGATCCAATCATCCAACCAAGTGATCACCTTTATTCCTCTACTAGTGCAAGAGAAGAACACAAAGTATCAAAGAAGATACAAAGTGTTGTAGTTATAGTTAGTGCACTTATAACACTTGTTACATACTTTTTGTATCTTAGCATACACCAAGTTCATTTTATTTTGTGTAGTTTGTGAGAGTAGATCATTGTGATCTTGTCGAGATCTTGGAGATCGCTTGTAGCTTGTAGGCTTGTGTATTAATCAAGTGGATCAATGGTAGATTGGGTAGATCGAGTCAAGTGTGTTGATTGTGTGAATTAGTAAGGATCGTGTGGATCGTGGTAGATTGGTACTAGCTAAGATTAGTACTCGACATTTAGCTTAGTGTCAGAAATAAGGATAAGCGACGTTGTATGATTTTCTCCGCCTGAAGGGAGCTTTGTTGACATAATGTTTAGAACTCTCGAGTTTGGTACTCGAGGAGTAGAGTAGGGCGAAGAAGAGCTTCGTGACCGAACTACTATAAATCTCTTTGTCCCGGTTTGATCTTTCCATCTCATTTCTTTATATTTATTGTTTTTATTAGATAGTATTGTTTAGTGTTCATATTGGTGTTGATTGATTTCTCAAAAGAATCGAATCAAAGTTTTCACAAGTAAAGTTTTATAAAGTTTTAAAAACAAGTAAAACTATTCAACCCCCCCTCTAGTTTTCCACAATTGGTACCATAGCCTCGTCAGGCAAGATTTTAAAATAAATTGTATTTTAAAACTTGAATCGATCAATGGATTTCGACTAATATCAAGAAGGGAAATCTATGCAAAGACCACCACTTTTTGAAATCGATTGTTATATATATTGGAAAAAAACATTCGAAACGTATGTGAAATCAAAATACATTGATCTTTGGCATATTATTACCGAGGGTGACTTTCAACCGATTGAAAAGAATCCATAAACAAAAAGGGATGAAATAGTTCCTTATAATAAACAAAGTGATAACCTTAAAAGAAAACTAGCAAAAAATGATGAGGCTAAAATGATGATTTACAATGCTTTGCCGAAAAAGGAATTTGAAAGAATTTTTATGTGTAACACGGCAAAAGAAATTTGGAAAACTTTGTTAGTCACTCATCAAGGTAATAATCAAGTCAAAGAGAACAAGATAGATCTTCTTGTGCAACAATATGAATAATTTTTCATTCCAAAAGATGAATCTATTGATAATGCCTTTGCTAGATTTAATACTATTATTACTACTCTTAAAACTCTTGATGAAGGTTATTTTAGCAAGAATTATGTTAGGAAGTTTCTTAGGGCTCTACATCCCAAATGGAGAGCAAAGGTCACCGCCATTGAAGAGTCAAAGAACTTGGCAACATTATCACTTGATGAACTTATAGGAAATTTGAAGGTTCATAAAATGATAATCAAGAAACACTCCGACATAGTCAAAGGCAAAACCGAGAAAGTTAGATCTCTAGCATTGAAAGCCAAAAAGGAGTCTAGTGACGAGGAAAGTTCGGATTCCGATAGTGAAGATGAAGAGTATGCTTTAGTCGTTAGAGATTTTAAGAAGTTCTTTAAGAGAAGAGGTAGATTCGTTAGACAACCTCGCGATGAAAAGAAGTCGCTTCAAAAGAACCGAGATGAGAAGAAAGGAAAGAGTCATAGGAAATGTTTTCGATGCAGAGATCCTAATCATCTCATTAGAGAATGTCCTAAACCACTGAGAACAAACAACCAAAGAGCTTTCGTAGGAGGCTCTTGGAGTGATAGCGGTGAAGAAGAATAGAAGAAGCCCAACGACGAAACATGCCTTATGGCTCAAGCTTCAAATGAGGTAAATTCCGACTCTTCTTACTATAGTGATGATAATTTGTGAATAGATGATAATAGACTATATGATGAATATAATAAACTATATGAAGTAAGTTCTAAAATCATAACTAGAAATAAAACACTAAAAGTTACATTGCTTGAACTCGAAGTGCAGATTTTAGAACTAAAAGACCAAGTAAAAAAACTTGAGAAAAATAAAGAAATAGATATTGGATGTAGGTCATGTATATGTCTTCGAGTAGAGAATGAAAAACTCAAAGGAAATGCTTTAAGGATCATTAAGTTTGAAAAAGGAACAAAGACACTTAATGACATGCTTGAAAACGTTAGGATTTGACCCAAATAAAGCTTCGACAAGTGAAACTAAACAAGTAAAATTTGTAAAATCTGGAGAATCTGAAATAGCAGAGAACGGTACCATTAAAGGTACAGATGACACCACTAAAACTAGTGGTTCCGTGGTACCGTATGGTGCTAAAGTCAGAACAGGGTCGATTTTAAAAAATAACTTAAGTCCTAAACCGAGTCACATAGTTGTTAATAATATTGAAGTACCTATTGCTAGTAAAAAGGAAGTCAAAAGTTTTTACAAATGTTTGTCAACCCCCGGGCTTGGCTTTGTAAAACCCGATACTAGATCAAAGACTCCTCCACCTAGAAAAACAAATGTTCCTAAACCTCAGTCAAGAACTACTCTACCGAGAGGTAACTTTAGAAGACAAAGTTATCCAAGTAACTATCCCGTAACTTGGAATAACCGTCAACAACAAAGTTACTTACCATGGGAAATTTGTCCTCCATTCCAACATCCAAATCAAATGCAAGAAATGCATGGGATGTTTAACACTAACAACTTTGGACCATGAGATATTGGGGACCAAATGTTTGAGTTTCTGTCTTACTAGATAGATATAATTGAGAATCGACTTGTAGTTCGATGAATGGAGTATAATTAGTGATTGCACTAATCTCACGACGCAAAATCAAGTCCTGTCTCATCTTACTTAGCATACAACAAAGGATGAGTCACGTTTTTGAGTTTAATAGCAACATCTCAAGCTAAGGTACGCTTTCTCAAAACCTCCTCACTATTTGATATATTAAGCATTTTGAGTTCTTAGAATCTAACTTAGTGAGCACTAACATAATGGACGTGAAAAGTGCATTCCCAAATGGCTTTGTCAACAAGGAGGTATATGTAGTACAACCTCCGGGATTTGTTGATCCATAAAAACCATATCATGTTTATATATTCAAGAAAGTACTCTATGATCTTAAACAAGCCTCCTAAGCTTGGTACGACATATTAAAGGCTTTCTTACATAAACATGAATATACCATGAAAATGGTTGACAACTCGCTTTTCACGAAGAAACGAAATTCACATCCCATCATTGCTCAAATATTTGTCGATGACAATTATATTAGGCTCAACTTGTCCAGAAATATACAATGATCGTTCAAAGATAATGCGTGACAAGTTTGAGATGAGCATAATGAACGAATTAAGTTTCTTCCCTAGTCCTCATATAATACTAATTGAAGATAGTATCTTCTTAAGTCTAACTATACTAAATATATATATATATATATATATATATATATATATATATATATATATATATATATATATATATTATATATATATTATATATATGTGTGTGTGTGTGTGTGTGTGTGTGTGTGTGTGTGTGTATGTGTGTGTGTGTGTGTGTGTGTCTATATATATATAAGAAATTTAACTTAGAAAAATCTTAACAAATGTAAACGCCTATGTCCGTGGAGACGAATCTCACAAGAGACGATGAAGGTGAGTACACGGATAGTACTAAGGTTAGGGGCATGATAGGTAGTTTACTCTACCTAACGGCAAGTAGGCCCGATACCATGTCTAGTGTCTGCCCTTGTGCTCGCTTCTAAAAAGGGGGAGATTGTTGATGCAAATAATGTTCTAAAAACGTTATTTATATCTTTCGATAACTCTACGTTTTGATGATAACAAAATGTGAAAACACTTTACGTCAAAATTAACGTAAACAAGTTTTTATTCGAAAGATCCCGTTTCTACGTAAATCACTCTAGGTATGAACAAACAAATTTACAACTTGACAAATGATCAAAGAAGTGAATTTGTGTTTCAAACTTCACTTTTTAATATGACAAAACATTTTTTCAAAAATACACCTTACAAGTTATTTTTGAATTATAAAAAAATGTTTTATTGAAAAAATAAGTTTAAAAATCATAACAGCTATTTTTTCCCCAAAATTAGCTCCAAACATCCCAAAATAAACTTTCACCACTAAAAACAAAAATTTGAGCGTCCTTGTCTGGCACGGTACCACGGTACCACTAAATTTAGTGGTACCGTGACCCTATAATGGGCGAATTTCTTATGCCTATAAATACCAGCCCTCTTCATAGTTTTTGTGCATCCTTTTTCACACACAACTTTTTGAGTTTAAAACTCTTATCACATCTTCTCTCCTTTGATCATTTAGTTTAGTTTTCTTTTGTTTAAAGAGTTATCCAATCATCCAACCAAGTGATCACCTTCATTCCTCTACTAGTGCAAGAGAAGAACACAAAGTATCAAAGAAGATACAAAGTGTTGTAGTTATAGTTAGTGCACTTGTAACACTTGTTACACACTTGTTGTATCCTAGTATACACCAAGTTCATTTTCTATTGTGTAGTTTCTGAGAGTAGATCATTGTGATCTTGTTGTGATCTTGGAGATCTCTTGTAGCTTGTGGACTTGTGATTTGATCAAGTGGATCAAGGGTAGATTGGGTAGATCGAGTCAAGTGTGTTGATTGTGTGAATTAGTAAGGATCGTGTGGATCGTGGTAAATTGGTACTAGCTAAGATTAGTACTCGACATTTAGCTTAGTGTCGGAAATAAGGATAAGCGACGTTGTACGGTTTTCTCCGCCTGAAGGGAGCTTTGTTGACATAGTGCTTAGAACTCTCGAGTTTGGTACTCGAGGAGTGGAGTAGGGCGAAGAAGAGCTTCGTGACCGAACCACTATAAATCTCTTTGTCCCGGTTGGATCTTTACATCTCATTTCTTTATATTTATTGTTTATATTAGATAGTATTGTTTAGTGTTCATATTGGTGTTGATTGATTTCACAAAAGAATCGAATCAAAGTTTTCACATTAAAGTTTTGTAAAGTTTTAAAAACCGGTGAAACTATTCAACCCCCCCCCCCCCCTTGTAGTTTTCCACAAAAGATTTTGAAAAAACTGCTTGTGATAAATCGTTAAATGTTGAGACTGAACGCTTAAAGGTGGAAAATGGGATGTTGAGAAATGAAAATGAGAGAATTTTAAAAGCATCATGCGACATCCAAGAGAAACTTAAACGTCAACTATTCTCTCTTGAGCAAAATTTTCAAAGATGTCAAGCACAAAACATTAACTTTGAGCTAGCTTTATAACACAATCTGGAAAAGCAGTCTTTTGAAAACCCATGGATGTCAAAGCTTGAACAACTTGATGATGAAAACGTGTCAATGAAGTGTCAAATTTCAAAATACGAAAAAGAGATTGAGCATTTGAAACAGATTTACAAAAACCTGTTTGAATCAATCAAACGTTCACGAGTTCAGACAAAAAACTTAAACATGAAAAACAAAAAGAGACTGAAGATTTGAAGTCTCAATTGTCTGAATTCGCTGATAAAAAGTTTGAAAATGTTTTGCAAAAGATTGATTCAGTGAAAAAGAAAAAGGTTGATTCTCAAATCACAAAAGTATCCTTTTGAAAATGAAAATCATGTGCTTCAAACAAAAGTGGTTGAGCTTGAAACGCTTTTAGCTCAACAAACAAACGATTTTGAGGATGCCAAAACTGACTTTTTCAACAAAACGACCAAATTCGAAAATTATTTTGAAAGACTTGAAAAAGAAAACATTGAGTTCGAACGGAAATTGGCTCGTAAAACGGATGATTCTAAAGCCGAAAAAGATCAACTTTTGAAACAAATTGCTTCTTTAGAATCAAAATTGGCATCCTAAGATCATCTTTCTCTTCAAAAGGAATATAGTGATTTGAGAACTTCATACAATGCTTTAAAAGTGAAGTTTGATTCTCTTAACCGATCAAAGGGAAAAGCTTCAATTTCAAAATTTTCAACACCAGAGGTGAGTGCTTGGAAGAAGGTTTACACGGGTGAATCTTCAAAACCATTTTCGAAAAAGGTTTCCTAGTTTACAACCTATTATTTGCAAAAAGGAATGAAGTTTTTTAAAAAACCAAGTTTTTCTGAAACATTTACATCTTAAAAGTTTTCAAATCCAAATGCTTCAAGTAAAATGAAACAAGTTTTTCAAACTCCACACTCTTATTTTACACCGGTAAAGCAAGTGTGGAGACCAAAGCAAAGTTGTTTAAAACCCCCAAATGCTTCAAATGGAAAGAATCAAGTTTTTCAAACTCCACACTCTCGTTTTACACCGGTAAAGCAAGTGTGGAGACCAAAGAAAAGTCGTTCAAAACCTTTCAAATATTCAATATCAGGATTTCTTTCGCTGCAACATAAGAATGACTATGCTTTGAACATTCCAAATACCGGAAGATTTCGATTTATCACAAAATCAAATCCTCACAGTGAACCAATGAGGTTAAACACTAAAAGGAAATCTTCTTCTTCAGGTTTTAAAACTCCAAGAGAGACACCGGGTTTCTCAAACAATTTTCAACAGAAAAAGAGTTTTAAATATCCATTCATTCCACGAGTGTTATTTCAAAATGAAACACCATTTTTCAGTCCTTGTTGGAATTCAGTCTCTTTAAATCAGATTGACACAACTTACAAATGGATTTCAAAATTTGGTAAACCCGTTGGCACCGTGCTTAAATGGGTTCCCAAGGTTGTTGTCTAATCTGATATTTTTTCAAAAAAAATGACTTCTTAGTACTTCAGCTAAGGACTCGGACTTAAACATTACGACTAGTGCACACAATACAGTGTATAACTCGGGATTCAAAGAAAGGAAACTTCCTCGCTAAACCATTCTTTAAAAAAAAAACAAAGGTGCACTTATCCTAAAAAAGGACCTTGTCAAAAACTTATCAAAAACTTCTTAATCTTGAGCAAAATTTTTGTGCTCATGATATTTCAAAACATTACTCCCCAATTCGCTTCAAAGTTTAAAAGATGTCAAAACATATGCTAGTTTTGAGGAGGAGTATTTCACAATATAACGTTTTAGTTACCTTGAAGCAAAATTTATTCAAGAATTTTTCAAACCTAAATTTCTAAATCTTTCAGAATTTTGCTTCAAGAATACTCCTTCCCTCGAACCTTAAAAAGTTTAAAATTCTCAAAACCTATGCAAGTTTTGAGGGGGAGTATTTCAAAAACAAATATGTTCCAAAAGTTCATGCAAATCTGTTTCTCCCTATTAGCTTTCAAAAAACAAAGATTTTAATCAATGGGTATCAAAATGTGACAACGCGTATTTTTAGGTCATATTTTTAACTTTAAATTTTTATTATTCTTGGAAAAGTTACTATTCACTATCGTAGTTTTTACTATTCACTGTTTTGCGTAAATTAATAAATGCTTTTACACGATTTTTGTGCATGAACAATATAACCGATACTCCCAACAATGGTTCTAACATATTTTTACACTAATTACAATGTTACAAGAATTCTATTATTATTTTACCTGGTGTTTTAAATTCATTTAGTATATATATTCTTAAATATATATATTTACGATAACGTAAGTTTTTGCGAAACGATAATTATTTAAACACCCGATACCTATACAAAATACAATTTTATAATTTTTATAACTTCGTTAAAATTTATTTTATTTCCCTAAAATTTATTTCTAGCTAAGTTAATACCTAAATAATTATATACTACATTTTATACTCTAAAAAATTAGATATTTATGGACAAAGAAACACAAACATTAAATGAGCCATACCTCCCCCCTCCCCCTTGATTTTGGCAGCAAGCCATCACCAACACCATACTTTTTATGCCAATTTTTCTTTCTAGCATTAAATGTTTATTACTAACTTATAATTAATTACAAAAATCCCCAAATTCATTTTACTATAAAAGGAAAATCACTAGCTACTTATTTTTCAAAAATAAAACACACAAAACTCTCCCATCTATGTGTGAGTTTTGGCCAAGAAGGAAAGAACAAGAAGAAAATGTGGTTTTTGCTTATTTAGTGCTTATTAGTACTTATTCGGGTATATAAACTAGCTACAAAATGTTTTGGAGTTATATTCGGGTTATATTGTTCTAGTTTCTATCACAAATCTATCATATTCAAGTAAGATTAAACATTATTTTTATACTTTTACTTATGTATTGTATACATTCCTTATCCTCATTTATGCATTTAATAAGTTTAAATATTTATTTAAACTCATTTCATCACCTATATCACCTATATACATATTTGTGACATTTTATTATGTTTTTATTTTTATTTTGGAACTATATAAACTTTTGAAGAATTGATGGAAGAGATTATGATAGATTTGGAGTTGATTTGAGGGTTTTTACTTACAAAAATGGATTATTTAAAAATATACGCGGAAGCACTGCCCAAATTTCTAACTTTTATAAAATCAAGTTATTTTTATAAGGATTTAGTCAAAGAAATGGAAAATAGATTTTATAACAAAAACGTGGTCGTTTAAATGGATTAAAACGGATTTGTAACGAATAAGATACGAGTTTTCTAATATATATTATCGATAACTATTTTTCAGAAAATTTAATAGTTGTTGTATGGATTTTTGAGTTAGTAAAACTGAGCTTTTAAAGATAAACAGAGTCCCCAAGACCTTAAAATGTGTTAGTATACTTAAATACCTTCGTAGGGATAGGTAGAACTTTGAAAACCGAGCTATAATGAAGAAGTTATTACTTAACGAAGTTACCGACGAAAAATAATATTTTGACAGCTTTTCTAAGAGGGAATAATAACTTGATTTTATTTTTAGAAATGGATTTTAGCCACTTTAAATGCATGAATGAAAGTTGTGGTGTTTTGGTCACATACTTTAGTCGAGTCGGAGACTTTTCAAGATATACATTTCCGAAACATTCATATCATAATTACGATACATACTTGTTAAAAATTTCAAAAATATTATATTTTGATTATCGTTACAAAATATGCCAAGTGAAGTTATTTATATAACTAAACTCACAAACAAACATGTACGGGTGATATACCTTTCATAAATTGCATATACAACATCATTACCCGACCTAAGACATACTACTACTTTAGGTTGCGGATAGAGTATCGCACTTTGACTTTTCGCGCACACATTTGCTAGTATCATATTACCACTATTTGAGGTGAGACATAGCCCCTCTCTTACTCTTTTACTTATTTTTTTTACTCTTTGGGGGAGATACATGCTTAACTACTTGCTTTTACTTTACAAATACTCAAAACATTTATACTATTATGCTACACTATACTTTTTATACTTCTTGGACATGATGTGTGGCTTTACTACGATATGTGCCTTAATGTGTAAACTTGATTTTGTATACTTCAACATGTATTCTTTAGCAACTGTTTAACTCCTGGATGGAGCCGATGGAGAGGTATTGATAGTACTATCGGGCTGACGCCCCCACCCTTGTGTCCCTTATTCTTGACCTTGGGTGAATATAATCCGGTATTCTTGTGCAACGTATAAACTTATGTAGACTTGTAATGAGGTTTAGTTGGTTATTATTCTTTACATTAAGTACCCGCATATATCGTATACACATATGTCTTACTCATACTATATTTTAGCAGTGGGTTGTGAACGCATAGGTTGCAAGTTTTGTATGGGCGAAACTTGGAACTTAATGGGTTCACAATGCCTTTGCTGTGGGAACATTCTTTAAAGGCTTTTCAACTTGTTTACAACAAACTCTATGAACTCACCAATCTTTGTGTTGACATTTTAAGCATGTTTATCTCAGGTCAGTAAGGCGATAGTGGATGCATGGAGCATAAAGTCATTTTGCATGATTTGGAGACATATGCTTTTATCGTTTACCATTCGATATGCTTCAAAAACTTATGTATTATTATACTATGGGATATCTTGTTTTGTAAACTCTAATTTTTATTATTCGAATGGTAACTTTTCAAAAAGTCTTATTTAGAGGTCGTTTTCTATACCTTGTACTTTGTGCTTTGAAGTAGCACCCCAGTGACATTACCTTTCGCTGCGGTATTTTGGGGGTGTTACAGATTGGTATCAGAGCCTAAGGTTATAGAGAATGCCGATTTTTCAAAAATAAAAATCGCAACTATAACCAGAATAAAATTTTATTAAACATCGAACATCATACGAGTCGACTAGTCCTAGCGTTGCATCGTTACTCCTAAATCATAAATAGCCTGATCACCTATGTCTAATTTTGGAAGAATAATTCAATGATAAGAGTAGTAGTCTTGGATCATGTTTAGTCGAGTCTGAAGAGTCTGGTCACCTGAAATTGCATTGGTCGGGTGGGTATGCATAGCATGTTCATATGTTCGCGTTTATGTTACCGAATCTTATATATGCTTTTATGTGTATGCTTTCTCCTTGCTATCTTATGACTCGTTAGACTAAGCAGGTCTTTGTTCCCATCACGTTACGATCTCTAGTTCACGGTATTGATTAATCTGAGACCTAACGTCGTTGACCTTAGTTGCATTTTTATTAGTTGATTTGATTGGTGTAAGCAACTTCAAGATCGAGCCAATTGATGCGTAGCGTGTGTCGTTGCGGTTTAGCAGTTTTAATGCCTACTCAAGTTTTAAATTTATATTTAGCCGACTTATCAATAACACACACACTTAACGAGCAGTGTACCCGGTCAGTATGAATATAATGGTAAGTAGAATGTCGATCACTAAGAGTGGAACGTATTATCTCGTTATTCTAATCAGTATTTTAATAAATTAAGTTAGCTATACAACCTAATCTAACGCAAGGGGGTTCAGCCTGAGAGACTGGCACGATTTGGTTGCAATTAAATAATAAACTAAACCAATAGGCACGAATCAGCAAGTAGCACACACGTACACAGATAAATACTCGAGACAATAAGAGGGCTGTCCTTATGATAAGTAGTTTGTCACTTGTTTTATTGCTAGTGTTATATGAAGTGTATAGTTTGATGCAACGCACCGAGATTAAGTCCTTTCTCGTTGGTTCTAATCTTATCGGCGAGTAAACCCTTAATGATTACTTATGACTATCCCGTTTATCTTTCTCCTACTTTTCTACAGACCATAGAATGCATAGGCGATCTAATAAACAGGCGAGGGCAGAGGCATGGCGACCCGATCAACGCTCAGCTAGACACAGAGGTTATCAATGCACTAATAAAAGTCACCAAAGACATCAACATATAAACTTTAATTAATGAGAAATCAGTTTTAAGGGAGTGCAATCTTTCCGTTGTCACATTACACAAGCCACCAATCTTGATGAATTAAAGTTTACTAACACAATAAAACAAAACTACTTAATGAATTAAACACATGCAGCACCTTCTTACAGCTCTTGTATCTTTGATTTGGGTGTGTCTTGTGCTGCTGCCTTGACTGAATTCGTCCTAGGTTTCTGGTCTTCGGTCTTCGGATATAATATGTGTCTCCCGAAATTCGTCTGGTCTTGGGGTATTTATAGTTTCTGTCTGAGGGTAAGATGCGGCGCATCTAGTAAGTAGATGCGGCGCATTTACTTAACTTCACGTGGGGTCCAAGATTATAATATTCAGGAATATTCGTACACCGCCAGAAGATGCGGCGTAACTCCATAATAGATGCGGCGCATGTCCTCTTGTATCTTGGATCGTATCTGGTGAAATATTGATAGTGATGCGGCGCATGTCATAAATGAGATGCGGCGCATCTGGAGCAGAATAGTCTTGATCTTGTACATTTTGGTAGACTCTTAACTTCTTGCATGTTTTGCTCCATAATTAGTCCAAAATCACCAAGTTTCACCAAATGCTTGTTTTTACCTGAGAAATACAAAAGTAAACGATTAAGTATCAATCCTCATACATAATATAATAAAACAAGTCAAATTAATAGGATAAATGATAGTAATAAAATGTACTTATTTGAGTTCATCAAATATCCCCCCACTTGAACTTTACTTGTGTTGGTCCCTTTACACGATTAGAGTTAACTAGAAAGTTAATCTATTTCGTGTTATGACTAATACAATGTTTAGGATTAATTCTAACAGTTATAAAACGTGAGTATAAAAACAACAATATTTTTCAACGTTTAAATTCTTATTAGAAATAATTCCAAGAATCTATACCCAAGTGTTTTGCGGAACAAACACTTGGGATTGAATAGACAAGGGTATGGGGTGTCTCCTATCGAAACTCAAGTTTTGCTTGAGTGGTAACAATATACCCACTGAGCTATCTCAGTGAGTTGTATACTCTTTGTAGGAGAGAAGTTTCTTTGCAAAAGTTCAAGACTTTAAATATACAAAGCACACTTTAACTTCTCTCACATCTGATCTATTTATACACAAGTAATCTAAGTATAAGTGATTAAATATAATACAAGTTGTTGAGGTTGCGTGTCTGATAATTACAAATAGTAATCGTCATTTCCAAGAACCAATAGGAAAGGGCCAAGAAGACTTTGGGAGTTGTTGGCTGACACTCCATGACTTTTAGCCGCAATAGGGAAGGTTGGATCTGACAAGAGAAGAGTGTTGGGTTTACACTCTTATCTTCTCAGATCTTTTCCCTATCGTTCCCGCCTTTTCTTCAGGCTATGGTTCCTCAGTCTTCAATCACTTTGTTATTGAGGAGACTGGGGTTCAGTGAGTTCTTGTCCAATACTCACTGAACCATCATCTTCTTCTTTGGCTTAAGTCCGACTCAGGGAGTACCGCCTTCCTGAGAAGTGAATCCTTCTTCTTGAATTCGTCTTAAGTATCTTGAAGATGACTCACTGAGAGGCTGTTCTCTCAGTGACTTGAATTGTTCTCGGTTTAAGTTTAACACTTAGTTAATTTGTGTCCAAATCATGTTTTACGTATTCTTGGGTTTTACATAACCCAACAATCTCCCCCTATTTGGATATAAATTATTCCTAAGTGTTTTGATCAGTATGAGTGAGCTAAAGTCTTCTGCTCAAACTGAATGTACTAGAAAATAAACAAGGATACTGATATAGCAAAACATTCATCAATTTATTCATATCATTACATGTCCTATTATTCTAAGTACAAAATACTCATGGTTCCTCAACAAGACCCATGAGTTCAAGCTTCGCCTTCTTTGACATCAACACCTCTTTGTCAGGTCATTCTTTCATCAACTGATCCATTAACTTTACAAACTCCTCATTTTCAGGTCTCCTGATATTAAGCGCCATCAGTTTGTAAGCAAGGAGTGTTGTTGTTTCTACTTTGTCGATGTCAGAGATTCTTTGAAAGGCTTCCTGACCAAACTCATCCACAAAGAAGATGCCATACTCAGGTTCCTTAATGACTAGGTTGGGATGGAATTTGACTCCCTGAGGAGGAACTCTATTGCAGTGAAGTGCATCTATATATTGTTCAGGCTCCATAGCTACAGCTTTCCTTTTCTTTCCAACCTTCTGAGTAAACTCAGGGATAGTTAGTCCCTGAGAAGCAAGTGCCTCATCATGGTTAATGCCCAGACTCTTTGCCACTCTTACAAGTTCCTCATACTTAGCACTCAGTGACTTGATGATGATTGGGGCATTCTTGCTTGCGGTTTTCTTCCTTAGGATAGGCATCATCATATCCCATTCTCTTAACCCATAGTCTGAGAATTTGATAGTTAGAAGATGTTCAGACTTTCTTGGACCTCTATGGATTGTTAAGCTCAGAGGTCTGGTGGGGTGAATGGTGATGTCAGTTATTTTGCCTTCACCTTTGGTATTGGTCATGTGCCATACATACCTCTCATAAATCCTCTGCCTCTTTTCTTCCTTAAGTTTGGCTTCTTTGTTGTGTTCCTTAAGGATTTCAGCCTGAGGCTTGAGAAACTCATCCCCTTTGATGTCCTTCTGCACAGACTCCTTGATCACTTCTTTGGCAACCTTAGAGATTTCAGACCTGTTGAGTACCAGTTCCTTCTCTCTTTCCTTCCTGAGCTCTTCTTGGTGTAAAATTTCAGCCAGTTGATCAGGAGTCCCATAGACCCTTCTCCCATCCTCTAAATCAACATAGAATGGTGCATCAGGATCTGCACGTCTTTCAGAAGAAGCCTTGACTAAGAGTGATTCAGGAGGAGGGTTTATTTCAGTCACCATGATTTTCTTCCCTTTGTCAATGGGAGGAGGTTAACTGGTGGATGTCTCAGGGACAATCACTAAAGCAGAATTGGGATCAGGGATTGGAGGATCATCAATTTTCTCCCCCTCAGCAGATGGCGGAGCTTCAGTGGAGACACCTGCTGACTGAGGAGGTGGAGGAGTATGAGAGGCCTGAAGAATGGATAAAATGTTGGAGACCATAGACTTTGTTTCAGAAGTCTCATTCTTCACGGCACTCAGTTCGGTAGCCATTTCCCTCTGGTGGGTGGCGAGTTCAGATACTTGGGTGGTGTAGTGTTTGACCAGCTCATTATGTGTTGTTGAGAGCTGCTCAAAGGCTGAGGAGATTTTAATCAGGTGCTCCTTGGATGTATTAACAGCCTGAGAAATGGACTCTTGCTGTGTCCTTAATCTTTGAAGATCTACCCCCTGAAGGAGCTTTAGAAGCTCAGTTATGCTGGTGGAGGTGTTAGCCTGAGAGGCCAAGTATGCATCCAATCTTGTGACAAAAGTGGGATCATCTGCAAGATGTTCTTGTACTGATTCTATAGCCTTGAGGATGTTGGACAGTTCCTGATGCTGTCCAGTGGCTATGTCATCTACAGATTTGTTTAGGTCGCCAAGTTGTTTATCAGTGAGGGTGGCGGCCTGAAGAATCTTTGCCTGAGATTCTTCCACTGAAGCCCTGAAGTCAGCATAGGAGGATGCCACTTCAGTGTGCTTATCCCATAGCTCATCCGCAACAGAGTTGTAAAGACCTTCGTTGGCTTTGCGAAGGACTCTTGCCATTTGTCTTTCAGAAGCCGGATGAGCATTGTCATACTTTTGCAGCCACTTGGGAGTGGTTGAAGCACCTGATGATGATGATGAGGTTGATGAAGAGCTGGTTGGTTGATCATCAGGATGAGGTGAAGAATGTTGTTTCTCAGAGGGCTGAGGAGGGCTTACTTGTGTTTCCATTTCCTCCTCAGCATCAGGGATCTCATCATCACCAAAATCTATCTCCTCCTCTGACTCATCAGCCAACAAATTTTTATAGTCAGCCAGAGAAGGAGCCTTCAGTAAATCCGGCTCCCCCTCAGAAGAGGGCTCACCTTCGTTGTGGCCAGGTCCTGATTCTTTTGTCATAATAACTGGTGGGGTTTGACCAGCCTGACTAGTCATAATAACTGGGGGGGTTTGCCCAGCCTGACTTTTAGAATCAGTTCCTGAGAGAACAAAAATGCCTGAGGTGGGTTTGGGTTCCGTATCAGCGGGTGGTTTAAATCCCTCCGAGTCTTTGTCCCCCTGAGCTCCTTCATCCACTAATGGGTGTTTTTCAGTGGAATCATGAGGCACTCCTTGTGAAGATGTATGGACCCCCTTCCCATCAGGATTGGTCTGTCCTTTTGGGGATTTAGGGTCCTGAACTCCCTGAGACCCTGAGTGTGATTGCTCAGGGATGTTAGCAGGATGTGAGTGGGTATGGGTCCCCTTCTTAGTGGAGTAGTACTGCTCCACCGAGGATATAGAACCCTGAACTCCCTCAGGCTCTGATTGTGATTTATCAGTGCCTTCATTAGGATGTGAGTGGGTGGATGCTCCTGACCCATCTGACTTGTTTTTGTCAGAAGGGTCATTTGGAAAGGGTTTGCCCGAGGATACTGAGGATGATTGCTCAGCACCCTTCGGTAGCGTTTGTTTTGTGGCCAAAGTGGTCTCTTGTATAGGAGTCTGAGAGGTCAAGGTCACAACAACTTTCTTGGTGCCTGAGGCAACAGTCTCAGTGACGAGTGGTTTAGGTCTAACCACCTTACTGGATTGTCCCCCTTTCCCTTTCTTCTTCTTCACCTTCTTGGTTGGTGAAGGAACTGGTGAGCATACATTTTCACCCTGAATCACCGTTAACATGTAGGTGGTCAGGGCGACCGGTTGTACCTCAGTAATGTCACTACTAAAGTTGGTCTTATGCAAGATGTCAGGTTTTGTACCTTCATCGTCAGACCTTAAGTAGTCAGGACCAAGAAGATCCTGAAGCACACAGGAAATGAACCTAGGATAAGACATATGTCTTTGCCTATGTTTCCCTGAGAGCTTTGACACGAGGTCTCGGAAGATTATTCCTCCGATATCTATTTTTCTACCCTCCAAGAGACTGAACATCATCAATTGTTGTGATGAGTTCAACTGCTCAGTGGAGGATTTGTTTCCTCCGAGTACCTGAATGATGAATGTCATCATAAGTCTCCAGACAGGGTGAAACCATGTCTTCACTATTGGAGCCTTTGCCAACAAGGCTTCAGGAGACTCGCCAGGACGCCTAACATCATGTGGCCCTAGGAAAAGCATTTCCGCTTTTATTTCCTGATCAGTAGGGTTAGCCTCAAAGTTCTCAACAAAGTTAAGACCAGTGGCCATGATGAAGGTCTTGTAGTTCAGGGAGAGAGTCTTAGTTCCATTCATCACAGTGAAAGTGATGATAGACTCTTTGGTGTCCTTCGGGCTAGTAGCCGTTGCGGTACACCAAAACTCCCTGAGATAGTCATTATAGATGACTTCTGGGGTGGTTGTAAATGCTGTGGCAAGGAAGCAGTTTTGTAAATACTTAACTACATCCTTGTAACCCGCATATTGCTGCGGGTAATGGAAATTTCCAACCACATTGTTTTTGGTCAGGTCCACGCCCTCCATTGTGAAGCTCACATTTGGGGCGGTGGTAATAGCATTAGAGGAAGCCATTTTATGATCGGGTTTAGGTCGGAAAAATGGTCGGATATTTCTTAATGCTAAGAACACACACACAATTTGTTTGAGAAATAAAAAGGGCAGAGTTTGCTTTATAAATTTCTAAAAAACGTGTGTGTGTATTCTTTTGGATGGGTATTTATAGGATAGTGGAGATGGGGGTATTTTTGGTATTTGAGTGATCTTATTTAATCAAAATATATTTATTGAAAGTTATTTTGAATAAAATGTTTGAGATCCGCATTAAATGCCACCACTCCACTTTTCCTCTTTTTTCTCAATTGGCAGAGTGAACAGTTGAGTAGTTTTTGCAAAAGGAGAAGTTGCAGAGTTTCCATCATCACACAGTGTTTTGTGTGAGAGAGGGCATTGAATGCCAAGTTAGGAAGTGGGGGCCCATTGGGTGTATGCCAGAAAGGCAAAAAGAACAAATATTCTTGAATTAAATATAAGTTCAGTTACCAACCTCGGACATTTACTAACTAGATACTTAGAGCATTTAAGTCAGTATTTAATGTCTTTTTCAGGGCCCTGAATGATTTTTCATTCAGTGAAGGTATTTCAGGGACTTGGGACTAGTCACTGATGGTTTAGGAATATGGAATGATTCCTGAGAGACAAGGATTCAGGAACTTGGGTTTAGTTCCTGAGGATGAGGATTAGTGAAATAATTCACTGAAGAACACATTGAGTCAGGGACCTGAGATTATAAGAATTTACACTTCAGTTGGTAGGAATCAATCAGTGGACTAATTCTCTATGTCCAACATTCCTAATTCAGCTTTCAGTCTTGTGAAAGTTGGTTCATCCAAAGGTTTGGTGAAGATATTAGCTAACTGATATTCAGTAGGAATGAAGTGTAATTCAATGTCACCATTCATGACATGGTCCCTGATGAAGTGATATCTGATATCAATGTGTTTTTTTCTCTGATGAAGAACAGGGTTGTTTGAGATTGCAATTGCACTTGTGTTATCACAAAATATGGGTACCATCTTATACTGAATTCCATAGTCACTGAGTTGACTTTTCATCCAGAGTACATTTGCACAACAACTAGCTGCTGCAACATATTCAGCCTCAGCTGAGGATAAGGCAACTGATTGTTGCTTCTTAGCACTCCAACAGACTAATTTCCCACCAAGGATTTGGCAAGAGCCTGAGGTGCTTTTTCTGTCCATGTTGCATCCAGCATAGTCAGAGTCTGAGTATCCTTTGAGATCAAGTCCTGAGCACTTTGGATAGTATAATCCAAGGTTAGGAGTGCCCTTCAGGTACCTGAATATCCTTTTCACAGCAGTGATATGAGATTCTCTTGGGTCAGATTGATATCTGGCACATAGACATACTGAGAATTGGATATCAGGTCTTGATGCAAGTAGATACATCAGTGATCCTATCATTCCTCTAAAGAGAGTTTGATTTACTGGTTTACCAGTTAGATCAGGACCAAGGTTGTTTGGGGGTACCATGGGAGTTTTGACTGAGGCACAGTCACTGAGATCATACTTCTTCAATAGATTCTTTACATACTTCTCTTGACTGATAGTGGTTCCTCTATCAGTCTGCTTGACCTGAAGACCAAGAAAGTATGTCAGTTCTCCCATCATGCTCATTTCAAACTTCTTTGCCATTAGTTTTTCAAATTGTTTGCAAAGTTTGAAACTTGTTGAGCCAAAGATGATGTCATCAACATACACTTGTACTAGTATGACATCATTATTTGTCTTATAGATAAACAATGTGTTGTCTATCTTGCCTCTGACAAATTTGTTTTGGATTAAGAAGGCTGAGAGAGTCTCATACCATGCCCTGGGAGCTTGTTTCAGTCCATAAAGGGCTTTGTTAAGCTTACAGATATGATCAGGAGACTCATGACTTTCAAATCCAGGAGGTTGCTCAACATAGACTTCTTCTTTCAGTGAACCATTTATGAATGCACTTTTAACATCCATTTGGTACACCTTGAAGTTCATGTATGTAGCAAAAGCAAGGAAGATCCTGATGGCTTCCATCCTTGCTACTGGTGCAAATGTTTCCTCATAGTCAATGCCTTCTTGTTGATTAAAGCCTTTGGCTACAAGTCTGGCTTTGTTTTTAATGACTATGCCATTTTCATCAGTTTTGTTTTTGAATACCCATTTCATGCCAATGACTGAGACATTCTCAGGACATTTGACCAAGGTCATTACCTTGTTTCTGTCAAATTGTTCCAGTTCATCATGCATGGCCTGAACCCAACTTGGATGTTTAAGTGCTTCTTTAACACTTTTGGGTTCAATTGTGGAAATGAAGTCCACAAATAGGCATTCATTGGATGAGGCTGCTCTTAGACTAGCAGCCATGCTCCTGGTGAGCATGCCTTCAGTAGGCTCTCCAATAATATTGACAAGTTCAATATCCTGAGACCTAGTCCAACTTTCTTGAGGTCCTGGATACTGATTTGAACTTGTGGAGGCCTGATTGGGTAGAGGGTTTGGTTCTGGAGTAGACACATGATCTTTGATTGGATCTTGAGTGTCTATCAGATCACTGAGATTGTTTGGATCTTGAGTATTTTGAACTGGTTGATTGATATCATCAGTATGTGTATGTGTCTCAACGAACTCAGTGATGGTTGGGTTAGGTAGGTTGTGGGGAATTATGTAATAGGAGAGATTAGCATCATCTTAATACTGAGTAGAAGGATTGTTTTCAGTCAGATATTCATCAGGAGGATATCTTGAAGAATTATCAATTCCTATCTCTTCTACTGAGGCAGTTGAGAACCTGATAGCATCAGTGCTCTCATCAAAGGTAACATGAAATGTTTCCTCAGTCTGCTGTCTCCTTGTGTTGAACACTTTGAAGGCTTTTGAGACAAGTGAGTATCCCAGGAAGTATCCATCATCAGCTTTTGCATCAAATTTCCCTAAGTGATCCTTGTGATTATGAATAAACACAGGACACCCAAAGACATGAAAGTAGCTGATGTCAGGGATTCTTCCTTTGAATAACTCATATGGGGTTTTCCCATGTCTCTTGACAATTATGGATCTGTTTTGTGTATAGCAGGCAGTTTTGACTGCTTCAGTCCAAAAATGGTTAGAGAGGACTGATCCACATAGCATTGTCCTAGCAGCTTCAATGAGTGTTCTGTTTTTCCTCTCAGCTACACCATTTTGTTCAGGTGTGTATGGAGATGAAAAGTTTTGGGAAATACCTTTCTCATCACAGAAACATTCAAGTTCAATATTTTTGAACTCAGTCCCATTGTCAGTTCTAATTTGTTTGACCTTAATGTCATTTTGATTTTCAATGTTCCTGACAAAGGACATGATTGTTTCAGCTGCCTGACTCTTTTTGATCAGGAAGAATACCCAGGTGTATCTTGAGTATTCATCCACTATGACCAGAGTATACTTCTCATGGTTAATAGACCTTAGACTGACAGGTCCAAATAGATCCGTATGGAGAAGATGTAGGCAGTTCCTGATGGAAAAGTTGGTTTTGGTTTTAAAGGATGCTCTGTGATGTTTACCTTTTTCACAAGCTGAGCATGGTTTATCCTTAGAAAACACAAGAGATGGTAAGCCAAGGACCTTGTTTTGTTTTACAAGATTGTTAATGTTTTTAAAGTTCAGGTGGGTAAGTCTCTTATGCCAAAGCCAGTTGAGTGTATCAGTGGCTTTAGCAAAGAGACAAGTTCCATCCTGAGTTAGACTGGACATGTCTAATACATAAACATCTTGTCTTCTTGGTGCAATGAGGACAATTTCCTTATTTGCATTGAAGATGGTTCCTTGCTTATCATCAAACTGAACTATGTATTTTGCATCACATAGTTGACTGACACTGATCAGATTATACTTAAGACCATTTACATATGCTATCCTAGTAAAGATTATACCATTGCAGTTTACTGAACCATAACCTTCAGTGAGACATGATGAATTATCAGCAAATATCACTTTGGGTCCTGGTTCTTCCACATATTTGTGCAGACATTCCTTAACACCAGTCATGCTCCTTGAACATCCACTATCTAGATGCCAAACAGGATCCCTGGCATGCTTCTGCACAAATAGTAAACTAGGTCAGTTCTTTCTAGGACTCCATTTCATGGAGGGTTTGGTATTGAAGGTCTTTATGAAAGAATTAATTGATTCATGGTTAGAGGTTGAGTGGACTGAGCTACCATATGTTTTGCATTTGGTTGTAGGGGTAGCCTCAGTAGTCTGAGAGGATTGTTTCATTCCTCTTCTCGACTGAATGACCTTCTCTTTTCCTGAGGATTTCTGAGTGGAACTTCCACTAGATTCACAATGTTTGTCATATTGACAATCCTCAGGGTGGTGGTCATTGAATCCACACAGAGGGCAGGGTGGAAAAGGCTTGGCCTTTTGCTTCTGTTTCTGCTTAGAATTAGAAGGGTAGTTCAGGCACTGAGCCTTGAGTCCTGAAAAGTTTGACATGACTGAGCATTGTTTATGATTAGAAGTCCTATGATCTTCCTTTTTGCAAATCATGCAATAAAGGACTCTATAACAATCATCAGTGAGATGATTTGTATAGTTGCATAGCTCACATCTTTTCAGGGGTTTTGTGGGTTTGGATTTGGTCTTTGAGGAAGTAGGTTTTTGTTCCTTCTTGGATTGAGAAGATTTCTCAGAAGATGCAATCTTCTCTCCTAGCTTCCTGACCATTTCAGCCAACTGATCAAATTTTGAGTCAGGGCTTTGGGTTGTTACTTCAGAAGGGACTGAAGTTGATGAGTCATCAGTATTTACTGAGACATCAAGGTTTGCTCTCTTCAGGATGGTTGTTCCCTTTCCTGATCTCTCCTTTGGAGAGTGTGGTGAGAAGACCATAGGTGGGAGGCCTAAGTTAGGTGTAGCACCCTGAAGGGTATTCAGTGGAGGAAGTGGAGGGTATGATTCTGATTCAGACTCATCCAAGGACTCAGTGAGTGGTTCAGTGAGTTCAAGCTTACTGAGTTTTTCAGTGAGTCCAAGCATATTTTTCAAAGCCTGACTTTCAGGAAGCAAAATCTTTCCAATCTCAAAGTTTGGTAACTTACTGACTGGGATGTCCATGACAATCCAGTCATTTGACTTGGGAAGTAATTCTTGCTCAAAAGATATGCCAGCTGGAACAAAGTCCATTTCATTTTGACACACAGTTGGATCAACCATAAGAGGGTCAATACCAATGGTTTTCTGAGAGATTAATCCCACAGTGTCAAAAACCTTAGGGTTCTTCTTGGTCCAGCTTTGAATAATGGCCTTTTCTTTGTTAAGTTCAGTTTGAAGGACTTGGTTTTGTTTCAAAATCTCAGTGTTCTGAATTTGTAGAGTTATTGTTTCTAGTTTGGCTTGCTTAAGTACAAGCAGTTCATCTCTACATTTATTCAATTCTGACACAATATTGTTATATTTTGAAAGCAAGTTAAGCCTTTGTTCTTCAACAAACTTTAAATCAACACAAATATAATTCATGTAAGACTGCCAATCAGAATCATTATCCATAGAGTGTAAAGTAGTTACCTTCTTCATGGTGATGTTGACCCACTCTCCATTTCTAGCATGACCTTTTCCCACAGCCACCTGATCCTCTTCTGAAAGTGCCATCAGTGCACTAACTCTTATTTCCTCATCTGAGGAAACCTCTTCATCATCCCAATCATATGCTTCAGCTATTAAAACCTTGTTCTTTGTCTGAATAGGTTTAGATGTTTGAGGAGCCTGAGACAATATGGGGTTAGTTTCAAGAAGTGCAAGTTTAGCTTTGATATTCCTATATTTTGTTTCAAAATCCTTTGACCCTTGTTTGGAATTGTTGGGTGGACTGAAACATTTTAGGTTGAAACTTGCTAGTTCTGAAAATTTGTAAGAGGGTTCTGAGATATTTTTAGAATAACAGTCCCTAGCAAAATGACCCTTTTTACCACATTTAAAACATTCAGTGGTCTCATTTGCTTTTGATTTTGTAAAGTTGGACTGATTCCTTTTGATGAAACGTTTTGAACTAGCAAGGAGTGCCCTTTCTTGGAATTCCAAGTTTAGATCATTCAGGTATTCCTCATCAGTTCTTTCATCAATTTCTTCTTCAGAATCCTCTTGAGTATCCTGCACAACACCATTAGAATAGATAAGCAGTTGATATGGGTGTGGAGGTTAAGGCCTTTTGGACTCAAAAGCTTTTGATCAGGATATCTCCTTGAGATCAAGTTGTCTTCATAGACAAACTTCCATAAATTTCAGGGAGCTCAAGGGTCTGAATGTGGTTAGCATTCCTCAGGCCTTGTGAGAAGTTGAGCCACTTCTCAGGGAGACTGTTGACAAAGCCAACATTTGTCTCATGTTTGGTCAGTACAACACCATCATTTGATAATTCATTTATCAAAGTTTTGTATCTGGTGTAGGTCTGTGAGAGACTTTCAGAGTCTTTTGCCCTGAAAGTATTATACTCAAGTTTAAGGTCCATGACCCTATTTTCCTTGGTATCTGAGGGACCCTCAAAGCTGTTTACCAAGTCATCCCAAGTTGCTTGGCTGTAAACAGTTGATGACTGATTCCATTATATCGTCGGAAGACATGATATAAGGATGCTTTAGGCGTTGGTCTTGATGACCACCCTCCTTCATCAATGGTCATTGGGCCTCAGGCTTGTTTAGCCCTGTGAAGTCTTTGGACAAATGGCCATCCCTGATACAGGTGATGTAGTAGGGTTCCATACCAGTAAGATAGCAAATCATACGCTTCTTCCATTTGCTAAATTTCCCAGCTTCAAGTCTGGGTGCAACAGCTGAGTAGCTGCCACCCTTTTTGTCGACTAGCTGGGGTACATTGATATCAGCCATAGTAGGATCTTGGTTTTTAAAACCTAGACACTCTTGGTTATTTTAAAAGATTTTTAAACAGAGCTCTGATACCACTTGTTGTCCCTTTACACGATTAGAGTTACAGAAAGTTAATCTATTTCGTGTTATGACTAATACAATGTTTAGGATTAATTCTAACAGTTATAAAACGTGAGTATAAAAACAACAATATTTTTCAACGTTTAAATTCTTATTAGAAATAATTCCAAGAATCTATACCCAAGTGTTTTGCGAACAAACACTTGGGATTGAATAGACCAGGGTATGGGTGTCTCCTATCGAAACTCAAGTTTTGCTTGAGTGGTAACAATATACCCACTGAGCTATCTCAGTGAGTTTGTATACTCTTGTAGGAGAGAAGTTTCTTTGCAAAAGTTCAAGACTTTAAATATACAAAGCACACTTAACTTCTCTCAATCTGATCTATTTATACAAAGTAATCTAAGTATAAGTGATTAATATATACAGTTGTTGAGGTTGCGTGTCTGACAATTACAAATAGTAATCGTCATTTCCAAGAACCAATAGGAAAGGGCCAAGAAGACTTTGGGAGTTGTTGGCTGACACTCCATTGACTTTTAGCCGCAATAGGGAAGGTTGGATCTGACAAGAGAAGAGTGTTGGGTTTACACTCTTATCTTCTCAGATCTTTTCCCTATCGTTCCCGCCTTTTCTTCAGGCTATGGTTCCTCAGTCTTCAATCACTTTGTTATTGAGGAGACTGGGGTTCAGTGAGTTCTTGTCCAATACTCACTGAACCATCATCTTCTTCTTTGGCTTAAGTACGACTCAGGGAGTAACGCCTTCCTGAGAAGTGAATCCTTCTTCTTGAATTCGTCTTAAGTATCTTGAAGATGACTACACTGAGAGCTGTTCTCTCAGTGACTTGAATTGTTCTCGGTTTAAGTTTAACATTAGTTAATTTGTGTCCAAATCATGTTTTACGTATTCTTGGGTTTTACATAACCCAACAACTTGTCCCCAAGTAAACCTTAGAATTAATCTTATGAAAATGTATCCTAAAAGATATTAGGATTTATTTTTATATTTAAGCATGTATTCGTTTTTGCCATAATCACACAACCAAACACTTAACGAATTAGAAGTAGAATAAAAAATATTTCGATAAAAGCAAATCTAATCGTTTAACTGTCCAGTCGCGACGAATATTCTATCATAAGCTTGGCAAGTATACACATCTCCTCCACTAAAGCCAAGGAATAACAAGTCTAAAGCGGTAAAAAGGGTTTTTAGGTTTAAGGGTTAATTATTCTTAATCACTATCGATCTCAAATTCCAGAAAAGGCGACAAAATCACAAATACATGATCGAATCCACGAACATGATACTTGCAATTGCTCAAATCCTTAACTCGAATAGGCTAAAGATAGGTCCAAACTTCACCAATAATAATATATCAAAAAGGGCGACAAAATCATAAATACATAGCCGAATCCACGACTACGATACTTAAGATTGCTCAAATCCCTAATCTCAATAAATCAAAGGTTTGGTTGGATAAAGAATAATAAAGGGCATGGATAATATTTGGGATATAAATTGGTGTAAAATGAAAAATAAACAAAACAAATAAATTAAAATCCTAAGTGTGGTTAATCACTATCCCAACCATCCCATGAATAAGACTCATATCATTGAATAACTCACGCTTTAACACTTGAAACACACGCTTTAGGTAGACACAAATTATACTCAACAAGATCTTAATCAAAGAATAAACCTTAGTTGACGTTCCCATAACTGCCAACTCCCATTCAATCCATAGATATAATATACAACAATCAGTGGTGATATCGACCACTTACATAACTTTACATCGTTGGTTTAAATCAAACATCCAACTTTCTTCTTTTTTCTTTTTCTTTTCTCATTTTTTCGATTTTTTTTTTTTTTTTTTTTTTTTTTTTTTTTTTTTTTTTTTGAAACATAAACATAGATGTGTAAAATTTCACCACATCACTATAACAATAAATCTGGATAATTTTTCCATACTTTTCATGACTTCAGAAATAACGGTAATAGTGAAAGTAGTAAACACACGAAAAAAATAAACTCAAAAATATACAATATTTACTTTCACTCCAATTGCATTGTGCAATTTCCCGACCTAACCATAGATAATGAATTACGCACGCGAACACAGGTAATATAAGGAAACACACTTTGCCTATAGCAATTAACCAACCACGGATTCTAATCTACAGGGTAGGCTAAGGTTTAAGGTGTAACGAAACATTTTAACAAAGGTGTAAGAAACGAAAGGAATGGCTCTGAGTGTTTTTCTAGGGGTATCTTACTCTAAAAGTGAGAGTAACAAAAGGGTTTATACGGGGGTTAACTAACCAGTGTAGTTAGCTAATAACACATAACATATAAGGCTATTTGGGTGTAATCCTAGAAATTTACCAATTTAGACAAGTCATTCCAATTATATAAAATAATACTTATTATGGTGGTCTCGAATAGTATACAAGCCAAGTTCTAAATTTTACAAGTCACCGGCACACTCATAGATTTGTGAATTTTGAAAAATCACAATTTTTGAAAATAACGTCATGTGTGTAGCTATGCAACTTAGACTTTAAACAAAAACATGCTAAAAATTTTAAAGTTTTGATATATTAAGCACATTTTAAGCATATTTTGAAAAGTTTAGGACAAGTAAATGTTAAGTGTTCTAATTCTCCAATCCCCCCACTTAAGTTAAACAACGCCCTCGTTGTTTGCATCAAAGGTTAAAAACTAGAAAATAAAAGAATTAGAACAGAAAAACTCCCCTGAGATTTGCTCGGTATGATCCTCCATTAGTATAAGAGCAAAAATCATCTTTCTTGTGGATTAGAACGTTTAAGCTTCATATTCGATGTATCCACAGGAAATGCAGGAATCTATAATACCACAAAGGCTTTAAAACACACCTAAGATAAGAAAGGTTCAAACTTGCATAACACATTAGTAGTTAGGTAAAAATAAAACATAAAAATTAAAAATGAAAATCATCAGGTCAGTCGATGCGCCGTATCTTATGGAAGAAGATACGCCGTATCGAGCCTGGAATAAATACGGATCAGAATAAAAGATGCGCCGCATCCTTAACCAGGGATGCGCCGCATTAAAATAAACTGATAAAAAGTTTTAAATTCGAAAATAAAAATAAATGCAGAAAAATAAAATAAGATATGACCATTGCAGGAGATGCGTCGCATCTCAGGATTGAGATGCACCGTATCATCTGCGGCCTGACTGACTCGACACATAAACAAAAAATTAAAAGATAAATCAGGGTTGTCTCCCGGTAAGCACTTGTCTTTATTCCATAGTCTTCAAGTTAGACTCACGTTCAACTCTTTAGTATCGATCATTGAAGGAGCCGGAAACATCGCGCTCCCTCATTGCCAATTCGGTAATATTGAACACTCCTTGCTCGTCCTTGATTTCCACGCCGTTCTTCTTCAGTATCTGTATAAACAAAGTTCTGTCCCTTTCGGGCAGAGATGACAAAATAATAGACGGGAAATTCTTATTATCATATAGGCATAAATAAGCAAGGTGGGGTGGTAGTTCAATAAACATATCATTATTCAAATACGTTTTCTCAACTATTCTCCTACGTTTGTTAATTACTACGCAATCATACCACTCATCATCGGAATCATTAACAACATCGCGTCTAAGTGCGGTAGGTACATTTAGGTCAATAAATTCCTCAAAGTTCTCATGATTAGGATTAGTTGAGTTGTTTTGAATCAATGTTTCCCCCATAAGCCTAGCTTAAAGATCGAGGTCCATACGCTCTCTTAATCCAAGCATGTAGACACCTTTAATTATGCTGTTAACAGGATCTTGGCACTTATAGACTAGTTTATTATTCCCTACCCTTAATGAGATTTTTCTTTTAAACACATCAATCTTAGCATGGGCAGTAGACAAGAAAGGTCGACCAAGGATTAAAGGAACCTTAACATCCTCGGGCATATCTAATATAACAAAGTCTACAGGGAAAATAAACTTCTCAATCTTAACTAGCACATTATTAGCAATCCCTTCAGGTCGTTTTACCGTTTTATCAGCCAATTCAATAAGTAACTTAGTTGGTGCTAATTTTCCTAGTCCTAGGGTAGTGAATGTCTTAAGAGGCATAACACTAACACTAGCTCCTAAGTCAGCTAACACATTATTGAAAGATATATCATTAATTGAACAAGGTAGAGTAAAACTTCCTGGGTCTTTTTCTTTATGAGGCAAGGCATTTAAATCAGTTGCAGAGCTCCCTTCTTTCATTGTAGCCTTGATCTCCTCTTCAATCTTTGTCTTTTCCTTTAGTAGTCTTCTTAAACTGATTGAAGAATTAAAGAAAAATTCGGGTCTTGCACCATCATTACCATTCATCGATCTTCTAGGTATGTTAGGAGTGACTTCTTCAGTGGTGCTTATGGCCTTGACATGATCCCTTGGGTTGGTTTCGGTTGAGCTCGGTAAACTTCCGTATCCCCTTTCTTGAAGAACTTTGCTCATTTGACCAATTTGTTGTTCCAATGCTTTGATCGAAGCTCCTTGATTTCTTATAGTAGTGTCCGTTGAAGCTCGGATTTCTTTGATCATAGCAGTATTCTCTTCATGTCTTTTAGCAGCATCGGCCATAATTTGCTTGAGAGTGTCATCTAAAGTCTGCCTCCTTTCTTGATAAGCGGGATTGAAGTTGTTCTTTTGATAGAATCCCGGGGTAGCTTCCCTAAATCTTCCTGAAGGTCGGAATGGTTGTCCAAATTGGGTGTAATATGCTTCTTCAAACGTCTCACTTTCATTCTTATTCGGGCAATCTTTAGTGTAGTGAGGTCCTTCGCACTTTTCACATCCAACTTGGGCAGCATACACTCTTTCATCACGCTTCTTCATCTCTCTACTAATTTTATCCAATTGAGCTTGAATAGCAGCAATCCCGTCAAAATTAGTGCTGCTCTTAGATCTAGTAGAGGTCCCATCGTGCCATTTTTGAGAATGATCAGCAGCATCTTGGATTGCTTTCCTGGCATTGGTTGCACTCATTTGAGGCACAGCTCCCTTAGCATCCAAGATTTGTCTAGTAGGCACGTCCAATCCTTGATAAAACAATATTATCTCCTGCATAGGGGTTAGATAGTGTTGAGGACATTTTATCAGTAAATCTTTAAATCGTTCCCAAGCTTGATAAAGAGTTTCATCAGGCTCTTGCTTGAAACTGTTGATAGCCTCCATCTTTTTAGCAGTCCTAGCAGGTGGACAATATCTCTTCAGGAATTTGCTCTTCAAACCTTCCCATGTAGTGATTGAACTAGCAGGTTCATTCCTTAGCCACTTGTTAGCAGCTCCTTTTAGCTAGATTGGAAAGATTCTTAGCATGAGTTGATCGTCAGTGACTCCTTCTGAAGTAAACAAATCCGCAATCTCGAGGACCTTTTCAACATGTTCATTAGCATCCTCATGTTCCGATCCACTGAAAGCATTTTCCCTAAGTTCCTTGAGAAACTGACCCTTCAATTCAAACTTTGACTTATCATCAAACTTTGGTCTAGCAACTCCTGAAGTGTGATCAGCACGGGTTTTGTTCATGTATTCCTCCATAGTTGTGTTTTCGCCCATTATTTCTGTTTCTTCTTCCTCTTTCTCTTCAGAAAAATAGTCAAGCTCGAATGAACTTGAAGTATCAAAGCTTTTTGTGTTGAAAAGCCTTTTAAGCGAATGAAAGACTCGTTCAGGATCTTCGAAAGGTTGAATCAAGTTCTTCGTAGAACTCCTGGTCATGCACTTCCTGAAACCAACACAAAAATATCAGTAGGGTATGCTCGAGAAAGTAATATATCAGAAAATTAATAACGAAAACGGAATACGAAAAATTAAAGTTACTGATATCTGCAGACGATGCGCCGTATCCAAAAAGTTGGATACGCCGTATCTAATAATCGTTAAAATTAAATCAGACTTTATTCAGAAAATAGATACGCCGCTTAGAAATTTGAATGCGCCGTATCAATTTTAATAATCAAAAATCGATATTTATAAAAATTAAATGCGTCGTATTAACAAAAGTTAATGCGCCGTATCTTCGTTACGTTTCAAAATACAAGATTTTTGGTTCAGAAGATACGCCGTATCGACAGATATCGATGCGCCGTATCTGTTTAATAATTCGAAAACTGTTTTTAATTAAAATAGATACGCCGTATCTGCTAAAGCAGATGCGTCGTATGGCGTTAAAGTTTAGAAAAAAAAATTTATCAAAAACAGATACGCCGTATCTTGGGGAAAAGATGCGTCGTATCGCTTTATCGCTTAGAAAAAATTTCTTATTAAAAACAGATACGCCGTATCTTGGGGAAAAGATGCGTCGTATCGAATTAATTAAACGCGTTGTATTTTATAAAAAATTGAACGCAATACGCCGTATCTGGGAAATCAGATGCGCCGTATCGTTTGATTTAGCTCAGTACAACGATAGCAGAAAACAAAAAAATACGAAAAATTAAAACAAATAAAAACATACGAAAATAAACACAAACAAAAGCAAACAAATAACACACAAAAACTGAAAATATGCAAAATAATACAATGAATGCAAATTAATCTAATACACAACAGAATTAGCGGTTAGATAAAAAAAATAAAAACCTAATTAAAATACTAATCAAATTAACAGATAATAACAATTCACTCCCCGGTAGCGGCGCCAAAAACTTGATGCGTAGCGTGTGTCGTTGCGGTTTAGCAGTTTTAATGCCTACTCAAGTTTTAAATTTATATTTAGCCGACTTATCAATAACACACACACTTAACGAGCAGTGTACCCGGTCAGTATGAATATAATGGTAAGTAGAGTGTCGATCACTAAGAGTGGAACGTATTATCTCATTATTCTAATCAGTATTTTAATAAATTAAGTTAGCTATACAACCTAATCTAACGCAAGGGGGTTCAGCTTGAGAGACTGGCACGATTTGGTTGCAATTAAATAATAAACTAAACCAATAGGCACGAATCAGCAAGTAGCACACACGTACACAGATAAATACTTGAGACAATAAGAGGGCTGTCCTTATGATAAGTAGTTTGTCACTTGTTTTATTGCTAGTGTTATATGAAGTGTATAGTTCGATGCAACGCACCGAGATTAAGTCATTTCTCGTTGGTTCTAATCTTATCGGCGAGTAAACCCTTAATGATTACTTATGACTATCCCGTTTATCTTTCTCCTACTTTTCTACAGACCATAGAATGCATAGGCGATCTAATAAACAGGCGAGGGCAGAGGCATGGCGACCCGATCAACGCTCAGCTAGACACAGAGGTTATCAATGCACTAATAAAAGTCACCAAAGACATCAACATATAAACTTTAATTAATGAGAAAGCAGTTTTAAGGGAGTGCAATCTTTCCGTTGTCACATTACACAAGCCACCAATCTTGATGAATTAAAGTTTACTAACACAATAAAACAAAACTACTTAATGAATTAAACACATGCAGCACCTTCTTACAGCTCTTGTATCTTTGATTTGGTTGTGTCTTGTGCTGCTGCCTTGACTGAATTCGTCCTAGGTTTCTGGTCTTCGGTCTTCGGATATAATATGTGTCTCCCGAAATTCGTCTGGTCTTGGGGTATTTATAGTTTCTGTCTGAGGGTAAGATGCGGCGCATCTAGTAAGTAGATGCGGCGCATTTACTTAACTTCGCGTGGGGTCCAAGATTATAATATTCAGGAATATTCGTACACCGCCAGAAGATGCGGCGTAACTCCATAATAGATGTGGCGCATGTCCTCTTGTATCTTGGATCGTATCTGGTGAAATATCGATAGTGATGTGGCGCATGTCATAAATGAGATGCGGCGCATCTGGAGCAGAATAGTCTTGATCTTGTACATTTCGGTAGACTCTTAACTTCTTGCATGTTTTGCTCCATAATTAGTCCAAAATCGCCAAGTTTCACCAAATGCTTGTTTTTACCTGAGAATTACAAAAGTAAACGATTAAGTATCAATCTTCATACATAATATAATAAAACAAGTCAAATTAATAGGATAAATGATAGTAATAAAATGTACTTATTTGAGTTCATCACCAATCTTTCAAAAGACCTCCTTCCATGATGTTGAATCCTTTCTTTCTGACAACTTTCTTCCTAGCTTGATCTAGTGACAGATCTTGTTTGATGAGTTACGAAAATCAAGCTAAGAGTCAAGTTGTTACTCAAACCGATTCAGTTTAATCTCATGATAGTTCTTGTTTGATGAGTTGTGAGATTAAATTGAAATCGACCACCTAAAGGTCTTTTGAGGGCTACGCTCGAGATTGGGAAAGTTTGCCTCATCAAATCTGACCACGAGAACGTACGTACGTAGAACGAACGAGCTGAATTCAGGGATTGAATTCCTTTAACGGGTGGGTACTGTGAAAACTCGTATTTTTAGGTCATATTTTTAACTTTAAAATTTTATTATTTTTGGAAAAGTTACTATTCACTATCGTAGTCTCTACTATTCACTGTTTTGCGTAAATTAATAAACGCTTTTACACAATTTTTGTGCATGAACAATATAACCGATACTCCCAACTATGGTTCTAACATATTTTTACACTAATTACAATGTTACAAGAATTCTAGTATTATTTTACCCGGTGTTTTAAATTCATTTAGTATATATATTCTTAAATATATATACTAGCTTAATGACCCGCCCGATGGGCGGGCGAGCTTCATGAAAATCTTGTTTATGATTTAAAATATATGTACCTAAATCGTTGATATGATAAGTTTTGCAAACATAAACAGTAGCATGTGTTTCTTCCATGGAAAAAAATGAAAATCTTGTTTATGATTTAAAATACATGTACCTAAATCGTTGATATGATAAGTTTTGCAAACATAAACAGTAGCATGTGTTTCTTCTATGAAAAAAAATGAAAATAGTTGATATAAAAAGCTTACATGAATACAATCATGAAGTACAGCGGTTAACCAACATATCAATGTTCAAAAGTAATACGGTTTTACGCCACACTTTTGATAAGCCTCCTGTACTAATTTATGCTGATTGGATATTAAGTCGATTGCATAATTCAAATAATCAAAATGCATGGTTTGTTAATGTAACATGTTCGGATTTTATGTTTAACAACATAAACTTAAATTGTATATGGACTACTTCCATTCAAATTGATGCCAAACTTTAATATAGCAAAAGCCGTACACTTGACCCTGTGGCTTGCTTAGTTTCTTTGTTCCATAAATCATGCAAAAACATGTCCCCTACACAATCAGGACGTCATATAATCAAGTTAAATTTGAAATTAGATTGCTACACATTTTTTTCTTACTTTACTTAGCTTCTTGGCTGGCTTCACTTTGCTTCTTGCCTCGGCACGGGTCATGGCTTGCAACGCTTCACGTCTTTTCTCTTCTTGGCTTGCTATGTATGACGTCCGTCTTCGCTTCGATTCCCTTCCCTTTATGTGCTGAGTGTGTTAGTAAATAAAACATGAAACATTGAATAATAACTTTATTTTCGTTGATCATACATGATAAAAAAAATATTTTGTAGCTTTTGGTGCATAAGAGATTAATCATTTATGAAAGGAGTAACAAAATTTTACTTACTTGATGTTCTCTAATTGCAAAACTCTCCATACAATCGTATTCATGTTTGGATTTCTAGATTTCCGAACCATGCCAACTGACCTTAAGCATGCCAAGTAATATGGGGAAAAAACTTTCAGTCTCTCCTGTCAAATTATCTTTTTCAACTTGTTTTTCTGCGTAATTAACATCTCACAACTATATTTGCCAAAAAAGATTAAGTACGAAATGTTTTACAGAAATAACACTCTATAGATGGGCTATAGCTTCTAAAATTATATTCATTCATCCATGGAAACTGCAATGTTTAAAACATGATATGACTTCTTATTGCTGGTAATTGTAACACCAAAAATTTCATAAATTAATATCAACACTTACTTTCAGTTAAATGTCTGCATTGTGATAGCTTGCTGCTAAAGTCATACTCTAATATTAGTTATTAGTATTCTTTGTATGATTCATAGTTTTAGGTTAGTCAATAGTAAGAGTAACAAACCTCCTTAGGTAGCAGCATGCAATAGTAACTCATTGGTGTTGGATTTGGCGGGATGCTATTAGTCCAATTTCCATATATAGTTGCAAGCCACATTTATGTTCACTACTGCACTGCAACGTTTAAGCATTAATTTATAACATTATTAACCTCTAAACAAATAATTATGCATTATCGTGACAACGTAACATAAACCATTATATGGCAATTTGAGACCCATTAGTTAAACATAGGTCAAGTTGGGTAAATATCTATTAGGGGATTGGTCTAGTTGGGTCTCTGTAAATATTATAGATGTGTCAAATTGGTTATTTGATATAAATGGCAATTGTATAAAAAAATTACCCAGCGGGTCTAACGGGTCAATTTCTTTCTAACTTTTTTTTTTTTTCACTTTTTTCATATTTTACTCGAAATTAAAAAAATATTTTTTTTAAGAAATAGGCAGGTCAACCCGACCAAAAACCAGACACATTTAGACTTATGTTTTCAAAAGACCCATCTAGACCCGGACCCATTTAGACCTAACCCATCGAGACTCATGACCCGACCTGAATCGCATTATGATGTAACACATTTAGACTCATGTTACTGCTATAATGTAACACATTAACCCATTTTTGTAAGTGCGATCAAGTGTCTTAAATGGCTCAACATCGTGCTACAAGTATGCGTTCCCAATCTATACATGTCAACTAATTTTCATGTTTTAGTAGATTAATGTTACTAACCCGTCTCAGCTTGTATATGTTGTGCAACCTCTTTTTTTTAAGTTTTCAGCACGCTCATCTTGTCCGCCAGCAAAGGAATACACCCGGAATGCAAACTGAAATGCCTTCCAAAGGATTTTCCCTGAATTCGCTTTCTTGCTGTTCTTTTTAGATGCACCTGACAATCTTTGTTCCTATTCAAAGACAAAAAGCCATCACCGGGCTCAAATTACAGGTGTAAATCGATTAAACATTATAATATTTGTATCCATGCAACGACAAATACAATGAAGTAAAAGAGAGTGCTTCGTGTTTCATTTCAGATTTCAAAACTGAAATGCCCTGTCACACGTCTGCCACCAATATTTTTATAGTCATTTTAAGGGATCTAGTGTATTTATACTGTCATAACATATCATGAAATGGATCAATCCGCAGACTGAAACTTCACCTTAAATAAAAATATATCTCCTATTCAACATTATTTTAAAAACAGTTGAAATAAGAAATACCTTTAGAACCACTTCCATACAGTTTGAGGAAACATCTACCATCAGTTCTTTGAGGCTGAAAAGTATATCAAAATCAAAACGGATCTTTTGACTTTTGAGTTTCTTAACTTCTTCATGCTTTGTTCGGTCTAGTGTGTCCAATTCTCCTTTGATTTTCATACATATGAAATTGCATACCTATTAGTGATGAAAATGAAACATAACTGAAGAAATGAGGACGCCAATGATTAGCCAGTGTCACCTTATCGAAGTAATTTTCAAGTCTATCCAGAACTTGATTCACTGGTGGCTCTATCCAGAACTTTAAAATTTTGGGAATGGTATTCTGCCAACAAAAATGAAAACTAAGTTGCGTAAGAAGAAAAACTCAAACCTGGGATGAGTTAAGCTCTAATTCATCCCATTCCTGTGATGAACTACTTCTTTCTACTATCCCAATCCGAGCATAGATCGATTTCCCAAGCCCCTAATATAAATTAATCATGAAACTGGATAAGCAATGGCTGCAAATAACACATAAATTAATAGATTGTGAATTAACGTATAAGCAATGGCTACTATATTAAATAGTCAAAACTACTCACTACTATATCAAATAATCAAGAGTATGACTAACCTCGTAACAATGTCGATGACGCTCATCCACAAAGTCGGAATTGACCGTTACAAACCTGTCCGAGATCCAAGATAAAAAACAGGGTCCAAACTCTGTCCACAATCATATATGAGGTCTTCTTGCAACTTTTAGTCTCTCCTGTCAAATTATCTTTTTCAACCTGTTTTTTCAGCGTAATTGACATCTCACAACTATATTTGCCAAAAAAGATTAAGTACGAAATGTTTTACAGAAAGAACACTCTATAGATGGGCTATAGCTTCTAAAATTATATTCATTCATCCTTGGAAACTGCAATGTTTAAAACATGATATGACTTCTTATTGCTAGTAATTGTAACACCAAAAATTTCGTAAATTAATATCATCATTTACTTTTAGTTAAATGTCTGCATTGTGACAGCTTGCTGCATCCTTGACACGCTGCACATTGATTTTAACACATAACACACAACTTAGTTAGGCGTTTCGTCAAACACTTGGTCTACACTCTACACATACCATCCTACACATTTAGAGCACATTTTAAACACCATAAATTTCAAAATATAGGTAGTATCTAGATGCTCATCAAACATATAGCAGATTTCAGATTAATTCCAACATAACCTCTTCCTAGATTAAGCAAACATTTTAAGAGACGTTCAGCAACTTCAAACCACAAACTTTCTTAATTTTGATATTCATTCAAGTATTTTATCAAACACTTGATATGCATATTGCTGTCACCAAATCTACCACCTATATAATAACTTCGTTTAAATTCAATTTAAACACAAATCAGAGTAACAAAAATTAATTAAACAGCTCATAAAAAAATGAAGTATTTACCTTGAACAAATCACAACTTTGTCGATTTAATCAAGATGATGATCTTCCTAATTCGAAATACCTTCTTAGTATAGGTGCCTGGGCTTGTATCGCTTTGAATCAAAATAAATTGATTTGGGGATAATTTTTAGGTTATTTTGAATCATGATTTAAAATAATACATGATATGGTGAGTTTAATGTTATAAATCTGGACGGATTTTTTTATTAAAGGTTCAGCACAATTGGTAACCGATTGTGTAGGTTTAATTTTGGATTGATTTTGAATGTGATTGATATACTGCTGAAATTCAGGGATTGAATTGGGGATATGAGGAAGGCGTGAGAAAGGTGCATGTTTTGATGAGCTGGATTTCCACCTGGCTTTAACGTGGCATTCTTTTTGCCAAGTGGCTTTCTTTTTGGCCAAGTGGCATTATCCAGTTGGCAGGTATTGCTAATATATATATAGGGGAAGATTTACGATAACGTAAGTTTTTGCGAAACGATAATTATTTAAACACCCGATACCTATACAAAATACATTTTTATAATTTTTATAACTTCAATACATTTTATTTGGTTCCACTAAAATTTATTTCTAGCTAACTTAATACCTAAATAATTATATACTACATTTTATAATCTAAAAACCTAGATATGTATGGACAAAGAAAAACAAACATTAAATGAGCCATATCTCCCCCCTCCACCCTTGATTTTTGCAGCAAGCCATCACCAACACCATACTTTTTATGCCATTTTTCTTTCTAGCATTAAATTTTTATTACTAACTTATAATTAATTACAAAATGCCCCAAATTCATTTCACTATAAAAGGAACATCACTACCTACTTATTTTTCAAAAATGAAACTCACGAAACTCTCCCATCCCTGTGTGAGTTTCGGCCAAGAAGGAAAGAATAAGAAGAAAATGTGGTTTTTGCTTATTTAGTGCTTATTAGTGCTTATTCGGGTTTATAAACTAGTTACAAAAGGTTTTGGAGTTATATTTGGGTTATATTGTTCTAGTTCCTATCACAAATCTATCATATTCAAGTAAGATTAAAAACTATTTTTATACTTTTACTTATGTATTGTATACATTCCTTATGCTCATTTATGCATTTACTAAGTTTAAATATTTATTTAAACTCATTTCATCACCTATATCACCTATATACATGTTTGTGAGATTTTATTATGTTTTTATTTTTATTTTAAAACTATATAAACTGTTGAAGAATTGGTGGAAGAGATTAGAATAGATTTGGAGTTGATTTGAGGGTTTTTTGTTTGAAAAATAGATTATTTAGAAATATACGCGGAAGCGCTGCCCAAATTTCTAACTTTTATAAAATCAAGTTATTTTTACAAGGATTTAGTCAAAGAAATGGAAAATAGATTTTATAACAAAAACGTGGTCGTTTAAATGGATAAAAAGGGATTTGTAACGAATAAGATACGAGTTTTCTAATATATATTATCGATAACTATTTTACAAAAAATTTAATAGCTGCTGTATGGATTTTCGAGTTATTAAAACTGAGCTTTTAAAGATAAACCGAGTCCCCGAGACCTTAAAATGTGTTAGTATACTTAAATACCTTCGCAGGGATAGCTAGAACTTTGAAAACCGAGCTATAACGAAGAAGTTATGACTTAACGAAGTTACCGACGAAAAATAATATTTTGACAGCTTTTCTCATAGGGTATAGTAACTTGATTTTATTTTAAGAAATGGATTTTAGCCAATTTAGGTGCGGTTTTGGATAAAATGTCATGAATGAAAGTTGTGGTGTTTTGGTCACATACTGTAGTCGAGTTGGAGACTTTTCAAGATATACATTTCCGAAACATTCATATCATAATTACGATACATACTTGTTAAAAATTTCAAAAATATTATATTTTAACTATCGTTAGAAAATATTCCAAGTGAAGTTATTTGTATAACTAAACTCACAAACAAACATATACGGGTGATATAACTTTCATAAATTTCATATACGACATCATTACCCGACCTAAGACATACTACTACTTTAGGTTACGGATAGAGTATCGCACTTCGACTTTTCGCGCATACATTTGCTAGTATCATATTACCACTATTTGAGGTGAGACATAGCCCCTCTCTTACTCTTTTACTTATTTTTTTACTCTTTGGGGGAGATACATGCCCAACTACTTGCTTTTACTTTACAAATACTCAAAACATTTATACTATTATGCTACGCTATCCTTTTTATACTTCTTGGACATGATGTGTGGCTTTATTACGATATGTGCCATAATGTGTAAACTTGATTTTGTATACTTCAACATGTATTCTTTAGCAACTGTTTAACTCCTGGATGGAGCCGATGGAGAGGTATTGATAGTACTATCGGGCTGACGCCCCCACCCTTGTGTCCCTTATTCTTGACTTTGGGTGAATATAATCCGGTATTCTTGTGCAACGTATAAACTTATGTAGACTTTTCATGAGGTTCAGTTGGTTGTTATTCTTTACATTAAGTACCTGCATATATCGTATACACATATGTTTTACTCATACTATATTTTAGCAGTGGGTTATGAACGCATAGGTTGCAAGTTTTATATGGGCAGAACTTGGAACTTAATGGGTTCACAATGCCTTTGCCGTGGGAACATTCTTTAAAGGCTTTTCAACTTGTTTACAACAAACTCTATGAACTCACCAACCTTTGTGTTGACAATTTTAGCATGTTTATCTCAGGTTAGTAAGGCGATAGTTGATGCATGGAGCATAGAGTCACTTTGCATGATTTGGAGACTTATGCTTTTATCATTTACCATTCGATATGCTTTAAAACTTATGTATTATTATACTATGGGATCTCTTGTTTTGTAAACTCTGATTTTTATTATTCGAATGGTAACTTTTCAAAACATCTTATTTAGAGGTCGTTTTCTATACCTTGTACTTTGTGCTTTGAAGTAGCACCCCAGTGACATTACCTTTCGCTGCAGTATTTTGGGTGTGTTACACAAAAATACCATCGAAATGCTATTTTTGAGGGGGAGAAATGTGATTAAAATGTGATCGTTATGATATCTCAAAGAGCTCGACTTAGGTACAACCGAAGAATTGACGAGAAAAACAAATGTCAGTAATCGAAAAGACTTGTCCTGGACGGGTAATAATTTCAAGCTAGTCTAACTAGTGATGTAAGTGTGTCTCGAATAGGACTTGTCTGAGTAGAGTGTACCGTCTAGAGAGATTTACTTTAGACTTGACCAGGACGGGTAATAATTTCAAGCTAGTCTAACTAGTGATGTAAGCGTGTCTCGAATCGGTCATGTTCACGGAAAATTGATTAATTCAAAAGTGCGAAGACTACCCAACATGTGCAATTTTATCATAAAACTTATGAGCACATGTGAAGGGGGAGTATTTCAGAAAAAGAAAAACTCTCAAAGTGTCATCAAAATATGTTTTATAATCATAAACACTTTGAGAGATTTTAAAAAAGGTTTTATGGCATGAGATCAACAAACCAACCTAGGATAATCGTGGAGTAATAAGGTGATTAAGTTTAGGTTTATATCCTATGATCCACCAGAGTCGGAGGGATCTACCCAAGGACAACACCAATAGTCTAGTACTAGAAGTCCTTAGGTATGATTAAAAAAAAAAGTAAAGAAATGAAAGGAGAAAGAAGGGGTTGAAGAATTAAAAAAAATAGTTAAGAAAAAGGGTGAAAAGAAATAGCCCTTCAAATGATCAACTTAGGGCAGAAACCGGGTTCAATTCATATGCTACTGCGTATCAATAAGATGACACTGGTATTGAAGACAAGACGTCATGGACCCAGTGACGCACTGCACTCTACCTCCTAGCCACTCAAGTATCTCTTAAAAGGTACTTGTTTCATTTCTCACGAAGAACCTTGCATAACCTATCGACCTCTCACTCCGAGATGTGTTGGTATTGAAAAGGAGGCACTCTGCTCCATGCCTCCGACGATTAAAACCAAAATGCACTTAATCGAGTCTAGAGCCACAAGATTGATCAATAGATCTCCTAGGATACACTTTCATATTCATAAACTTGTGTTTGCCAAAAAGAGCCAATTTGTAAGAGTCTTTCATGAGATCTTCGGATTTTGCCACTTACATCATGGTGGTTGTTACTATGTTGCAAATGGTCTACAGTCGTGAAGTGATACTTTGGTATACTTCAGCGGCTCACCTAAATTGTTGGTATACTTTGGTATATCTTTGTAAGCCTTCCTGAGGGTATCCAATTCAGGAACAACCTTTGTAAGGATTAGAAAGGGTTTTCACACTATGCTGTTAATTCTCTCAAAGTCCAAGCCTGTAAGTGCTTGAAATCCCGCTAAGGAGATTCCTTTCATGAATCGAGTCCTGAAGATGTGGGTCTTTACATGGAATCTATCCATAGTACTGATAACTGTCCCTCAACGGGATTCGGACGGCTGATATGCCCGATCAAGGTGAATGGAATCAAGACATTCATCAGTAAAACAATCGTAGTGGACTGATCACAAAGAAAAGTCCACCGTGATCAATTGGTGATTATTACTAACCTTTACCATGCAGCTAATGTTGATTGTTCCTTGGAAGAGAGACCATTACCATCACCATGATCATCAACTCATTTCCAGCTCCACATGCTTATACCAACAACATTACGAAAGATAAAGTTATGCAAAGTTTCCAAGAAAGTTCTCGTTATAGATCAAAGCAAAGCAAAGTTCTGAACGATTTTGCGTCAAAGTCAAAGAATCTGCAAAGTAAAGAGACAAAGTTCAAAGTCAAAGAATGGGAACTGCAAATGTATGAAACTCGAAGATAACAAGAAGTATGAGCATGTTGGAAAAGACGTAAAGACACCATTAATGAAGATGTTGATGAAAGGTAAGCGAATACCACAAATGATCACAAGAACAAGAACGAAGAACAAAGATCACAAAGCATGATTGGAACAAAGAATCTAGCAAAGCTATTACACAAAGACTCAAAATTCAAGACAGCAATCATCAAAGAAGTTAAATGATCATCCATTTCTATTGATGGACCCATAACTCACAGGTCACAAAAGAGATCTCAATGATCACCCCTTTAGGGGGAGATTGTTGGAAACGCAAAAGTGATGATCATAAATATAATCATATAGAGATCTCAATGATCGTCCCTTAGGGGGAGATTGTTGGGAACGCTTGAAGTGATGATCATTGTCGAGTCAATGTGTCTTGTAATATGGTCATGTAATAGCTCGTTAGAATGGTAAAAATATAGTCTACGTAATAGTAGAAATGTGCCATCTAGTTTAGTATTAGTATTTACGTTAATGTCGAATGACTGAGACAGGTAAACACGGCACACTTCCTTATTCTCCCTTATTTAATGACTATATATATTGTATCCTCTCATTTGAGAGGTAGTGAGTTAGTCGTTAATAAAATAGAGAAATTCTCTCTAGTTTCTTTCTCTCTCTAGAATATATCATCTTTTTCTCTCTAATACATAATATGTGTGTGGAATGATTTAGAGAGAGAAAGATGATATATTCTAGAGAGAGAAAGAAACTAGATAGAATTTCTCTATTTCATTAATGACTAACTCACTTCCTCTCAAATGAGAGGATACAATATATATAGTCATTACATAAGGGAGAATAAGTAAGTGTACCATGTTTACCTATCTCACTCATTCGACATTAACGTAAATACTAAGACTAAACTAGATGACACACTTCTACTATTACCTAGACTATAGTTTTACCGTTCTAACGAGCTATTACATTACCATATTACAAGACACATTGACTCGACAATGATCGTCACTTCAAGCGTTCCCAACAATCTCCCCCTAAGGGACGATCATTGAGATCTCTCTTTGATTATATTTATGATCATCACTTTTGCGTTTCCAACAATCTCCCCCTAAAGGGGTGATTTGTGAACTGTAAGTTATGGGTCCATCAATAGAAATAACTGATCATTTAACTTCTTTGATGCTTTGATACCAATTTTTGGGTCTATTCAAAATTATTCCACACACATATTATGTTTGATTCTAATACTCCAGATTTTGAAAAGGAAACGAGGGAGAAAATGTATCCTTTTGAAAATGAAAATCATGTGCTTCAAACAAAAGTGGTTGAATTTAACGCTTTTAGCTCAACAAACAAACGATTTTAAGGTTGCCAAAACTGACTTTTTCAACAAAACGACCAAAATCGAAAATTATTTTGAAAGACTTAAAAAAGAAAACATTGAGTTCGAACAGAAATTGGCTCGTAAAATGGATGATTCTAAAGCTGAAAAAGATCTTTAGTCCAATGATGTGTTGAAGGGTGGCGTTGATAGAACGAATGCAGATTAGACGGGTCCAAATTGCGTGTGGACGACTCTGCAATATCAGGAACGGTTGGAGTCAGTGCAAATGGATTAAAGAATGCATTTGGATCATAATCTACATGTTCGGGTACTGGTTGTTATAGTAGATCCTTAGCTGAATTTTCATTGTTGGAAGCGATTTGTTCTGCTGTTGATTGAGATTCAATTGGAGGTGCATCTGTTGCAACGGTTGTTGTTGTAGGAGCAGGTGTATCAGGTATTTGGAATATTATAAGGTTGTGCAGCGGAAATAGGTGATACATCTGGTGCACGACATTAAAATGAATCATCAAATAGTGGAGCAAACAAGGTTTCCAATTCTTTACGGTTAAGTGAAAGAGGTGCAGCTGATTGATCTGGAAAGTTTAGACGGTTGGTCGCGGGTCCTAAGCTGTTATGCTCAGAAGCCATCACATTAAGCTCGGGTCCGAAACTGAGTTGTTCCGAAGCCATTACATGTTGTATCTGTAAAGAAAGTAGGAGGAGACAAAACAGAGAACATGGATACCCAAGTGTAATTGGGTTCCAGATGTTAGAAGCATAAAGTTGTAGTGTCAATTATCTTCTTGACACCCGAACACACAATTTCAATGGTTTTCTTTCTCGCCTCAGGTATAGATGCTGTGAAGTTCACATTTGTTTTGGTGCAAATGTCTAAAATCTTTCCTTTAGGAATTCACCTAAGACCAATCGTTTTGAAAATTCTACCCGTGGGTACCCACCTAAGGTTAGATCTAGGAGATGTTTTCTTTGTAGATGCAGCGGAATGAAATGTGGGAGCCTAACTTGGTTGAGAAAACCTACGTCCTATATTGATCCACTTCTTAGGTTTTTGAATCTTGTCTTTTGGTTCAACAGGTTTGTTTAGTTTAATTGTCTTAGTCGATTGTGCCTTTGCACGTGAATTCACTTCTTGAAGATATTTTGAAATACAGACATCATGATTAGCTTGAAAGATGCATTTCTGACATGTAGGACAGACAAATTCAGCATTTTTTATTGAAACCAGTAAGTTTAGCTTTGTCCTTACACACAGTTGAAAACTGTTTTGTTTTCGAAAAAGAATTTGAATTCCTAGATTGGGCTTCTTTGTGCACATCTCGATTGTTTACGCAACTACTCTTAGATGCTAACCAATTCCTATTTGTTTGTTGAGTGCTCCTAGGTTTTCACTTGCTACTACTAGCAGTGTTCTGTAATACATTGGAAGGCATCTTACGAGGTTTTGAACCTAGAATTCTGTCCTTTTGAAGTAGTGCATTTTTCCTAGCTTTTTATAGATAATAGTTCTTGTACATGTCATTAATGTCATAAGACTCTTTACTTTTAATGCTCGGTTAAGACACTGTTTTCGAACTAATCCTAGATGAGCAAGGTATAATCACGTATTGAGGTTTAGCAGAAACATATGCATTTTCCTTAGGCCAAGAATGTGCAGTGATTGGTTTTGTCAAATTGTTTTTCTCAACAACTTGGGAGGCAAACCGAGATTTTGAAAATTTAGGTCGTTCAGATTTAAATGCAGTTGGTTTTCTAACCACTGATGAGGCGAAAAGTGTACCGCTTTTAAGGGGTCATTTAAGCCCGAAATCGTATTTATTTGATCAAATATTGCCCTAAATCGTTCCTTTTGTCATTTTAGGTACTTTTGAGGAGAAATCTGGAAAAGGAGGCATTTTGGACGTTTTTGGAGCATTAAAGTGAAGAAAACGGCAAAGTCTCAAGAATCGGCTAAAAGTTACTCTTGACGGCGTCACAATTAACATGGGACGGCGTCATGCCTTGGCAAAGAAAAGTTGGATGTGAAATTTACTCATGACGGGCCAGTGAGTTTGCATGAGAATTCTGACGGCGTCACGCTTTAACTAAATCAAGGGCGTCACGGCTTAAATCATAAGGGGACGGCGTCACGTTCAGGATCCGACGGCGTCAAGCCTTGATAAGCCAGAATGGATTTTTGAAGAGCTAAAGAGGGACGGCGTCAAGATGGTCATCCGGGAACCCTAAAAGCGGCGAGGTGACGGCGTCACAATGCATAAGGTGACGCCGTCAGATGTCAAAGTCTATATATAGTTTTCTAATTTTTTGTCATTAAGAGAGAGCTTAGTGTGTGGAATTTTGGGATAAAACCCTAAGACGATTTTAGCTACTTTTTCAGGGCTTCTTGCCCTGAGATCTTCCATGTTTCATTGAAAGATAAGTTATCAATTAATCATTCAATATGTCTATGTGTTGTTTGATTCTATCTTATGCTTGTCTTTTGTTTAACATGTTAGGCTAATTTTATCTTGTGTTTGCTTAGATCTAATGAAACCTAGCTATTGATTATTGGTTGTTAGTGTGTTGTTAGTTGTATTGGATGATTGTTTATCTATGTTAGGCTTAAGAAAACTGGCTAACTTCCTATTCGGTAACTTGCTTGAACGTCTTAAGAAACATGAACCAAACGCGTACTAAAGGTTTTTATGGTTGTATTTAATGCACAAGCGAATTCTAGTGATCCCATGTTAGGAGCTTCCTAGCCGGCTCGACATAGGAGTGAAGTAGGAGCTTGTAGAGTTTGGGGAAGTAAGTACGCCACCCCACGAATGGTATTAAGGAATACACCCGTCATCCACGCGACTAATACACACTAATTAACCGGTAAAAGATAGTTAGGGAGTAAGGAAATCTAAGTAAACACATTTCTCTACACATAAGTTTCTCACCACTTTTCATTTTTGTTATTTTATTTTATTTGCATTTGTAGTAATTTGGGTTAGTTGACTAGCAACTAATTCCGCCCACTCCTTCAAAACCCGAGATTTTACTTGCTTTCATAAAATTATAAAAAACATAAAAAGAATCTTCCTCAACCCTTAGACCTAATTAGAGTAGCCTTTCACACCTAACGAACACTATTCCCTGTGGAGAACGATCAATCCCCCGTACTTACCACTACACTATACTACATCGGTCAGGTACACTGCCTGGTGGGGTTGTAAGCCTCTTGAGATCCCTCGAGAGGTAAAACCTGTTGTAAGGTTGCAAAACCCACGCATCAAGTTTTTGGCGCCGCTGCCGGGGAATAGTTATTGTTTAGGTTGAATTTTTATTTTATTAGGTCTACTCACTAGATTCCTTTCTAGTGAGATTTTTATTTTATTTTTCTAGGTTTTCTTTAGTCTATCTTTTTTCTTCGTTTCTTTGTTCGTAACCATTACCATCCGACATCATGGAAGGTGGTAATATCCTCGATCCCAACAACCCACCACCACAACAACACCCACCTCCTAGAGCCCGTACCTTAGGAGACTACTCCCGTCCTAGCCACCATGGCTATCGAAACACCATTGAGCTCGCCCAAGGAGCCAATGTAGCCCACCTGCGATCCGACACCATCCGGTTGGTGCAAAACGGATGTGCATTCCATGGACATATGTCCGAAGACCCAATTCAACACCTTAAGGACTTTCTTAAAATCGTAGATTCCATTGACCTTAACGGTGCTACTAGAGACACTACCCGATTGCGTCTCTTCCATTTCTCTCTTCGTGACCAAGCTATCCATTGGCTTGATCGTCTACCCGCAGGATCTATCTCGACTTGGGATAATCTCACCACTCGTTTCCTCGCTCAATTTTTCCCACCAGCGAGAACAACCAAGCTAAGGAATGACATCTTGATGTTCCAACAACGTCAAGGTGAAACTCTTTACGAAGCGTGGACTCGTTTTAAGGACCTACTCCACAAAGTCCCCCATCATGGCATTGATCTTTGGCTCCAAATCCAAATCTTTTATGATGGTGTCAATCATCAAACTAGAAGGGCCATAGATCACGCTGCCAATGGTAGACTAAGCAAGCTCGGTGTTGATAAGTGCTGGGAGGTCATTGAGGACTTAGCACAATACGAAGAAGAAGAATGGGAGGATCCGATGTTCTTGGAGGAAGGGAGTTTAGATTACATGAATGCTACCCAAGAACAGCTATTTGAGAACATCGAAAGGCGGGTTGAGGAATTGATGAGGGCCGAGATGCCTATGGCTAATGCTGAAATGAATCCCAATGGATGTGTGAATGTAGCCAGTAAACATTCGTTTCTTGAATTTTCACGACAAGAGGAGTTCGAAGGGACAATGTTTACTTTTGTGAACAACCAAGAAAGACAGATCCGGCAGTTAGAGGTCCGAATGGAGAACACCCGAAACACCTTTATGGACTTGGCTGAAGGTTTCATATCAAGAATTAAGGAAAAGATTAGGGAAGAAGCTGTACTCAAAAAAATCGAAAAGATTTTTGAATTCCCAGTCCCTAGTGAAACAAGCAGCGGTTGGCACAATGAAACACCTCTCTCTGTGGATTCAACCCAGAATAACTTCTATTCCCATAAGTCTCCTTCTGAGAAATGGAACTCTCACGCTTCTACCATAACCTCTAAATCACTCAAACCAACCTTGATGCATAGGGTCTCGATGATTTCTCAAACCAAACCCATTACCCATAAAACCTATTCCCAACATTCCAACTTCAAAACGCCAACACTCCACTTCTTCGATGAGAGCAAGTTTGAGTATGAAGACGAAGACGACGTTAAAATAAAAAAGATGGGAACCGGAATGGATGAAAAACCGTTAGAGCATAACATTTATGAAAATGGCAAGAGCTCAAATCTTTGCCATAAAACTCTTCTAACTTCAAATCCACCCATCAAACCAAAGGATTCGGGTAACCTAAAAATGAAGGTGGTAGACTCTTTCCCCATTCACGCACCCCCTTCACCTCACGTGGCATATTTCCACCCTAAGGGTGTGTATCGCTACTTCCACCCACACTTAATCCTAAGTGTAGGGAAAACCTCCCCTATTTCCGTTAAATAAGGGTAGAGTCAGGCTCGTGACTCGAACAAAAACAAGCGCTCTTGGGAGGCAGCCCATGCTTTATTTGCTTTATTTGTTTTTTTTTGTTTGTTTGTTTGTTTTTATTTGTTTCCGTATGTATGTTTAATTTTTATTCTTATTGATTCATGTTAAAAACTAATTTGTGAAAATGCTTTATGTTGTTTTTAACTTCGTCTTAACTACATATAAAGGTATTTTACAAAAGATAAGTGTAAGGGAAATCTAAATTGGTTTATTAGAACACAAATGAACATGAATCGTAATAATATTAAATTAACATACATATTCGTATTTGTTTGAGTCAAATGCTTGTATCGAGTCATAATGATGTTTTGCAGGATTTCCAGGAAGTAAGGTAAAGGTTTTTCTAGAAATTTTCCGGAAACTTAAAATGAGAATTTTTGTCAGGTCATTTCTGACGGCGTCAGGGGTTATAATCTGACGGCGTCAGATTTAATTTCCAGAAATTTTTGAAAATTTTGTTTTCATAAAAAGTTTTTATTAAAATCTCCAACTTATAATCTCCAGGAATCTGCAAAGTTATCATTCCACAAGCATTATATCCTTATATATAGATTTTATCCCGCCGATGTTATGCAGGTTTTCGTGTTTGTTTTCTCAGGTTCAACAGGTTATTTTGGACAAGGAAATGTTTTGAATCAAGCTTATGGCGATGCATTAGTCATGGAGCTTCAACATTCTCTTTGGAGGAAGATTTAACCGTGTAATCTCATTATCCAACGAGCGAATTAGGGGAGTATTTGATTTCATTCTTTTACTTTATTCTTTTACATCTTGTTATTTGAACATTGGGGACAATGTTCATCTTAAGTGTAAGGGGAGGGTAAAAGTACGATTTTAGAGAATACAATTGCGCTTGATTTTTGTTTGTTTGATGGTAGATGTGTAATAAAACTGAGAGAAATACTTGTTAAGGTAATTTTAGTGCCAAATTTAAAATTTTTTACAACATATAGGAGTGAAACTTTGATCTTAATGAGCGTCTCACGGATAGGAGTTATATGACTAGCACAAAAGCCGTACAACTAAAAAATTTTCCACCCCCAAATATGTGAGGTTCGCCCCTAGAATTGGTAGGAAAAGCATTTATGCTATGATGTGTGTACCGGTAGCACTTAGATTCTAGAACTTGCGTTAGGACCATTCCGAGGCCACAAGTGAGACTACATTCGTGTAGTTAGATTTACTACATGATAAGAGGCATTAGGATTAACCCATGTTTTACACCTGTGTTTTTGTTATAATTACATTGGCTACATTGGTCAAGTAATTCTCCCACACCCTTTGCGTTGTACTCATTTTTAGTACACGATACCCCTAGTACACCCCTCAGAGCCTATCTTTTCGTTTCGACCTTTAAGCATTTTACTTAAAGGAAGAATTTGTTACACCCCACTTAAATGTACACCCAAATCGCCTTAGCCTACCTTGTATGCACTCATTTTTAGTGCATTATTGTGACAACATTTGTTTAAACCCAAGTTAATTATCTAGTTGATTACATGGTTGCTAAGTCGAGTCATATCCTTGTACATATTGTTTTGGGACGATTGGGACTCATGGGTAAAGTACTAGTGTAATGGAGTAATGGGGAAGAACATCATTTATTACCCCCATATGTGCTAAATGTTTTAAAAGTACTCCAAGTTTTTCAATTATCTTAATTCGAGTCATTAGATTAGTATTTGTAAAGTTATGTAAAAGTTCAAGTGTAAGGGGATGCAACGCCCCTATGATGTATTATTTTGGATGGTAGGGTAAAAGTGTATGCAAAAAAAAAAAAAAAAAAAAAAAAAAAAAAAAAAAAAAAAAAAAAATCGAAAAAATCAAGAAAAATACAAAAAAATGAGAAAAAGAAAAATAGAAAAAACATACGGACTACCATCCCGTTTTATTTTATGTTTATTTTATGTTTATGTTATTTTGTTTCTAGCTTAAGATCGAGTCTAGTCTTGGCTTAGCAACATTGTATAGTACATGTAATTGATCAAGATCTTTAACTCGCCACCAGTAAAATATCCTTTATCCAACAAAACCGTGTTTTCCTTTTCCCTACACCTAACGTTATAACCCATTTAAAAGCCCTCTTTGATAGTTTATCTTAGGTGCTTACGCCTAGTGGAGGAGGTTTTCGATCCTTTCCCAAGCCTATGGTAATCTATTTGCTATGACAGGTAGTGAGAGATATTTTCCGTTTTCATTTATGAGATTTATTTTGATGACACTTGAGAGATGTGAGTATCTAAACACTACTTGTGAGGTGCTAGTATGTAATCTCCGTGCTTATTATGATTGAAGTGGAACGATTATTTGTTGTAATTACTTTTATGTTTGCATTAAATGACCCCTAACTTGTATTTTGATTAGAATAAAAGCGCATTTGCTTGAGGACAAGCAAATCTCAAGTGTAAGGGTATTTGATGAGGCGAAAAGTGTACCGCTTTTAAGGGGTCATTTAAGCCCGAAATCGTATTTATTTGATCAAATATTGCCCTAAATCGTTCCTTTTGTCATTTTAGGTACTTTTGAGGAGAAATCTGGAAAAGGAGGCATTTTGGACGTTTTTGGAGCATTAAAGTGAAGAAAACGGCAAAGTCTCAAGAATCGGCTAAAAGTTACTCTTGACGGCGTCACAATTAACATGGGACGGCGTCATGCCTTGGCAAAGAAAAGTTGGATGTGAAATTTACTCATGACGGGCCAGTGAGTTTGCATGAGAATTCTGACGGCGTCACGCTTTAACTAAATCAAGGGCGTCACGGCTTAAATCATAAGGGGACGGCGTCACGTTCAGGATCCGACGGCGTCAAGCCTTGATAAGCCAGAATGGATTTTTGAAGAGCTAAAGAGGGACGGCGTCAAGATGGTCATCCGGGAACCCTAAAAGCGGCGAGGTGACGGCGTCACAATGCATAAGGTGACGCCGTCAGATGTCAAAGTCTATATATAGTTTTCTAATTTTTTGTCATTAAGAGAGAGCTTAGTGTGTGGAATTTTGGGATAAAACCCTAAGACGATTTTAGCTACTTTTTCAGGGCTTCTTGCCCTGAGATCTTCCATGTTTCATTGAAAGATAAGTTATCAATTAATCATTCAATATGTCTATGTGTTGTTTGATTCTATCTTATGCTTGTCTTTTGTTTAACATGTTAGGCTAATTTTATCTTGTGTTTGCTTAGATCTAATGAAACCTAGCTATTGATTATTGGTTGTTAGTGTGTTGTTAGTTGTATTGGATGATTGTTTATCTATGTTAGGCTTAAGAAAACTGGCTAACTTCCTATTCGGTAACTTGCTTGAACGTCTTAAGAAACATGAACCAAACGCGTACTAAAGGTTTTTATGGTTGTATTTAATGCACAAGCGAATTCTAGTGATCCCATGTTAGGAGCTTCCTAGCCGGCTCGACATAGGAGTGAAGTAGGAGCTTGTAGAGTTTGGGGAAGTAAGTACGCCACCCCACGAATGGTATTAAGGAATACACCCGTCATCCACGCGACTAATACACACTAATTAACCGGTAAAAGATAGTTAGGGAGTAAGGAAATCTAAGTAAACACATTTCTCTACACATAAGTTTCTCACCACTTTTCATTTTTGTTATTTTATTTTATTTGCATTTGTAGTAATTTGGGTTAGTTGACTAGCAACTAATTCCGCCCACTCCTTCAAAACCCGAGATTTTACTTGCTTTCATAAAATTATAAAAAACATAAAAAGAATCTTCCTCAACCCTTAGACCTAATTAGAGTAGCCTTTCACACCTAACGAACACTATTCCCTGTGGAGAACGATCAATCCCCCGTACTTACCACTACACTATACTACATCGGTCAGGTACACTGCCTGGTGGGGTTGTAAGCCTCTTGAGATCCCTCGAGAGGTAAAACCTGTTGTAAGGTTGCAAAACCCACGCATCAGTTTTCTAACCACTGATTGGTTTCTGATAGGTTGTAGAGTCGGTTTCCCCAAGTTTGATGGTTTTGTAAACTTAGTATCCACACTCTCGTCAGTCAATCTTCTTAATTTGTTTTGCAATGCATCATGTGAAAACACATTTGCTTGAATTTGACCTTTTAAAAACTCATTTTCCTTAACTAATGTATCCAAACGTTTACTTCGTTCACTCAAAAATTGACCATTGTTGCCCGAAGTTAGAGATTCATTTTGCAATTTAAGTTCAAGTGAGATGCAATGTGCCTCTAGTTTTGAAAAATCTTTTTGAAACTGGGCAATGGTCTTTTTGAGACAAGTATTTTCAAACTCGAGAGTTTGGTTTGACGGTACATTTGTTTTGTTTTCATTTAACGGATTAGACAAAGATTGTTTGACAAGATGTTGGTCAACATTCTGATCAACCCCTTCTTCATTTCTGAATTCAGGTTGTTCAGTAAGTTGGTGATCATGATCAGATATATTATTATTGATAATGGATTGTACCTCAGCCATTGGCTCTTTGTCAAATATGGGCTCTGTGTCATAGGTGGGTCTGATATCCACACAATCGGCATCTGTATCATTCCTCGATCTGCTGCTGTCATCCTGTTTTTCCAATGCTTTAAACTCATTGCTCGCATTACCGACATTTGCAGTATTATCAGCATTCCCCACAAACCTTTGAGCATTCCTTCCTTGTACATCAACTTTTTCACCTTGCACGACTGCTTGATTTCAGGAAATAGATGAAGTCTGACTCTTTAAATTCTTAATTTGTGAGTACATCTTAGTCAGTAACATCATTCCTTTGTTTAATTTCACAAATGGATCTTCAGGATCATCAGTAGCTTGTGTGAAGTACATTTGTTCTTGAGATGCTTGAAAAACAAAGTTTGGCGGTGAAGGATTGGATGAAGATTTTAATCTGTTGTTGGTAGGTGTGGAGATTTGTGACTTCTGTTCATTCATTTGTGACCTTGATTTATACATTTCTCCCCCTGATTGTTGCGATGTAATCGGAATAATCAAACTAAAATGTGTAAAGTTGATATATTTCACACAAGGTCGATATAGTGACTTCTTATTTCCCTCCAAAAATTTAATTTGAAAATTTTCTCTCCTAGAATTTGAAATTCACCATAAAATGCAATTCTGTTAGGAATATAAATATTCATATGAAAGACTCGGTCACCTCGAGTATCAATTAGCATTAAGTTAGCTCGTAAGCTTATTACTATTAGTTTAGTTATCGTAATACCAGTTTAGTAATAGCAGTATTTGTGGAATTGGGTCGGGTCTTTACCCACTGTCAGCTCATTCCACAGCCCATGTGGGGCATTTTATGTGTAACTATAAATACCCTTTCCCACACAAGGGAGAGGGTTGGATGTTCATTTGATTTCAAGTTAATATATTACATTTTCTCTCACTAGAATATCCCAAACTCTCTTTCTCTCTCTAGGTAATTCGGCCTCATCACATGCTCAAGAGTGTGTTATGATTTCGAATATCTTACAATTGGTATCAGAGAGCCATGGTTTGATTAGCTAGATTGTGTGTGCGTTTTCTTGATTAGTTTAGATCAAAAGTTTGGTTTTTGAAGGTTTATGGTCTTATTCTTGGCTTTTTTTCATTCTCACCTTTGTGGTGTTAAAGTTAGTGTTTTTGCAATTGTTATAACCTTATAGGATCAAGTTGTGCAAAAGAAACCAAGCAAAAACGTTCAAAAAGGTGATTTTTAGGTGATTATAGGTGATGTTCTTCACTGCATTTTGACATTCTGTGAAGATTTCTCGGCTGCGTTTTGAGGTTGCTTAGGAAAGTCTTGATTGCAGTTTGGTAAGGAATCTGACTGCGTTTTGGCTTTTAACTAAAACGGGAAAGAAGACAAAACGCAGTGAAAGTGACACTTTGTCTTGTTGTGACTGCGTTTTGCCCTCCTGCGTTTTGAGCTACTGCATTTTGGATTTTTGCATTTTGGGTCTCTGCATTTTGGACTCCTGCGGTTTGAGCTACTGCGTCTTGACTCTATTTTGTTTTGATCCTCTGTGTTTTGTGATGAACTGAGTTTTGAGGATATTGCGTTTTGACAGTTGAGGTTTGCCATTTCTTGATGGCGTTTTGATCAAGCATTCTTCATTGAGTTTTGGTCTTGGCCTTTTGACTGTGACTTGTCCAATACATCACGTAAACTCTGAACAACCAAACCAAATCACAACAGAACTATAATTCATTTAATCCAACAAATAATCATTCCTTTTAACATACAGTCACTAATCATTGTATCGATCCAACAATTATCATAACACGTCCAATTTATCATTATCTCACGGTTTCTTCTTGATTTTGTAAAATCCCGTGAAAGTAACGATTTCTTGGTTTAAATCATAGATTTGTAAAATCCCGTGCACATTTACACAATGTCTACTAATTCAGACTCCATATATGAGGTACTCAAATTGTACGACACGAATGATAAACTTAAGACTTCCAACCCTGTACAACAAATAAACGTGTTTGATTCTGATAATGCTAATATGGAATCGTCGTGCTCGAATTCTCAAGAGAAAGAGTTTCATCAGCCACTAATATTGCCTAATGCAAAGGAAAGTTGCATTGAATGTTTTCGATTACTTCACTCACATCTCAAGGTTCTCTTTGAACAACCTGGATACTTGGGAGGATACAAACGTGCATTCGCATCACTCTTTGGTCAAGATGTTCAGACTTTCACAGTCAAAATGATTCTCCAAGTGTTCATTGATTCGTAATTCACTGAGGATTATGATTATGACAGTCAAATGACGAAAAGGTGTTTTGCTAATTACACTGGAATCGAGGTTGACATGTTCAGAGTTACACTACTCCAACTCATGGGTAATGTTAAGGAGTTCATTAATGAAAGGGCGCAGCATCAACAATGCAGTGACACTATGTTTGATAAGCAGGATACAAACGACAGTTCTGGGACTTATACCACACTTGACATGGTGATGCGCGTGATGTGTCGTTGCGGTTTAGCAGTTTTAATGCCTACTCAAGTTTTAAATTTATATTTAGCCGACTTATCAATAACACACACACTTAACGAGCAGTGTACCCGGTCAGTATGAAGATAATGGTAAGTAGAGTGTCGATCACTAAGAGTGGAACGTATTATCTAGTTATTCTAATCAGTATTTTAATATCCTAACGCAAGGGGGTTTCAGCCTGAGAGACTGGCACAGTTTTGTTTGCAATTAAATAATAAAATAAACAAATAGGCACGAATCAGCAAGTAGCACACACGTACACAGATAGATACTCGAGACAATAAGAGGGCTGTCCTTATGATTAAGTAGATTGTCACTTGTTTTATTGATAGCTTTATATGAAGTGTATGTAATTAACCCTTTCTCGTTGGTCCTATTCTCATCGGCGAGTAAACCCTTAATGATTACTTATGTCTAAAAGTTATTCCTAAGTGATCAATTTAGAAACAACCGTGGGAGCCACATCTTGTCCCGCAGTCGGATGCCCGCAAGCCACTAATAAACACAGAGGTTATCAATGCACTAATAAGTAGTAACCAAAGACATCAACATATAAACTTTAATTGATGGGAAAGCAAGTATTAAAGGGAGTGCAATCTTTCGTTGTCACATTACACAAGCCACCAATCCTGATGAATTAAAGTTTGCTAACACAATAAAACAAAACTACTTAATGAATTAAATACATGCAGCACCTTCTTACAGCTCTTGTATCTTCGATTTGGGTGTGTCTTGTGCTGCCTCCTTGACTGAATTCGTCCTTTTGCTCTGCTGTCCGAACTTCGGTTTTAGGGTTTCGAACTCTCACTCTTTAATTCGTCTGGTCTACGGGGTATTTATAGTTTCTGTCTGAGAGAAGATGCGGCGCATCTACTTAAGTAGATGCGGCGTATGTACTTAACTTCGCGTGGGGTCCAAGATTATAATATTCAGGAATATTCGTACATCGCCAGAAGATGCGGCGTAACTCTTGATTAGATGCGGCGCATGTCCTCTTGTATCTTGGATCGTATCTGGTGATATCTTGATAGAGATGCGACGCATGTCGAGAGTAAGATGCGGCGCATCTGGAGCAGAATTGACTTGATCTTGTCCATGTCAGTAGACTTCCACTTTATGCACGTTTTGCTCCATTATTAGTCCATAATCGCTAAGTTTCACCAAATGCTTGTTTTTACCTGAGAATTACAAAAGTAAACGATTAAGTATCAATCCTCATACATAATATAGTAAAACAAGTCAAATTAATAGGATAAATGATAGTAATAAAATGTACTTATTTGAGTTCATCAAATATCCCCCCACTTGAACTTTACTTGTCCCCAAGTAAACCTTAGAATTTCATTTATGAAAATTTATCCTAAAAGATGTATTAGGATTTATTTTTATATTTAAGCATGTATTCGTTTATTTCATAATCACACAACTAAACACTTAACGAATTAGAAGTAAAATAAAATAAGTCGATAAAAGCAAATCTAATCGTTTAACTGTCCAGTCGCGACGAATATTCTATCATAAGCTTGGCAAGTATACACATCTCCACCACTAAAGCTAAGGAATAACAAGTCTAAAGCGGTAAAAAGGGTTTTTAGGCTTAAGGGTTAATTATTCTTTTTTACACTATCGATCTCAAATTCCAGAAAAGGCGACAAAATCACAAATACATGATCGAATCCACGAACACGATACTTGCAATTGCTCAAATCCTTAACTCGAATAGGCTAAAGATAGGTCCAAACTTCACCAATAATAATATATCAAAAAGGGCGACAAAATCATAAATACATAGCCGAATCCACGACCACGATACTTAAGATTGCTCAAATCCCTAATCTCAATAAATCAAAGGTTCGGTTGGATAAAGAACAATACAGGGTATGGATAATATTTGGGATATAAATTGGTGTAAAAATAAAAATAAACAAAACAAAACAAATAGATTAAAATCCTAAGTGTGGTTAATCACTATCCCAACCATCCCATGAATAAGACTCATATCATTGAATAACTCACGCTTTAACACTTGAAACACACGCTTTTGGTAGACACGAATTATACTCAACAAAATCTTAATCAAAGAATAAACCTTAATCGGCATTCCCATAACTGCCAATTCCCATTCAATCCATATATATAGTATAACAAATAGTGGTGATATCGACCACTTACATAACTCTACATCGTTGGCTTAAAATAAACATCCAACTCTTTTTTTCTTTCTTTTTCTTTTCTCATTTTTTTCGATTTTTTTTTTTTTTTTTTTTTTTTTTTTTTTTTTTTTTTTTTTTTTTGAAACATAAACATAGATGTGTAAAATTTCACCACATCACTACAACTTTCTTTCCGGATAATTTTTTTTCATACTTTTCATACTTTCAGAAATAACGGTAATAGTGAAAGTAGTAAACACACGAAAAATAAACTCAAAAATATACAATATTTACTTTCACTCCAATTTGCATTGTGCAATTTCCCGACCTAACCATAGATAATGAATTACGCACGCGAACACAGGTAATGTAAGGAAACACACTCTGCCTATAGCAATTAACCAACCACGGATTCTAATCTACAGGGTAGGCTAAGGTTTAAGGTGTAACGAAACATTTTAAACATAGGTGTAAGAAACGAAAGGAATGGCTCTGAGGGTTTTTCTAGGGGTATCTTACTCTAAAAATGAGAGTAACAAAAGGTTTTATACGGGGGTTAACTAACCAGTGTAGTTAGCTAATAACACATAACATATAAAGGCTATTTGGTGTAATCCTAGAATTTTACCAAGTTAAACAAGTCATTCCAATTATATAAATAATACTCATTATGGTGGTCTCGAATAGTATACAAGCCAAGTTCTAAAGTTTACAAGTCACCGGCACACTCATAGATTTGTGAATTTTGGAAAAATCACAATTTTTGAAAATAACGTCATGTGTGCAGTTATGTAACTTAGATCTTAAACAAAAACATGCTAAAAAATTTTTAAGTTTGATATATTAAGCACATTTTAAGCATAATTTTTGAAAAAGTAGGACAAGTAAGTGTTAAGTGTTCTAATTCTCCTATCCCCCCACTTAAGTTAAACAACGTCCTCGTTGTTTGTATAAAAGGTTAAAAACTGGAAAAGGAAAGAATTAGAACAGAAAAACTCCCCTGAGATTTGCTCGGTATGATCCTCCATTAGCAAAAATCATCTTTCTTGTGGATTAGAACGTTAAAGCTTCATACTTGACGTATCCACAGGAAATCCAGGAAACTATAATACCACCAACACTTTAAAACACACCTAAGATAAGAAAGGTTCAACTTGCATAACACATTAGTAGTTAGGAAAAATAAAACTTAAAAATTAAAACTGAAAATCATCAGGTCAGTCGATGCGCCGTATCTTATTGAAGAAGATACGCCGTATCGAGCCTGGAATTAATACGGATCAGAATAAAGATGCGCCGCATCCTTAACCAGGGATGCGCCGCATTAAAATAAACTGATAAAAAGTTTTAAAGTCGAAAAATAAAAATGCAGAAAAATAAAATAAGATATGACCATTGCAGAGGATGCGTCGCATCTCACGACTGAGATGCGCCGTATCTTCGTGCGGCCTGGACTGACTCGACACAGAAAACAGAATAATAAAAGATAAATCCGGGTTGTCTCCCGGTAAGCACTTGTCTTTATTCCAGAGTCTTCAAGTTAGACTCACGTTCAGCTCATTAGTATCGATCATTGATTCCTACATGGCCACGTAGGATCCATCTAGCAACCGAATCGTCTCGCATATATTCAGGTCCCAAATTCAAAACTCCTTTGTAGAATCCTCCCATTAATTGGTATGGGTACTCAATTCCTTTCTTCATGTCATCATTACTAATACAAAGGAATGGAGAGAATTTGTAGCAGACCCTATTAGTAGCATGTTTAAATCCAGGGTGAGTTCGGGGCATCATATAAGTGATAATGTCGCTTCCACATTGAAAGGTGATCTTTCCTTCAAATCGTTTTGCATTAATAGTGATCTCCCTACAAAATGGTTTTCCAACAATCACGTCACCCATATTGTTGTCACAATAGGCATTCATGTCTTCAATAACTACGAACTCAGTAACAATAGTGAAGCGTCCAACGAAGATCGGGACATTAATGAAGGCTCCAACTACATTCTTTCCTTTATACTCCTTTTTATTTCTCATAATAGAATTGTAAAAGCTTCTAGACATGACATTCATTGATAAAATAGGAAAGAAATTGGCGTCAATACACTTGTACCCAATCATGCATGGGAATTGTAAATTGTAAGCACAATTGGTGTTGATCCTCCTACCGTAATCCCATGAACCATCATATCCCTCAAATTCATCGTAATTTCTAGTAGTAATAACGTTGACTCTTGGACTATCCACAATTTCTCCTTCTTCTAACTCAGATTCAGCATCAACCATGAACAGGTCATTGGATTCCAACGGTCCATTAAGGTCATTAAGTTCAATATAGTCCCCATCGTGATGTTCGGGTGTTTTTTCATGCACTAATACTTCATTCATAAAATTCGCTTCGAAGTCGAAGTCAATTAGTTCTCCGTATCCTTCCATTATCCTTCTGAAACAATCACGAAAAGCATCAGTAGGGTATGCTCGAGAAAGTAATATATCAGATAATTAATAACGAAAACGGAATACGAAAAATTAAAGTTACTGATATCTGCAGACGATGCGCCGTATCCAAAAAGTTGGATACGCCGTATCTTATAATCGTTAAAATTTAATCAGACTTTATTCAGAAAATAGATACGCCGCTTTAGAATTTAAGAATGCGCCGTATCGAATTAATTAATCAAAAATCAGTTTATCTAATTAAAATTAAATGCGTCGTATTAACGAAAGTTAATGCGCCGTATTTTCGTTACGTTTAAAAATAAAAGATTTTTGATTCAGTAAGATGTGCCGTATCGACAGAGATCGATACGCCGTATCTGTTTAATAATTCGCAAACTGTTTTTAATCAAAATAATAGATACGCCGTATCTTCAAAAGAAGATGCGTCGTATGGCGTTAATGTTTTAGAAAAAAAATTTTTATCAAAAACAGATACGCCGTATCTGCAAAAGCAGATGCGTCGTATTACTTTATCGCTTAGAAAAATTTTCTTATTAAAAACAGATACGCCGTATCTTGGGGAAAAGATGCGTCGTATCGAATTAATTAAACGCGTTGTATATATAAAAAAAATTGAACGCAATACGCCGTATCTGAGAGATCAGATGCGCCGTATCGTTCGATTTAGCACAGTACAACGATAGCAGAACACACAAAAAACGAAAAATAAAACAAAAATAAAACACACGAACAAAAACAAATAAAAGCAAAAATAAAAGAAAACAAATAGCACACAATACAACAAATATGCAAAATAGTACAATGATGCAATTAATCTAATAAAAAGAAAAATCTAGTTAAAACACTAATCAAATTAACAGATAATAACAATTCACTCCCCGGCAACGGCGCCAAAAACTTGATGCGCGTGATGTGTCGTTGCGGTTTAGCAGTTTTAATGCCTACTCAAGTTTTAAATTTATATTTAGCCGACTTATCAATAACACACATACTTAACGAGCAGTGTACCCGGTCAGTATGAAGATAATGGTAAGTAGAGTGTCGATCACTAAGAGTGGAACGTATTATCTAGTTATTCTAATCAGTATTTTAATATCCTAACGCAAGGGGGTTTCAGCCTGAGAGACTGGCACAGTTTTGTTTGCAATTAAATAATAAAATAAACAAATAGGCACGAATCAGCAAGTAGCACACACGTACACAGATAGATACTCGAGACAATAAGAGGGCTGTCCTTATGATTAAGTAGATTGTCACTTGTTTTATTGATAGCTTTATATGAAGTGTATGTAATTAACCCTTTCTCGTTGGTCCTATTCTCATCGGCGAGTAAACCCTTAATGATTACTTATGTCTAAAAGTTATTCCTAAGTGATCAATTTAGAAACAACCGTGGGAGCCACATCTTGTCCCGCAGTCGGATGCCCGCAAGCCACTAATAAACACAGAGGTTATCAATGCACTAATAAGTAGTAACCAAAGACATCAACATATAAACTTTAATTGATGGGAAAGCAAGTATTAAAGGGAGTGCAATCTTTCGTTGTCACATTACACAAGCCACCAATCCTGATGAATTAAAGTTTGCTAACACAATAAAACAAAACTACTTAATGAATTAAATACATGCAGCACCTTCTTACAGCTCTTGTATCTTCGATTTGGGTGTGTCTTGTGCTGCCTCCTTGACTGAATTCGTCCTTTTGCTCTGCTGTCCGAACTTCGGTTTTAGGGTTTCGAACTCTCACTCTTTAATTCGTCTGGTCTACGGGGTATTTATAGTTTCTGTCTGAGAGAAGATGCGGCGCATCTACTTAAGTAGATGCGGCGTATGTACTTAACTTCGCGTGGGGTCCAAGATTATAATATTCAGGAATATTCGTACATCGCCAGAAGATGCAGCGTAACTCTTGATTAGATGCGGCGCATGTCCTCTTGTATCTTGGATCGTATCTGGTGATATCTTGATAGAGATGCGGCGCATGTCGAGAGTAAGATGCGGCGCATCTGGAGCAGAATTGACTTGATCTTGTCCATGTCAGTAGACTTCCACTTTATGCACGTTTTGCTCCATTATTAGTCCATAATCGCTAAGTTTCACCAAATGCTTGTTTTTACCTGAGAATTACAAAAGTAAACGATTAAGTATCAATCCTCATACATAATATAGTAAAACAAGTCAAATTAATAGGATAAATGATAGTAATAAAATGTACTTATTTGAGTTCATCACATGGATACAGATCACAGACCAGAAAATGACCAAGTTCCATCTGCTGAGGTACATGTCACTGATCAACACAATGTGCTCCCTAATGAACGACTGCATACAGATCAAGTTATGCCCACTTATGACACATATTTGTTGGAAAAGACTGATAGCAATACCATTTCTAATTCAACAAATATGAATCATAAAGGGGGAGAAAGTGATCAGGATGATGCTGAACATGATGATGAGTCAAGTTCTTTGTTTACGGTTGAGACTTTTAAATCAAATGATGTGGTTGATAAAGAAGTTTTTAATGAACTTTCAAACAGATTTTTACAGCTTGAAAAATATTGTATTTCACTTGAAATCGCAATGCAACAAAAGGAAGAAAGTTTTCAAACTAACCTACCATGTAAAAATCCGGAACTCCCAGATTTTCGTGAATTCTTTATGATAAATGATTTGAAAGCTCAGCTAGAAGCCAAAAACTTAACGATCAACAACCTGAAAAAACGTATTACTGAGATGTGTGATATGTGTAATGAAGTTAAGGCTAAACATGACAGTGATGTTATTGCAACAAAAAATACTGAATTGGAACATAAAGTGGCTAAATTACTTAATGAAAATGAGACTTTGAAAAGGCATTGTAAAAACCTGAGTGATTCCATCAAAGAAACAAGAACTAGGGCTTAAAAATACACAACGTCTTTGATTGCTAAAAATGATGAATTCAAAGCTCAACTTCAAGAGAAAGGTTTCACAATTACTGCCTTAAAGAACGAGTTAAGGAAATTAATTGGAAATGGTGTGAACACTAAGTTTGCAAAACCATCAACCTTGGGAACACCAGTTTCACAACCTCTTAGAAACCAAACAATTGTTAGACAACCAACTGCGTTTAGATCTGAACGACCAAAATCTTCTAAACCAAGGTGTGCAACCCAAGTTGATGCGAAACAAGTTTTGTCAAAACTAGTCACTTCACAATCTAGACCAAATGATCAGATAGTTAATGTACATTCTAAGGCTCAATCTCATAAGTCTAAAACAAAGGAAGTAAATGCTCATGCTAAGGTTCTATCCCTTAAGAGTAGAAACCACAACAACCCCGTAAAACCAAAAAGTCATACTCAGAAATCTGGTAGGCAGATTGCTGTAGGGCTAAGAACTTCTCTCAACAAGCATTCTACTATGTATGAGAAATCTAACACTCCTAGATCTTGCCTTAGGTGGTTACCGACGGGTAGAGTCTTTAAGATGGTTGGTCTTAGATGGATACCTATTAGTACAGATTGCATAACCAAGGTAAACTGTGAAAATCCAAAAGGTCTGGATACTAAGATCACTAACCCATATAAACGCAAGCAAAATCGTCATGTTAGTGCAGGGAATCCTTACTTAAGTGCAGGTACATCGACCATTTCCTTCAAGGAAAAACTCAGAGTTTGGCGGCCAAAAGGACTGAAATCTCCTAAATTAGGAGTTCAGGACACTCAAAATTGATGTACATGAGAAATGATTCCTGAATACATCAGCTCAGGACTCGTGCAACAACGATATATCAAAGGAAGGATAGTGGTGGTAATTCTTCATGTATCCTTTATATATATATACATTTTCATAAAATCTCAGAAAATATTTTTCCACATTGTTCACATCATAAACCATAAAAAATCAGAATATTAGAAAATACCAAAAATAGTTTTTCTAGGCATGTCTTCTGGTATCGATAACATTTAAGGTCCTAGAAATATCATTCAATAATGACACGGGTCTTTAAATGAAGTTCGAGCAGAAGTTCAAAATAAATTTTCAAAATATGCCTAAATGGCTTGTAGTTATTTCAGACTGTAACCCTCTCTTCAAAATGAGGAAAGAATGTCGCCAATAAGACGGCTGCTCCTGAAAACGGGCGATTAATTTCTCCCGGGCATGGATTACTTTACATCCTTGCACCCTAGATCTAATGTACGCCTCAGTGCATTATTTCTTGGATAAGAAGAGAAATCTTTTTTATATCTTGAATGCTTTTCCTTCTATGATTCTTCAAGAAAGTATTTATATCTACCATGGTGCTTTGACAATCAATTGGATTTGAAATTTCATAAATTTCTCATTCTCAATCAACGACAGCAAATTTTTAAATAGAAAACGAGTCATTGATTGAGGGGGAGAGTCCTTTTCAAAATTTATGACATCTAACGGGCAGCTACAACTCATTGATTTAATCTGGTGTTTTGTATTTGAGGGGGTGTTAATCTTGGGTTAACTCCAAAAAGGCTATATGTGTCGGTTATGTGCTAGCATAGGGTCCTATTTGCTATATGCTAAATGTTTCCTAGGTATTCATGTATTAGAGGACCATTTGTGCCTTAATTTAAACTTGAATTATTCCCTAGTGTCTCTTGTATCTCAAAGTGAAAAGAAAATAAAAAGGGAGGGACCAAATCTGTCAAAACATGTCACTTGTGTTTTAGGTATTAATACCTCTGCGTTTTGACCGGTCAAACATCACAAAATTCAATCAAAATTCATGTTTTCTCTTTCTCTCTAACTCACAAAACTCTTTCATTGCGGCTTGACTGATTCTTGCCACTTCGTGTATATTATTGTCTAGGTAATGTTGATTTCATGCTCCTATTCATCTCATGAAACCTGTACTTGATCATCATGTTTCTTTTACTCATTAAAATTGTGTTTTGTTCGGGGTCGTGATTCAAATCTACATCCGCTCCTAGGTTTGTGTTTAGTTTTGTGTTTTAGTTAATGGGATTTGCTTTAAATCTTTTGTAGTTGCTTTGTTGTGTGTTTAATTGGATTCCCCATCTTATTTGTGTGTTTCATTGATTCTCGTTGGGCATTTAACTTTGAAAGTCAAAATTAATGTTATTGCTGTTTGTTTTAAAGTGGTTAGTTCTAGTTGATTCAAATAGATAGTTGATTGTGTCCATGCTTGTATTAGTATTCCTGGCTGCGGTTTGTCATATTGTTCCTAATTGCGTTTTGAGAGGTTTAGTTGGATTCCAAATTGTTGGTTGTATATAAAGATTGTTGTTGAGCGTGTCTGTGAGTTTCTTGATTGCACTTAGTGGATAGTAAGCTTAAGGGAAATTTGTGTTAATGTTCGTTGTTGTGATCTTAGGTTTTGTCCAAGTATTCCTGACTGCGGTTTGGTTAAATGTTCTTGATTGCGTTTTGCAAATACTCTTGACTACGGTTCACTTAAACAGTCTTGATTGAGTTTTGCCCTATTTTTCTTGACTGCGTTTTGGGTGTGATTCTTGGTTGCATTTTGGTAGTGATATTCTTGATTGCGTCTTGCTCCTTGTTGCGATTTGAGTAAACTTATAATAAAACATGTTATAACGCAACCATTGCGGTTTGATTAGTGTGAATATTATATTTGTTGCGTTCTGGCTAGCTGTGGTTTGACTGCTGCGGTTTGATCACTGCGGTTTGACTATTTATCATTATAATATTAACTACGGTTTAGTTGTTGCGTTTTGTCTGATTGATATCTAAATGTTGCGTTTTGTGTCTGCGGTTCGTCTTTCTGTGATCTGTATTGGCTGCGTTTTGATAATATTTATTATTCATTGTGATTTGCCATTTGACTGACTACATTTTGTAGATTGCTAGTTTATCTTTGCGGTTTGTCCTGCTCAAATTTGTCTGTTTGCGTTTTGCTTGTGTGGGTTTCACTTTGCGTTATTGCCTATTCTAAGTTTGGTTTGATTACTCTCTGATCATTGTGTCTTGGTCGCGGAGTTATGCCTCCTCATTAATGTGTTGACGTTCGTTGACCATTGAGTTGACACACTCTTGTGAACGTTACACCTTCATGATCTTTGTGTCTCTCTGCCATGATCTAAGTACATGCGTGTCATGATATCGTGTTGTAACTCACACCTAACACTACCCTCCTATATGTATATCTCTTGTGGTTGTGATTGTGCAGTTAATATGGCTGATGTGAATGCCCCTACTGATCAAGCACCTGCTTTCCCTCCTCCCACTCGCACTGATGACCAGATATTGTCCCATGACCGCTTGGTTGCAATTGGAAAGAGTAACTGTTATCTGGATATGGACAGAACTCAACTTAGCCCAATTTACAAGATTGCAGTAGACATTCTGAAGCAAACTAATTTCTTCGGTGCCTTTATGGCTCGCTCCACTATTCCAGCCATCTACATCCAGCAGTTCTGGGACACTGCACGATATGACAAAGACACTGCTGGTTACAACTGTTAGTTCAATGAACAATGGCTAGATATCACCAAAGACACAATTAGAGAAGCACTTCAGATCACACCAGTTGCTACAGATAAACCGTTTACTTCCCCACCAGCACCAGAGGAACTTATCAACTTTGTCAGTGATCTAGGCTACCCCAAAACCATCAACACTCTATCTACAGTTATTACACATGACATGTATCAACCATGGAGAGCAATCTTAACTATCATCAACCTATGTCTCACGGGCAAGACTTCAGGCTTTGAAAGACCAAGAGCTCCAATGATACAGATGCTTTGGGGGATCCTTAATCGTGCCAACATTGATTATGCTGAGAGGATTTGGGAAGAATTCACTCATTCCATCAATTCATTCATTGAAGACAAGAATAATCTGGCATTACAGAAAACTGGAAAGAAGAAGATCAACTTTCTTATGATTCCAAACATCAAGTTTACTAAGTTGATAATCTTCCATCTTCAAAGTGTGTACAAGTTTCACCCAAGATTGGATTCCCCACTCTACTTGCCAGATGATGAACATGTCCATGGAAATCTCAAGTTCGCTACAAAGGGAACTAGACGTGAAGTCTTTGGGAAGGCTATTCCTGAAGACCTTATCACGAGTGAGATACTGAATGCTCCATACTATCAGGATTACTTGATGAAAGTAGACAAGCATCAAAGGTTCGTGGCTGGTGAACAAGTTAGTGATGCTGAATCCCCTGCTCCAAAACCATCTAAGTCTACAAAACAACAGAAGATCACCAAGCAAAGCAAGCCAAAACCCAAGAAGCGCAAGGAGGCATCCACTGCTGACAATGTTCTTGTTCAAGTTAAGAAAGCCAAAAGGGGTGATGCAGAAAAGAAACAGGGATCTAAAAGACCGAGAAAGATAGTAGATCAATTTGTAGAAGAAGAAGGTGTAACACCCATGTTTTCGATAATCGCAGCGGATTTATAAGTTGGGGTGTTACTTCAAGCATCACAGTCATGAAAATAGAAAACGACTTGAAAAGAGACGCTTTAAATAAAATTGTTATCATTCATTTATTTATATCAGAGTTACATTATAGAGGTCCCAGAGGGAAGTTCTGAAATACGTTATAAAAATTACTTTATTCATTGAATGATAACATATTGGACACTCTTTTATAAGAAGAAAGTCCACAGCCACTCCGTGCCAAATCGTACTTCTAGTTACCTGAGATAAAACATGCTAAAAAGTCAACACAAAGGTTGAGTGAATCCATAGCGTTTATAGTTATAATCCGTTTGAACACAAGCTAAGTAGAAAGTAAATCAGTTATATCGCAGTTCGTTATATATTGCTCTAAGTCTCATGAATCGCAAGACGTTAACACGATGGACATCATAGTTATAAGCTAAATTACTACATAATTAAATGTAGCAATTATGCCCTCGAGTAGGAGTCTGCCTGAAACTCTTTATTAAACGTTTTCAAATAAAATGCATTGGGTCACTTATCCAGCAACACAAAGGGGTTGTCAACCCAATAGATCTATTCATTATATTCGCGCTCACCCGAAAGTGATTAATGGTTCATGATAGAGGGTCTTTAAATAGGCAACAGTTAAACTTATGCAATATAAATCAGGAAAGCATACAGAAAAATACTCGTGTTCGTTTTTGTAGCATGTATCTCCCCACATATTTGGAAAACGTAATAAAGAAAAGTGGGACTATGAACTCACCTTAGCAGTCTGGATGGAAAACAAAGTTAAATAGAGTTGATAAACGTCTCCGACACGCAACCTGGTTCGTTATGTCAAGTTTCAGTAATCGTTTTCGAATATATATATAAGTTTCAATGTTCGTTTCGTAACGTTCTGGTTGATAGTTAAATGTTAAAATGAGACAACATGAAGTCTCTTCAAAAGTTAGATAAGATTTTATCTTATTTTTCATTTTTATGTTTCCGTTCGTTCGTTATATATATCTCGTTCGTTTGTTATCGAAATAAACGCATTAGTTTTTATTAGTTTTTATTATGAACATATTTATAAATTATATTAGTACTCCCTCCGTCCCAATTTCATTGTCCCCTTTTCCTTTTTCGGACGGCCCAAAATTATTGTCCCATACCAAAAATAGAAAGTGAATAGGTAGTGGAGTTTGGTAAAGTTTACTATATTACCTTTGGTTGAAATTAATATTGCAAACTTTAAAGAAGTGTTAATTAATTGGTTAAGGGTAAACTTGTCATTTGGAAAAAAAGTAAGAGAGAGAAAATAGTGATAGTGACATTTTTCTAAAAGAATGTGTTTTTTGTCGGGGGACAATAATTTTGGGACGGAGGGAGTAATAAAAGTTATATATAAAGTTACGCTTTCTACCCCATAGTTTCATGTATTGACAGTTTATACCCCTGAAATTTCATAAAAGGACAATTTTTACACCTCGACTTTTATAAAATTACAATTTTTACCTCTTAACTTTGGTAAAATGACAGTTTTTACCCTTGTAGTTTCAAAATTGACACTTTTTACCCCTGAGCTGCATGTCGACAGCAAGTTAAGTCCATGTTATAAATCTATTTAGAGTTTTGACAGAAAATACCCTTGAGACTCCCAAGTCATTACACTCGACGTCCTTATTTCAATAAAATGCGTTATAAGTTACGGAAAAAGGCACGACTTTTTACGACTCTTTTATACACTTTATTTTCAACTTATTGATAGTTTATTTACAAATTATGGGCTTGTGATTCGAGCTTATAAGCTCGAACCAATTTATTTATATACGTTCGAATTAATAGAAATGAGATAGAAAAAGGACTTGAATATCTTTGTGAATAATCCATGTTTTTACGATGTTCTTTTTCCTATCATTAGCTAGCTAGGTGGTCCTTATTGTGGCAAAAATTCAGAATTTTTAAAGGTCATTTAGGGGTCGAAAAACAAGTCCAAAGTTAGGCGTTTTTGTTAAAGTGCTGTTAGGATTTTGAAGAAAAACACCATCTGTTAAGCATTTTCAGGACTCGAGCTCTAAAGAGTTTTTGAAGGAAACGTCGTTCCGGACAACTTTCGTGTTTTTAACTTTTTGCCGAAATGGAGCAGAAATGAATCGTTTCGCGTGATGTAACATTCTGTTACAGAATGTTCGAATCAGGTTTTATGTAACTTCAAATTGACGTATCTTTTGACTCGTGTACTCGTTTTAGGTGATTCAAATTGCTACGTTTTCCTTATAAAGCCCTCTTTAACAGTAGCTAAGTGTCCTATAGCCTATTGTTTTAAAAATATCAAAGAAAAATAAATATAGGGTGTTTGTTTTGTGCTCGACAGAAAAAGAAAAAGAAAAAGAAAAGAATCATGGTTTTTTTTATCTAAACTAGCTATTAGAACTTATTTATTAGCATGTTTTAAGAGTTTTTAAGATTACAAAAGGTAAGAAAGAAAGCTAGAATACTTACTTATAGGTTTGCTCGATTTATATAGTTTTTAGGTGATATGGGTTGGAACTTGAACACCAAACGTGTTTCCTCCTTCCAAGTCTTTCTAGGATTTTTCTTTAGCTTGTTTGTGGATTATAAGATCAGTAGAGAATGGTTGTGGGCTGTGTTTGGTGTAGGTCGTGTAGTATGGGAATGAAATGGGAAGGTTTTTGTTTGCTATTTATAGAAGAAGGAAACTAGGTTTTTCAAAGTTGCCACATCACCTTGTTATGGAATTAGGGAGAAATGGTGAGGTGCCTTGGTTGAGTTGGAGGACACATGGAAGGAGGGGGAGGGTGGTGCGAATTGTGGTGATGTGTTTTGTTTTAACACCAAATGTTTTACCTACTTAAGCGATAATCTAGAAACATGTTGATGTGTAAAATATTATACCTAGTAAATTTTATGTAATGTAAAGTTTGCCTAAGAGAGTGGTAGAAATGGTTTGGTTTGGTTGTAGTTTAGGTCGACTAGGGTAATTGAAGGAGGATCGAATGGCCTTGAGTGATGGTACTTGGGCTATAGGATGTTGTACTTAAGGTTTAAGTGAGATAACTAAGTGAGTTTGTAGGGTTTTGATTAAGTATTGGTTAAGTAGAAAATTTATTAAAGTTTACATATTTATATATGGGTCGAATTATATAGGAAATGAAAAAAAAGAAATTATGTCGTGCTATAAAGGGTTGTACTATGAGTTTATGAGATAGGAAAAATATGTTTTTAAGGTTTGGTTAGGTTATGTTAATTATATGTTGATTTTAGTAGGTTTATATATATATATATATATATATAATTGTAATTTTTAGTTTTTATGCACTAGGCACTTGTACATTAGGTTTGGAGACTTGTACTTATAATTAGTGAGTTTAAGAAAATTTATTTTTAAAGTTGGTGGATAAAATACTTGGACAATGGGCTTTAAAATGAATATATTTAAGGTTATAATGGGATTTTTATTAATATATAGTTTTTATGCATTAATGACTTGTACCTTGGCTTGAAAGACTTGTACATTGATATTTTATAAAAATCATATATATTATTTAGGATTTGTGATTACATAAAATCATAGTTTTATAAAGTTAGGGTTTTATCAGAAGTTAAAGTGGAATTAGGGTTTTTGTGCTTTAGATGCTTGTACCTTAGTTTATATGAATTGTACTTTAGTGTTTTAGGGTTTAGTTGTTCATATTTGTTGTTATAATGATTTAGGGTTTCATAAAGATTCTATTAGATAAGATATGTTTAGTTTTAAACGTACGTTAACGAATTAACGTAAAGTGACGAATGAGATATCGTAAAGTTTTATATGAAAATATTTATATAAAATAAACATTAAGTACTTTGAGGTTGGGTTGCGTGCGAGCACGTTTATCAAGGATGTGAGCTACGTCACATGAGATAATAGTTATGAACAGATAATAATAAAAATAAAAAAAAAATATACGTGGAAAAATGGATAAATATTCTGTAAGATAGTTGGTTATAATGTGGGATTTTACGAATGGTTACAGAAGGTCCCCTATCTAAACCAACTCTGCAAGATGAGGAGGATGATGTCCTTCAACAGACCATGGAAGTTAGTGAAAAAGAATACACAGAGTCAATCGGACAATCTACCAAAGGTGTGATCCTCAGAGAACCTGATACCAGAAGACTTCAACCACTGCCTGAAGTGGAAGGTAAAGGAAAAGGGATTGCCACTGACGAACAGGTTGCTCAGACACTTCTGGATATCTAGTCTCCAGCATCAGAGACAACCACCACAAAATTCATTCTCAAGAGACGAACCTCTGAAGCCTCTAAAGAGACTAAAGATTTTGAAGCTGCAAGGGAAAAGTCACCAAGTCAAGAGCTTGATCTTGACTCTAGTGACACTGAATCAGATGAGCCGGGAACCAAGGAAGTGAATGTTGGGAAAGGTGAGACGCAAGCTAAAGGTATTGCAGGCCCTGATTCTGGCAAAACTGAGAAGGAGATTTCTCATCATGAGAAGGATTTCACATCTGATCCACCTCTTGAGAAGTTAAATGATGAGTTCGTGTCCACTACTTACCCGAATGTACTAGAGAATCTAAAGCTGAAAACCGATGATCAGTCTCATTTGGAGGAACCCGCCAGCTCAACGGGTACTTTGTCATCTCTCAAGAATCTGGATCATGACCCCACATTTGGGGATCAGTTTTTTTATGACAAGCCTGCTGATGCGGAAACTGAGAAGCCAAATGATGAGAAAGAGGTGGTGTCAATGGTGTCCATCACTATTGAATAAGACGCTTCAGTAGTTCCATCAATGGCAATTCCAACACCAACGGTAACACCAACATCAGCAATTTACTCATCTGCAGCTACTACATCTGCTACAACAACCACCACCACGACAACTGTAACTCCTGCACCTCCATCTACCTTCCCAAGCTTGGAGTCATGACTTGATGAAGCTCTTAAGCGTATTGCAGTTCTGGAAGGTCATAATCTACCCAAGGTTGTCAAACATCACAGCATTAGGTTGTCCAAGCTGGAAAATCTCAACATTGAATATAAGGTAAAGACTGCTGTAGATGAACACGTTGCCGAAGCAGTGGGTTGCGCAATGGAAGCACCCTTGAGAGCTCGCTTTAGAGATCTTCCTACTACGGATATTAAGGAGATTCTTCTACAACGTATGTATGAGACAAATCTTGACAAAGGCCATGAAGATCACAAAAGATTATATGAAGCTCTGGAATTATCTATTGCTCGTGACAACTCTGACCTGCTCATGGAAGACCTGGCTGAAACTCATAGAAAGAAAAGGAAAAGCCAGGACAAACACAATACTCCACCTGGGTCTCCTTCTCATCCTCCTCCACCTCCTCCAGCATCTAGACCATCTGGAGCTGCTGGTTCCTCTGGAGCTTCAGGATCTTCTCAAGCCACACCACCACCTCGACCACCTTCATCATCTGCTAAGGAAGATCCACCAAGACATTCTACCGGTCCAAGTTCATCAAAGACAGTCGCATCTACGGTTTACACAGCTTGGACGACTACTGATTCAAGATTCAAGCCCTCTGTTCCTTCCTTTCCTGAGGATCATGTCATGAATGAAGAGTCAGCACTTGAACTGGAACCTGATTCTGATGATGAGGATGATATCTCCAATCTGCATATTCTAAAGGTGAACCTGGGGAGAGATTGGTGGAAGTCTTTCTCAGAGGATGACAGATCTGACTCAACTTGGTCTGTACCTTCTGACGAGGCAAAGAAAGATTGGTGGAAACCTCTTCCCATAGGAGACAGACCTCCAACACCTGAACCGGCTTGGTCCATCCCTTCTTCTGATCCGCAAGTTCCTGATAGCAACTGGGCTGATGCTATTGTGTCCAGCTATGTGTCTCTTCCGGAAAACTCACTGCTTGCACAGACTGGAGACATGGGAGCGTTTATAGACTGGTACTGTAAGAAGCAAGGAATCACCAAACTGACACCTAAAGACTTGGAAGGGCAGCAAGGAGCATAAACAAGCGTTGTCAATTACTATGATGAAAGCTGCATATTATCCAGACATCGGGTTAGAGCAAATGGTACCAGATCAGATGTGGATTGAAGAAGAATGCAAGTATGACATATCGGCTTCGTATGGTATATCGCACTGGTGGTTCAAGAGACAACAGTTCTACATTGAAAGACTCGCTGCTGAAGGTGATCGCAAGGTTGTACGATCTCGCATGCAGATCTTAAGCGTAGTCAGAGTTGAGATCTTCTCAATATATGGCTACGACTACCTGAGGAAGATCGTCCTTCGCCGAGCTAATCTCAAAGAGCATATCATTGCAGAAAGTGACTTCAAACACTTACACCCTAGTGACTTTGAAGATATGTACGTGCTGAATCTTCAAGGCAAGCTGCACCACCTACCACCTCATGAAAAGAAGACTCTTGCCACTGTCGTAAATCTATGGACCAGGGGCTTAGTTATCAGACAACGGGTAGGGGACTTTCAGCTTGGGATTGAGAGTTACCAAACTAAACTCAACCTCACGAGGCCTCGATAGGAAGCAAATGACATGGAATTCAAGCACAACTACATGGTTCTTGAGTCTCTAAAGGCTGTGGTGTTCAGAGATAGGTATGAGGTTAAGATGATCATGCGGTTCAATGAAATCCACAAGTTCAGTGATGGTACTCTACAGCAGATTGAAGAAGCACTGGACTACAGGGTCAAAGAGTACAAGATAAAAAAGGCAAATCCAGGGCGGTATACTATGTTCTGGACAAAGAAAGATCTGGATATGAACAATGAGTTCTTTCGTGCCATTCGAAAACGATTGAAGACAAGGAGGATCTTCCGCAGTCTGGAAAGTTACGTTGGTGGACGTGTTCGAGAGGGCGATTACAGACTTCTATAGAGAACCGGATGAGAATATCTTCTCTGTAATAATTAGTCCTATTTTGTTGTTGTGTAATTATATTATGTTTTGAACTTTGTACTATTAAAGTAGTGATAAACATATGCTTTGTGTGTCGTCGCTTCCTCCCTCACTTGTTAAGGGGGAGTAGTATGAGGTACGTTTCATTGCCTCATTCTTGATAAAAGAAGCGAAAGCTTCTTACTTTTGAGTAGAATTAATCCAAACCTTTTCAAACGATCTCTACTAATTCTGCTCAAACGAACAAGTATTCCCTCTCAAGAGGGGGAGTATTTTAAACTCTTTGTACAAACCAATACAATCTTGTGAGACTCTTTCCGAAAACCTCAAAAGGCATATTTTAATCAAAGCTTTTCAAAAACAACATCAATATGCTATTTTTGAGGAGGAGAAAAATATAAATGGTGATTAAAATATAACTAAGTTGAAATGGCATCTCATGTGAGCGCGACTCAGATTTCACCAATGAATTGACGAAGCGAAACTAACTGTCATTAATCGAAAGGACATGTCCTGGCCGGGTAATAATTTCAAGCTGGTCTAACCAGTGATGTAAGCGTGTCTCGAAGAGGACTTGTCTGAGTAGAGTGTACCGTTTTGAGAAACTGTCTTTGGACTTGACCAGGCCGGGTAATAATTTCAAGCTAGTCTAACTAGTGATGTAAGCGTGTCTCGAATCGGTCATGTTCACTGAAGGTGGATCAATTCAAAAAGTGCGAACTCTACCCAACATGTGCAAATTTTAACTATAAACATATGAGCACATGTTAAGGGGGAGTATTTGAAAAGTACAAAACTCTCAAATTGTTAGCAAAATGTGTTTCTTAATTATAAACACTTTGAGAGATTTTTCAAATAAATGGTTTACGGCAACATAGGATAGTCATGGTGTTATAAGGTGGCTAAAGTTAGGAAAATCGTCCTATGATCCGCCAGAGCCGGAAGGATCTACCCAAGGACAATACCGAATAGTTAGTATTAGAAAGTCCTTAGGTATGATTATGAAAAAAAAGGAGTAATATGAGAAAGGAAAAAGAAGGGGTTGAAGAATTAAAAAGATATGTAATGAGAAAGGGTGAAAAGAAATAGCCCTCCGATTATTCAACCTTAGGGCAGAAACCGGGTTCAATTCATATGCTACTGGTTGTTACTAAGGTAACGCCGGTATTGAAGACAAGACGTCATGGACCCAATGACGTACTGCACTAAACCTTCTAACCACTCAAGTTCTATTAAAAGGACTTGCTTCATTCTCACGGGGAACCTTGCATAATCTATCGACCGCTCATTACGAGTCATGTTGATATTGAAACAGGAGACACCGCTCCAGTCTCCGACTACCAAAACTGCACTTCTCGAGTCTAGAGCCACGAGATACATCATAAGATCGCATAGGAACACATGATGCTTGTACACTGATGGTTCAACATTAAGGACATTAGTTGTACAATTAAGAGTCCTACGCAGATCCTAGCAATCTACCAGAACATTTATGAGAGAAATTACAAATGCAATTCTCAATGATTGAAAGGAAATTACTACCAGGGTCAACATCAAACAGCCCTGACAGCAGGCCACTTCGGTAATTCCGTGTGGATTACGCTTAGTGTTCGCGGTGGTTTCAAACGGCCTACAGTCGTGGAGTGAACTCCAGCGACTCACCTAATCGTTGATGTACTTTGTTAGATATTGTAAGCCCTATCGGGGGTATCCGATTCAGGAACGGACTTGGCAAGGATTAGGAAAATTTTCACACTATGCTGTTAACAATCTCGAAATCCAAACCTGTAAGTGCCGGACATTTTATTGCTAACTGTTGTTTGCAGGAATCCCTGGCGGTTACAGCGGTGTGCCGAAAAGATGTTGATTCATCACCCCATGCTCACACTTCATCATAATAATCAAAGAAATCATGATAATTGAAAGACCTTCTACACTGCTTCCACTACTCTGATGCTGAATATCATGATCCAGAAAAGTGTGAGCATGCCGGTCCAATGATCACTTTATCACAAGGATGCAACAGTACAAAGAGAATAACACACAAACTACCAAAACTGATGATCACAATGATTGCTCAACGATCACACTTACCAATGGAACATTCATCCAAAGATCACGACTTAAAGTACAAAGCTTACCAATTATGAAGAATCAAAGACTACGAGCTAGGAAATTAAGTTCATTAGAATGCTAGAATTCAAATTGTAATTTCCGGGGTAACCTCCCTTAGGGGGAGATTGTTAGGAATATAAATATTCATATGAAAGACTCGGTCACCCCGAGTATCAATTAGGATTAAGTTAGCTCGTAGGCTTATTAGTATTAGTTTAGTTATCGTAATACTAGTTTAGTCATAGCAGTATTTGTGGAATTGGGTCGGGTCTTTACCCACTGTCAGCTCACTTCATAGCCCATGTGGGGCGTTTTATGTGTAACTATAAATACCCTTTCCCACATAGGGAAAGGGTTGGATGTTCATTTGATTTCAAGCTAATGTATTACATTTTCTCTCACTATAATATCCCACACTCTCTTTCCCTCTCTAGGTAATTCGGCCTAATCACGTGCTCAAGAGTGTGTTATGATTTCGAATATCTTACAAATTCTAAGGTTACTAGAAAATATTGAGTTTAAAAAATTTTGACGCCAAATTTCACCGTAAAAAATTCGAATTTTGATCTAAAAATTTGAATTTTTGGCCAAGATTTTCACCGTTATACCAAAATTTGAATTTCGCGTAAAGATTGAACGTTTGGTCTCCCCTAAAAATTAAATTTTACTCAAATTTTCCCGCCAAAAAACTTGTGTAGTTGTGATAGATCTTGTATACGGTTAAGAAGTGTGTTGTCTTGATAAGTTAAATTCCTTGTTCGAAATTTTATTGAGTAGCCAGTTCAAAAGTTTTCAACCTAGTTCGAAACTTTATGAAGTCCTTGTTCGAAACTTTGTGAAGTCCTTGTTCGAAAATTTTATGGAAATCCTTGTTCGAAAGTTTCTGAAAGTGCTTGTTCGGAAGTCTCTGAAAGTGCTTGTTCGAAAACTGTATGAGTCCCTTGTTCAAAAATTTCTTGAATTCCTTGTTCGAAACTTGTCTACTTTGTTCGAAAATTTCAGTGTTCGAAACTTGTGAATTTTGTTCGAAAATTTCATTGTTCGAAACTTTGAACTGTTTTTCGAAAGTTTTTAAACTTTCAAAGTAAACTTTCTAATTTATACAAATTAGAAAAATTCCCAAGTGTCGAAGTGTTTTTCTAACTTATACAAGGAAGAGAAACACTGAGTAATCCAAAAATCCTGATGATACGTGGTGGAGTGCTAGTTCAAAAATTACGGGTTTAAGGAGCTAGTTCGAAAAAATAGGGTTTTCTTGTTAGTTCTCAAAGCACATTAAAAAACAGATTTTAAATCCAAGATTCTTGTACAACTAACCTTAAAAACACTAAAACAATAATAAAGTTGCAAACTTTAACGTTTTTAAGATAGAGAAAGCTAGTTCGAAATTAGGTAGAACTAATAAAGTACGATTTAAAAATTTTACTTTTAAGGAAAAAGTTTGAAACTTTCTTGTTCTATGAGGTTTATAACACTAGTTTGTAATCAAAAGAGTGCTAAAAACCAAGAAACAAACAAGAAAACTCAAAAACAAAAAAAATAACGAGTGAAAAAGAAAAACTTTGTTCGAAAATCAACACAAGAACACTTATGACCTTCTTCTAGCGATTGATACCACTTGTTGGGTCTATTGTAAATCATTTCACACACATATTATGTATTAGAGAGAGAAAGATGATATATTCTAGAGAGAGAAAGAAACTAGAGAGAATTTCTCTATTTTATTAATGACTAACTCACTTCCTCTCAAATGAGAGGATACAATATATATAGTCATTACATAAAAGAAGTGTGCCGTGTTTAGCTATCTCACTCATTCAAAATTAACGTAAATACTAAGAATAAACTAGACAGAAATTGCCTAGTAAATACTAGGAGAATCAACACCACCCTTCAACACATCATTGGACTAAAGATCACCCCCTAGTAAATATCATTGGTAATCCCTCAGCTCCAATTATGACAAGACAAAAACTTCACACCGATGCTCAAAATTGCATCTACGCACTTACAGTTTGTCAACATGAACCCAAAATCGTTAAAGAAGCACTGACATACGACAACTGGATTGAATCAATGCAAGAAGAACTCGACCAATTCAAATGGCTAGAAGTGTGGGAGGTAGTTAAAAGACCTGATGGGGTCTTTGTCATCGGACTGAAGTGGATTTGGAAAAACAAGTTAGATGCAGAAGGCATAATTATTCGTAACAAATCACGTCTGGTAGCTAAAGGCTTCACTCAGCAAGAAGGAATTGATTTTGAAGAGTCCTTTTCTCCAGTGGCTAGGCTTGAGGCTTTCTGTATTTTTCTGGCATACGCTTCACACAAGAATACAGTTGTTTATCAAATGGATGTGCAAACGGCACTTCTGAACGGTCAATTATGTGAGGAAGTTTATGTTAGTCAACTAGAGGGATTCATCGATCTAGAGCATCCCAATCATGTATACAGACTAAAGAAGGCCCTTTACGGACTTAAACAAGCCCCAAGGGCATTGTACGATAAACTTACTGCTTTCTCGCTTACCAATCACTTTACTAAAGGTTCTATGGATCCAACTTTCTTTATTCAAAAACACGGGGAGGACATTTTAATTATTCAAATCTATGTCGATGACATTATTTTTGCATCTACAAACAAAAAATATTCAAATGCTTTTGCATGATTAATGAAAGAAATTTTGAAATTTCCATGATGGGTGAACTTATGTTCTTCTTAGGACTCCAAGTTCATCAATCACTCCGTGGAATTTTTCTAAGTCAGTCCAAGTATGCTCTTGAGATTTTAACGAAACATGGCATGACAAGTTGTGATACTTATAACACACCTATGTCTGCATCATCCCCAAATCTGGATGCTGATTTACATAGTACACCTGTAGACCCTACAAAATAACGAAGTATGATTGGGTCACTCATGTATCTAACAGCCAGCCGACCAGATATTGTTTTTGCTATATATCTATGCTCCCGTTATCAGTCTCGCCCAACTGAAAGACACCTCTCTGAGGTTAAAAGAATCCTTCGATACATAAAGGGAACCATCCATTTGGGGATCTGGTATTCGAAGGATTCTGGTTTTGAACTAATAGCTTTTTTAGATGCTGATCATGCAGGATGTTTAGACACACGCAAAATTACATCTGGTGGAGTGCAGTTTCTAGGAGACAAACTTGTATCTTGGCAGTCAAAGAAGCAGGATTGCACATCATTTTCATCAACATAATCGGAATATGTAGCCATGTCAGCATGCTGTGCTCAAGTCATTTGGATGCGATCACAACTGATGGACTACGGCTACATATACAATAAGATTCTTATGTACTACGACTCCAAGAGTGCCATTGCCATTTCATGCAACACGATTCAACATTCAAATTCAAAACACATCGCACTCCGATATCATTTCATCAAAGAGCATGTTGAAAAGGGTAAAATTGAATTATACTTTCTGGGTACTAAATACCAATTAGCGGACTTATTCACCAAAGCCTTGCCCCATGCAAGATTTTTGTAATTAGTTCACCAAATTGGTATGCGGTGTTTGCCTCCAAATTATCTGAAAAACTTTCTTAAACACAACTGAGAAAGTCAAACACCAAAACATTTTGTAAACATTTTATCAAAAACAAAATACAAAAATATAAAACTTTCAAAAACTACAAAAAGAATCTTCTTTCTCCGTGTACAAACTTCTTATCTTCAAAACTATGTTCCTCCATTAAAACAAATTTTACTTTACATTGTCAAAATGGAACATATTTTGAGAGGGAGAAAATTTTCACAACATTATGAAGTTTGCACACCTTATCATAAGTTTTCAAGAAAAATTGTTTCATCATCATTTGTATTAAAAACTCATTTTTAAAAGTTCTATGATCTCTCGAATTAAAATGTGCAAAAAGGTTTCACAAAATAAATGCTAATTCGAGGGGGAGAAAAGAAATTTTTCTGGAATGATCCCAATTTAACCATGTTTAGACTTCAAATGGAAAAGTAATTAACCTTTAATGAGTAAAGTACACAATAGTCTTAAACTTAGGTAAAAGGACATTGCATGGAAAATAAAATGGGCTCAGGGACTACAAGTGTCAAACAGTCAAACTTTACTCTACACTTAGTGAAACTAATAAATGTTTCCACAAAAGTTCACAAAAGTATCACACATAATCGAAAAACCTCAACGATTCAGACTAACGATTTTTTGATCCTCGATTTTTTTTCATGATTGTGAGTTTATAATTTCTTCATGGTTGTTGTCTAATCGTTCCCTAAATGTTTGAAATGATTTCAATTGTCAAAAAGGCACAATCAGAAACTAGGGATTATGTAATTATCGATTGGGGCATTTCTTTTTTATGTGTTTTAGTCTAATTAATCAGTTCATATAGCTTTAGAGAACACTAAAGAATGCTCGATTGGGTGTTTGCATGATTAGAAACAACAGAGGTTTGAAATCAAGTGATTTAGGGTTTAAGTGTCGATTTCTTTGCTGCTACTACTAGGGCATTTGTTTGTATAATATTTAGGCATTATGATGCTAACATCCGTGCAAAGTCTCATATCATAACCCCAAACCATGATAATAATCGGAAATTTTTGAGTGAAAGAATGAATTGATCTGTGATCTTGTGTGTTAATTTGAGAATTCTGAGCACTTAGGAAGATTTAGAATGAGTTTTTGATTCATCTGTATGCTTGTTTGTGCCTGATGCATTTTCTGTGTACAAGTACATGTCATCCCATTTAAAGTCAAAATATGTTCCGTTAAAATTTCAACAATTGTCAAAATGTATCTTATGAAACATATTTTGAGGTGGAGAAAAATGATCAACTGTTACAAAAACTATTTCGTTCATGTAGTTGCATATTTTCAAATCATTGAAAACTTGCGAGGCTCATGATCTCTGTTGCACCAATCTCTCATGAGTGTTTTTCAAAGTATAAAATTAACTAATGAGAAGAGGTCAACGGGCTAAATGTGTCAAACGGCCAAACTTGAAAATGGAATCAAATGATGAGAAACAAGTTTTTTTTCAAAATCCACACTCTTGTTTTACACCGATAAAGAAAGTGTGGAAACTAAAGCAAAGTCGTTCAAAACCTTTCAAATTTTCAATATCTGGAATGCTTTTGGCTGCAATATAAGAATGACTCTACTTTGAACATCCCAAATACCGGAAGATTTCCATTTATCACAAAAACAACTCTTCAAAAAGAACCCATGAGGTTCATCTCTAGATGGAAATCTTCTTCTTCAGATTTTAAAACTCAAAGAGAGACACCGAGTTTCTCAAACAACTTTCAACAGAAAAAGAGTTTTAAATTTCTATTGATTCCACGAGTGTTATTTCAAAATGAAACAAAGGTTTTCAGTCCTCGTAGGAATTCAACATCTTTTTACAAATGAATATCAAATTTTGGTAAACCCGTTAGCGTCGTGCTTAAATGGGTTCCCGAGGTTGTTGTCCAATCTGATATTCAAGCATTCTTTGTTGTATAATACTTGATTGTGTTTTCTAAAACCTTGAGCAAAATCATCTCACGAATTTTCAAAAAGTATTTTTTTTTATATATACGATTCAAAATTCTGTTCAAGAAGACTATCTCTCGAATAAACTTCATTATTTGAGGGGGGTATTTTGTTAAAAGAAAATATATTTTGTATTAAAACAATGGCTTGTGCATATATAACAGTGTACAACCCGATCTTTGTAAAGAAAGGACCCTGAGGTATGCTTCAGTACCTCAATCCTAATATAAGGAGCGAAAGCTTCTTACTTTTGAGTAGAATTAATCAAATTTTTGAGTTTTTCATAATTCTGCTCAAAAGAACAAGTATTCTCTCTCATAATCAAAACCTCAAAAAGTTATTTCACTTATTGAGGGGGGGTATTTGAAACAATCTTTGTTCAAACCGAAAAGTTCTTGTCAGATTCTTCCCGTAAATCTCAAAAAGCATATTTTAATCAAAAAATTTTCAAAAACAACATCAATATGCTATTTTTAAGGGAGAGAAAAACAAAAGTGATTAAAATATGGTAACAAATGTAAAATCTCGTATGAGCTCGACTCAAATTTAACCCATGAATTGACAAAACTCAAATGTTAGAAATCAAATGGACTTGTCCTGGACGAATAATAATTTCAAGCTGTTCTAACCAGTGATGTAAGCGTGTCTCGAATAGGACTTGTCTGAGTAGAGTGTACCGTTTCGAGAAACTTAACTTGAACATGACCAGGCTGGATAATAACTTCAAGCTAGTCTAACTAGTGATGTAAGCGTGTCTCAAATCGGTCTTGTTCACTGAAAGTGGATCAATTCAAAAGTGCGAACTTTACCCAACATGTGCAAATTTATCTTAAAAATGTATGAGCACATGTGAAGGGGGAGTATTTCTAATAAGAACCAAAACTCTCAAAGTGTTAACAAAATAAGTTTCTGAATCACAAACACTTTGAGAGATTTTCAAAATATTATTTGTTATGGCGAGATAGGATAGTCATGGAGTTATAAGGTGACTAAAGTTAGGAAATACGTCCTATGATCCGCCAGAGCCGAAGGGATCTACCCAAGGACAACACCAATAGTTTAGTACTAGAAGTCCTTAGGTATGATTGAAAAAAGGAGTAAAGAGTGAAAGGAGAAAGAAGGGGTTGAAGAATTAATGTTGGGAATTAAATGTTCTAAAGATTAGCATTTGGAATTACATGTTCACAAGGTTTGTAGTGCTGAGAAGAATACACTAACAGTACTAACTGCTAGTGTATATCTGAAGTCTGCTCAAGTTATAACTAATAGTACTAACTGAAAGTTAGTACTGCTGGTACAAAGAAGGTACTGCTGGTGCTCAGAAGGAAAATACTATAAGCGTTATTCTACTGCTAGTGTTGGAGATTCTACTGCTGAATGGATAAGTGTCGCGTATACTACTGCTGGTTAGATAAGTATGAAAAATATATTTTGTGTATAAAAGTCAAGTATATACGGTAGATAATATCTTAGACAAAGTGTTCAGTAAACATGTTGTATACACAGAACAAGTTGTATCTTGGTTACTGACATACATAAACAGCTAGTAGTTTGACAAGACTTGACAATATTGTAAAGATCTCCTTTGGACTATAAAAGGGAGATCTTAGCTTAGATTTAAGTGTGCTTAATTGATAATACATGTGTCTAGTATAGAATTGAACATAACTGAAATAGTTATCTTTGTGATAGAGATTCAAGGTTTGTAACCCTAGTGATAGTGAAGATCACTCGTATTATTCTCAATAATATTGAATCGTTTGGTGTTATACTTTCATTATTTATTGTTCATTTCACAAGCATCACTGTTCCATTTCCAATATCAATATCCTTCTAAGTGTGGTTAAGTAGATTCCGCATACTTAATCATATTCACTCAAAGTATCATATACACACGTTATAAAGGACTAACATCCTACCAAGTGTATTTGAATCCTCGCAATTGGTATCAGAGCCAGGTTGATATTTTTGATTTAGAAGAAGAAGAAGAAGAAATGGACGTGGAATCTATTCAGACGAATGTTGCTGCAAAGTTGCCAATGCTCAAACTGAATGAGTTTGACATGTAGAGGTTAAGGATAGAGCAGTATTTCCAAGTGCAAGACTACACACTTTGGGAAATTATTGAAGAAGGCAACTCTTTCAAACCTACAACCTCTACATCAACAGTTGATGGTAAGGTAGTGACAAATGTGCAAACCAACCCAACAACTGGAAAAGAGTGAATTCTAAAGAAGAATGACCTCAAGGCCAGAAGTATGCTGATGATGACCATTCCAAATGATCAACTTTTAAACTTCAGCAAGTTCAAAGATGCAAAGTCTTTGTTTGAGGCCATTGTTGAAAGGTATGGTGGGAATGAAGCCACCCAGAAGACTCTTCTCAAGCAGCAATTTGAAAACTTCTCCTCAACCAACAATGAATCATTAGACCACATGTTTAACAGGCTTCAGAAAATTGTGAGCCAACTTACAATTCTTGGGGTAGATATACCTCAAGAAGATCTATGGATCTGTATAGCAACTTTAAGATTGTGGAACAAGATGTGCAGAAGACTGGAGGATCTAGTTCAAGCACTAGGAATATGGCCTTTGTGTCATCTCCTAGTACCTCAAATCCAGTTGAAGGTGTGAGGGTTGATGGTGAAGTTAGTACTGCTAGTTCATCAAGCAGTACTATTGGTATAATGGATGAGAAGACTTGTTGTGCCTTTTTAACAAGTCAGAATAATGGGTCCATGCTCACTTATGAAGATCTCCAAGAAATCAATGATGATGATTTGGAGGAAATGGACCTGAAATGGCATATTTCTCTTCCTAGCATGAGGGCTAAGAAGTTCTATCAAAGGACAGGGAAGAAGCTCACAATCAGCAACAATGATACTGCTGGTTTTGAAAAGTCAAAGATAGAATGCTACAACTGCCACATGATGGGGCAATTCTCAAGAGAATGTAGAAGACCAAGGCAGCAAGATAGCAAGAACAGAGGTTTTGGAAGCAAATCCAAGACAGGGGAGGTTACTGAGCCAAACTCAAAAGCTATGGTAGCTATTGATGGCTTAGGTTTTGATTGGAGTTTCATGGCAGATGAAGAAGAAGCTTCTTCTCAGATGGCACTCATGGCCTTCTCTGCTAGTGAGGTACAAAATATTAAAGTTTGTTCTAATACTTGCACTGCTCTTGAAGAACTAGAAACTTTAAGAAAGCATTATGATGATCAAAGAAAAGAACTAAACAAAACTCATCAAGACCTAACAGATTATAAGATAGGTTTAGCCACCCTTGAGAAGCAGATCACACACTATAAGACCAATGAAGCCACTTTTACTGATGTCAAAATACTTCTTAACAGGGAAATAATGTTTAGAGATGCTGACATTAGTAATTTCAAAGCTGAGGTAGATAGGCTTAAAAAAGCTAAAGGAAACATTCAACTAAGTGTAGAAACATTAGAATATGCCTCTAAAGGTGTAACCAACATGATTGAATGTCAAGTAATCAACATGGAAAATTCTGGGTTAGGATATAATGTTGTCCCACCTCCTTACAGAGGAATTCCTGCACCTCCAGGGATAGACCTAGAGTACACAGGCTTAGCTGAATTTCAACTACCAAAGTTAAAGTATGGTGTTCAGCCAAAAGCAAATGTAGTTGTTGATGAACCTAAGAAAGTAAGTGAGAGTTTAAGTAAAACTTCACTTCATGAGGACAAGGTGTCCTCTGATAGGAAATCAGGTGGTCCAATCATTGAGGACTGGATATCTGATGATGAGGAAGAAGAACAGGTTATGTCCAAACCTGATGTGGTTAAGAAAGCAGGAACAAGTGTTCCTAAGATAGTCAAAAATGATACTGATAGGCCTAAAATCAATGTCAAACATATTAGGCAACCAGTAAGATATTGTGAACAATATAGAACCACAAACAAGCCTAAAGGTAATCAAAGAAATTGGAATGGCCTTAAGTCTCACCAACTAGGTGATGACTTTGACTTCTATAACAAAGCTCATTTTATTTGTGGAGATTTTGACCATCTTGCAGCTTTCTGCAACCAAAGGGTATCTGGGTATACAAACAGTAGGGTGAATTTAAAAAGGCATACAACTAAAAGTCACTCTAATTATACAAGAACCACACCTAGAGCAGTTTCATTAAAGTCAGGACCAAAAGCAGTTCCTACTGCTAGACCAAAAGTTTCTACTGCCAGACAAGCAGTTTCTACTGCCAGACCTTTTTACTCTATTTACCCAAAACCAGCAGTTCAAAATGCAAAAATAACTTTCAAATATGCATATAAAACTGCTCAAAGTCCTTTTCAATCAAAAGCAGTGGTCCAAAAATAAATTTGGAAAATGAAGGGTACAACTACAAAGCCAGCAGTTTCTACTGTTAGGCAAGCAGTTCATACTGCTGCTAGGGAAAAGAGGGAAAATGCTGTTAAGGCCTCAGCATATTGGATTTGGAGACCTTTTAAATCCAATGGTGCATCAACTGTTCTCAAAAGATTTAACTACATTGATGCACGTGGCAAATCCAAGTCAGTAATGGCTTGGATTCCCTAAGAAAACTAATTCCTTTATTTATGTGCATGGACATTCACCAACAGATGATGAAGATCAAGGATATTCAGATAGTGGGTGTTCAAGGCACATGACAGGCAACATGTCTTATCTTTCAGACTTTTAATCATTAGATGGAGGCTATGTTACCTTTGGAGGAGGAATTGGAGAAAGAATTACTGGTAAAGGTACTCTTAAAACTGGTAGATTAGATTTTGAAGATATGTATTATGTGCAAGAGCTTAAGTATAATCTTTTTAGTGTCTCACAAATGTGTGACAAAAAGAACAAAGTTCTTTTTACGGACACTGAATGTCTTGTACTTTCTTCTGATTTTAAGATGCTTGATGAAATTCAAGTACTTCTTAAAATTCCATGAAAGGGTAACATGTACAGTGTTGATATGAAGAAGATTGTTCCTAAAGAGGCACTTACTTGTCTAGTTGCAAAGGCCACATTGGATGAATCTATGAAATGGCATAGGAGGCTTGGTCACATAAATTTCAAAACCATAAATAAAATTGTTAAGGATGGTTTGGTAAGAGGTTTACCTGAGAAAAGATTTGAAAATGACCAATCATGCATTGCTTGTCTTAAAGGCAAACAACATAAAGCCACTTGTAAGCCCACGATTTTTAACTCTATTGATCAATCATTGTTTATGCTTCATATGGACTTATTTGGACCTACAAATGTGAGTAGTATACAGCATAAAAGATTTTGTCTAGTTGTTACTGATGACTATAGTAGATTTACATGGGTTTTCTTTTTAAGTTCTAAGGATGAGACTTCTAGCATTCTTAAAACATTCATTACAGAGATAGAAAACCTAGTAAGCAAGAAAGTAAAAGTCATTAGATGTGATAATGGGACAGAGTTTAAGAATAGAGTTATGGATGATTTCTGCAAAGAAAAAGGTATTAGGAGAGAATTTAGTGTTGCTAGAATTCCTCAGCAGAATAGAGTTGTTGAGAGGAGAAATAGGACACTCATAGAAGCTGCTAGAACCATGTTAGCCGACTCTAAGTTGCCTATCACTTTTTGGGCTGAAGCAGTTAATACTGCTTGATATGTCCAAAACAGGGTTTTGGTTGTCAAGTCTCACAATAAGACATCTCATGAGCTTTTTAGAGGTAGAACTCCTGCAATAGGATTTCTTAGACCTTTTGGATGTCATGTGACAATTCTGAATACCTTAGACCATCTAGGAAAATTTTATGGTAAAGCAGATGAAGGATTCTTAGTTGGATATTCTCTTAATAGCAAAGCTTTTAGAGTATACAACTCAAGAACTAGGAGAGTAGAGGAAAACCTGCATATGGAATTTTTAGAAAACAAATCCAATGTAGCAAGTGAAGGTCCCAAATGGCTATTTGATCTTGAGTCACTAACCAAATCAATGAATTATGTGCCTGTTGTTGCAGAAACTAATGAATTTTCAGGTTCAAAAGCTGATGATCTAACAAATGAGGCAGGGTTAGAAAAGGAGACAGATCAAGATTATGTGATGATGCCAATATGGACAAGTGTGGATTCAACTTCTTTTGATGAACCTTCTTCTGATGAACCTAAAGAAGGGATTGAAGCTGAAACCAAGGAAGATGAGACTGAGGAACAAGAAAATCAAGGTAGCAGTACAAATGATGTTTCTACTTCTGAGACAGAGCAAGCTACTGCTAGGCTAAATGTTTCTACTGCTAGGCCAAATGTTTCTACTGATGGCCCATCAGACTTAACTGAAGCAGATTTCTCAGAAGATGAGGTGGATTTCAATAATCTTCCACCTAACTATCATGTTCCTAATACACCACACACAAGGATTCACAAAGTCCACTCCCTGGACAATGTGATTGGAGATGTACAATCAGGGGTGAAGACAAGACAACAACTGATGTCTTCAGACCAACAAGGGCTTCTTGATGCTCTTTATGCATCAAAGCAGTATGAGTATACAAACTCTTGCTTATTTGTATGTTTTCTCTCACAAGCAGAACCCAAGAATGTTCTTAAAGCCTTAGAAGATTCAAGCTGGGTAGAAGCTATGCAAGAAGAGCTTCTCCAATTCAAGATTCAGAAGGTTTGGGTGCTAGTTGGTTTACCCAAAGGTGTAAGGGTAACAGGCACTAAATGGGTTTTCAGAAACAAAAGGGATGAAAGGGGCATAGTGATAAGAAATAAGGCTAGATTAGTAGCCCAAGGGTACACACAAGAAGAAGGGATAGACTATGAAGAGGTCTTTGCTCCTGTAGCAAGAATTGAAGCCATTAGACTCTTTTTGGCTTATGCTTCATTTATGGGCTTCACTGTTTATCAAATGGATGTCAAGAGTGCTTTTTTATATGGTACTATTGAAGAGGAGGTATATGTCTCACAACCTCCAGGGTTTACTGACCCAGACCATCCAGACAAGGTGTACAAGGTTGTCAAAGTTCTTTATGGCCTTCATCAGGCACCAAGGGCATGGTATGAAACAATGGCTTCCTACTTAATTGAAAATGGATTTCAAAGAGGGAAGATAGATCAGACATTATTCATCAAGAAGCACAAGAAGGATCTTTTGCTAGTGCAGGTGTATGTGGATGATATTATCTTTGGATCTACTAGGAAGGAGATGTGTTTAGAGTTTGAGAAACTTATGCATGATAAGTTTCAGATGAGTTCCATGGGGGAACTTACATTCTTTTTAGGTCTGCAAATTAAGCAATCAAGTGAAGGCATATTTATCAGCCAAGATAAATATGTAACAGAGATTCTAAGAAAATTTCAATTTGCTGATTCAAAGGTAGCAAGCACACCAATGGACTCTGAGAAGCCACTTCTAAAAGATGTAGATGGAGAAAATGTGGATGTACACACATACAGATCTATGATAGGCTCTTTGATGTATCTTACATCATCAAGACCTGATATCATGTTCTCTGTTTGTGCTTGTGCAAGATTTCGAGTAACTCCTAAGGTTTCTCACTTAACTGCAATCAAGATGATTTTTAGATATCTTAAGGGTCAACCTAGGTTGGGTCTATGGTATTCTAGAGAATCACCTTTTGACTTAGTAGCATATTCAGATAGTGATTATGCAGGTGCAAGCTTGGATAGAAAATCAGCAACTAGAGGATGTCAATTCCTTGGATGTAGACTTATTTCATGGCAGTGTAAAAAGCAAACAATTGTGGCTACTTCAACAACTGAAGCTGAATATGTAGCTGCTGCAAGTTGCTGCGGTCAAGTACTTTGGCTTCAAAATCAACTTCTTGACTATGGGTACAATTTTATGAACACTGTCATATATATTGATAATAGTAGTACAATTTGCATTATTAAAAATCCAGTACAACACTCTAAAACAAAACACATTGAAATTAGACATCATTTTATTACTGCAATAAGAAAAAGTTGATTCAAGTATTTAAAATTGATTCTGATCACAACTTTGCAGATCTTTTCACAAAAGCTTTTGATGTTGGAAGGTTTCAATACTTGGTAGCAAGTATTGGAATGCTTAATCCTTAAGATTTTTAATCTGTGTGGTTTTTGTATATAACTTAAGTTTGTACTGCTAGCTTTGTAAATTGGTACTGTTATTGAAAAGTTTGTACTGCTAGTACAAATTTTGGATTATTTTGTTCATACTGTTAGTCATATGATTCTACTGCTATAAGACAAATGCTCTGCATTTTGTTTCTTGGTTTTGGACTAACATTTTCAGGTATGAACATTTGAGCACAAAGGAAGTTTCAAGTGGAATGTATTAGCAGCAGAATGATTATACAAGTTGCTAATATAATAGGTTCATGATGGAAAAAGTTTTGGAATCCATTAACAAAGGTTTACACCTAAGTTATATTGATTCTTTAAAACTTCTTTCTTGAAACCTGATTATGATATTTCACATTGACTTGATGGCTCAGTTGGTCAGATAGTAACTGACACAACTCACTTTCTATCATTTTATTCTTTTAAGTATAATGAGCAAGTCTAAGGACATCTGATAGAAAGAACAGCGAGCAAAAGTGAATCTAACACTTGTGTTAGAGGCAACAATTGCCACAAGCTGGAAAACCTGTCAAGAAAACCCTAATGAATGGGTTTGTCTGTACACAGGCAGTTATTTATAACTGAAAATATTGGTTCTCACACAACCAGAGGTTAATTTAAACCGAAATCTTGATTAAGTGTCTGTTACACACTTAATCCCTTCAAAATGGTTGTAAGCAGTATGATTTTTCAATAATAAAATCAAGTTCATACTACTAAGTCAAAAGTTTTCTTAAAAAGGATTCTCAAAATGGCTTAGAAACCTATCTAATGATGGATTATGAGTCAATGCCCCATGATTCACCTCTCACAGGAGTTAACACACCTGGAAGTGATAAGGGCAGCATTGAAATTTAAGGAATTGATGGCTTCATGTACAACATTGTCTGAACACATGCTCTAATTGGTAGATCAGTTGATGGTGAGATGATGGTGAGAGATCTTCCAAATAGGAGAGGAAATGATAAATCTCAGGGGAGGAAGATTAACCAATCAGGGGAGGAAAAGATTGTGGTTGTGTACGCTCAGAATCAGGGAAGGTAATTTAAAATTGATCAAGTAAAAGAGAAATATTGGGGAGGAAGATTGCCCAAAATTGATCAAGTTCAAGAAAAGACAAGAGCATACAAGATGATGATGTCAACTTTTTGAGAAGCTAAAATGTCTTATTATTCAGCCAATAATAAGAACAAGCTACAGTTTCAGTTGATGGATGCTGGGAATAAGCATAAAAGAATAAGATTCTGGAGTATTATAAATATTCAGAAGGGATGAAGCATTCAAATGAAGAAAGTTCTATCTAAGTTCTTTCAATTTCACTTGCAAAGGCTTGCTGAAAGACGATTTAACTTCTTGGAACAAGCATCCAAGATACACAGCACCATTGCCTCTTATAATTCCTCCATCCAAGGAAATTGCACCATCTTTTATTCATGGTACTACTATTGTTCAAGACAAAGAAGATGATGTTATTACTGAATGAGATTCACAGAAAGCAGATGAGTTAGACAGAAAGATAGTTAGTCCAACAGAACAAAGAAAAGCTCAGATCAAGAATCTGACTATGTAGTGTTTGAAAGATCCTCACAATCAGAATTTAATTCAGAAGAAACATGTTGATTTGGGATAAATCACAAGTTTAGGGGAGGATTGTTGGGAATTAAATGTTCTAAAGATTAGCATTTGGAATTACATGTTCACAAGGTTTGTACTGCTGAGAAGAATACACTAACAGTACTACCTGCTAGTGAATATCTGAAGTCTGCTCAAGTTATAACTAACAGTACTAACTGAAAGTTAGTACTGCTGGTACAAAGAAGGTACTGCTGGTGCTCAGAAGGAAAATACTCTAAGTGTTATTCTACTGCTAGTGTTGGAGATTCTACTGCTGAATGGATAAGTGTCGCGTATACTACTGCTGGTTAGATAAGTATGAAAAATATATTTTGTGTAAAAAAGTCAAGTATATACGGTAGATAATATCTTAGACAAAGTGTTCAGTAAACATGTTGTATGCACAGAACAAGTTGTATCTTGGTTACTGACATACATAAACAGCTAGTAGTTTGACAAGACTTGACAATATTGTAAAGATCTACTTTGGACTATAAAAGGGAGATCTTAGCTTAGATTTAAGTGTGCTTAATTGATAATACATGTGTCTAGTCTAGAATTGAACATAACTGAAATAGTTATCTTTGTGATAGAGATTCAAGGTTTGTAACCCTAGTGATAGTGAAGATCACTCGTATTATTCTAAATAATATTGAATCGTTTGGTGTTACACTTTCATTGTTCATTGTTCATTGTTCATTACACAAGCATCACTGTTCCATTTCCAATATCAATATCCTTCTAAGTATGGTTAAGTAGATTCCGCATACTTAATCATATTCACTCAAAGTATCATATACACACGTTATAAAGGACTAACATCCTACCAAGTGTATTCGAATCCTTGCAATTAAAAAGAAAAGTTTTGAAAAAGGGTGAAAACAAATAGCCCTCCAAATGTTCAACCTTAGGGCAGAAACCGGGTTCAACTCATATGCTATTGGTTGTTACTAAGGTGACATCGGTATTGAAGGCAAAGACGTCATGGACCCAGTGACGCACTACACTTAACCTTCTAAGCCGCTCAAGTTCTCTCAAAATGACTTTTTTCATTCTCACGGGAAACCCTGCATAATCTATCGACCTCTCATTACGAGTTGTGTTGATATTGAAACAGGAGACACCGCTCCAGTCTCCGACTACTAAAAATCACTTATCGAGTCTAGACTCACGAGATTCATCAAAAGATCTCTTTGGAACACTAAAACACTTCTACACTTGCTATTCGACAATAAGAACACTAGTGGTAAATATTTGAGTCCTACGCAGATCTTAGCAATCTGCCAGAACATTTATGAGACAATTTACATATGTAATTCTCAGTGATTGAATGGAAATTCCTACCAGAGTCAACATTAAACAGCCCTGACAGCAGGTCACTTCGGTAATCCCATGTGTGTTACGCTTAGTGTTCGCGGTGGAACAATGATTGTGGCCACAGTAGTTTTTTCCTAGTGCTCATAGCCATTTTTGGGATGGATAGTGTGTTTGTAGGTTTCTTGCCAAGTGTTACTATAGTAACAAGGATGGGCCCATGTTTCCACAGCTCCCACTTTTTTTCCATTTAAAGCCATATTCCAACTGGTAGCAACAACATGTTTACATGGTAAACATGTTATCTCCCATCTTCTGCAAGTACAAGTCTTACTTACAACAAATACTACACATTGGTCTCCCCATGATCCACTAACCTAAAATTTGTCTCCCCCTTTCCATAAAACATTGTACTTAACAGTCTCTTCCTTAATCGTATCTAACATGTGCTTTGCAGTTGGTGTTAGTTCCCATTACTCTTTGTAGGACCGAAAATATGTAAGATTTATGTGGTACGGGAGGTCGAGGTTGATCAAACATGATGAATCTATGCATAGTTATTGTGAGAGAGAGTAGAGAGAATGTGGAAAGAAAAGGATACTTTTGTTAAGATGAAACAAATGAAATACAAACCTAATGCTTAACCACACCCCTCATGGAGAGTCATGAGGGGTATTTCTAGGCTCAACACACTAGCGAGGCTAACAATCTCCCTCCAAGATATCGTCACCAGTGAATGGTTACAATGAGACCTATAAATACATAAACAAAGTAAATCACAACAATAATAAACAATGTTAATGTTGTTGAAGTGCAGAGTCTTTGTAGTCTAGATACTGAGGCAGACTTGAATTTCTCTCTTCCGACGATCTCGGCATTTAATCTTTGTATCTCTGAACTTCAACTGTAATGGTATAGTTAGGTTATTACTCCCTCCTAACTAGTGAGCCTTTTTCTTTAATTTGGTCCCTCCTGAACTGACAACTCTCTTTCATCAAATCTCTTTAGTATTCAAACACGCAGCGGAGAAAGTAGACACTAGACTGTAGCATAATGGTTGTCGTTCGGGGAACATCATAACAACATAAATTTGCATCCAAGTTGTTAATAAGCCCCGACGTACACATTATTGGTACCTCTTCGGTATTAAACACAGTTCCCTCAATCAATCCAATCACAGAAGATGAAACGCTACTTTTTCCTTCATGTACTTCTCCCTCCTTATGGTTGCGAGTTATCGGAATCATCATACTGTTGTGTACATGCCATAGAATTACCTTTTGCTTGATGCAATATTAAAGCCATAGCTTGATGAAGCATAATTCCGTGAGAATATGTCGAAAAAATACTCTCAATACACTTCTCTCAAACCAACCTGTAATCGAACCTCCTTTTAATTCACTAGCTAATAGTAATGACCACATATGGAGACAACCTGATTTGACCAACTTGAAAAAGAAGTAAACACCCCAACTTTGTGAATTAATGCTTGTACTAATTCGCCTCTTGAACAATCAACAACTTTGTGTGACACTAAGTACTACAACGTGACTCCTTAAAGTGATAGTTATACACTGTGAACACTACAACGTAACTCCTTGCATCAGTTATAACTAGATTGTTAAGTCTTAATCTCTATGAAAAAATGCCCGGACAAGTTACATGAGACATGCAACCAACCAACCAACGTCTCCAAGATAAATAAGTACCCGTGAAATGTCACTTAAAAATCAAATCAATAATACCGTACAAAAACTCCGTAGTCATTTTGTTAGACATTAACGATGCTAGCAGTGAAATTAGTATCCACGTGAAAATTTTTAATACCAAAATACCACTCTTTTTCCAAATTATCAAACATGTTGTATCTAAAAAATTAATTTCGGAAAACAACTTTTGATTGTTCATATATGTGTATTGCAACATAAGACCAGCCCAATAAAGTGATAACATATTATAGCCCAGAAGAGATTTGAATCCAACCTAAATGAGATATCTGGTCTTATCAAGTGCACGGATAAAATCCAAAGTATTATAACCGGAGTAAACTTGTAACCTAATCTCATTTCTATAACCCTAAAGCACACATAGATACATCCGCCCCTATCTCACCTAATCACATCTACTCACCAAACTTATCTTACCACAGATCCGTATCTTGTAACAATTCGCATTTTTAGGTTACTATCCATTTCTGAATTTTTACTATTCATTTTTACTATTCACTTTCACTATTCATTCCCGAAAATTTTTATTTCATATTCTCGTAAGTTAAACTATTTTAATGATAATCCGAGAGTTTGACACTCGTCGGATCATTTCTGCAAAAATAACTAGTCACTATTCATCAAAATATCTAAACACTATTCATCAAAATATCTAAACACTATTCATCCAAAATATCTAGATGTTTTCAGAAATTCACTAGTCGTGTAAATACCCGTTTTTCATGGAAAAATTATTCTAAATACAATGGTACTAATTTCGTATCCTAAATCGATCGTTATCGAGCTTAAATGAGTCCCGAACCATAATAAAACAAAAGTTACAATAATGACCCCTGTAAAAGTATTTCTCGTTTTATATACTCATTTGTTGGAAAAACTATTCTAAACGCAATGGCGTAATTTTCGTGACTTGAATCAAACGTTTGCTAGCCTAAACAAGTCCCGAACACGAAAAGCAGAAAAGATACACAATTAGTCCTCGGTGGAAATTCTCCAATAAATACAACGCCTAAGCCTTCATTATTTCTTGCACCACCCTCTCTTTATCTCTAAAGTCCTTAAACCCAAGGCGATTCTTAGCTATTTTAGCAAGTTTCTTCAAGAACGTGCAAGCGTTCTTGAGCAAAAGCTAGATTTTGATCTACTTTACTTCGAGTTTTCAAGAAAGGCGTCGTTATAATCTTCAAATAATTCCAAGTCTCCAAAAAGACTTGTTATTATCTTCAAATCACTTCGAGTTTCCAAGAAGACTTTGTTATTATCTTATTTTAGTATCGGGTACTACAACACTAGGGAACTTCATGTGAGGGGTTCATTTGGGTAAACGGATCGACGAGTTGCTGGATTTACGAATTAAAGTGTCCTAGCTCCTCGAACGTTTACTACATGACCTCTGAATTATGATGGCCCGAACGGTAGTTACGCGTAGAGACTTCCTGGCTTAAATCCATCAATCCCGTTATACGTTATGATATCATTAGTTCAAGGTGAGTTCTTAGCCCCTACTTTTATACTCGTTTTAACTCTTTGGGGGAGATACATGCTTAAATACTTGTTCTTATTTTCATACATGCTTAAATACTTGTTCTTATTTTCACAATTAAACTAAACTCTTATACTTTACCGTGAGTCATAGCCCCTACTCTTTTAATACATGTTTTATACTTTTGGGGGAGATACATGCTCAAACTATACTTTTACAAATACACGTTTAACTTTATGATACAGTTAGTCAATGATTCAAATCTATGTGATACTTTTATTCTTTTATGCTATTTATATGTGACGTCTTATTATGTGATACACTGTTATGTGTAAATCTATTAATGTGGATTGGAATTATCAAATACATGATTTATGCAATTACTTAAATGTTTATACTTTTATACGATACGCTTTCATACTTGTCTTTGGGAAGTAGGCACCCAGTAATCTTTGGGAAATGGCACCCAGTAATCTCTGGGAAATGGCACCAAGTATTCTTTGGGAAATGGCAACCAATAATCTAATGATGCATTGATATGCAAGACATCTACCCTAGACATACTATGTTAGCAGTGGGTTGTAAACACACAGGTTGCAAGTCTTGTATGGGCGGGGCTTGGAACTGAGTGGATTTACAAGGCCTTTGCTGGGAAATCTTTATTCAAATACTTTACTTTTAAATAAAACTCTATGAACTCACCAACCATTGTGTTGACACTTTAGCATGTTTATCTCAGGTCTGTAAGATGATAGCAGGTGCATGGAATGTAGAGTCGCACGACATGTTTTGAAGACTTTATACATTCGTATTTACCATTCGATAGTACATTTTGTAAACATTTATATATTATACTTTGGGACCTCATTGTTTGTAACTCTGATTTCATTAATCGAATGGTAACTTTTCAAAATGTCTCATTTAGAGGTCGTTTTCTATAACTTGTACTTTGTATTATGAAGTAGCACCCCAGTGACACAATATTCCGCTGCGATATTTTAGGGGTGTTACAGATTGGTATCAGAGACTTGGTTATAGAGAACTAGGTTGCATTTAGGTTCCTAGACTATAACTACTATATACGTTGAGACTCTTATCCCTATCGCCTTACATACGTAGAACTTTTCCCATTTATATGCGCATTTTTAAATGTTATAATATCTGCACCGATAGGGGAAAAATCTCAGAATCTAAATCGAGACATCAAAAACATGGAGCTCAGTGATAACTATCTATTTAACTTAATCTTGTGACAGTTCTTGTTTGATGAGACATGGGATTAAGTTAAATAAAGGTTATCACTTAGCCGTAGAAATTTGATGAGTTCACTCGAGGATTTTCTGAGAGATGATCACCCTACTCTTTTATGTAACGTCAAGAGATGTGTGCTTGGTGATATGTACACGTGTGAAAGGAGGCAAGTATAATTATGGTGGCCAACATAATTATAAGTGCATTACGACTCACGTGGACATATGTAATCATGTGTACGTGCCTTATCCTACCATATTAATCTACTCTAGTACAAAAATCAAGCTTTATTCGTGCCTCTGTTAAGATAAGAGACCTAGACACATTAAATTCCGGGACGGAATTTCCTTAAGGGGTAGAGACTGTAACAATTCGCATTTTCAGGTTACTATCCATTTCCGAAATTTTACTATTCACTTTCACTATTCATTCCCGAAAAATTTTATTTCATATTCTCGTAAGTTAAACTATTTTAATGATAATCCGAGAGTTTGACACTCGTCGGATCATTTCTGCAAAAATAACTAGTCACTATTCATCAAAATATCTAAACACTATTCATCAAAATATCTAGATATTTTCAAAAATTCACTAGTCATGTAAATACCCATTTTTCATGGAAAAACTATTCTAAATACAATGGTACTAATTTCGTGTCCTAAATCGATCGTTATCGAGCTTAAAAGAGTCCCGAACCATAATAACATAAAAGTTACAATAATGACCCCTGTAAAAGTATTTCTCATTTTATATACTCATTTGTTGGAAAAACTATTCTAAACGCAATGGCGTAATTTTCGTGACTTGAATCAAACGTTTGCTAGCCTAAACAAGTCCCGAACACGAAAAGCAGAAAAGATACACAATTAGTCCTCGGTGGAAATTCTCCAATAAATACAACGCCTAAGCCTTCATTATTTCTTGCACCACCCTCTCTTTATCACTAATGTCATTAAACCCAAGGCGATTCTTAGCTATTTTAGCAAGTTTCTTCAAGAACGTGCAAGCGTTCTTAAGCAAAAGCTAGATTTTGATCTACTTTACTTCGAGTTTTCAAGAAAGGCGTCGTTATAATCTTCAAATAATTCCAAGTCTCCAAAAAGACTTGTTATTATCTTCAAATCACTTCGGGTTTCCAAGAAGACTTTGTTATTATCTTATTTTAGTATCGGGTACTACAACACTAGGGAACTTCATGTGAGGGGTTCATTTGGGTAAACGGATCGACAAGTTGCTGGATTTACGAATTAAAGTGTCCTAGCTCCTCGAACGTTTACTATATGACCTCTGAATTATGATGGCCCGAACGGTAGTTACGCGTAGAGACTTCCTGGCTTAAATGCATCAATCCCGTTATACGTTGTGATATCATTAGTTCAAGGTGAGTTCTTAGCCCCTACTTTTATACTCGTTTTAACTCTTTGGGGAGATACATGCTTAAATACTTGTTCTTATTTTCATACATGCTTAAATACTTGTTCTTATTTTCACAAGTAAACTAAACTCTTATACTTTACCGTGAGTCATAGCCCCTACTCTTTTAATACATGTTTTATACTTTTGGGGGAGTTACATGCTCAAACTATACTTTTACAAATACACGTTTAACTTTATGATACAGTTAGTCAATGATTCAAATCTATGTGATACTTTTATTCTTTTATGCTATTTATATGTGACGTCTTATTATGTGATACACTGTTATGTGTAAATCTATTAATGTGGATTGGAATTATCAAATACATGATTTATGCAATTACTTAAATGTTTATACTTTTATACGATACGCTTTCATACTTGTCTTTGGGAAGTAGGCACCCAGTAATCTTTGGGAAATGGCACCCAGTAATCTTTGGAAAATGGCACCCAGTATTCTTTGGGAAATGGCACCCAGTAATCTCATGATGCATTGATATGCAAGACATCTACCCTAGACATACTATGTTAGCAGTGGGTTGTAAACACACAGGTTGCAAGTCTTGTATGGGCGGGGCTTGGAACTGAGTGGATTTACAAGGCCTTTGTTGGGAAATCTTTATTCAAATACTTTACTTTTAAACTAAACTCTATGAACTCACCAACCGTTGTGTTGCAACTTAGCATGTTTATCTCAGGTCTGTAAGATGATAGCAGGTGCATGGAATGTAGAGTCGCACGACATGTTTTGAAGACTTTATACATTCGTATTTACCATTCGATAGTACATTTTGTAAACATTTATATATTATACTTTGGGACCTCATTGTTTGTAACTCTGATTTCATTAATCGAATGGTAACTTTTCAAAACGTCTCATTTAGAGTTCGTTTTCTATAACTTGTACTTTGTATTATGAAGTAGCACCCCAGTGACACAATCTTTCGCTGTGATATTTTGGGGGTGTTACATATCTCATCTTTCAAATCTAACCGATCATCAAATCTCATCTCATCTTAGTAACCACTAATCATACCCGAATAAACTCTTCAAATCAACCATCACAAATACACCGTGCTGTACTATATGTCTTCATTTTTTCTTCATAAGAATCAAGAAAGCATTTTTAAGTCTTCAAGATCCATTTGTGGGTCTCGGGTAGGTGTTAATTATGTTATTGTTTTGGTTTTTTGTTTCAGATCGAACCAAGGTAAAGGATAAAACCTGTTGGTTTTGTTCTTTCTTTATAAAAGTTCATATATTAAAGGGGAAGTTTATCTCCACATGGATCGATGATGATGATGATTCAATTAAAAAAATCTTTAAAGGATTTAAAAAAAAAAAAAAAAAAAAAAAAAAAAAAAAAAAAAAAAAACTGAATCGGTCTGAGATCTTGATTCATTTTTCGTGTTTTGATTTGATTCGAGGCTAGAGGTTGATAGATGTGAGTTGAGGAGAGATGGTGAGGGTATATGGTTGTATTATAGTGTAGGATTAGATTATGGTTGTGGTTTAGATTTATCGAGGCCGTGATGTCTTCTTCTTCAATCTTTTTCTTTTCATATCTTTGTTTAAGTATGTGGACTGAGGATGTTATTATAACTGAGGTCACGATGAGTCTTGGTATTTTGATTGTGGTCAATGGTCTTCTCATCTTCATCTCATATTCTTTTTAGTCACTTTTCGAGCAACATACTCGAAAATATGTGACAAGGCTTGCTCGAAAGTTTGCACGAAAGCTTGCTCGAAACTTTTGGAGCTTGTCCAAAATATCTTTACAAGATACTCGAAAACTGGTATGAAGCTTGCTCGAAAAGCTTGCTCGAAGCTTTCGAAAAGCTTGTTCGAAAATTCAGGGTTTAAGGCTTGTTCGAAAATTTCTTTACAAGAAATTCGAAACTTAAGGGTTTTGACTTGTTGACCATTTCACCGGCGTCTTTTCCGACCAGCTTTAGACCAATATTCCGACCAGTTTTTGACCACAAATTCACGATATGGAACAAAAAGTAACAAATATGATGTGTACCAAAACTGTTATAGGGACTGAAAAGACCACGAAATCAGTTGTGAATTTATGAATGAGAACATGATACTTTTTGACCACTTTTGGATACATCAAAATTGTTACCACAAAGGATAGAAAAAAAATCAAATTCAAAAAAAACTTGGTAAAACAACTCCAATAAAGGTACGAACAACAAAAATCAATACAAATAACCGAACCAAGCTCTGATGCCAATTACAGGACCGAAAATATGTAAAATTTATGTGGTTTGGGAGGTCGAGGTTGATCAAACATGATGAATCTATGCATAGTTCTAGTGAGAGAGAGTAGAGAGAGGGTGGAAAGAAAAGGATACTTTTATTAAGATGAAACAAATGAGATACAAACCTAATGCTTAACCACACCCCTCATGGAGAGTCATGAGAGGTATTTATAGGCTCAACACTTTACAAGTTTGCCCCGTTTACAAAAGTAGTCCCTACGGGTGCAACTTACTACTAATCTAGTCCAATTCACGTGTATGACGTTATCTTTACAAACTAGCGAGGCTAACACTCTTCCCAATTACATTCAAAACATTCATTATTCTCTTCATACAGTATTCTCTGATATATTCTAAGGCTGTAATGATTGGTTTGTCCATACCTCTAACTATTTTCCCATGACACACTTGACATATGTTATTAAGTAACACATCAGAATGAGCTCTCCCTAAACTATAAATAAATAAATAAATAAAAGTTTTATTACTTATACATTTCATAATGCATTAACATATACCACTTAAGTTATACATATAGATAATTTACCTGAAAAATGTGACATTGACCAATGGATTGGTGGTATCTTACTTAACCAAGCATGTGCATGTTCACTAAATCTCTAGAAATCAAGCATAACTTTCTCAAACTGTATAACAGTTGAGGCTGTTGCACATCTCCACAAATAGTCTTTGAAGGCCCTAACTTTCCATTGAAGTTTCATATTGTCATAAATCCTTCTAAGACAAGATATGTGCTCTGCATTTGGAAAAACTTATGCTAAAGTTGAAATGATACCCTGCACAAAATCACATATTTTCAGTGTCTGTTTAAAAAAAGAGAAAGATGAATTCAGTACTGTAACACCCCTAAAATTATCGAAGCGGAAGATTGTGTCACTGGGGTATTACTTCATAGCTCACAGTACAAGTTACAGAAAAAGACTCTAAATGAGACGTTTTGAAATAATTTATCATTCGGTTAAATAAAACGTCAGAGTTTACAAAGAGGTCCCACAAGTTTATAAGTAATAGACATAAGGGTTTAAAAGTTTGTTCGAATGATAATGATGCATTGTCTTCAAAAATATATGTGCGCCTTCACATGCCAACTAAAAGAGACCTGAGATAAAACATGCTAAAAAGTCAACACAAAGGTTGATTAAATCCATAGAGTTTAATTAAATAAATAGTTGATCACAATATATCAGTTTAAGAAACGATGGGTTACATTGTTATACACTCATGATTTGAAAGTACTCATTATTGCACTAAGCTCATGACATCGACGCCTTAAGTATTATGTATGTAAATTTGCCCCAGTAGGTGCCTTACCAAGCACCTAGAGACCTCAAATATAGTGCGTCCATTTGTACCAAAAACCCGGACGGAGGAGTTCAATCCCAATAGATCTATTAACAATATTCGCACCCACTCGCAAGTGATTAACGATTCATGATGTGTGGGGACTTCATGGCAATAGTAACAATTAGGAAATAATAGTATCAGCAAGCAATGATATTTTCAGTTCATAAAACAATTTTCAAGCAGTTGTGATCATAATAAAAGTAAGTAGCATGTATCTCCCCCATGGAGTTTCTAAAGAATTAAACGAGTAAAAGGTGGGGCTATGAACTCACCTCGAAGTGAATGAGCAAACAACATAAGCAGATAATCAAGAAGCACAACACAACATCAACCGGACGGTTCGATCTAGAAGATAAGGTTTATCCTAACGGTTATGACACGCTAATAATAGAATAATGAAATTGAGTTTTTCCAAACGATGGTTACATCAACGCGATATGTTGATAAAAGATTTAGTTTTCAATTTGTAATTGATTGGTGATTGGTTAAATAAAATAAATCAAGAGAAAATCGCAAGGTATGTAATATATATTTGTATATGTATATGTATTACATATGAAAAATAAGTATATATATATATATATATATATAATACACGGCGGGTATTATATATATGAGAAAGAATGAGAAAGAGAAATAAAATAGTTCAAAGTATATAATACATCGCATGTATTATATAAGAAAATAAAAAAAAAATAATTAAAACTATATAATTCGACACGTTACCGGGAACCTCAAAGTGCTGAAATAAATAGTTTACGTTCAAAGCTAACATACGATATAATGTTACCTACTAAATGGAAGTAGTTTTAAAGTTTTTACAAAAGTTATGACTTTCGTCTTTTTGTCGAAAATTATAAAATAAAATAACATTTTATAATTTAATATTTCGTTTTCTTGTCGGGTTTTAGATAAACTAGTAATCTCATTTGTAAAAGTATAGTTTTTGTTCATTGGTTGGTGTTAGCTTTTATAAAACTGATGGTCATTCGTGATTTAATATTTTTTGTAAACGTGTCGTTGTTTGTTAATTAGAAAAGTCAATGGGCTTTAGTTTAATCTAATAGGTTTTAAGTTGTGTTTTAATTAGTCTATGTAAAAGCCCAAAGCAAGCCCAAGCCCATCCATCTTAAGATATCTATAAATAGCTCCATACCCCTCACTTGTAAGGGTTGAAAGTGGATGTGTGTGTGGTCATTGGATGAGTGTGTGAAGAGAATGTATGTGTGCTTAATGAAATATTTATCTCTCTACTCTCTCTCTAGATCTATTACATCTATCTTTTCTATTGTGTATTAGTGAGTGTGATAAGATTGATCATAGGTCCTACAAGTGGTATCAAGAGCCAAACATTGATCTAGGAATTTTTTTGGGCGTGTTTACTGTTCATCGACATCTTACTGTTCATCAGACTTGTCATTGTTCATTCACCGAGTTTAGGACTAATTCACCAAGTTTGGTGTATTAGTCGAGTTTGGTGAAGTCTTACTCAAGTTGGTGACTGATTTATCAAGTTTGATAAATTTAGTCGAGTAGGGTAATTCACCAAGTTAGGTGATACTCGAGTTTGGATGTTCATCGAGTTGGTTAGACAACTTGCTCGAGTTTGTTAGAAAAATTGATCGAGTTACTAGTTTGTTGCTCGAGTTTGAAAAGTTGATCAAGTTTGATCATATTTTGTTGCTCGAGTTTGTTACACATTTGGTTGTACTCGAGTTTGTTTTTCCTCAAGTTTGGGTCACTGAGTTTGTTGCTCGAGTTTGGTCTCCTCGACTTTGGTATTTCCTCGAGTTGGGTTTCAGTTTGTACTCGAGTTGGTGGTTTACTCGAGTTGGTGGTTTCCTCGAGTTGGGTTTCCTCGAGTTGGGTTTCCTCAAGTTTAGTATTTCCTCGAGTTGGGTTTCCTCAAGTTTAGTATTTCCTCAAGTTGGGTTTGCTCGAGATTGGTTTCCTCGAGTTCGGTTTGCTCGAGTTTTGATTAATCGAGTTAAGATTTAGTTGAGTTAGGTGAGTTACTGATACTCGAGTTTGGTGTTAGAAAGTGCTCGAGTTGGGACAATTTGCTCGAGTTAGAAAGTTAGTCGAGTTAGACTAGCATACTCGAGTTCCTTAAGGTCTAATCGAGTTTGAAGTTACTCGAGTTTGGTTGTTTGCTACTCGAGTTTGTTATAGTTGTGTTGCTCGAGTTAGACCTTGATCGAGTTTGATCTCATTTGCTCAAGATTGAAATTTTGGTTTAGTGGAGTTTCATATTTGCTCGAGTTTGGTTGATTGCTTTTGTTGCTCGACTTGGTTTCTTCAAGTATGTGCTACAAAATCTTATAATCGAGTTAAGTTATATCACTTGCTCAAGTTAGGCTATTTCTCAAAGATTCCTCGAGTTAGGTCTCTAGGGTTCCTCGAGTTGGAAAATTTCATCAAGTTGGACATTTACTCGAGTTAGGATAATTTCCCCAAGTTGGACATTAACCGAGTTAGGATTTCATCAAGTTAGGACTTCATCGAGTTCACCTTGACCGAGTTCACCAAGTTCATCGAGTTCACCTTAACCAAGTTTGAGTAAAATTTATTTTTTAGGAGAGACTAAACGTTCAATTTTTACGCGAAATTCAAATTTTGGTATAACAGTGAAAATTTTGGCCCAAAATTCAAATTTTAGTATAACAACTCCTAAATCTTTGCATCGATCCAACATCAACCTTATCACACATCGGCATGAAATTGAAAAGGAAATGAAAATGAAAGAGAGAGAGTCAAAGAAAGCGTTTAAAGTGTTCAAGACTCATATTGAGAAAGTCATCAATTCAACTGGATATGATTCAAGGTTCGATCAGGCGTTTGAATACTACATAAGAGTCCAATTTCATCATTTCAAAGAACAACTCAAACAAAGCCTGAATCAATATGAGAAGATACTGAATGAAGAAGAATTTTATACGCACAACTGCAAGGAAGCTCTTGAAGTGATCAAACCTCAACTTCAGATTATACTGAAACCTTGGATATTGAGCCAGTCAGAGTTTCTCAATGCGTTTTACCAAAGATTTTGGCTAGACTTTAAGACCTTTCAAACCCAATGCATCGATAACATGAGTGAACTCGAAAAGATACTTGATGAAGAAGAAGTTGAGCTTAATGAGATTGAAAAGCAGAAACGGGAAAGGGAGCAGATTGAAAAAGATATGCAGTTGCAAGAAAGAGAGCTAATTGAAAGAGAAGCGCTATTAAAGGAAACAGAGGGAAATGAGAGAGAGACAAACAACGATGAACAAACAGTCAATGAGGGTACAACATCTGATGCTAGCCTGGTTTTCACGAAAAGAGATACACCTTCAGAACAGCAGGTTGAAAGCAGTACTCCAAGGTATGATTCGGATGCTGATGATACACACAGGAATAAAGCTGTTTGGGATAATGAGGATGACCATATCAGACCTTCATCTGACACAGAGATATTGGCTACGGTACAACATTCAAACGATAATGATAATGTTTTTTTGTTCGATAATGTGTTTGCTCATGAATAGACACATCCTGCGCATCCTGAGTCCATAAGTGACACATATGTGGGGGAACGGTTTGATAGTAATATCACTCCTACAACTCCAGCTATGGATCCTAATGGAGGTGAGCTTGCCCAGGATGGATCTTCTTATGAACAAGATCGTGCCTTATTTGCTTCATTAATCGAAAATTTCAAACATGAACTTGAAAAGTGCAAAGAGGACAATCGCAAAGCTAAGCAAGCGAATGTCTTATTGTCCAAAGAGCTTGAGCGATTTAAAGAAATGGAAAAACGTTTTGAAAATGTAACAAAAAGCAAAGCTGAACTTGAAATTGAAATCTCAAACCTTAAATCTCAAGCTCGGAAATTTGAAATAAACGGAGATTTTGTCACACCACTTTTAAAACGAAAGGAAGAACTTGAAGTTGGGTATAGAGAAGCTATTTTTCGTGAAAACGTTCCATTCAAAAACTGGATGAAAAAATGGTTCTTAACAACATAAAGGTTCAAGCGCTTTTAAAAGAGAACTCTGAGTTAAAAAATGAAAATTCAATGCTTCAAAAAACCAATTCAAATTTTCAGATTGTTAAAACAAAACTTGAAAATGAAAATCAAGAGTTTTTGAAACGAGCAAACAATCTTGAAGCAAAACTTCGTGAAACAGGACAAAGTGTTAAAACTCTTCAAATGATGTTTCCTAAAGCTGAGAAAGTTCATCATGGAAAATCTGGACTTGGTTTTGAAAATACAGATCATGTGGAAAATAAATTTTTGTCAACTGATGTTCTCTTCATTTCAGAAGATGAAGATAAATCTGAAAAGGAAAAACGTTTAAGATTCAAACAAAGAAAAAGCCCATTCTCGTACCAAGGCTTTGTGTATGGTAGTACACAATTAACGGATATACCAAAAGAACCTTTGAAAAGAAAAGACACAAATGTGAAAAGATATTTCAAAGAAGCACAACTTACTACTTATGATGCTAAGTTATGGCAAAATAAAGCAAGGAAACAGTTTTGTAATCTTAAACATCACATTGAGCATACATTAGAGGTCATTTGGTCTAAGCAACAATACACCCATAGTGATTACTATAATCTTCTTTCACCGGACGCTTACCTAAAAAGGGAAGTCAGTAAGATTTTAAAAGACGAGATTGAACCTTGTGTGAAAAATATCAACTTAAGTTTTGAATACTTTGAAAAATAGCTTGTCACTGAAATGAGAGAAGATTTAAAGTACATCTATTCTCTAGAAGTCGAATTTGATGAAAAATGCTTAACACTTGATATTCAAAAAGAATTTTTCACAAATCAAATAGAGTCATTCAAGTCAGTATCTGTCAGCCATGAGTATGAGAATGTGGTTTTTGAACAAACATCTTCCTTGAAATCTGAAAATCTTTGTCTCAAAAAGAAAATCACAGAACTTTCAAAAGAAGCAACTGAAGTCAAAGAAGAATTGTAAAAAAGAACTGCTCAGTTTGAGAAAGATTTAACAAAACTCAAAGCACAAAGTATTTCTTTCCAACTCAAACTGAAGGAACAGAAAGCGTCTTCTGAAAACTCTTTGACAACAGTGCTTAAAGAAAAGGAAAAGATTTTTGAAGAAAATTGTGATGATGCCAAAATCAAGTTTGATTTGGACGAACTTGATACAAAAAATATTGAATTGGAACATGTTGTGGCATCATTACAAAAAGAAAATGAGCATTTGAAACAGACTTACAAAAACCTGTTTGATTCAATCAAACGTTCACGAGTTCAGACTCAAAACTCAATCACGAAACAAAAAGAGACTGAAGTCTTGAAGTCTCAATTGTCTGAATTCGCTGATAAAAAGTTTGAAAAGGTTTTGCAAAAAATTGAATCAATGAAGATGAAAAAGGTTGAGTCTCAATTCACAAAAGTTTCCTTTCCAAATCCCCTGTTTGATTCTAATACTCCAGATTGTGAAACGGAAATGGAAAATGAAAATCATGTGCTTCAAACAAAAGTGATTGAGCTTGAAACGCTTTTAGCTCAACAAACAAACGCTCTTGAGGATGCCAAAACTGATCTTTTCAACAAAACGACCAAATTCGAAAACTATTTTGAAAGACTTGAAAAAGAAAATATTGTGTTCGAACGAAAATTGGCTCGTAAAACAGATGATTCAAAAGCTGAAAAAGATCAATTTTTGAAACAAAATGCCTCTTTGGAATCTAAATTGGCATCTCAAGATCATCTTTCTCTTCAAAAAGAATACAGTGATTTGAGAACATCATACAATGCCTTAAAAACAAAGTTTGATGATCTTAATCGATCAAAAGGCAAATCTCCTGCTTCAAACAAGTTTCCACAAGAAGTGAGTGTTTCGAAGAAGGTTTACACGGGTGAATCTTCAAAACCATTTTCGAAAAAGGTTTCCCAGTTTACAACCTATTCATTGCAAAAAGGAAGGAAGTTTTCGAAGAAACCAAGTTTTTCTGAAACACTTACTCCTCAAAAGCTTTCAAGGTCACATGCTTCAACTGGAAAGAATCAAGCTTTTCAAACTCCACACTCTCGTTTTACTCCGTTAAAGCAAGTGTGGAGACCAAAGCAAAGTCATTTAAAACCTTTCAAATATTCAATATCAGAATTGCTTTCGCTTCAACATAAGAATGACTCTGCTTTGAAAATTACAAATTCCGGAAGGCTTCCATTCATCTCAAAAATGAATCTTCAAAATGAAACACCGGGTTTCAAAAATGGATGGAAAACTTCCTCTTCAAGTTTTAAAACTCCAAGAGAGACATCGGGTTTCTCAAACAATTTTCAAAAGAAAAAGAGTTTTAAATCACCGTTGATTCCACGAGTGCTATTTCAAAATGAAACATCGGTTTTCAGTCCTCGTTGGAATTCAACTTCTTTGAATCGGATTGTCACAGCTTTCAAATGGATTTCAAATTATGGTAAACCCGTTGGCGCCGTGCTTAAATGGGTTCCAAAGGTTGTTGTCTAATCCTAAGAACTATGGCTTCTGGACACATCAGTTCAGGACCCGTGCTTTAAAGAAAGGAAAGTGCTTATTCAAAACTTTCGAGCACTTTTCCAAAAAAAAAAAAAAAAAAAAAAAAAAAAAAAAAAAAAAAAAAAAAAAAAAAAAATCAATGGCTTGTAAGTATTTCAGCTTACAACCCGGGCTTAAACATTATAGCTTATGCACACATAACAGTGCATAACCCGTTGTTCAAAGAAAGGACCCTGTTGTACGTTTTATTACAACAATGCTAACAAGAAAAGAAGTTTTCATGAAATATTTATTCAAACTTCTTAATCTTAAGCAAAATTTTATTCAAAATTTATCAAAAGGTTTTTCAAAACTTTTCAAAAATTTTTCTTAATATTTTCAAATCTTTACTCCTCAATTCTCTCCAAAGTTTAAAAATGTCAAAACCTATGCAAGTTTTGAGGGGGAGTATTTCAAAAAGAAATTTGTTCCAAAAAGTTCATGCAAATCTATTTCTCCCTATTAGCTTTCCAAAAACATAGATTTTAATTAATTTGTATCAAAAATACCATCAAAATGCTATTTTTGAGGGGGAGAAATGTGATTAAAATGTGATCGTGGATTGAATCTCAAAAAGAGCTCAACTCAGATCTGAACCCTCGAATTGACGAAAGCTAAATGTCAGTAATCGAAAAGACTTGTCCAAGACGGGTAATAATTTCAAGCTGGTCCATCCAGTGATGTAAACGTGTCTCGCAAAGGACTTGTCTGAGTAGAATGTATCAATTCGAGAGATAATCTTTTGATATGACCGGGACGGGTAATAACTTCAAGCTAGTCTAACTAGTGATGTAAGCATGTCTCGCAATGGTCATATTAACTGAAAATCGATCAATTCAAATGTGCGAACTCTACCCAACATGTGCTAATTTATCTTAAAATGCATGAGCACATGTGAAGGGGGAGTATTTCTGAAAAGGCAAAACTCTCGAAGTGTTAACAAAAATGTGTTTTACTCATAAACACTTTGAGAGATTTTCAAAAGGTTTTATGGCACGTGATCAAATAATCTAGGATAATCATGGAGTAATAAGGTGATTATGGTTAGGTTATGTCCTATGATCCGCCAGAGCCGGAGGGATCTACCCAAAGACAATTCCAATATATTAGAATTAGAAGTCCTTAGGTAAGATTGAAAAAAGGAGTAATATGAGAAAGGAGAAAGAAGGTGTTGAAGAATGAAAAAGAAAAGTTTAATGAAAGGGTGAAAAGAAATAGCCCTCCATGAAAACTTAGGGCAGAAACCGGGTCAATACATCTGCTATCGGTATTCACTAAGGTGATACTGATATTGAAGACAAGACATCATGGACCCAGTGACGCGCTGCACCACCCTTCCTAGCCACTCAGATATCTCTTAAAAGATATTTGTTTCATTTCTCACGGAGAACACTACATAATCTATCGGCCTCTCATCACAAGATGTGTTGATATTGAAAAGGTGGCACTCTGCTCCATGCCTCCGACGACTAAAACCAAAATGCACATTATAGAGTCTAGAGCCATGAGATTCATCAAAAATCTCTTAGGAACACTTCCAAAAAGAATACCCTTGTGTTCACCAAAAAGGACACAAGGTGTACATGAGTCTTAATGAGATCCAAGGATCTTGCCATTTATATCATAATGGTTTCTATGCTTCAAACGATCTACAGTCGTGGGGTGATCTCCAGCGACTCACTGAATCGTGGGTGCATTTCGGTGTGTCCATGTAAGCCCTCTCGGGGGTATCCGGTTCAGAACGGCCTGGGGAAGGATTAGAGAAAGTCTTCACACTATGCTGTTGACGATCTCAAAGTCCCAACCTGTAAGCGCTGGATGATTATTACTAACAGTTTTATGCAGCTACCCATAAACATCCATTAACCATCATCACATATATCAAACATCTTCACCTCAACATACTCATACTTATGAAGAACATCCTCATCAAAGCTCAAGTTCAAGACAAGAAGATCAAGTTAAAGACCAAGTGTTAAAAGCGAAGTCAAGAAGCTAATCAAGATGTCAAGAACAAGTTCATATGATGAAATATTATGGGGAGATTGTTAGCAAGAGTAGATTGTTAGCATAAGCATACAATCCAAGATGTATGAGTATGTTGGAGGACTCGACGCAAAAACACATGAAGATGTTGATCAAGGCAAGAACAACCACAAAAGTCGATACTTTGAATATCACATAGCATGAAGGAACAAATGAATCAAGACTATTCTACAACGACACAAAAAGCTCAAGACAATGAAGGCTAAAGATCTAATCACTCAGAGCAACATTTAAATGACCACCCCTTAGGGGGAGATTGTTAGCTTTTATAAAAGTGATGGTCATTCGTGATTTAATATTTTTTTGTAAACGTGTCGTTGTTTGTTAATTAGAATAGTCAATGGGCTTTAGTTTAATTTAATAGGTTTTAAGTTATGTTTTAATTAGTCTATGTAAAAGCCCAAAGCAAGCCCAAGCCCATCCATCTCAAGATATCTATAAATAGCTCCATACCCCTCACTTGTAAGGGTTGGATGTGGATGTGTGTGTGGCCATTAGAAAAGAGTGTGTGCTTAATGTATGAAATATTTATCTCTCTAATCTCTCTCTAGATCTCATTCATCTATCTTCTCTATTGTGTATTAGTGAGTGTGATAAGATTGATCATAGGTCCTACAGTTGGGTTATTGTATAATTATAAATTAATAATTAGAGTAAATTACACCGTTCGTCCTTGTGGTTTGCGTTGACCGCAGCCGTTAGTCCTTTGACCAAAAAAATTGCACCGTTCGACCTTAGGTGGCAAACATTATGCGTCGTTTGTCCATCCCTCTAACGGCAATCACTAACCGTCGTTAAGTTTACACATGTGACACCCATGTGAAGGTATATCAGTCTTTTCCCCCTCATATTTTAACTTCATCATCTTCTTTTATACATCTTCTTTCATTCAAAGTTAAATTTTAAATATCTCTAAACACATTTGAAAAATCAATCTAAATAAAATCAACACTCGATTCAAGAACTATTGAATTTTAGTTAAAACACACAAGCAGAGTTGGATGCAAAATATATATAACGATGTGTTTTTTACCTGGTTTGTTTGTAAAATGGATAGCAGCACCAGCAGAATCCAGAGCACCAGCAGAATCCGGCGCACCAACAGATTCCGGCGTATATTGGTTTCAGAAGTTATATTCTGGTTTCAAGTTCTTAATATCCATAACCATAAAAAATTGAAAATCCTTACAAACTTATAGCAAACCCCTTACAAACTTATACCCATAACCATAAAAAAATGAAAATCCATTCCAACAAAATCATAAAACACTACTGATCTTTTATATCATATCCAAATAATTCAAACCCACCTAATTCAAACCCACCTAATGCAAACCCACTATGTGGGAAAAACAACTTAACAACCAATTAGTACACTACCACTAAATCCATATACCTCATCAGGTACGAAACCCAAGAACCAACCAATTAGTACACCACATCCGCTGCCGGATTTTTTACAACCACCACACTCGTCGGATTCTATCATCATCCACTTTCGACGAACCACCACCTCCACCATCGAACCGGCATCCACCACTTCCTCCACTCCCCATTGTTTTAAAAATGTTTCAGATATGGGAGAAAAACACATTTTTGATGAGTGTTGGTATGTGTTGTGTGTTTGTTTGCTTTGGTTTCAGATATGGTCTTTTTTATTTGTTTTGGTTTTCATGTTGTGTTTGTGTTATATTTAAGAGTAAACTCCAAAATACATCCCTGTGGTTTACCCAATTTCGCACCATACATCCATTTTTTTTTTTTTTTTTTTTGCTCCTTATACATCCCTCCGTTAGTAAAAGTCAAACACAATACATCCACGAGGACGAACGGTGCAAAGATTGTGTAGTTAAATTGGACACATGGCAGTATCTCTTTTTAAGCGAGGGTAATTATGTCTTTTTTTCACACCTACTCACTCTTTTTCTACCACAAATTAAATAATTCAAAGCTCCTCCTTATAAAAAACACAAACACAAATCTAAACCAAACCAATTAAAAAACACAAACACAAATCCAAACCAAACCACAAATCCAGATCTGCTTGCTGGAAATTGTTTCCATTATCCAAAAGAAATCATCATACCCCAAATACCACAATCAACTACTTCAAATCCAAACCACAAATCCAAACTACAATCAACATATCCATACCACAAATCGAAGTTGTTAACTGTTCAAGGCATCAAGATCCCTTTTATATTAACCGAACGAGAAGAGAAGAGAGATGAAATCGAAGTTGTTAATTGTTAATTGTTAATCGAAGTTGTTAATTGTTAATTGTTCAAGGCTTCAAGATCCCTTTTAATTGTTCAAGGCTTCAAGATCCCTTATATATTAATTGTTCAAGGGTCAAGGTAGGTTATTGATTTCTCAGAAGAGATTCGAAGCAAAAAAAAAAAAAAAAAAAAAAAAAAAAAAAAAAAAAAAAAAAAAACGAGGCAATCATTTGTGGTGATGATTTTGAGTTTTGAGTTTAAGATTTTTGGTGATAATCTGTGTTGTTTGATTAGATCGGTTTTTGGTGATGATTTTGAGTTTGTGTTTTTGTTGAATGAATCTGTGTTTTTGATGGCACCGGAGATAGGCGTTAGGAATTGGGATTGAAATGATGAAGATGTGAAATTGTAAAGGTGAAATTACCAACCATTGAGTAGCCGTGGAGAAACAAGAAAATGATGTAAACACCAAAACAACAATGGTGGATGATAATAAGAATCCTTGACTTTAAAATTGGTAGGTGCAAATAAACTGCACTGGAAATAAAAGGTCGAATTAATATTTCACATTTCAACTAATATTTGAAATCTAGCTTTATGTTTGTCATTTCTCTACTTTGGTGGCATGAATTTGACCAGATTATTTATAAACGAATTGGTAGTTTATTGGTGGTTTGTGTTTTTGGATTTGTGTTTCTGGATTTATGTTTGTGTTTTTGTGTTTCTGGATTTGGATTTGTGTTTCTGTTTCTGTTTGCGGATTTGGATTTGTGTTTGTGTTTGTGGATTTGTGTTTCTGGATTTGTAGAAGAAGAGGGGTGAAGTAGATAGAACAACAAAATGACAGAAATACCCTTACTTAACTGCCATGTGTTCAATTTAACGACACAATCTTTGCACCGTTCGTCCTCGTGGATGTATTGTGTTTGACTTTTACTAACGGGGGGATGTATAAGGAGCAAAAAAAAAATTTGGATGTATGGTGCGAAATTGGGTAAACCACAGGGATGTATTTTGGAGTTTACTCTATATTTAATGCCAGGTGTGTGTGGTTTTGGGGATTGGTTAAAAGGTGTTTGAAATGGGTTTGTTGAAAGGTGGTGGTGGTTTGATGAACTAACGGAGGTGAAGGTGTGGTGTGTGTAAGAAAGATTTGTGTTTCTAGTTTGTGTTTTTGACTTTGAAAAGAAGATAAAAACCACCAAACCCCCATGGATTACAGTGTATTAGTCTATTATTAATGTGTGTTTGGATTGAATCTGTACATATGAAAGTTTGAGTGTCATGAATCTATACATATGAAAGTTTCAGTGTTTTAGTGTGTTTATTTAGAGAGAGAAATAAGTGTTGCGAAATGACGGGTATACCCATGTGGGAAAACAAGTTAACAAGAGTTAAGGAGAGTTAGTGGACCCCGTTAGAGGGAGGGACAAACAGCGCATAACGTTTGCCACATAAGGTCGAACGGTGCATTTTTTTTGGTGAAAGGACTAACGGCTGCGGTCAACGCAAACCACAAGGACGAACGGCGTAATTTACTCTAATAATTATAAGATAATAGAAATTTTGTGAAAATTACTAAGTATAGGGATTTTTAGAAATTTCGGCATGACCTATTCGTTTTTACAACGTTTCCCATATTTACAAAATCAATATTTACCACTTAAAACAATCCGACAATTCAATGTGAAAACCAAAAGTGCACTATACCAAAGTCAATGTAACAACTAAAATAAACATTTTCATAACAAAAGAAAAGTCACTACTTTTGGTAAAACATCAATCCGGACAAGTTTCATTCTATAAGTTTTGGCCGAATCAGACCCGAAAGTGGTCAAAATCCCATTTTAAAAACTAGACAGAACGTTATTATTTTATAAAAGCTGTCAAAAACATATAAGTTTCGTTAAAGTTCGTTTGATCATATCTTTCTCGTTTTAAGTCTGATTTTTACGTTCTTTATATCCCCGGAAAGGTAATTAAGTGTACTAACATATTTTTAAGATTATAAGTTTTCAAAAATATTTTATGGCTACTGCTCATACGAAATGAAATTACGACATATTATATAATTGAAAATAAGCAATTCCAAACACCCCATTTGGTTCAGAAAATAAGTGGCCAAACACACCCCTTTTGGCTGCAATAACAGAACCAAACGCCCTTTGGCGGGCTGTTAATGGGCCGAGATAACAAACCCCAACCGCACCCTATTTGGGCTTGCGGTGTGGGCTGAAAACAAACAAAACGGACACCCTTTTGGTGGGCCGTTGTAGTGGACTGAAGCCCGAAACAAACACCCCTTGGGCTGTGGTTTTTAGCCGAACCCCAAACCAAAACCACATAAGCCATAAGTCCAAATTAAGCTTAAACAAACCAAAATAAGCAATAAGCTTAACAAATAAGCAAAGGAGAAAAAGATAAAATAAAGCAAACAACCCTTTGTAGGACTCGAACTCGATACCCTCTCGGTGGGTGGTTTCACAACGAGAAGAAAAAAAAAGAACAAATAAACCAATAAGCATTCGAATAGCAAAAGAAATAAGTTAGAACCAAAGTAAGCCATTTAGAAAATATTTTTATTCAACCAATCTCACCATAATAAGTCGACTAACAACTTTTATAAAAAGAGCTTATGCTCAATCCGGTTCATTAGAAATATTTAGACCTTCGATTCATTCGTTATACTTTCAAAAATTCGTATTTCGTTAATTTACCATCCAAATCGAGAAGTGAAAGTATAGAAATGATAGTTAGTCAAAGACCTACACGTGCATGTGATTAAATCACACGGATTCGAATACAAATGCATAAACAACCCCGATTTATACTAAAAAAGGTCTTCAAAATACATGGATCTTTAAGGAAACTAAGAAATAATGATGAAGGTGTGGTGGTTTAGTGGTAATGGCCGGCGGCCATGAAGGTGGTAGCTGTTTGGGGCGGCGGCTGAAAAGGGAGGAGGGAGATCTAGGGTTTGTTAAGTTATTACAAAATGAATGAAAACCCAAAACTTAACCGTTAAATACTTAGGAACAAAATATTAAAAATGAAATGGAAGGTGTCTAAAAGTTGAGGGGCACGAATGAAAGTTGTATCACAGGGACCTACGGTATAAATTTTTATAATATTTTATAAAATTAAGGTTCGGGACCCATTTAGGTTATTAAACGTTTGATTCAACTTAGGAAAATTACGCCATCGCGTTCTAATTAATTTTTCCAATAAATACGAGTATTCACACACTAGTTTTTTGAAAACAATATAATAATCGAATTAAATGATTTATTAGATTTACGATTGCCGAAACGTGTTGTGTGTAGTTTTTCACGTTTTGCGAGATTATCTCTCCTTTTCAAATCAAATGAGTTCGGAAAAGTTTGAATATGAAATATAAGTAATAATAAGTATAATTTATTATAAAAATAAGTCCAGAAAAATTACGGGTGCGTAATATGACGTGCGCGGTTAAACTCTTTCGGTAAATGTAAATTTACTTAAAATAGGATAAAAAGTAAATATAAATAGTAAAATAATGACCCAAAATTTCTCGATTGTTACATAACCCACCCGTTAAAAAGGAATCACGTCCTAGTGATTCAGTTTGTGATAGTGCCGAAGCGATATCAGTGAGGAGATGTGGTTACTCGTAAGGAATAAAGTCTAGAATAATTAGCGATGCAGTTCGATTCTCGTCGTCTCGAAATATGGTATAGGGTAAGGTTGACTACACGTGATAAGGATAGAGTAAGAATCTGCTTAGTTGTTGTGCTCGATCGTACGAATATCTATGAATTATTTATACTCACAAAAGAATTTTGTGATTCTTGAAAACCAAGTCAGAACATAGTCCTAATATAACTATTTCCGGTATCGAAAAATTCATTTTTAAGTCGAAAATAGGTGGTCAGTCTATGTTCCACTATCACTAGGTTAAATATAAGTGACCAGCCTATATTTAACCGAGGCTCGATGAATTTTGAAATACTTAACTTAGTTATACTTGTAATATGTCCGTTGTTGTGACGAGTATGGAGTTTATATAAGTATCTTATATATATAAGTAGTGATATAAGTTTGTACATACGTAATAATCAATTATAAGTATGTAGTATGAGTGTGCAACACGGGTAAATAAGGCAAATACGCGCAGAAAGGAAGTTTTTAAGCAGTTCTAGAACAGTCCACACCGGGCCAGAATCACGGACCTTTAACGATGAAGGTTTCAGAAGAGAACTTGATGAATGTAAAGAAAGTTGCTAAGCTTCAGCTTTTGTAAAGAAGAACTTGTTAAACAAAGTTTTAAGCGACAACACAAAATCGGTTTCAAGTTGGAGGTTTACATGTTCGCTATGTGAGCTCAGGAGTTGCTTCTCAACCGCAAATAATTTCAACACCTAAGTTTTGTAGATGATGAATATGTTTAGAAGATTTATAAGAAAATGACGAACAATAATACAGTCCACGAGGTAATAGTAAATCAGTGTTTTTAGTTTATAAGATGGTGGTAGAGTAAATTGTAAGAAAATAACAAAATGTTTTGTAGGATGGTGAAATGTTTTGGTACAAGGTAATTAACAGAACGAGTTGCAAGGTGATAACAAAGTAGTTTATTCGGAAATAGTTCAAAACAGTTTATGTAATATTAGTATACGAGTGATTTGTTCATAAGATGGTGGTAAAGTAGTTAGTAAGAGAGTGGCAAGCAGTGTATTAAAATTTTAGCGAAAATGGTTTAGAAGATGGTAGTAAACTAGTTTTACATGGTAATTGAACAAATGATTTGTAAAGGGGTGACAAAACAGTTAATTCTGAACTAGTCAAAGTAGTTTATAAAATAGTAATGAATCAGGTTATTAGTTTATAAGGTAGTAGTGGGGTAATTTATATGAGGGTAGTAAATTAGTTTATAATGTGGTGATAGAATAGTTTAGTAATCTTAGTGAAATAGATACATAATTGAGAGAAGTAGAGTTTGACATGATGTTCTGGAGACTGAGTATATAAAAGGTAAGAATCAGTAAAGCATTTATAAAAATAACCTTTATACAAATAAGAAATAGCTCTCCAGTAATTAGATATAAATAGTCGAGAGAAAATCAAGTGTATATAAATAGTCTTTATATATATAGTATCAATAGTGGTGCTTCAGAAAATAAGCAGAAATGCTCAGAAAATACAAGTGCACGGGGAGTGAGGCAATCAAGAGAAATTGATAAACTGTAACGAGTTTTGTTATCATGTGAAGCGATATTATATAAGGTTATGAAATAGTTTAGAGACCATTTTAATACATACAATGTCTGTGAAATAAGAAAGACCATCGTGCAACTCACAATGTCTGAGAAGTAAGCGAGACCATTGTGCAGCCCATAATGTATGAGAAGTAATTGAAACCATTGTGCAACCCATAATGTCTGAGAAGCAAATGAGACCAATGTAATCACATACAATGTCTTGGAAAGGTGTCATAGATCACAAGAATGTAAGAGTAGGTACATGATCGTGGAAAACAAGGTTTGACATGAAGTTCAGGAAACAAATGTAAGAGGTCAAGTTTAGTCAAATGTTTATATAAATAAATAGTCTATAAATAAATAAACAAGTGATAAGTTAAAAAGTAAGCATGGCACACGGAATGTGAAAGACAATAATGAGTGAAGCGAGTCTTAATGTAAAAAGTAGTTATAGTCTAGGTTTAAAATGCAACCTAGTTCTCTATAACTGTAGCTCTGATACCAATCTGTAACACCTCAAATTTCGTAAATGCATCAGAATTTAAACTGTGTGTTACTTCAAGGCACAACAGTTGTAATAACAGAAAACGAACTCTAATTAAGTCGTTTTAAAAGATTTATCATTCGAATTATATAAATATCAGAGTTTACAAAATGAGGTCACAGTAGTTTCGCGGTTTAAAAATTACATTAAATAAGTTTTCGAATGATAATAAAATTTATAGCCTTCTTGAGTATCCGTGCAAGCCTCGTTCATTATGGACCTGAGATAAACATGCTAAAAGTATCAACACATAGGTAGTGTTTCCGTTGTACTAAATTGTGAAAACCTTTATAAGTGAATCCTTGTAACAAGTAATTATAAATGTTAAATGTAAATTTCAAGTATTCCGAGTGTATGACTATTGTACTAAATACAATATCACATATAGGTAGTGTTTCCATTGTACTAAATTCCTGACATCGAAATCTTAAGTTTACTGGTTTCTGGTTGGTTCACATTTGTACCAAGTCCGCTGGTTTGTGTATTATACCAATTCTATTAGTTTTGAGATTAGACCAAGTCCATTAGATCACATAGTTTGTACCAAGTATATGAAATCATCCCATTTTGTGATATACAAAACATTTCGCTCATTCACTAAAACACTTGAACTAATGGGCGTGATACCATTTTGAACTAATCACTAAAATCTAGTGGTCTCTAACTGTGAGTGATACAGTGGATCTCTATTATTAACCCAGACACAAAAAGATTGGTGGCCCCCTACCAGGTAGATTATCGAGGTTATCGACATCTACAAAATGGGATGATTTCATATACTTGGTACAAACTATATGATCTAATGGACTTGGTGTAATCTCGAAACTAATAGAATTAGTATAATACACAAACCAGCAGACTTGGTACAAATGTGAACCAACCAGAAACCAGTAAACTTAAGGTTTCGATGTCAGGAATTTAGTACAACAGAAACACTACCTATATGTGATATTGTATTTAGTACAATAGTCATACGATTGGAATACTTGAAATTTGCATTTAACATTTATAAATACTTGTTAAAAGGATTCACTTATAAAGGTTTTCACAATTATTTCAACAAACTCTTTGAACTCACCAGCCTTTGTGTTGACACTTTTAGCATGTTTATCTCAGGTCTATAATGAACGAGGCTGGTACGGAGGAGCACGGATACTCAAGAAGGCTATAAATTTTATTATCATTCGAAAACTCATTTAATGTAATTTGTAAACCGTGAAACTACTGGGACCTCATTTTGTAAACTCTGATATTTATATAATTCGAATGATAAATCTTTTAAAACGACTCAATTAGAGTTCGTTTTCTGTTATTATAACTGTTGTGCCATGAAGTAACACACACTTTGAATTCTGTTGCGTTCACGAAATTGGGGGTGTTACAAGTACCAATTTAAGGGGTGCCTTTTGTATGTCACTAATAAAAGAGAAGTTTGAGTTTGGCTGTTGTTCAAGATTATCAGATAAACATTGAAGAAATCAAGTCCATGATTCTATGTTTTCTGATTCTGCAAAACCATAAGCTAATAGTTACATACGATTATTGCTATTAATTACCACAGCTATAAGAAGTTGACTATTCAAAGGAACATCAATAGAAAAAGCATCTAATCCTAACAACTTTCTCTGAAAAGCTTTAAATCCTGCCTTCAATGTACTTAAACAAACATAAATTCTCTTGAATACTCTTGTTGGAAGAGTAATATGCAGGAGGTTCCACATTCATCAAAACTATTGTATTAGGTTTGTTTTCTGCAACTCTACAACATAATCTCTCAACATGGTAAATTGTAGCTTAAATTCACCCCGAATTCCTATCTTTGCTTCTTTTTTTTCCTCTTAAAACCTTCTGCATTGACACTTCAAGTTCAAATTGGTTGGTAAGTTGATTATGAATAGCCTTGACTAGAATATGTTGATTGATTTGAACTTGTTCTATTATTTGATTTGAGATAAAGTTATAGTCAAAAGCTTTAATCTCCCTTGATTGTAAACAAGTGTATTCATCTTCATATGTTCTGACAGTCCAAAATTCTGTGCTACGTTCTCTGCTGACATACAACATCCGTGGGTAGACTATTAGTGAAGAATCAGTGTTGGTTGCCATTGATACCATTAATTACTTCCTTGTTGTTGGACCCTTAGTTGCATTGTTTGGGCCTATACCTAGTCCAGCACTTTCACATGGGCCTGAAACTGGAACACTACCCATACATCTGGCCTTTATTCTTTGTTTGTCATTCTTTATAAAAGTCAATTGCCTTCTAGTTTCAATTGAATGCTCTCTTATCTTCTCTTTGATTTCTTCTACAGAAGTACAGGTTTGACCATAGTAGAAGAGTGTTTTATAAATACCACCATGCTCATCTGTTCTAACCCTTGGCATCCTAGAATTACCTACCTCTGACTCACAACCACAAACAGTTTCAAAGACATTAAAATCTATGACAGCTAACTAATTTTCAAAATTCATGTCATCAGGTATATGGCTAGATGTTCATGCATTGCCTAACTGTGTACTCTTACTCCCTTGAAACAAAGCAAGTTGTAAATCATTCTCCTCACAAGTATTCTCTTCATTTGCCAGAATTGAGTCATCAGCTATATGGCATGATGTCCCTTGACTGCCTAACATACTACCCTGACTCACTTGGAACAGAGTAACATTAACATCAGGCTCCTCAAACCTGTTATTCACATCAACCAGTGATCTTCCTACTTTCTCTAACTGCTTACTCTAACTCACTTAGAACAGATTAACCTCAACATCAGGCTCCTCAAAAGTATTATCATCATCCATAAGTTCTAATGCAGGATCACTGTTGTCACTAACATCACTATTAAATCCAGCATTCAACTCTTTAGCATTTTCAAATACCTCAACAAGCTTATCTTTTTGCATATGGTCAACAAGTTGGTTGGCAAAGGACATGTCAAGGGTTGAAAAGACAGGTTTAATCTCTGGCAACTTACTTGATTCCCCAATACTATTGACGTACAAAGATAGTTGTGTTGGTTGCAAAAAGGCTCTACTATAGTTTCATTATCAATTTCATCTAAAACATGATTGGATAGCAGAACTAGCTACTGTTGGGTCCACTACTTACCCAAACACCCCTAATCTAGGATTTGAATAGAAAACATCCAAAGTGTTTCAAACCTGTAAACACAATTAAGTCACTGAGTGAACAGTCACTCAGTGAGTCATCTTCAGGATGCTCAAGCCAAGTCTAAAGAAGAAAGACTTCCCATTCAGTGAGGCAGAACTTGGTGAATGATACCTAAGCCAAAGAAGATGATAATGGAATCAGAGAGTGATGACAATAACTCTCTGATTCCCAAATCTCCTCCTCCACTTTGAAGACCAAGACTAAAAGACTTTGGACTGAAGATTAGGTGGGACTTTTCACTAATACGTTTAAGCGGGATAAAGTAAACTTTAGTGACAAGTCAAATCAAGTATGAGTTGGTGATAAAGGTAGTGAACAGTTGTCTGCACTGTTCACAAAAGCAAAGAAAGAGCATTTCCCAATATTGATGCATTCAATGGAAGATGTACCTCCTTGTACCTCATCCATTAGAATCATGACACGCACCTACCTAACCTCACCAGCAGCATCCTCGTACTAGTATAAATAAGATCAGAAGTTGGAGTAGAAAGGTTGAAGTTTGTGTGTGTAAAAAAACTTAACCCTCACTATCATTTCTACTCCTCCAAAGCAACTAAGTCCCTGAAGTAGCTTAGTTGGTTAGCATAGTTGTACTTAAGCATAGCTTAAGTTTAGAGAGGAGATAATTACACTTGTCATTTCAATCCCAAGTGTTATTCCGCAAACACTTGGGTATATATTCTTTGATTAATTTCTAATAAGAATTTAAACGTTGATAAACTTCTTTCTATTTACTTTTACGTTTATCTCTTATAACTGTCAAAGAATATCTTTACATTACTTAACCATGGAACGCAGTTAGATTAACTTTATAGTTAACTCTATCTGTGTAAAGGGAACAACAAGTGGTATCAGAGCCTCTGGTTTATAAAACTTTCAAAACAATAGAGTGCTTAAAAGTTTTTAAAATCAAGATCCTACCATGGCTGATAGTAATGTACCCCAACTGGTCGATAAAAAGGGAGGAAACTATACTGCTACTGCTCCACGACTTGAAGTTGGAACATTTAACAAGTGGAAAAAGCGCATGCTTTGCTACTTAACGGGAATGGAACCCTATTAGATTAAACTTATTAATGAAGGTCCATATGTCCCTAAAAGAGATGAAGGTTTGGTTAAGCCTGAAGCTCAGTGGACTCCTGACGAGAGATGGGTGGTCAATCAAGACCAACGCCTGAAAAGCATCATTATATCTTGTCTCCCTGACGATATAATGGAATCAGTTATTAACTGTCCAACTGCCAAACAGACTTGGACAGATTTGGTTCATAGCTTTGAGGGTCCCTTAGATACCAAGGAAAACTGGATCATGGACCTGAAACTTGAGTACAATACATTCAGGGCCAAAGACTCTGAAAGTCTCTCTTAGACTTACACCCGTTACAAGACCTTGCTCAATGAGCTGACAAACAATGGTGTCACCTTATCGAAGCATGAGATCAATGTTGGCTTCGTCAACAATCTCTATGAGAAGTAGTTAAACTTCTCTCAATGACTTAGAAATGCTAACCACATTCAAAACCTTAATCACCCTTAAATCTATGGGAAGTTTGTCTATGAAGACAACTTAATCTCTAGGAGATACCCTGATTCAAATAGGAGTTAAGAGACAAAAAAGGCCCTAAATGTTACACCCATATCCACTGCTTTCTATTTTAATGGTATTGTGCAGGATTTTCAAGATAATTCTTATGATGAGGCTGATGAAAGAACCAGTGAGGAGTACCTTCATGATTTACAAGCTGAATTTCAAGAAAGGGCACTCCTTGCTAACTCAAAACGTTTTATTAAAAGAAATAGAAATTTTACAAATGAAAAAGCGAATGAAAACACTGAGTGTTTTAAATGTGGCAAAAGAGGTCACTTTGCAAAAGACTGTTTCTCAAAAACAACCTTAGAACCATCATATAAATTCTCCGGAAATAGTTCCTCTCCAGGAATTAGCAAGTTTCAAACCAAAATGCTTCAGTCCCCTCAACGCTCTCCAATTAAAAATGAAGGACAAAAAGATTTTGAAGCCAAGTATCAAAAAGCTAAGGCTAAACTTGCACTTCTTGAGGCTACTTCCTCACTTTCTCAAACCACACCAGCCACTAAATCCTCTCAGGTCAAGAAAAAAGGGCTTTTTGCAGAAACATTTGACTGGGATAAGGAAGCTGTAACTTCAGATGATGATGAAGTTCAAGTCAGTGCACTAATGGCACTTTCTGAGTACGACAAGCTAGCAGTGGGAAAGAATCATGCCATAAATGAAGAATAGGTCAACATCACCATGAAAAAGATAAACATTTTACTATCCATGGATGATAATTCTTATTGGCAATCTTATTTAAATTATGTCAATGTAGATCTTAAGTATGTTGAAGAGCAAAGGTTGAATCTATTTTCAAAATACAACAAACTCGATTTTGAATCAAATAAATGTAGAGATGAACTTCTTACTTCAAAACAAGAAAAACTTGAAAGTGTTACACTTCAAATTCAAAACACTGAACTTGTGAAACAAAATCATACTCTTCAAGAAGATCTTAAGAAAGAAAAGGCTACCATTGAAAGCAGGACAACTAAGAATCCCAGAGTCTATGATTCTGTCAGTCTTATTCCTAGTACCAAAAAGAAAATGCTAGGAGAAGATCAACTCACTCACTGAATCCTCCAGTGAGAGTCACAGTAAAAAAGCCTTCCTGCCTGCTGGCATACCTTTTGAGAAAGAAATGAAACCTAAATCCAGTGATTGGGTTGAAAGAATCATCCGAGATAGCAAGTTACCTAACTTTAACACTGGAATCATTTTGGAACCTGAAAGTTAAGCTATCAAAAGTATGCTTGGAGTAACTGACAAACCTAGTCAAACTGAGTCTGTCACTGAGTGTGAATTAGAATCACAAGCTCCACTTCCTTCACTGAAAGTCCTTCAGGGAGCTGCACCTTGCTCAAATCTCACACCCTTAGTCTACCGACAACACTCTCCAAAGGAGAACTCTGAATTTGGTAGAACAATCTAAGAAAATCCCATCACAATCCCAAAAAGTGATGTCTCAATGCCGAGACCTCCTCACTTTCAGTCTCCACCATAACAAAGACTGACAGCACTGACTTAAAATATGATCAGTAAGCTGAACTTGTCAGGAAGCGGAGTGAAAAGATGGAATTATCTCCTCTATCTGAGACTAAGGAGCATACACCAGCTTCCACAAGTATCTCTAGATCCACACATAGACATCAACAGAGATGTGAACTGTGCAGTTATACAAATCATAACACTGATAATTGCTATAGAATCTTGTTTTGCATGATTTGTAAACAAGAGGATCACATGATCTCTGATCATAAATTACATCTGGCCTCCCTGAACGCTCAAGCAAGCTATAAATCTCAAGCCTTCAAGCACATCTCTTCTTCCAAAAAAAATCATAGATCGAAGGCTAGATCTCATCAGTCTTGTTCACATTGTGGATTCAATGACCATCATCCTAATGACTGTCATATGTACTCTTGTTGTAATATATGTGGAGATCCCTCTCATAACACTTCAGAACATGACATGGTCATTCAAAACAGAAGAACTACCACTAATTCTTCTGAATCCTCACCATCCAAGTGTAAAAAATGTGGAAGCACTATTCACTCAACCACTAACCATGAATCAGTTGTACAATTCAAAAGGGCCAACAAAGCCACATCCACCAAAAGGTGGGTCTACAAGAAAAACTAACGGAGTCTACTGTTTGTACAGAGACATGCCAGGGAACCTGTTTGACATCTAGACAGTTGATGCTCAAGGAGTATGACCGGTGTGAAGGAATATCTACACAACTATGTTAAAGAACTAGGACCCAATGTGGTTTTTGCTGATAACTCATCATGTCTTACTGAAGGTTATCGTTCAGTAAATTGTAATGGTATAGTTTTTATTAGAATAGCTTATGTTAATGGTCTCAAGTACTATCTCATGTGTGTCAGTCAACTATGTGATGCTAAATACATAGTTCAGTTTGATGATAAGCAAGGAACTATCTTCAATGCTAATAAAGAAATTGTTCTTATGGCACCAAGCAGAGAGGATGTTTATGTGTTAGACATGACAACACTCAATCAGAATGGTATCTGTCTATCCGCTAAGGCCAATGAGGCACTGAACTGGCTCTGGCTCAAAAGACTCTCCCACCTGAATTTAAAAAACATAAACAACCTTGCTAAACAAAAAAAAAGTCTGAAAAAGGCAAGCACCACATAGCATCAAATGAAAACCACACAAAACAAATCCATCATTGTCAAAAGGCACAGCAAAACACCCTATGAGATCTACAAAGGAAGAATTCCAGACATCAGCTATTTTCATGTATTTGGATGTCCTGTGTTTATTCATAATCCCAAGGATCACTTAGACAAATTTGATGAAAAAGCTGATGATGGATACTTGCTAGGATACTCACTTGTCTTTAAAGCATTCAGGGTGTTTAACATACGAAGACAAAAGGTTTGAGGAAACCTTCCATGTCACCTTTGATAAAAGCACTGATTCCCTGAGGCTCTCAAATACCAGTATAGAAGAGATTGAAATTGATGACTCACCTCGATATCCTCCTGATGAATATCATTATGAGAGTCATCCCTCTACCAAATATCAAGCAGATGCTGATATCTCTTACTATATTATTCCTCATAACCTTCCCTAACCAACTATCATTGAATTCATTGATGATCAACAAATCCCTAACTCAGACACTCAACCTGATCTTGATGATCATGAACCTGGAGACCAGCGAGTTCGAGATGAAGAAACTGAAATCCCAGACACCAATGAACCTGAAACACATGTCCTTGAACCCACTCCACCTCCTAATCTGGCTTAAGTTCCAACTCCTATCCTAAACCTCAGGTAAGATGGTCAAAATCTCAGGATATTGAACTTGTTAATATTATTGGTGAACCCACTGAAGGTATGCTTACTAGAAGCATGGCTGCAAAAATAATAGCTGCCTCAGCCAATGAATGCCTATTTTTTGACTTCCTGTCTACAATCGAACCTAAAAATGTCTTAGAGGCACTGAAACATCCAAGTTGGGTTCAGGCTATGAAAGATGAACTTGAGCAATTTGATAGAAACAAAGTTATGACTCTTGTCAAACATCCTCAAGATGCATGTGTCATTGGAATGAAATGGGTTTTCAGAAATAAAACAGGTGAAAGTGGCATAGTCATAAAGAATAAGGCCAGACTTGTTGCTAAAGGTTATAACCAACAAGAAAGGATTGACTATGAGGAAAATTTTGCTCCCGTTGCAAGACTGAAGGCCATCAGAATCTTCCTTGCCTATGCAATGTACATGAACTTCAAAGTTTATCAAATGGATGTCAAAAAAGCATTCCTGAATGGAAAACTTAAAGAAGAAGTTTATGTTCAACAACCCCCTGGATTTGAAAGCAGTGAGTTCCCTGACCACGTCTATAAGCTTGACAAAGCTCTTTATGGACTAAAACAAGCTCCAAGGGCTTGGTATGAAACTCTCTCAGCCTTCCTCATTCAAAACAAATTTGTCAGAGGAAAGATAGATAACACACTATTTATCTATAGGACAAAAGGAGATGTCATATTGGTTCAAGTATATGTTGATGACATCATATTTGACTCATCAAATTACAAACTTTGTAAACAGTTTGAGAAACTGATGACAAAAAAATTTGAAATGAGTGTGATGGCATAACTGACGTATTTCCTTGGACTTTAAATCAAACAAAC